>CM024611.1:13603297-14203297 GCA_014182575.1 Eucalyptus decipiens | reverse complement strand
ATGGGATCTCCTTGTCTAATACCCCTACCACTCGGAAAAAAACCATGGAGTTCACCATTCAGGGCCACAGAGAAGTGTGTCGAACGAACACAACTTATAATAAGTTTAGAGAAGTGAGAGGGGAACCGGAAAGCTTGAAGTGTTACCTCAAGAAAATCCCAGTTAAAAGTGTCATAGGCCTTCTGAAAATCAACCTTTATGGCACACTTGGGCTTATACGGCACATGGTGGAACCTAGTAAAGAGCTCTTAGGCTAGAAGGATGCTGTCGCTAATACGCCTCCCCTTAACAAAGGCGTTTTGAGCATGGCTAATGACATCAGGCATGACAACAGCCATTCGGTTGGCCATAATCTTCGTAATATACTTATAAACTGTGTTGCAACAAGCAACGATGGACCTATTGTGCCCCAGCAATGCTAATGACATCATTAACTGTAGTTTCATTAGGGCATTTGGGCAGAAGTGTAAGGATTGTGTTATTAGACTCCTTAAGAAGCTTCCCTGTAGAAAAGAAATCCAAAACCGCCGCGATAACTGATGGACCTATTGTGCCCCAGCAATGCCAAAAGAATTCCACACCAAATCCATTAGGGCTAGGTGCTTTACTAGGTCATTTTATTCTTCCACACATTATACTATTTTTTTTTATCAAAATAAGGGGCCTGGTATTACTCTGCCCCTCCACGTGTCCTGGTGCTAAACAACTAGCCATAGAAGATCTTTAGCTGAGAAGTATAAACACTTCAACAGATAAGCACACGGCTCTAATACAAATTGATAAAGCTAGTAAGAACACCTAGAGGGGGGTGAATAAATTTCAAACAAAATTTGAGAATCAAACAGAGTCTAATAAACAAATCACCAAACTTTTGAAGAATATTCATAATCAGATAACAGATGGAATTGATTTTTGCAATTCTTAAAAGGATGCAATGGATTTAAATAAAAAGAGTTAAGCGAAAAGAAAATTGCATACGAAATTTATAGTGGTTTGGCTTATATTAAGCCTACGTCCACTCTCCCATGCTGATAGCCTTCTGGCTAGAATTCACTATAGCATCAATAGAGAAGCACAATTTTTTTGAGTGCAAACACTCATTGGAAGATACCTTTTCTCTCCTAAGTCACTCTTTTTGTGATTTTCTCTCTTGAATACAATTTGTAAGGACTGTCGATGAAGAACAAGTGGTTGGAAAGACTTCAGACTTTGGAATTTCAATTTTCATGCACTATCTTAAATAAATTGAATAACTTCCTTAAATACTCTTTCACGCCACATTAGCCGTTGGCATTTTTGAGAGGAATTTCTTCCAATCAACCCGTTGGACAGAATTGATTAAGGAAATCTTATAGCCATTTAAAGATTCAGATGAAAATTCGTTGATTCTAGTCGCCTATATAATTAGAATCTAGGTTTGTTTTGTTTTTTTTTTTTTTTTTTTTTTTTTGGGTAAGGTAATTTGAATCTAGGTTTTCATAAGTAGATACTTCTCAAAAAGAAACTTGTCTTCAAGATTTATTTCATCAACTTACAATTGATTCCATCAATGTATTTATAAACGGTAAGTGAGATTTTTCGCAAGAGAGCCGAATATTGAAAAATAGATTCTTACTGCGTTCATTCTGAATCCTAATCACAATATCAATAAATCTGAGTCTGATTATGTCTTCGTTTTGGACTCGGCTTCAGTCTGGAATGCGTCAGAGAGGGAAAGACTTATGGAATGAGTAGACTTTGGCAAGAGTTTGCGATATAACTTCAAAAGTATACTATTCTTCAAAATAAGAATAAGAATAAGAAAGTTTTGTCAACTTCAAAACTATGGTAGGAGTTTTCTCAATGTAAGTAAATATCTTTTTTTTTTTTTCAAATCCTTTTGAAAATTTGAGATATCCACCTTCTGATTACTTAGGGCGTGCATGGCAACCATTCTATTTCTATTCAAGAACAAATTTTTTGTTCCAGACTTGTTTCTAGAAAAGAAATCTGTATGGTGACGCAATTTCATTTTTCTATTTATGAAATAAATTTTAAATCTAGAAATAAGTTTGGAATAAAATTGATAAATAAAAACTTTTTTCATCGCTCGTCCTCTCTATTAGTCGATCACCTATTCGTTACCGTTGTCATTTGCTCCCAATCGCCTACTACCTTCCGCCAATCGTTGCCGATTGTTGATAGTCGTCAACCGCCGCTGTCTGCCGATTGCTACCACCATTCGTTGATTGCTACCATGGCCGCTATCTCTTCGCACCTCAAGAAAGAGAAATTTTATGTCGTTATCAAACATAATTCTATTGAGAAAATAGAAATTCTGCATCGTTATCAAATACGGATTTTTACTTAGAAACTAATGCAGAAATAGAAATGGAAAATTTTATTTTTCTTCCAAAAATCAATTTCTAACTAAAATGGTTATCATTAACGCCTTTATTGTGTCTTTTTTCTCCTCTAGTTATTCTCTAGTTTTTTTTTTACGCTAACTATGTTCTCTTTCACATTGGACCTTTGCCTCTTTAGAAGTCCCATCAAATGGAAAGGTTTAGCAACAATAGAGGAGTGTTAAATTCAAAATATATTTTCCTACAAAAGAAACACTGGTTAACCAGTATTGAGGGAAAAACTTCAGGTGGAGAGTGCTCCATCACGGTTGCAAGAGTAACGAAGCCATTCCCTTCTCATTTCCCAACTAGAAATCTGCCAAGATAAGGCATCCTTTATGAGATTAACTCAAGATATATTTTCAATAAGGTCCAAGTGCTTCACTATGGCATTAGTTCCCCATGATTTATAGAGATGAAAGGCCGGGGTTTATGGAGACGGTTTTTGGCTCCTACATAATAGTACATCTAAAGTGAGCCAACCTTATTTCATTTACACAAGAACCTCTTTTCTTTGAAATTTTTGAAAGTAGTAGAATGCTTTTTGCTGCTCGTAGGAAATAATTAAAGAGTTCTTTTCCTTAGAAGAGAGAAAAGAAAGAAAATTTATTCATGAACACCCATTTCTTTGTTATTTTCTTTTACAATACTTGCTTGGCAGAAGTAATCTTTTATCAACAGCCTGAAGCACAGATAGCTTCGAGGATCTGCAATTGGCTCAGATATTATAAGCTAAACAAGCTCGAAAGGGGAAAGAAAGGGAAACCTGATAAGATTTCCAAATACTGAGCGACATGCACTCAATTAATTATTAACGACAGTAAAACATACGCCTTAAGATTTGATTCGCAATCAATTGGTGGGGCTAAAGGACACTCGATGGTTCGAAAGCATCTCGATTTCAAATTCTGTAATAAGTATCCATTGCCGAAGCTCCACTTTTGCCCTCTTTGGTCTTGTAGATGCGGGAGAGACCGACAACATCAAAGGGCTTGAAAAGCAAAGGGTGTTGGTCGTCCACAAGCTCATCAGGACACTGCATCGTGCCTTGACCGATAGAGAAGACTCCTATGCAATATCTTGCCTCGTGCCCACTCATCATTACACGGTGACAAGGGCTGTGTAATCTCCCGTTGCTCCATCCCTACACGCAAAACATGAAAAAAAAAAAAGGGAGAGGCTCACAATGATGATGGTCAGTCTCATCACAAGCTAGAATCAATTTTGTTGTATCAATATGCATTCAACCATACACGAATCTATGTTTCACACATGAACCCATCTATGAGAATTTCACAAAGGAATCAACTTTAATGCCATAATTCTAGCTATTCCCGGACGTGATGATCAATACTAGAAATATAAACAATAATTTATGATTGATATGTAAAGTTGGGTTCCCGAATTCTTGTTCGATGCTCTTATAGCATGTTACCTACTTTTTGAAGCAAATTCAATAAAGAGGGAGTGGGTGGGGGGAGACTCACGTAGAATGACTCCCCAGCGAAGACAATGAAAGAGGTAGCTGAGGAAGGGGCGACCTCGAACCAACATCCGTCCTTAGTTTGCACTTCCAATCCGTTCACATGGTTCTGTTGAAGTATGGTCACGAAGTTTGCGTCGCGATGGCACGCAGCCCCACGCTTCTTCGACTCCTCGGTCCCAGGAGCGGCATATCTCATGAGACGGAAATTGTATACAACCGACTTGGTTAGAGATTCCAGGTACTTTTCTACACCCAAGCTTCCCAAAACCAGCTTCTTCACTAGTGAATCCAACTCCAAAACCCTCGTCACATACGTTTTCATTGTCTCGCTGCATATTCATGAAAAAAGGCACACATCGAAACCACAATTTCTGTAGATAGGATTGTGGATTGGCATCTTCACAGATGATTCATTTTACATTTTCTTCTTGCATCGAAGTAAATGGAAATGAAATTCGCTTCATTGGTGATCCATTTGATAAACATGTCTCTTAACACTTCCTTAATTGGAACAAATAATATTATTACCGGTAATTGAAAAAAAAAAAAGGATTACCAAAATCTTCTGTTTCCCTCCAGCCACATGAGATCTGCAAATCCTTCGATAGAGCCCGAGTTGGGGGTGTAGTTCATTGCAAATGCCTCGTAGAGAGGTGAATTAGGAAGATTCTCAACATAGCCGTTATACGGCATATCTGGGTCATTGAACCGGCGCTTCACATCGGTCGGGAGCTTGAGCAATGCCTCCAATTCTTGAAACACATCATTGTGAAGCTCCAAGGTCATCCTATCAGTCAAGGCTTCGAAGCAACCGAATTCTTCAAGGGCTTCCTGGACTTGACTTTGCAAGGAGTCCCATCGACCTGTCCCTGGCTTTGAGCCATCTAATTCGGACAGATCTATCAGGGGAAGCTTTAGTGTTGAAATAGAGTCCATGATCAATTTGTCTTTCTTTTTGAGTACTTTTTCTAAACGTCTTCTCCTATTCTTTTCTTGGGGTTCTTTGCTGGATTTATAGGGCTTGGCATCCTCGAAGTAGCCATGGTAGCAATTTGAAAGCTATAATATTTCCATGAAGAGTCTATTATTTTCCTTGTTTTCCCCTCTTTTAGTGGTTTAAACAAGAGTTGACTAGTGAATGCAAAGGTGACGGTTATCTTCCTTGCCGGCATGTCTTCTATGTGGAATACGTGGAAACAAATGAGCAATCAAGTGACCCTGAAATTTTTTTATGTTATCAAAAGCCATAAATTTACCTATTATGATACAAATATCCGAATTATGTTACACGTGTATAAATTTGAATTTTTTGTGACATAATAAAAAAATCATAGGTATTTATGTTATAATGAGCATAGATTGAGGTTTTTTGAGAAATTTTTTAATATATATATTTTTAAATTCCCACCGATGTTTTGAAAAATGATGATAATAAATAAAAGCAAATTGACCTTTTGTAGGTGAGCGAGTGGCTGGCGATAATTACGAGCCCTTCCTTGTGTCCCTTTCCCTCTTGTTCTTGTTTGTTGTTCAACTGATCCGGTTACGTCACGTAGACGACGATGAGATGAAGGCTCCTGATACCGACACATGCCATTTCAATGGTACAACCAGGCTTGCCAGCCAGTAGGTGTGTCCGGTTACGTATGCAAGATGGGCCCCACAATCTTTGCAGATGACTAGGACCGTGAGTTGGGTTGGAGGGCTACGATAGATAATCCTCCCTTTTTTATTTATTTAATCGATCATAGTTTAGAAAAACAAGGTAGGCATTTATTCGCTTTCTCTTGTTTGTCTCTTTGGTCCCAATTAGGCATACCATACATATTTGCATCGAAGAATCCCGCATAAAAGGGACATTTGAATCTTATATTCCGACGTATAGTCATTACTAGATGATATTGACCGCTAAAATGGTCGAATGAGTGCTTTGAAGGGGAAAAGAGCTGCCTTCTTGTTTTCCCGTTTTTGCACCCTTTTTTGGGATGTTTTCGGTAGAAATTAACGCTTTATTTGTTTTGCGAAGATTAAATAATTGGGAAAACATTTTTTAAAAAATAATTGCACCCTTTCTTTGGGTATTCTGTAAGCTTCGTTTATTTCACAAAAAATGAAAATTTTGGAAAATATCTTCCTAAAAGCAATAGCTTTTATCTCTTATAAAAAATGAGTTGACGAAAAATATTTTCTTCATCCGTAAAATTTTTTTAGACATAAACTATACTCGAAGAAACTTCTTTTTATTGACCAAGCATCTTAAGCAATACAGGCGATCGTTTATAAGGAAATATTTTCTAAATTATTTATTTTCTCCGCAAAATAAACAGAATCCTTTTATATTCCTTTTATGCATCCATATCTGACGAAATTAGTGCATGAATCAGTAGGGTTTTGAATAAAGGTTTTTTGTTGTCCCACACCGTTGACAAAGCTTCTTTGTAGCATTCTCGCTTGGCATGACAAAACCATTGTAATTATCTTATTTTCTACACATATTATGAAAAGAGTATCTTCTCTATATGACTAGATATATATATATATATATATATATATATATATATATATATATATTTTGTCTGTTCTACTCTACCTTTCAACTTACTCCATACTTGAACTAAATGTTTTCATCCGTAGCCCTCTTTAAGAGATTCGAACCCCTCACCTTCTTTACTATCCCACATTGTTGACAAAGCTTCATTGTAGTGTTCTAGCTTGGCATGAGAAAACCATTGTAATAATCTTATTTTCTACACATATTATGAAAAGAGTATCTTCTCTATATGACTATAGATATTCTTTTTTTGTCCGTTCTACTCTACTTTTCGACTTACTCTCAGACTTTTGCCTTATTTCGTTATAAAGCGTAGGAGTCAAACTCCATACTATCTGTAGCCCCCTTTAAGAGATTCGAACCCCTCACCTTCTTCTTCCCATATGGGAAGGGTGGCCATTTGAGAGCATCATGCATTCTCGTGAAAGGGAACTAAATTTTATGTTCCACATAATTGACACATACCTATACTAGATTTGGACATATGAAGTTGAAATTGTTAGTGCAACTACATTTCTTAGTTTATTTTAGGACTTAATTGAATTTTACACAATAGATCTTTGACTGATTTGCAATTTTTCCGTTGAGCTTTGAGATAGCTTGCTTGATGAGGCAATGGGTCTATAGCGAAAGATATGTGATCAAGCAATAAAATAAACAAAAAAAAACAAAGAAATCCAATCAAATATCGGATTCATGTGGATCAGTTAGTGAAACTTATCTTAGGGGGAGAGAACAATATTTTTCTATAAATTGAGCAATATCGCAAATATTACAAGGACACTTGAGTTACTAAAACACTCAAAGTGTTTCTTGACTCTTAATTTTACGCAATAATTCAACATTTCACAATATTTTGCAAATCAATTTCAAATATGAGTTACATAAAATTTTATCACAAGATTTTCATGGTTTCAAATTCTCATGATGAAATTCACGAGCTGTACAATTAATTGTCATGGAAGAAATTTTTTTGGATGTAATTTACAAAGAAAACTCACTTCCTATATAGAAAAGATTTGAATCAAAAATAGGAAATCTACTCAAGCTAGGAATCCTACTCCAACTAAAAATAAGTCCTGCTAATATGACGGCACCATTATTTACCATCAATAACGATGCCACAATGACCACAAATTCCCATATGTGTGGATTTGGCTACCGGAGCTATGGAAATCAGAGATATTGAAGAACATAAATAAGAGATATTGAAAAGCAAATTCACAGAGGATTATTATCTTATTATGGAATGAAAAAACATCGTGGAATATTGAATTTAGGAAATATTTTTGTAGTTCTTTTAAATGGCACAAAAGTATTTTCAGTTGTAGTACTTCCAAGCCAAATCCAAACAAAAAAAAGAAAAAAAAGAAAAAAAAAGAAATGCATAGAATAAAATACACACAACATGAAAGTATCCTCACTTCTAAACGATCCAAAGATAGAAACAATAAAATAGAATTCAATCCCTTTAATTCTTTGTTATTTTCTTTTTCCATATTCTATTTATTCATACTCTATTAGGCAACCTTCTAAAGCGCATGCAAGTTATTTGTGCGATATAAAGTTCATAATGTCGAACTCTTTTAATTCATCCTATTGGCTCAGCTAATCCGAAATGAAAAGAAATGAGTATCCAGGCATGAACTTTTACTTTAGAAATATGTTAAGTTTTCAATCAATGCAAACTAAACAATTTGCTTGAAATCATTGATTCGAAACACTAACTTTTATTTTGGACCAAAAAGAACTCGGTTCACTAACCTCGACTCTTTCATTTTTGGCTACTCATTACTCTTTCTCATTGAAATGGACAAGTTTTTGTACTAGTTTCCACATATGAAAATCTTAATGGTGAGTCTTCTTGTCCTTTTAAGTTGATAAAGCTAGTATGAACACTTAGAGGGGGATGAATAGGTGTTTAAAAGATTTTTTGAAATTTTTTTTTCGAACAAAGTCTGAAAACCAAACCGAGTCTAATAAACAAGTCATCAGACTTCTGAAGAATATTCAGAATCAGATAAGAGATGGAATTGATTTTTACGATACTTAAAAGAATGCAACAGATTTAAATAAAATGAGTTAAGAGAAGAGAAAATTGCACACGAAGTTTATAGTGGTTCAACTTAGATTAAGCCTACATCCACTTTCCCACGTTGACAGCCTTTTGGCTGGAATTTACTATAGCATCAACAGAGAAGTATAATTTCTTGGAGTGCAAACACTTAATGGAAGATTCCTTTTCTCTCACTAAGTCACTCTTCTTGTGATTTTCTCTCTTGAATACAATTTATAAGAACCGTCGATGAAGAACAAGTGGTTGGAAAGACTTTAGACTTTGGAATTTCAATTTTCACGCACTATCTCAAATAGACTGAATGACCTCCTTAAATAATACTCCATGCTTCACTAGCCTTTGGCATTTTCCAGAGGAATTTCTTCCAATCAATTCTTTGGACACAATCAATTAAGGAAATCTTATAGCTATTTGAAGAAACTCTGTTGAAATAATTAAAGAGTTCTTTTCCTTAGAAGAGAGAAAAGAAAGAAAATTTATTCATGAACACCCATTTCTTTGTTATTTTCTTCTACAATACTTGCTTGGCAGAAGTAAACTTTTATCAACAGCCTGAAGCACAGATAGCTTCGAGGATCTGCAATTGGCTCAGATATTATAAGCTAAACAAGCTATAAAGGGGAAAGAAAGGAAACCTGATAAGTTTCCCAAATACTTAGCGACATGCACTCCATTAATTATTAACGACAGTAAAACATATGCCTTAAGATTTGACTCGCAATTGATTGGTGGGGCTAAAGGACACTCGATGGTTCGAAAGCATCTCGATTTCAAATTCTGTAATAAGTATCCATTGCCGAAGCTCCACTTTCGCCCTCTTTGGTCTTGTGGATGCGGGAGAGACCGGCAACATCAAAGGGCTTGAAAAGCAAAGGGTGTTGGTCATCCACAAGCTCATCAGGACACTGCATCATGCCTTGACCGATAGAGAAGACTCCTATGCAATATCTTGCCTCGTGCCCACTCATCATTACACGGTGACAAGGGCTGTGTAATCTCCCGTTGCTCCATCCCTACATGCAAAACATGAAAAAAAAAAAAGGGAGAGGCTCACAATGATGATGGTCAGTCTCATCACAAGCTAGAATCAATTTCGTTGTATCAATATGCATTCAACCATACACGAATCTATGTTTCACACATGAACCCGTCTATGAAAATTTCACAAAGGAATCAACTTTAATGTCATAATTCTAGCTATTGCCGGACGTGGTGATCAATACTAGAAATATAAACAATAATTTATGATTGATATGTAAAGTCGGGTTCCCGAATTCTTGTTCGATGCTCTTATAGCATGTTGCCTACTTTTTGAAGCAAATTCAATAAAGAGGGAGTGGGTGGGGGGAGACTCACGTAGAATGACTCCCCAGCGAGGACAATGAAGGAGGTAGCTGAGGAAGGGGCGACCTCGAACCAACGTCCGTCCTTAGTTTGCACTTCCAATCCGTTCACATGGTTCTGTTGAAGTATGGTCATGAAGTTTGCGTCGCGATGGCACCCACGCCCACGCTTCTTCGAGTCCTCAGTCCCAGGAGCGGCATATCTCATGAGACGGAAATTGTATACAACCGACTTGGCTAGAGATTCCAGGTACTTTTCTACACCCAAGCTTCCCAAAACCAGCTTCTTCACTAGTGAATCCAACTCCAAAACCCTCGTCACATACGTTTTCATTGTCTCGCTGCATATTCATGAAAAAAGGCACACATCGAAACCACAATTTCTGTAGATAGGGTTGTGGATTGGCATCTTCACAGATGATTCATTTTACATTTTCTTCTTGCATCGAAGTAAATGGAAATCAAATTGGTGTCATTGGTGATCCATTTGATAAACATGTCTCTTAACACTTCCTTAATTGGAACAAATAATATTATTACCGGTAATTGAAAAAAAAAAAGGATTACCAAAATCTTCTGTTTCCCCCCAGCCACATGAGATCTGCAAATCCTTCGATAGAGCCCGAGTTGGGGGTGTAGTTCATTGCAAATGCCTCGTAGAGAGGTGAATTAGGAAGATTCTCAACATAGCCGTTATACGGCATATCTGGGTCATTGAACCGGCGCTTCACATCGGTCGGGAGCTTGAGCAATGCCTCCAATTCTTGAAACACATCATTGTGAAGCTCCAAGGTCATCCTATCAGTCAAGGCTTCGAAGCAACCGAATTCTTCAAGGGCTTCCTGGACTTGACTTTGCAAGGAGTCCCATCGACCTGTCCCTGGCTTTGAGCCACCTAATTCGGACAGATCTATCAGGGGAAGCTTTAGTGTTGAAATAGAGTCCATGATCAATTTGTCTTTCTTTTTGAGTACTTTTTCTAAACGTCTTCTCCTATTCTTTTCTTGGGGTTCTTTGCTGGATTTATAGGGCTTGGCATCCTCGAAGTAGCCATGGTAGCAATTTGAAAGCTATAATATTTCCATGAAGAGTCTATTATTTTCCTTGTTTTCCCCTCTTTTAGTGGTTCAAACAAGAGTTGACTAGTGAATGCAAAGGTGATGGTTATCTTCCTTGCCGGCATGTCTTCTATGTGGAATACGTGGAAACAAATGAGCAATCAAGTGACCCTGAAATTTTTTTTTTTTTTTTTTTTTTATGTTATCAAAAGCCATAAATTTACCCATTATGATACAAATACCCAAATTATGTTACATGTGTATAAATTTGAATTTTTTTGTGACATAATAAAAAAATCATAGGTATTTATGTTATAATGAGCATAGATTGAGGTTTTTTGAGAAATTTTTTAATATATATATTTTTAAATTCCCACCGATGTTTTGAAAAATGATGATAATAAATAAAAGCAAATTGACCTTTTGTAGGTGAGCGAGTGGCTGGCGATAATTACGAGCCCTTCCTTGTGTCCCTTTCCCTCTTGTTCTTGTTTGTTGTTCAACTGATCCGGTTACGTCACGTAGACGACGATGAGATGAAGGCTCCTGATACCGACACATGCCATTTCAATGGTACAACCAGGCTTGCCAGCCAGTAGGTGTGTCCGGTTACGTATGCAAGATGGGCCCCACACTCTTTGCAGATGACTAGGACCGTGAGTTGGGTTGGAGGGCTACGATAGATAATCCCCCCTTTTTTATTTATTTAATCGACCATAGTTTAGAAAAACAAGGTAGGCATTTATTCGCTTTCTCTTGTTTGTCTCTTTGGTCCCAATTAGGCATACCATACATATTTGCATCGAAGAATCCCGCATAAAAGGGACATTTGATTCTTATATTCCGACGTATAGTCATTACTAGATGATATTGACCGCTAAAATGGTCGAATGAGTGCTTTGAAGGGGAAAAGAGCTGCTTTCTTGTTTTCCCGTTTTTGCACCCTTTTTTGGGATGTTTTCGGTAGAAATTAACGCTTTATTTGTTTTGCGAAGATTAAATAATTTGGAAAACATTTTTTAAAAAATAATTGCACCCTTTCTTTGGGTATTCTGTAAGCTTCGTTTATTTCACAAAAAATAAAATTTTTTGAAAATATCTTCGTAAAAGCAATAGCTTTTATCTCTTATAAAAATGAGTTGACGAAAAATATTTTCTTCATCCGTAAAATTTTTTTAGACATAAACTATACTCGAAGAAACTTCTTTTTATTGACCAAGCATTTTAAGCAATACAAGCGATCGTTTATAAGGACATATTTTCTAACTTATTTATTTTCTCCACAAAATAAACAGAATCCTTTTATATTCCTTTTATGCATCCATATCTGACGAAATTAGTGCATGAATTAGTAGGGTTTTGAATAATGATATCTTTACTGTCCCACACCGTTGACAAAGAACGCATGACAAAACCATTGTAATTATCTTATTTATACACATTATGAAAAGAGTATTTTCTCTATATGACTATAGATATTCTTTTTTTGTCTGTTCTACTCTACCTTTTAACTTACCCTCATACTTTTGTCTTACCTCTTTATAAAGCGTGA
This sequence comes from Eucalyptus decipiens, assembly GCA_014182575.1. Lineage (NCBI taxonomy): Eukaryota > Viridiplantae > Streptophyta > Magnoliopsida > Myrtales > Myrtaceae > Eucalyptus > Eucalyptus decipiens. Next base: position 14,190,846 of record CM024611.1, on the reverse strand, counting down.
GAGTCAAACTCCATACTTGAACTAAATGTTTTCATCCGTAGCCCCCTTTAAGAGTTTTGAACCCCTCACCTTCTTTACTATCCCACATTGTTGACAAAGCTTCTTTGTAGTGTTCTTGCTTGGCATGATAAAACCATTGTAATAATCTTATTTTCTACACATATTATGAAAAGAGTATCTTCTCTATATGACTATAGATATTCTTTTTTTGTTCGTTCTACTCTACTTTTCGACTTACTCTCAGACTTTTGCCTTATCTCGTTATAAAGCATAGGAGTTAAACTCCATACTTGAAACTAAATGTTTTCATCCATAGCCCCCTTTAAGAGATTTGAACCCCTCATCTTCTCCTTCCCATATGGGGAGGTTGGCCATTGGAGAGCATCATACATTCTCGTGAAAGGGAACTAAATTTTATATTGCACATAATTGACACATACCTATATAGATTTGGACATATGAAGTTGAAATTGTTAGTGCAACTACATTTCTTAGTTTATTTTAGGACTTAATTGAATTTTACACAATAGATCTTTGGCTTATTTTTCAATTTTACCTTTGAGCTTTGAGATAGCTTGCTTGATGAGGCAATGGGTCTATAGCCAAAGATATGTGATCAAGCAATAAAAAAATAAAAAAATAAAAAAGAAATCCAATTGGATATCGGATTTATGTGGATCAGTCAGTGAAACTTATCTTTTGGGGAGAGAACAATATGTTTCTATAAATTGAGCGATATCGCAAATATTACAAGGACACTTGAGTTACTAAAACACTCACCAGTGTTTCCTGACTCTTAATTATATGCAATAATTCAACATTTCACAATCTTTTGCAAATCAATTGCACATATGAGTTACATAAAATTTTATCAAAAGATTTTCACGATTTCAAATTCTCATGATGAAATTCATGAGCCATACAATTAATTGTCATGGAAGGAATTTTTTTGGATGTAATTTATGAAGAAAACTCATTTCCTATATAGAAAAGATTTGGATCCAAAATAGGAAATCTACTCAAGCTAGGAATCCTACTCCAACTAAAAATAAGTCCTGCTAATATGATGGCACCGTTATTTACCAACAATAATGATGCCACAATGACCACAAATTCCCATATGTGTGGATTTGGCTACCGGAGCTATGGAAATCAGAGATATTGAAGAACATAAATAAGAAATATTGAAAAGCAAATTCACAGAGGATTATTATTTTATTATGGAATGAAAAAAAAAATTGTGGAATATTGAATTTAGGAAATATTTTTATAGTTCCTTTAAATGGCACAAAAGTGTTTTCAGTTGTAGTACTTCCAAGCCAAATCCAAACAAAAAAAAAATAGAAAAGAAAAAAAGAAATGCATATAATAAATACACACAACATGAAAGTATCCTCACTTCTAAACGATCCAAAGATAGAAACAATACAAATAGAATTCAATCCCTTTATTTTTTTGTTATTTTCGTTTTCCATATTCTATTTATTCATACTCTCTTAGGCAACCTTCTAAAGCACATGCAAGTTATGTGTGCGATATAAAGTTCATAATGTCGAACTCTTTTAATTCATCCTATTGGCTCAGCTAATCCAAAATGAAAAGAAATGAGTATCCAAGTATGAACTTTTACTTTAGAAATATGTTGAGTTTTCAATAAGTGCAAACTAAACAATTCGCTCGAAATCATTGATTCAAAACACTAACTTTTCTTTTGGACCAAAAAGAACTCGGTTCACTAACCTTGACTCTTTCATTTTTGGCTATTCATTACTCTTTCTCATTGAAATGGACGAATTTTTGTACTAGTTTCCACTTATGAAAATCTTAATGGTGAGTCTTCTTGTCCTTTTAAGTTGATAAAGCTAATACTAACACCTAGTGGGGGATGAATAGGTGTTTAAAAGAATTTTTGAAAAATAAATTTCGAACAAAGTCTGAAAACCAAACAGAGTCTAATAAACAAGTCATCAGACTTCTGAAGAATATTCAGAATCAGATAAGAGATGGAATTGATTTTTACGATACTTAAAAGAATGCAACAAATTTAAATAAAATGAGTTAAGAGAAGAGAAAATTGCACACGAAGTTTATAGTGGTTCAACTTAGATTAAGCCTACATCCACTTTCCCACGTTGACAGCCTTTTGGCTGGAATTTACTATAGCATCAACAGAGAAGTATAATTTCTTGGAGTGCAAACACTTAATGGAAGATTCCTTTTCTCTCACTAAGTCACTCTTCTTGTGATTTTCTCTCTTGAATACAATTTATAAGAATCGTCGATGAAGAACAAGTGGTTGGAAAGACTTCAGACTTCAGACTTTGGAATTTCAATTTTCACGCACTATCTCAAATAGACCGAATGGCCTCCTTAAATAATAATCCACGCCTCACTAGCCATTGGCATTTTCCAAAAGAATTTCTTCCAATCAATCCTTTGGACACAATCGATTAAGGAAATCTTATAGCTGTTTGAAAAAAATTTGTTGATTCTTGTCACCCATACAATTAGATTCTAGGTTTCCATAAGTAGATGGTTCCCAAAAAGGAATTTGTCTTCAAGATTGATTTCATCAATTTGTGACTGATTCTATCAATGTATTTATAAAAGGTAAGTGAGATTCTTCACCAGAGAGTCGGATATTGAAAAATAGATTCCTACTGCATTCACTCTAAATCCTTGTCGTAAAATTAATAAATTTGAGTCTGATGATATGTTCATTCTAGACTTGATTTTAGTGTGGATTGCGTCAGAGTGGAAATGACTTTTGGAATGAATAGATTTTGGTAAGAGTTTGTGATATAACTTTAGAAGTATTCAATTCTTCAAAATAAGAATAAGAACAAGAAAGTTTTATTGGTTCTGGATAGTTTCTTGAAACCTGACATTCAATAATTTTTCGACAGTCTGTGTATTCTTGTTGAAGATCCTGTAAGCTTTGCTTGAAGTAGAATAATCAATAAATATCCATTCATCCGATCTTTCTTCAAATTTATCAGGCCGATTATTTCTATTCTTTAAAATAAAGCACTTGCAATTAAACACATGAAAATAAGAAATATTTGGCTTTTTCCCCTTGTAAACTTCATAGGGAGTTTTCTCTAGAATAGGCTTTCTAAATACTTTGTTAATTATAAAACAAGCAGTGGAAACTACTTTTGCCCAAAAATGATAAGAGACTTTACTTTCAATTAGCAGAGTTGTGGTCATCTTCTGTAAATATCAATTTTTCCTTTCTACAACTCCATTTTGTTCTAGAGTATAAGGAGAGGAGAAAACATGTTGAAGACTATTCTCATCACAAAAATTTGCAAAGTATTGATTTTCAAATTCTCCCCCATGATCAGTCTTAATATTCGAAATGGGATAACTTTTCTTATTCTAAACCGTCATAGCAAACTTTGAAAAATATGAGAAGGTTTCTACTTTATTTGCCAAGAAGAAAACCCACATAAATCTTGAATAGTCGTCCACAACTACCAAATAGTACTTCTTACCATCGATACTTTGAGTTTTAGCTGGTCCGAAAAGATCCATGTGAAGAAGCTGCAAGACGTGATTAGTTGAGACTTGATTTAGAGAATTAAATGAGCTTCTAACCTATTTTCCTAATATACATGGAGTACAAAGTTCAAGCTTCTGGTACATCATTTTAGGAAGACCATGGACCAGTTTCTTAGACGATAGTTTAGCAATCTATTTCATACTGATATGTCCAAGCTTGAGGTGCCAGAGATTTGCTTCATCTTAAATTGAGATAAGACATTGAGAGCTCTCTGGACTTGTGTCTAGAAGATAAATGTTGCCATGCCTTCGTCTAGTGAAGGTTTGAGAGAAGTCTTGACTAACTCTAGAACAAACACTTTCTTGGAAATTGATTCTGAATCGCATATCGCATAATTGACCTATGCTTAGAAGATTGTAGTTCAAACCTTTCACTAGGAAACATTGTTGATGATCAAACTTCTAATCCTCATTATTCCATGTCCAATAATTTTTCCTTTGCTATCCCCTCCAAATGAAACATTTCCGCCTCTTTATTTTTCTAGTTTTATGAAACTGCTTGAATCTCTAGTCATATATCTAGAACAGCCACTATCCAAGTACCATTTGTTTTTCCTCTCAACAATAACCTGCAATAAAAAAAAAAAAAATCTCAAATTTTCTTTGGTACCTAAATTTTCTTGGGTCCTAAGGAGTTTGTTTTAAAAACAAATTTTGCCCAATCCTTCTTAACATGTATCCAAACTTTAGGACATTCATTCTCAAAATATTCTGAACTATCACACTTAGAACATTTAAGAGCACTCCGATCAATAAGTCTTACAAAAACTTTTTGAAAATGATTATTGTAAACAGATTTTGAAGGTCTTTGTCTAAGTCTCTCATTGAGTTTAGGCAAATCGATCAAAAGAGCATTTTCTTTACTTAGACCCAAACCAAATTTGTTATAATAGGGTATTTGATTTAAAAGAATTTGTTCTAAAGTTTTTGACCCTTTGGAGAACTTTGTAAAAATATCTAAAATCTCCTTTTTCAAATTTTTTATTTTCTTTTGAAAGGGAATCCGTATTTTCTTTTAAATAACCAAACTTATTTTTCAGACTCTCAAACTTTTCTCTCCAAGAATTATCCTATTGTCTGAGTTTTGAATTGTTCTTCTTTAATTCAGAGATTCTTTTAAGAGAAGATTTGAGATTTAAGCAAAACTTATTTATATACCTAGAAACTTAAGTAGGAATTTCTGAATGACTTATCTTGATTTCCCTATCAGACTCTGAGTCTGTGTCTAAGTCAAATTCTGATTTTGAGTGAGCCATTAGACATATATTGGCAAACTCCTCTTCACTTTCACATTCTGTGTCACTCTAGGTTTCTACTTTTAGAGCTTTCTTGTATTTTTCATACTTACCTTTCTTCTTTTTCAGCAATGGACAATTAGGCTTGACGTGTTCCTTTTTCTTGCACTCAAAGCATATCACATCCTTACTAGATTCAACATCTTCCAATTTAGTCTTCTTCCTTTCCTATTCAGTTTCATGAATTTCTTTATTATGAGAGCAAGCTCTCCCCCGTCCATGTCATCATCCGTGTTTCTATCATCAAAATCAACATTACCCTTAAGGGCAATTGATTTCTTACCTCTTGGATCCTCTTCGTCATTGAATTGTTCCACTTCGTATAATTGAAGAGTGCCTATCAGCTCATCAATAGAGAGAGGCATAATTCTTTATGTCTCCCGAATTGATATTTTCATATAGTTACAGTCCTTTGAAAGTCCTTGCAAAAGTTTGTTGACATTCATTATAGCAGAAATTGGTTGACCTTGATATGCCAACCCGTTTACAATTTTTGTAAATCGACTAAACATATCTCCAATAGACTCTCCCAGTTTCATCTTGAATGATTCATATTGGCCAAGTAAGATATTTATTTTTGTCTCCTTTACATGATATGTTCTTTCATTGGTGACATGAAGTCTATCCCAAACTTCTTTAACTGTTTTACATGAAGAAATTTTGTTATATTCAACATGGGACAAAACACAGTATAAAGAATAAATGGCTTTTACATCAAGAGCTTCTCTCTTGGTAATTTCTACTCGGTTGGTTTCCTCAGCATCCTTGTCTAAGACTTCTTTTCCCTTGTTAGATGCAGAAGTTGCCTTTGGGTTGATCCCTCTTTTTACAACATCCCATTCTCTAGATCTCAGGAATGCCTTTATTTTATTCTTCCACATATTATACGATTTTTCATCAAAATAAGGTGGCTTGGTATTACTTTGCCCCTCCACGCGTCCTTGTGCTAAACAACTAGCCATAGAAGATCTTTAGCTCATAAGTATAAACACTTCAACAGAGAAGCACAAGGTTCTAATACAAATTGATAAAGCTAGTATGAACACTTAGAGGGGGTGAATAGGTGCTTAAAAGCATTTTTGAAAAATAAATTTCAAATAAAATTTGAGAATCAAATAGAGTCTAATAAACAAATCACCAAACTTTTGAAGAATATTCAGAATCAGATAATAGATGGAATTGATTTTTGCAATACTTAAAAGGATGCAACAGATTTAAATAAAAAGAGTTAAGGGAAAAGAAAATTGCAAACAGAATTTATAGTGGTTTGGCTTAGATTAAGCCTACATTCACTTTCCCATGCTAATTGCCTTCTGGCTAGAATTCACTATAACATCAATAGAGAAGTACAATTTTTTCAAGTACAAACACTCATTGGAAGATACCTTTTCTCTCCTAAGTCACTGTTGTTGTGATTTTCTCTCTTGAATACAATTTGTAAGGACCGTCAATGAAGAACAAGTGGTTGGAAAGACTTCAGACTTTGGAATTTCAATTTTCATGCACTATCTCAAATAGATTGAATGACTTCCTTAAATACTTCTCCATGCCTCACTAGCCGTTGGCATTTTCCAGAGGAATTTCTTCTAATCAACCTGTTGGACAAAATCGATTAAGGAAATCTTATAGCCATTTAAAGATTGAGATAAAAATTCGTTGATTTTGGTTGCCCATATAATTAGAATCTAGGTTCTCATAATTAGATATTTCCCTAAAAGAAACTTGTCTTCAAGATTGATTTCATCAATTTGCGATTGATTTCATCAATGTATTTATAAAAAGTAAGTGAGATATTTCGTGAGAGAGCCAGATATTGAAAAATAGATTCCTACTACATTCATTCTGAATCCTTATCACAAGATCAATAAATTTGAGTCTAATTATGTCTTCGTTTTGGACTCGGTTTCAATCTGGAATGTGTCAGAGTGGGAAAGACTTTGGCAAGGGTTTGCAATATAACTTCAAAAGTATACTATCATTCAAAATAAAAATAAGAATAAGAAAGTTTTTGTCAACTTCAAAACTATGGTAGGAGTTTTTTCAATATAAGTAAATATCTTTTTTTTCTTTTAAATCCTTCTGGAAATTTGAGATATCCACCTTATGATTACTTAGGGCGCGCATGGCAACCATTCTGTTTCTATTCAAGAATAATTTTTTTTGTTCCAGACTTGTATCTAGAACAGAAATCTGTATGGTGATACAATTTCATTTTTCTATTTTATGGAACAAATTTTTAATCTAGAAATAAGTTTGGAATATAAATGAGAAAAAAAAACTCTTTTCATCACTCGTCCTCTCTATTAGTTGACCACCTACTCGTTTCTGTTGTCATTTGCTGCCACTCGCTGGCTACCTTCCGCCAATCGTTGCCGATTGTTGATCACTACCAATCGTCGCTATCTGTTGACTACTAGTGCCATTCGTCGGTCGTTGCCACAACCATTCGTCAGTCGTTGCCACGGCCGCTATCTTTTTGTGCCTCAAGAAAGAGAAATTTTATGTCGTTATCAAATGTAATTCTATTTCGAAATAGAAATTTTGCATCGTTATCAAATACGAATTTTTGCTCAAAAACTAATGTAGAAATCGAAATGGAAAATTTTATTTTTCTTCCGAAAATCAATTTCTGACCAAAATGGTTATCATTTGTGCCTTTATTGGTCTTTTTTCCCCTCTGGTTATTCTGCAGGTTTTTTTACGCTAACTATGTTCTCTTTCACATTGGAAGTCCCATCAAATGGAAAAGTTTAGCAAGAACATGGGAGTGTTTAATTCAAAATATATTTTCCTACAAAAGAAACACTGTAACCAGTATTGAGGGAAAAACTCCAGGTGGAGAGTTCCCTGTCACAATTGCAAGAGTAATTAAGCCATTCCCTTCTCATTTCCCAACTAGAAATCTACCAAGATTAGGCATCCTTGATGAGATTAACTCGAGATATATTTTCAACAAGATCCAAGCACTTCACTAAAGCATAAGATCTCCATGATTTATAGAGATGAAAGACTAGTGTTTATGGAGACGGTTTTTGGCTCCTACACAATAGTACATCTAAAGTGAGCCAAACTTATTTCATTTACACAAGAACCTCTTTTTCTCTGAAATTTTTGAAAGTAGTACAATGCTTTTTGCTGCTCGTAGGAAATAATTAAAGAGTTCTTTTCCTTAGAAGAGAGAAGAGAAAGAAAATTTCTTCATGAACACCTATTTCTTTGTTATTTTCTTTTACAATACTTGCTTGGCAGAAATAATCTTTTATCAACAGCTTGAAGCACAGATAGCTTCGAGGATCTTCAATTGGCTCAGATATTATAAGTTAAACAAGCTCCAAAGGAGAAAGAAAAGGAAACCTAATAAGTTTCCCAAATACTGAGTGACACGCACTCGATTAATTATTAACGACAGTAAAACATACGCCTTAAGATTTCACTCGCAATTAATTGGTGGGGCTAAAGGACACTCGATGGTTCGAAAGCATCTCAATTTCAAATTCTGTAATAAGTATCCATTGCCGAAGCTCCACTTTCTCCCTCTTTGGTCTTGTAGATACGGGAGAGACCAGCAACATCAAAGGGCTTGAAAAGCAAAGGGTGTTGGTCGTCCACAAGCTCATCAGGACACTGGATCGTCTCATGAACGGAAGAGAAGAGTCCTATGCAATATCTTGCCTCGTGCCCGCTCATCATTACACGGTGACAAGGGCTGTGTAATCTCCCATTGCTCCATCCCTACACGCAAAAAATGAAAAAAAAAAAGAAGAAGAAGGGAGAGGCTCAAAATGATGATGGTCTGTCTCATTACAAGCTAGCATCGATTCCGTTGTAACAATACACATTCAACCGTACACGAATCTATGTTTCACACATGAACCCGTCTATGAGAATTTCACAAAGAAATCAGCTTTAATTTCATAATTCTAGCTATTGCTGGACGTGATGATCAATACTAGAAATATAAACAATAATTTATGATTGATATGTAAAGTCAGGTTCCCGAATTCTTGTTCGATGCTCTTATAGCATGTCACCTACTTTTTGAAGCAAATTCAATAAAGAGAGAGTGGGTGGGGGGAGACTCACATAGAATGACTCCCCAGCGAGGACAATGAAAGAGGTAGCTGAGGAAGGGGTGACCTCGAACCAACATCCGTCCTTAGTTTGCACTTCCAATCCGTTCACATGGTTCTGGTGAAGTATGGTCATGAAGTTTGCGTCGTGATGGCACCTAGCCCCAGGCTTCTTGGATTCCTTGGTCCCAGGAGCAGCATATCTCATGAGACGAAGATTGTATCCAACCGACTTGGCTAGAGATTCCAGGTACTTGTCTACGCCCGAGCTTCCCAAAACCAGCTTCTTCACTAGTGAATCCAAGTCCAAAACCCTTGTCACATACGTTTTCATTGTCTCGCTGCATATTCATGAAAAAATGCGCACATCGAAACCACAATTTCTGTAGATAGGGTTGTGGATTGGCATCTTCACAGATAATTCATTTTACATTTTCTTCTTGCATCGAAGTAAATGGAAATCAAATTTGCAGTCATTGGTGATTCATTTGATAAACATGTCCCTTAACACTTCCTTAATTGGAATAAATAATATAATTACCAGTAATTAAAAATAAAAAAGGATTACCAAAATCTTGTGTTTCCCTCCGGCCAGATGCGATCTGCAAATCCTTTGATAGAGCCCGAGTTAGGGGTGTAGTTCATTCCAAATGCCTCGTAGAGAGGTGAATGAGGAAGATTCCCAAGGTAGCCGTCATACGGCTTATTTGGGTCATTGAGCTGGCGCTTCACATCAGTCGGGAGCTTGAGCAATGCCTCCAATTCTTGAAACGCATCATTGTGAAGCTCTAAGGTCATCCTATCAGTCAAGGCTTAGAAGCAACCGAATTCTTCAAGGGCTTCCCGGACTTGACTTTGCAAGGAGTCCCATCGACCTGTGCCTGGCTTTGAGCCGTCTAATTCAGACAAATCTATCAGGGGAAGCTTCAGTGTTGAAATAGAGTCCATGATCAATTTGTCTTTTTTTTCCGAGTCCTTTTTCTAAACGTCTTCTCCTATTCTTTTCTTGGGGTTCTTTGCTGGATTTATAGGGCTTGGCATCCTTGAAGTAGCCACGGTAGCAATTTGAAAGCTACAATATTTCCATGAAGAGTCGATTATTTTCCTTGTTTTCCCTTCTTTTAGTGGTTTAAACAAGAATTGACTAGTGAATGCAAAGGTGATGGTTATCTTCCTTGCCGGCATGTCTTCTACCTGGAATACATGGAAACAAATGAGCAATCAAGTGACCATGAATTTTTTTTTTTATGTTATCAAAAATCCTAAATTTATCCATTATGATACAAATACCCGAATTATGTTACACGTGTATAAATTTTAAAGTCTTTTGTGACATAATAAAAAAATTATAGGTATTTATGTTATAATGAGCATAGATTGAGGTTTTTTGAGAAATTTTTTTAATTTTTTGATTTTTTTTTAATCCCACCGATGTTTTGAAAAATGATAATAATAAAGAAAAGCAAATTGACTTTTTGAAGGTGAGCGAGTGGCTGGAAATAATTACGAGCCCTTCCTTGTGTCCCTTTCCCTCTTGTTCTCGTCTGTTGTTTTGAAAAATGATAATAATAAAGAAAAGCAAATTGACTTTTTGAAGGTGAGCGGTTGGCTGGAAATAATTATGAGCCCTTCCTTGTGTCCCTTTCCCTCTTGTTCTCGTCTGTTGTTCAACTGATTCGGTTACGTCACCTAGATGACGATAAGATCGAGGCTCCTGATACCGACACATGTCGTTTCAATGGTACAACAAGGCTTGCCGGCCAGTTATTTATTTAATCGACCATATTTTAGAAAAACAAGGTAGGCAAATATTCGCTTTCTCTTGTTTGTCTTTTTGGTCCCCATAAGGTATACCATATATATTCGCATCGAAGCATCCCGGAAAAAAAGGGCACTCTATTCTTGTATTCCGATGTATAGTCGTTATTAGATGATATTGACCACTAAAACGGTCGAATGAGCGCTTTGAAGGGGAAAAGAACAGCTTTCTTGTTTTCCTGTTTTTCCACCCTTTTATGGGATATTTTCTATAAAAATTAACGCTTTATTTGTTTTGCAAAGATTAAATAATTTGGAAAAAATATATATTTTTTTAAAATGATTGCACCCTTTCTTTGGACATTCTGGTAAGCTTTGATTGTTTAATAGAAAATAAAAAGTTTGGAAAATATATTTCTAAAAATAATAACTTTAATCTCTTATCAAAATGAATTGACGAAAAATATTTTCTTCATCCGTAAAAGTTTTTTAGACATAAACTTTACTCGATTATGGAAACTTCTTTTTATTGACTAAGCATTTCAAGCAATACAAGTGATCGTTTATAAAGAAATAGTTTCTAAATTATTTATTTTCCTGGGGAAATAAACAGAATCATTTTATATTCCTTTTATGCATCCATATTTGACGAAATTAGTGCATGAATTAGTAGGGTTTTGAATAATGATTTCTTTACTGTCCCACGGCATTGACAAAGCTTCTGTGTAGCATTCTAACTTGGCATGACAAAACCATTGTAATTATCTTATTTTCTACATATATTATGAAAAGAGTATCTTCTCTATATGATTATAGATATATATATATATATATATATATATATATATATTGGTTATATTGGTTCTACTCTATCTTTCAACTTATTCTCAAACTTTTGCCTTACCTCTTTACAAAGTGTGAGAGTCAAATTCCATACTTGAAACTAAATGTTTTCATTTGTAGCCCCTTTTAAAATGTGGAGATTCGTACCCCTTACCTGCTCATTCCTATATGGGAAAGGTGGCCATTGGAGCATCATGCATTCTCGTGAAAGGGTACTAAGTTTTATATTGTACATAATTGACACATACCTACATTGGATTGGACATATGAAGTTGAAATTGTTAATGCAACTGCATTTCTTAGTTTATTTTAGGACTTGATTGAATTGTACGCAATAGATTTTTGATTGATTTGCAATTTTTCCATTGAGGTTTGAGATAGCTTGCTTGATGAGGCGATGGGTCTATAGCCAAAAATATGTGATCAAGCAATAAAATAAACAAAATAAAGGAATCCAATCAGATATCAGATTTACGTGGATTGGAAAATGGAACTAACCTCAAGGGAAAAGCAGAACAATTTTTTTTTTTTTTTAATGAATTGAGCGATATCACAGATATTTTACAAGGACACTCGAGTTACCGAAACACTCACAGTGTTTCCAAACTCTTAATTATATGCAATAATTCAAAGTTACACAATTTCTCGCTAGTCAATTCCACAGATGAGTTACATAAAATTTTATCACAAGATTTTCACATTTCAAATTCTCATGATGAAATTCATGAGCTGCACGATTAATTGTCATGAAAGGATATTTTATTTTTTTTTGATGCAATTTACAAAGAAAACTCACTTCTTATATAGAAAAGATTTGGATCCAAAATAGGAAATCTACTCAAACCAGGAATCCTACTCCAACTAGAAGTAAATCATGCTAATAAGATGGCACCATTATTTACCATCAATGATGATGCCACAATGACCGCAAATTCCCATATGTGTGGATTTGGCTACTGGAGCTATGGAAATTAAAGATATTGAAGACCATAACTAAGAGATATTGAAAAGCAAATCAAGAGAGGATTATTATTTTATATTGAATGAAAAACATTGTGGAATATTGAATTTAGGAAATATTTTTATAGTTCTTTTAAATGGCACAAAAGTGTTTTCAGTTGTAGTACTTCCAAGCCAAAGCCAAAAATTAAAAAAAAAAAAATTAAAAAATCATTTAATAAAATACATAACATGAAAGTATCCTCACTTCTAAAACAATCCAAAGACAAAACAATACATATAGAATTCGATCCCTTTAATTTTTTGTTAATTTCTTTTTCCATATTCTATTTATCCATACTCTCTTCAACAACTTCTAAAGTGCGTGTAAGTTATGTGTGCTATAGAAAGTTCATAATGTGGAACTCTTTTAATTCATCATATTGGCTCAGCTCGTCCAAAATGAAAAGAAATGAGTATCCAAGCATGAACTTTTACTTTAGAAATATGTTAAGTTTTCCATTAGTGCAAACTGAACAATGCACTTGAAATCATTGATTTGAAACACTAACTTTTGTTTTGGGACAAAAAGAATCCGGTTCACTAACCTTGACTCTCTCATTATGGACGAGTTTTCGTACTAGTTTCCATGTATGAAATTCTTAATGGTGAGTCTTCTTGTCTTTTTAAGTGTATTTCTTTTTAAAATCCTTTTGAAAAATTGAGATATGCACTTTCTGATTACTTAGGGCGTGTATAGCAACCATTTTATTTCTATTCTAGAATAATTTTTTTGTTTCAGAATGGAAATCAATTTGGTGACGCAATTTCATTTTTCTATTTTTGGAACAAATTTTTAATCCAAAAATAGGTTTGGAATAGAAATGAGATATAAAAACTCTTCTTATCGCTCGTCCTCCCTATTAATTGGCCACCTACCCGTTGTTGCCATCATCTGTCGCTAGTCGTTGGCTGCCTTCCGTTGATCATTGCCGATCATCAACTACTGTTCGCTGTTGTTGTCTGCCAATTACTGCCAATGTCCGCCAGTGGCTATCACGACCACTATTTGCCGCCCACCGAGAAAGAGAAATTTTGTGTCGTTATTGAACATAATTCTATCTTGAGAATAGAAATTTTGCATTGTTATTAAACACAAATTTTTGCTCAAAAACTTCTACAAAAATAGAAATAGAAAAATATAATTTTCTTCCCAAAATCAATTTTTGACCAAAATGATTATGATTCTGTAGTTTTTTTTTTCTTTTTACGCTATCTATGTTCTCTTTCACATTGGATCTTTGCCTCTTTAGAAGTCCCATCAAATGGAAAAGTTTAGCAAAAGTACGGGAGCGTTAAATTCAAAATATATCTTCCTACAAAAGATACATTGGTTAACTAGTATTGTGGGATCGTTCAAAAAAAAAAAAAAACTAGTATTGTGGGAAAAACTCCGGGTGGAGAGTGGTCCGTCACAATCGCGAGAGTAACGAAGCCATTCCCTTCTCATTTCCCAACTAGAAATCTACCAAGATAAGGCATCCTATACGAGATTAACTCGAGATATATTTTCAACAAGGTCCAAGCACTTCACTAAGGCATTAGATCTCCATGATTTATAGAGATGAAAGACCAATGTTTATAGAGATGTTTTTTTGGCTCCTACATAATAGTACATCTAACGTGAGCCAACCTTATTTCATTTACACAGAGGGAAACTTGATAGGTTTCCCAAATACTGGTTGACATGCACTCAATTTGTTAAATTATGTCTCAAGTTTGAGTGTTTGCAAAAACGCGATTCACACACACATAAAAAAAAAAAATGCAGAGGGTTTTCCTTATTCTTTTGATGAGGGTCCGCCAAAAACCCTATGAAGAAAAGAAGCCACACACATAGAGAAGCCATAAGGAGCACTGCTTGCTGAAGCGAAGATACATACGTGAAAGTAAAGAAAGACATTGTTCTCGTTTTTGGCCGTGCGTAGAGCGTTTCTGTTTTGAGCTTGAATGCGCGGTAATTTTGTGCCATGAGTTTATACCAAAGTGAGTTGTTTATTTATAAACACTTTGGGTTTGGGGTTAAATCTAGGTGTGAGAAACACTTGAGCGTGTGAGTGATTGTAAACTCTGATTCTCCTATTATAGTGGATTATTTGCTGTTGGCTCTTCTCGTGAACCTAGGTACTGATACTCGGACCGAACCACGTAAATTTCTGGTGTCCTTATTATTTTTCGTTTATTTCTTTGGTGATTTCACGTTGAAGTAAATTGCAAGATCCTGTCGTTTCCGCATAATATATCCCAACAATTGGTATCAGAGCCTGGGGTTGGATTTCTTGATTGTGATTTGGAGCTTTTGCTTGTCTGATTATTATCTAGAAATTTTGTTATTGCAATTATGTCTGAGAGGAAATCTGAAATTGAGAAGTTTAACGGGAGTAATAGCTTTGTGTTATGGAGCATCAAGCTGCGAGCTTTATTGACAGCACAAGGTTTGGCCAAGGCACTGGATGGTGAAGATGAGTTGCCTATTATAATGAAAGCCTCTGAGAGGGTAGAGCTGATGGAAAGAGCAAAAAGCACAATCTTGTTAAATTTGATGGATGAGGTCTTGATAGAGGTTCCTGAGGAGAAGGATGCCACAGCATTATGAGCAAAACTTTAAGCACTCTATGTGAAGAAAGGTTTGAACAATCTCTTCTATATGTTGAAGAAGATGTTTCAATTTAGATATACGAAAGGTACGTCTATTAAAACCTACCTAGATGAATTTAATAAAATCATGTTGGATTTGAAGAATGTTGGTAAGATACTTGATGATGAAGAACGGGGCATGATGTTATTAGCCTCTTTACCAGAGTCATGGGAGCTCTTTACTGATTCACTGTTGCAGGGGCGTACTACAATTACCTCATAAGAGGTAAAGTCTGTCTTATTCTTTAAGGAGTGGCAGAGAAAGTTGCAAGATGACGGTCTGGTGCAAGGAGTAGCGCAAGCACTGATAATTAGGGGTAGAGAACAACATTGAGGGCCTAATAGTAGTAGAGGTAAAAGCATATCGAAATCACACCATAGAAAGTCAAGGGACGCGTGAAGTGCTTTGAGTGTCACGAGGAGGGGCACATTATGAGAGATTGTCTAAAGCGAATGAATAAACTTGATAGGCAGAATGCCACAAGTAGTGTGGCAAACGTTACTGAGGAGAGCAATAGTGATGCAGAAGCTGTTTTATGTGTGACTGCTATTTCGTCAGAAGACGAATGGGTGCTAGATTTGGGGTTTTCTTATCACATGATGCTTCATAAGAACTGGTTTATTACTTACCAGACTGCAGATGGTGGTAGAGTTCTTTTGAGGAATAATGCAGTCTATAAGGCTGTGGGGATAAGGACAATTCGGATTGCGATGCTCAATGGGGTGGTGCGCATATTGACAGATATGAGGCATGTACCGGAGCTCAAGAAGAATCGTATTTCTCCGGGGACACTCGATTACATTGGGTGTGGATACACCGCTAAAGGTGGAGTATTGAAAATCTCTTGAGGTGCCATGATAATGATGAAGGGGAAGAAAGTGAATACTCTCTATAATCTACTGGGAGAGATCGTGACCGGAACCACTGCAGTTTCATCAGGTGAGTCAGACTCTAACTTGACTCAATTATGGCATATGCATTTAGGGCACATGAGCAAAGTAGGTATGACGATGCTGAGTAAAAGATGGTTGTTAAAGGGCCAAAAGACAAGAAAGCTGGACTTATGTGAACACTCCATTTTTGGGAAGCAGCAACGAGTTAAGTTTAATACAGCTATTCATTCGACCAAACGACCAGTTGAATTTATTCATTCAGACGTCTAGAGCCCGTCTATGGTTCCTTCGAAAGAAGGTGCCTGATATATGTTGACATTTATCGACGATTATTCGAGGAAGGTATGGGTGTACTTTATGAAGCACAAATATGAAGTGTTTGATCGGTTCAAGAAATTTAAGGCATTGATTGAGAAACAGTTAGATAAACAAATCAAGTGCCTAAGAACCGATAATGGCATGGAATTCTATGGTAAACATTTTACTAAGTTCTGCGAGAAAGAAGGTATTGTAAGACATCACACAATACATGGGACACCACAGTAGAATGGTGTGGCAAAATGGAAGAACAAAACTTTTGTTGAGTGAGCTCGATGCATGCTTTCGCATGCAGGACTTGGCTAGGAATTTTGGGCTGAAGTAGTGAACATGGCATGTTACCTGGATAATCGATCTCCATCATCTGCTATTGAGTGGAAAGCTCCTGAGGAAGTATGATTGGAGAAAACTGTTGATTACTCCGGATTACATATATTCGAATGTCCTACATATGCTCATGCAAGTGATAGTAAGCTTGAGCCGAGGGCGAAGAAGTGAATATTTCTGGGTATGCACATGGGGTGAAAGGCTATCGCCTATGTTGCATCGATCCCAGATCACTCGATTTTCTAATAAGTAGAGATGTGATCTTCGACAAGACTGCAATGCTTCAACAGAGAAGTTCTGAGACACAACCAGTAGAGAAGACAGATCATGGTGTCATTAGTGAGGTAAAGCTTCAGGTAGAGACTCCGAAAACCTCGAAGGTAATAAAAATTGAGATTGCAAATGAAGCCGCAGTTTCTAAAGTCGGTGATAGTGAACAACCAGTAAAGCCACAGCACACTATAGCTGCAGATAGACAGAGAAGGCAAATTAAATCACCGGTACGTTATGGTTATATAGATATTGCTTGTATATTGACTGTAGGTGATGAGGTGGAGACAGATGAGCCTTCATCTTACTCTGAGGCGATGGTTAGTTCGGAGTTGTCGAAGTGGCTAGGGGCTATGAGTGAAGAGATGGAATTTCTCCATCGAAATCAGACATCAGAACTGGTCAAAGTATCCAATAGCCAAAAAATTGTCGGAAGTAAATGGGTCTTTAAATGGAAAGAGGGCATTCCCAGTGTTGAGGCAGCGAGGTATAAGGCAAGAGTTGTGGCGAAGAGGTATACATAGCATAAGGGCATTGACTACAATGAGGTGTTCTCTCCTGTGGTAAGACATACTTCTATTCGTGTTTTACTTGCCTTAGTTGCTTCGCAGGATCTCGAGTTAGAGCAACTAGATATGAAAACTGCGTTTCTTCATGGTGAGTTGGAGGAACAAATTTACGGGAGGCAACCAGAGGAATTTGCTATTCCGGGTAAGAAAGATCATGTTTGCTTGTTGAAGAAATCTTTGTATGGGCTAAAACAGTCTCCTAGGCAATGGTATAAACGTTTTGATACTTTCATGGTTAGTCAAGACTACACAAAAAGTCATATGGATAGATGTGTTTACTATAGGAAATTGGAGAATGGTTATTTGATTTATCTACTCTTATATGTTGATGATATGTTGATAGCAACTAAGAATATGTCTAATATCGATGTGCTGAAGATGCGGTTAAATGTTGAATTTGAGATGAAAGATTTATGTGTTACAAAGAAAATATTGGGTATGGAGATTTTGCGTGACAGGGCTGTAGGAGTTTTACGTCTATCTCAAAAGAAATATATTGAGAAGATCGTGGCACATTTTAATATGCAGTCGACAAAATCTGTAAGTACACCTCTAGCAAAGCACTTTAAACTTTCAGATAAATTATCACCGCAGACTAAAGAGGAGGATGAGCATATGTCCTGTGTTCCTTATTCTAGTGCCGTGGGTAGTATTATGTATGTTATGGTGTACACTAGGCCTGATATTTCACAAGCTGTGAATGTGGTTAGTCGCTCTATGAAGCGTCCTGGTAAAGCTCATTGGGAAGCTGTGAAGTGGATACTCAGATATCTGAAAGGAACAATAGACGTGGGTATAGTGTATCAGAGAGACAACAATGGCAGTAAGACCATTGGTTTTGTGGATTTGGATCATGTCAGTGACTTGGATTATTGCAGGTCTTTAGCAGGGTACATATTTACGCTAGCAGGTGGTGCAGTTAGTTGGAAAGCGTCCTTACAGAATCACATTACATTGTCTTCCACTGAGGCAGAGTACATGGCACTAATCTTTATAGCGAAGGAAGCAATATGGCTACAAAATTTGCTCTCGAACTTTGGGTTAGATCAGAAAAGTGTGGATATACATTGTGTTAACCAAGGTGCAATATATTTGGCATATAATCCAGTTTATCACGAGCGAACGAAGCATATCAAAATCAGGTACCACTTCATCAGAGATATCTTAGCTAAGGGTAATGTTATTGTAAAAAAGATTGCTATAACAGATAACCCGGCAGACATGATGATTAAGTGAGCGCCTGTTGGGGCGTTGGGAGAGAAGCATGGATGATGAGCACTATAACATGGCTTCAAACATCGAGCCAAGGTGGAGAATTGTCAAATTTTGTCTCGAGTTTAAGTGTTGGCAAAAACAAGATTCACACACACATAAATAAAAAAATAAAAAAATGCATAGGGTTTTCCTTCTTCTTTCGATGAGGGATCGCCAAAAACCCTACGGAGAAAAGAAGCCGCACATAGAGAGAAGCCCTAAGGATCGCCGCTTGCTGAAGCGAAGATATGTACGTGAAAGTAGAGAAAGATGTTCTTGTTTTTTAGCATACGTAGAGCGTTTCTGTTTTGAGCTTGAACGCACAGTAATTTTGTGCTGTGAATTTATACCCAAGTGAGTTGTTTATTTATAAACACTTTTGGTTTGGGGGTTAAATCTAGATGTGGGAAACACTTCGTGTGAGTGATTATAACCTCTGATTCTCCGATTATAGTGGATTATTTGCTGCTGACTTTCCCTGTGAACGTAGGTACTGATACTCGGACCGAACCACATAGATTTCTAATGCCTTATTATTTCTCGTTTATTTCTCTGGTGATTTCGCGTTGACGTAAATTGCAAGATCCTGTCATTTCCGCATAATATATCCCAACACAATTAATTATTAACGACGGTAAAACGTGTGCCTTGAGATTTGACTTGCAATTGATTGGTGGGGCTCAAGGACACTCGATAGTTCGAAAGCATCTTGACTTCAAATTTTGTAATAAATATCCATCACCCTCTTTGGTCTTGTAGATGCGGGAGAGACCGGCAACATCAAAGGGCTTGAAAAGAAAAGGATGTTGGTCGTCCACAAGCTCATCAAGACACTAGATCGTGCCTTGAACGGAAGAGAAGATTCCTATGCAATATCTTGCCTCGTGCCCACACATCATTACACGGTGACAAGGGCTGTGTTTTAATGTCGTAATTCTTGCTATTGCCAGACGTGATGTCAATACTAGAAATATAAACAATAATTTACGATTGATATGTAAAGTCAGGTTCCCGAATTCTTGCTCGATGCTCTTATAGCATGTTACCTACTTTTTGAAGCAAATTCAATAAAGAGAGAGTGGGTGGGGGGAGACTCACATAGAATGACTCCCCAACGAGGACAGTCAAAGAGGTAGCTGAGGAAGGGGCGACCTTGAACCAACATCCGTCCTTAGTTTGCACTTCCAATCCGTTCACATGGTTCTGCTGAAGTACGATCACGAAGTTTGCGTCGCGATGGCACCAAGCCCTAGACTTCTTGGACTCCTCGGTCCCAGGAGCAGCATATCTCATGAGACGAAAACTGTATCTAACCGACTTGGCTAGAGATTCCACGTGCTTGTCTACACCCAAGCTTCCCAAAACCAGCTTCTTCACTAGTGAATCCAACTCCAAAACCCTCGTAACATACGTATTCATTGTCTCGCTACATATTAATGAAAAAAGGCGCACATCGAAACCACAATTTCTGTAGATAGGGCTGTGGATTGGCATCTTCACAGATGATTCATTTTACATTTTCTTCTTGCATCAAAGTAAATAAAAATCAAACTCGTGTCATTAGTGATCCATTTGATAGACATGGCTCTTAACACTTCCTTGATTGGAATAAATAATATAATTACCAGTAATGACAAAAAAGTGATTACCAAAATCTTGTGTTTCTTTCTGGCCACATGAGATATGCTAATCCTTCGATAGAGCCCGAGTTGGGGGCTTAGCCAACTCTAAATGCCTCGTAAAGAGGCACATGAAGATTTGCATGTTAGCCGATGTACGGCTTATCCAGGAAGTCAAATCAGCAGATCACATCGTTTGCAAGCTTGAGCAATTCCTCCAATTCTTGGAATGCATCATTGTGAAGCTTCAAGGTCATCTTATCATACAAGGCTTCGAAGCAACCGAATTCTTCAAGGACTTGTCGGAGTTGACTTTGTGAGGAGTCCCATCGACCTGTCCCTAGCTTTGGGCCATCTAATTCGAACAAATCTATCTAGGGAAGCTTTAGAGTTGAAAAAGAACTCATGATCAATTTGTCTTTCATTCTGGGTACTTTTTCTAAAGATTTTCTGATGTTGTTCTTTTCCTGGGGGTGTTCTCTGCAAGTTTATAGGGCTTGGGGTCCTCGTAGTAGCTACTGTAGCAATTTGAATGTTACAATCTTTCCATGAAGAATTGATTATTTTCCTTGTTTTCCCCTCTTTTTGTGGTTTAAACAAGAGTTAACCAGTCAAAGCAAGTTTTTCTTTTTTCTTTGGCATATAGGTTATGCAGTTAGTGACTTGACTTTAACTCAACCAATCGTGCGGTTGCCATCCTCTTCGGGCATATCCACGTGGAATACACCATCAGCAGTTAGTTGAAAATTGAAGCCTAAAATTAATGCCTCGCCCACAGGAATAGCAACCCCTGCAAGCAAAGAAGTAACTCTTACTTTTGAATATTGCTATTTTATGATCTTTTTAATTATCGCATGATATGATGACCATATATCATTCATCAATTAAATATTCACTTTATAAAAAATAAAAATTATTTGCATTTATTTAGTATTTGGAATGGAATATAGTAGTGAGAATTGAAAAGAATTGGAGTGATTGATAGATGACTTAACACTATATCTACCTCATATAAGAGTAAACTTAGAACATTTTAGTGTTTGAGCTCTTACATGTTTTGAAAAGCATAAATCAAAAGCTATTGGCCCATATAGAGGTTTGGAGGGAATCGAAGATAATACCATACTCATGAAGTTCAATTATAGGAGGATAGGGAATTTCCTCATACTTTTATAGTGAAGAATAGACCAAAATAGAAGAGCCCAAAGTCTTTTTAATCTAAGGAGAATTGATGATTAATAATCATCTTAAGGTGTTGCTGTGCCCCGTGGTGATGACTTGGCTAGTAGGCTATGAATGATGAGGTACGCTCGATCTTTGGTGTTCAAATCATGGTGATTGAAGTGTTCAAATGCACGCAAGATATGTGTTAGAGTAGTCTCGCATAAAAAAATTGGTGCAGTGTGGAACAATTAATAAATCCAAGTTGGCTTATAACATATTGACTCAAGCTTTTTAGTAAAGGACAAGCTCGGACTTGGCTCTCTTTCAGCAGTCTCCTTAGGTAAAGGTACCGCTTCTGCCACATACTCTCAACAGGTAAATGGTGCAATACAGAGACACTTTTTTTTTCTTCAATACAGAGACACTTTGATCAAGATGTTTTTTGGCGATGAAAGCAAGTAAAGGAATTGTCAAATTCCTAAATGAATTTGGAGATGAGTTGGACGTTGGTCGACGGTGGAGTCTAAGTGGAGAAGCGGACAAAGTGACGAAGAATGGGATGCGGCAATGGAACCAAGGAAAAGAAGTTAAATCGATTCGGAAGCTTCTTTGAACTATGTATAGTATTTTATCATAATCCACCCCGACTAGATGCATAAATTGCAATGTTTGAAATTACAATCTAGGTCGATATTCTATTGAAGTTAGCCTAGAAAATTAGAAATTTATCGTCACTCTACATAAAAATTTATATATGATAACTCTATAAAAATAGAGTTATTTTACCTATTTTAGGCAATAAATAATGTAATATCTATGAGAAAATATTTGGATTTCCTTTTGATTATTCGAATTTTCCTTATTTATGCAAAATAATGAGATATTGAGAAGATAAGGAAAAGAATGGTAAAAATCAAGAATTCAAATCAAAAAGCAGTGGAAGATGGATATCAAATCAGGGAATAATTCATTTTGTTCCCTAATTTTATGTGTAATTGCTTGGAGTTAAGGATATTAGATATATCCTATAAATAGGAGAACATTGAGAGAGCAGCTAGTTTTTTGTAGACTTGTTTAACGGGTGGGTCGGGTCATAAATGGCCCGACCCAAATCGACCTATTTAACACATTTATGACCCATTTATTACAATGCAAAATTTTTGACCCATACCCGACCCGACCCATACCCGACCCAACCCATACCTAACTTATACCCGACCCATTTAACTAAACTTAAGAAAGCTTATTATATATATTAAAAAATGGTATTGTTAAAATAGTTTTATACAACACAAATTTAATGGAAATTTTTTTATAATTTTTAAAATAATTATTTTAAAATATCGAATTTTAATTATTTTTTATTTTTAAAAATTAAATTTTTAATTATTTTAATTATTTATTTTTAAATATAATTTTTAATTTTCTTCTTTTCTTTTTCGTTCTTCTTCTTCTTTGGCCGGTCACCAGTAATGATGATGGCCGGCGGCCGGCCACAGGCGAGCCTCGAGCTTGCCCGATTCGCTAAGGCTAGTGAGCTCGAGCTTGCCCAACGCTAGCAAGCTCGAGTCTCACCAGATCGGCAAGGCTTGAGCCTCACTGGACGTCGGTGAGGCCTTTGCCACGCCAGATCTGACGAGCTCGAGGCTCGCCGAACGGCGAGGCCTCTACCTCACCAGATTCGACGAGCTCGAGGCTCGTTGGATGTCGACGAGCCCTTCGCCTCGCCGGATCCAACAATCTCGAGGCTCATCGGCGTCGGGCGAGCTCAAGCTCGCCTCTCACCGAACATTGGCGAGGCCTCCGTCTCACCAGATCTGGCGAGCTCGAGGCTCGCTAGTGTCGGGTGAGCTCGAGCTAGCCCCTCGTTGGATCTGGCGAGGCTCGAGCCTTGCTCGACGCTGGCGAGTTCGCATCTCGCTAGATCGGTGAGGCTCGAGCCTCACTGGGCATTGGCGAGGCCTCCGCCTCACCTGACGCCGGCAAGCTCGAGGCTCGCCCGGCCGGTCACCGGCCATTGCCGTGCCAGCAATCGAAGGAAGAAAAAAAAAAAATAAAAAAGAAAAGAAAAGAAAAATAAAAAATAATTATAATTTTGGTTTTTATAAAAATATATTTTTTTTGTGAACTTAAAGAGAGAAGAGAGAGATTGTGAGTTTTTGGGTGAAAATGGGTTCTAAATCCAACCCATTTAAAACCTACTTAAGACTCACTTAAGACCCACCTATCAAAGTCTTTAATTGTTAAACCCATTTAACTTCCTTTTGTCAAAAAACAAGTGACCCATATATGACCAATTTATGATTAAAATGGGTCATATATGGGTCTAAGACCCATTTTGACACCTCTAGTTTTTTGTTAGATCGTTTTTCATTATTCTAAGAGTTTTTCAAGTATTTTGAAAAGAAAACAAAAGTGGTGACAAAATTCTTATCCTTTGATTTAGGGTGCTACATTTGATTTATTTTTTATTTCTTCTTCTACTATGTTCTAATTTTCTTTTGTTAAGGCTATGATGTAGCCTAACCATGATGATATGAATTTCATGATTTTTATATTTTACAATTGATTTCATTCATGTGAGTGATATATTATTGTGCATAATGCCTTTGAGTGACTAACCTCCACTTGAATGATTTGATGTGCATGTTTGAGACTGAGAAATGATAATATGCAATTGCTCGTTATAATATATAACCATGAATTAAACGTAGATATAAATATACTACGTTATTTGTGTAGCTTTCGGTGATAAGGTGATTCAAAAGACTCATTGTAAATCGGAAATATTCATAATTTTTAATGTACTTATGTTTATTTTAATCCACATAGAGATATAGTAGATTAATAAATTGAGTAGGTTTGCTATACCTATAGATAGGATAGTAAATAGATTAGGAAATTCTGCTATCACATGTTTGATATCGTTCTTTTACCCACATCAATCTGAAATTTATATCTAGTGGTTATGGTGAAATCGGATGCTCTAACATATTTATCTGATTGATTTATTGCATTTAGTCTCCAAATTTTGTTTTTAATTTATTCTCAATTAGATTTTGATATGTTAGATAAATTTTAGAATTAATTCATTTTAGTATTTAATTAGTTTATTAAGCATCGATTTCCGTAGGATGATACTCTTTCTTATCATTATATTACTTGTTCGACATGTTCACTTGCGTTTAGAATTTTACAAAGAAGTTTTTGGCGCCGTTGCCGGGGATCATTTGTTTAATACTAATTAATATTGATACAGGATAATTCTAATTTTAATCTAGCTTTCGTTTTGTTTTATTTTTCAGGGTGTACATCGGTTTATGACACGTAGCCAACAAGGGAAACTTGCTAAGATTGATTCATAAATCGAGTGTACATTCAAAAGGTGACTGAGAGAATAGAGAAATCACGTTAAGAAGATGGTAGATGGTGAGAATGAAAATCCACGTAGACTCTTAAGAGATTATGCTATGCCAACAGTTCAAGGCACCACATCAAGTATTAGAAGACCTACAATTCAAGCAAACAACTTTGAGATCAAGCCGTCACTCATTCAGATGCTTCAACAATCAATGCAATTCAGTGGGCTACCAAGCGATGATCCAAACGCTTACATTGATGCTTTTCTTGAAATTGTGACACCATTAAATATAATGAGTTACAGATGATGCTATTAGATTAAGATTATTTACATTTTCTTTTAGAGACAAAGCTAAGAGTTGGCTTTCTTATCTTCTTGCAGGATCAATCACTATATGGAATGATATGGCTCAGAAATTTCTTGGTAAGTTCTTTCCACTTGCAAAGTCTGTGAAGATGCGTAACAATATTATTAATTTTATGCAGATGGATAATGAATCATTATATGAAGCATGGGAAATATTCAAAGAATTTCTTAAGAGATGCCCACATCACGGACTACTCGTGTGAATGCAAGTACAAACTTTTTATAATGACTATAGTACAAATCTTCATTCTATGATTGATGCAGCTGCAAAGGGAACTCTAAATAATAGAACGCTAGAAGAAGCCTATAACCTATTAGAGGAGATGGTGTCCAATAGTTATCAGTGGCCTACTGAGAGACTACCAATGCAAAAAGCTAGCGAAGTTCACGAAGTTGATGCTTTTGCTGCAATTGCTGCACAATTTGAAGCACTCAACAAAAAGCTAGATAATATGAGTGTTTCAACCATGAAAATTTAGAATTTGACATTGATTTTTGTGGTGGAGGACATGTTAGCACAGATTGTCAGGTAGGTAATACTTTTAAACAATCTAGTGAAAATTCTAACTTTGTTGGAAATTTTAAAAGGTCACAGAATAATCCCTACTCCAACACGTACAATCCGGGAAGGCACAATCATCCAAATTTTTCATGGAATAATTAGAATGTGACGAGACCATCGGGATTCAAACAATTAGAAGAGACAAAGTCATATTTGGAAAATATAGTCACCAAACTTGCTAACACGATTCATGACTTCATCAAAAGCATAGATGTGAGATTTCAAAACCAAGAGGTTTCAATCAGAAATCTAAAGATGCAAATAGGTCAGTTAGCAAGCATGATGTCAGGGAGACAACAAGGTTCTTTGTCGAGCAACGCGGAGAAAAATCCAATTGAAAACATAAAGGCTATAACCTTGAGAAGTGGTAAATAAGTGGGAGAAGAAGATGTCAAATAGGAGATTTTCAAACACATGAAAGATGTGATCAATAAACAATCAAATGAGACAAGTAAGAGTAAACTGTTTTTAGATAATCTCAAGACATATGTGCCGCCAATTCCATTCCCTCAGCGACTCCAGTAGCACAAAATAGATAATCAATTTTTTAAATTTCTTGATGTATTTAAAAAATTGCACATTAACATTCCTTTTGCAGATGCTTTAGCACAAATGCCTAGTTATGCAAAATTTTGGAAGAAGATTTTGGCAAATAAAAGGAAACTAGAGGATTATGAAACTATGAAGTTAAATGAAGAGTGTTCGGCTATTCTACAAAACAAATTACCTCCAAAATTAAAATATCCAAGGAGTTCTACTATTCCTTGCACTATTGGAGATTCTTACTTTGAAAAAAACATTATGTGATTTAGGGGTAAGTATTAATCTAATGCCTTATTCAGTTTTCAAGAAATTAGGATTAGGCGAGATAAAAGCAACTACAGTGTCACTTTAACTGGCTAATCAATCAATTAAATATCCAAGAAATATTGTGGAATATGTTTTGGTAAAAGTTAACAAATTTATACTTCCTGTAGATTTCATAGTTCTTGACATGGAGGAAGATTTTGAGGTGCGACTTATCTTAGGTTGACCATTTCTAGCAATAGGAAGAGCTCCTATTGATGTACAATAAGGGAAGTTGATTCTCAGAGTTCAAGATAATCTTGTTTCATTAAATGTTTTTAAAGCAATAAAATATCCATTTGATGATGTTTTTCAGGAAAATACTTTTAAAGATCCACTTGAAGCAAGTCTAATTCAACCAAGGGACAAAGATATTCAGAATGAGGAGATAAATGAGTATGCAAATTTTATGGAGGCAATTCCACCATATTCAAGGCAAAAGACAATTAAATTTGAGGAGTTGAGACAACACATAACAAAGCCTAACCATCAATTGAAGAGCCTCCAATTCTTGAACTCAAATCCTTACATTCTCATTTGAAATATGCTTATTTAGATGGAGTTTCTTATTTACCGGTAATTTTATCTTCTTCTTTAACATATTTAATGGAGGAGAAACTACTCAGAGTATTAAGAGAGCATAACGGTGCAATTGGATGGAAAATAACTAATATCAAGGGAATTAGTCCTTTAGTTTGCATGCACAAAAATTTTGATGGAGAAATAATATAAACCAACTATTCAACCTCATAGGCGTTTGAACCCGAAGATGCAAGAAGTAGTGAAAGCTGAGGTAATTAAGCTACTTGATACATGTATCATCTATCCTATCTTTGATAGTTCCTAGGTAAGTCTTGTACAAGTTGAGCCAAAAAAAAGTGTATGACTATTCAGAAAAACAACAACAATGAATTGATTCCAACTAGAATAGTTAGTGGGTGGCGTGTGTGTATGGATTACAGAAAATTGAATGATGCCACTAGAAAAGATTACTTTCCTTTACCGTTTATTGATCAAATGTTAAAAAGACTTGCAGGACATAAGTTTTATTGCTTTCTTGATGGATATTTGGGATATAATCAGATTTCTATTGCATCAGAATATCAAGATTACTTTCACTTATCCCTATGGTACTTTTGCTTTTAGAAGAATGTCATTTGGTCTTTGTAATGCACCAGCTACTTTTTAGAGATGCATGATGGCTATTTTTTCTAATATGGTTGAAAAATATATTAAGATTTTCATGAAAGATTTTTCTGTTTTTGGCTTATCATTTGATTCTTGTTTAAATAATTTCGCTTTGGTTTTATAAAGATGTGAGGAGACTAACCTTGTTTTGAATTGGGGGGAGTGTCACTTTATGGTGCAGGAAGAAATAGTGTTTGGGTATAAAATTTCTTGAAATGGAATAGAAGTCGATCGAGCCAAGGTGGAGGTCATTGCAAATTGCCTCCGCCAACATTTGTGAAACTTGTCAGAGGATTTTTGAGGTATGTAGGATTTTACAGGCAGTTTATAAAAGATTTTTCAAAAATTGCTAAACCTCTTTCTAATCTTTTGGAAAAAGATGCTCTTTTTTAATTTTTTAGTTGAATGCATGTAGGCTTTTAACACTTTAAAAGAGAAGTTAATGTCAACACCAAATTGGGATTTACCTTTTGAATTGATGTGTGATGCTAGCGATTCTGTACTAGGAGCTGTTTTGAGACAAAGGAAAAATAAAAATTTTCAAACCATATATTATGCTAGTCGAACCTTGTCAGGGGCACAATTGAATTATTCAACAATAGAAAATGAACTTTTGGCGGTAGTTTTGCTTTTGATAAATTTCGTTCTCATTTAATTGGCTCAAAAGTTATAGTTTATTCTAACCATTCTACTCTTAAGTATCTACTTGAAAAGAAAGAATCAAAACGCCGATTGATCAGGTAGATTCTATTGCTGCAATAATTTGATTTGGAAATCAAAGATAAGAAGTGGCTTGAAAATCTAATTGCAGACCACTTATCAAGAATTCCAAATTCAAAGAGAGAGTTAAAACCAATTTTGGAAGAGATCTCTGATAAGAAATTGTTTTCCATTAAGTCCACAAAAATTCCCTAGTATGCCGACTTTGTAAAATATTTGGTAAGTAATGTTCTTCCTTATGAATTATCATATTAACAAAAGAAAAAAAAAATTGACGCTAAAAATTATTTTTAGGAAGAACCTTTCTTATTTAAAGTATGTGCAGACTAGATCATAAAGAGATGTGTTCCAAACAAAGAGAGGGCAAACATTCTACATCATTGTCATGATGGAGAGTTGGGTAGCCATTTTGGTGCCACCAAAACTATAGCTAAAGTTTTACAATTTGGATTTTATTGGCCCACACTTTTTAAAGATGCATACTCCTATGTAGTTTCATGTGATAGGTGTCAAAGAACTGGAAATATTTTTAAAAAAAATTAGAATGCTTTAAACAACATTATTGTGTGTGAATTATTTGATATTTGGGGTATTGATTTCATGGGACCCTTTACACATTCTTATGAAAATTTATACATTTTAGTGGTTGTGGAGTATGTGTTTAAATGGGTATAAGTTGTAGCATTATAATACTAAGGTTGTAGTCAAATTCTTGAAGAAAAATATTTTTACGTGATTCGGCACTCCTAAGACAATCATAAGTGATAGGGAGACGCATTTTTACAACAAATAAGTTGAAGCACTTTTGAGTAAGTACGGAGTCATGCATAATGTTGTAACCCTTTATCATCCTCAGACTAGTGGTCAAGTAGAGGTTTCAAATAGGGAAATCAAGAAAATTTTAGAAAAAATAGTGAATGCCTCTAGGAAAGATTGTTCAATAAAACTTGATGATGTACTTTGGGCCTATAGGACATCATTCAAAACTCCAATCGGGATGTCTCCTTTTAAGCTAGTGTTTGGGAAAGCATGTCACTTACCAGTGGAATTAGAGCATAAAGCATATTAGGCATTGAAATTTTTGAATTTTGATATACAGTCTGTAGGTGAAGAAAGATTATTGCAGCTGAATGAATTGGAGGAATTTCGTAATGAGGCCTATGAAAATTCTAAATTGTACAAGGAGCATACAAAAAGATGGCATGACAAGCACATATTCAGAAGATAGTTTGAAATTAGTAAAAAAGTTTTACTTTATAACTCTCGTTTTAAACTTTTTCCAGGAAAATTACAGTCTTGATGGTCTGGTTCTTTCACAATTACATAGGTATTCCCATACGAAACAGTTGAAGTTGCGCATAACACTGAGGGCACATTCAAAGTGAACGGTCAATATTTGAAGCCCTACTTTGAAGGTGGTTACAACAAGCAGAAAAACACCATTGAACTTCATCCTCCAAAATAGCGACATCTGAGATAGTTTGGCTGAAAATTATACAGCAAGCGCTTCTTGAGAGGCAACCCAAGCATTTTAATTATGTTTTTCATTTATTTTTAAGTTTATATTTTGCACAAAAAAAAAAAAGATTAACTTTTCTAATATTTTATCCAGGTTAATTTTTTAGGGATCACATTTCAAGAGTTTAATCATTAAGGTCATCTATGAACTTATCCTATAACCAAGAGAGTTTTCTTCTTCCTATTTCTATTTTTCGCATTGAGGACACTGCTTCATTCAAGTTTTTGGGGGAGACAAAATTTTCGGCTAAATCTATTTTTTTTTCTATCATGATTACATTTCTTGTTGTGAATTTTTGCGATTTTTAGAAAAATTTAAATTTTATTTAAACTTGCAATTGATGTGTGAGTTAATTTTAATTCTGATTATGCTGATCCACTTACTGAGCACTAAAAAACCTTAATTTTTGAATTGTATGTAAATCTAGAGAACATTCATGTGAAGTTTGTGATTTTCTTAGATTTCACCCAAAATCTTAGAATTTGTTTGATTTTCTCTTGAGGCAAAATCCTAAGCTACATCTAACTAAGAAAATGATTTAAGCAATTTTTTAATCAATTGAGCCTTTCAATCTAACCCTGTTTATTTATCCCTAGTCACCTTGTTGAGTCTTAATTATTATCTAATTTTTTTATTAACACCCATATATGTTTAGCCTAACCGTTATCAAATTATATCATTGTCCCATGCCCTATGAACACATTGATTTTTTTTTTGGATAAAAAATTATCTGAGCTTAATAGAAATTTGGAAGGAAAAATGGAGTATGAAAAAAAAAGAGTAATTGCTATGGTTGTTTGGGGTGTATTGTCAAGTAAAAATATTACTTTTATGATTCCCTATCCAACTTTCAATTGAGTAAGTCTTTTGGATACTCAATGGTTGGAAATTTTCATGTTATATTAAGATAGACTTTGGGAGAAACTCCACCATAAAGCAATTCAAAAAAAAAGAAAATGATGATATATGGTGACAGAAAAATTATCTTGAAGGAGTGAAATTGGACAGTGACATTAGATTTAATTAGATTGTAGGAATCAACGTGTTGATGGGTAATTTGAGTTTAAAATTACCGTTATTTCACCTTTAGTCCAGCCTTACATTACAAACCAAGAAAAGTCCTATTGATTTTTTGTTGGATAATTAGCTTACATTAGTTGAGAGAGGAATGAAATGCAAACCTATGAGATTTGGTCGTAATTATCGAGAATTTTTTAGAGGTTGCATGTCAATGTGAATTTATCTGGATTGCATATAATTCAAAAAAGATGAGGACTCACACACGCACATGCACACTTGGATCACATAGTTAGAATTGGTCTTAACTTATAAATCAATTTCAATGTTTGGATGAAATTTGTATTTTTCTTTGAATTGTGAATTTGAGTAATTATGGAAAGATGTCATGGAGGAGGTTGTTAGCTTGAGTATGTGTTATGTCTTGATTTTGCTTGAGGACTAGCAAAATGTTAAGTTTGGGGGTTTGATAACTCTATAAAAATAGAGTTATTTTACCTATTTTAGGCAATAAATAATGCAATATCTGTGAGAAAATATTTGGATTTCCTTCTGATTATTCTAATTTTCCTTGTTTATGCAGAATAGTGAGATATGGAGAAGATAAGGAAAAGAATGGCAAAAATCAGGAATTCAAATCAAAAAGCAATCGAAGATGGATATCAAATCAGGGAATCCTTGATTTTGTTCCCTAATTTTATGCACAATTGCTTGGAGATAAGGATCTTGGATATATCCTATAAATAGGAGAACATTGAGAGCCTGAGAGAGCAGTTAGTTTTTTGTTAGATCGTTTTTCATTGTTCTTAGAGTTTTTCAAGTATTTTGAATAGAAGACAAAAGTGGAGACATAATTATTGTTCTTTGATTCAGGATGCTGCATTTGATTTATATTTTTATTTCTTCTTCTACTATATTCTAATTTTCTCTTGTTAAGGTTAAGAAGTAGCCTAATCCTGATGATGTGAATTTCATGATTTTTATATTTTACAATTGATTTCATTCATGTGAGTTATATATTATCGTGTATAATACTTTTAAATGACTGGTCACAACTTGAATGATTTGATGTGTATGTTTGAGACTGAAAATGATATATGCAATTACTTATTATAATATATAACCATGAATTAAAGTAGATATAGCTATATTACGTTATTTGTGTAGCTTTTGGTGATGAGGTGATCCAAAAGACTCATTGTAAATAAGGAATATTCATAGTTTTTAATGCACTTATGTTTATTTTAATTCACATAGAGATATAGTGGATTAATAAACTGAGTAGGTTTGTTATACCTAGAGATAGGATAGTAATTAGATTAGGAAATTTTGCTATCACATGTTTGATATCGTTCTTTTACTTACAATAATCTGAAATTCATATCTGGTGGTTATGGTGAAATTGAATGCTCTAACATGTTTATTTAATTGATTTACTACATTTAGTCTCCAAATTTTGTTTTTAGTTTATTCTCAATTATATTTTGATATGTTAGATAAATTTTAGAATTAATTTATTTTAGTATTTAATTAGTTTATTAATCATCGATCTCCGTGGGACAATATTCTTTCTTATCATTATATTACTTGTTCGACACGTTCACTTGCATTTAGAATTTTATGAACAATATATATGTACACATTCTTAACTAAATCTAGTCGTTTACTAAATTTATCATTCATGCATAAAAAAATGCAAAAATAAATAAGACTAACCCCAGACTTATAGACAAATCATATTGCAACAAAATCAAAGTAAAGTCGAATTGGCTAATAGTCGAAAATTCAAGGGCTAGCATATACTTGTGTTTCTGAAAATATTTTTAGAATCACAGTCATAAAACAATCGTAAGCTTTCAAAATCAAGCATTATGGAAAATCGATCGAAAGGGGTTAACGCCCGAATAAGCTATATAAGAAAAATGACTCCACCACTTCAAAAAACGAATCGTCAAGGATCAAATCATTTAGTCAAATGGACATGCATACATATTGCACATGCATTCATGTGATCACACAACATATCACTTCACCACACTTCACCACGTAATATAAATCATTACATGGCACGTTACCATATGACACAACACGACAGAAAAATTCATAACTTTTTTTCGTAAAAATAAATCCATGTTAGTGATCTCCAGTAAAAATGAGCTAAAATGATTTAAGTGACAAATTATCAAAAGGTTTAGGATTAAAATGACACGATTAAAAGATTTAGGAATGAATTAACAACTTTTCAAAAGGTTTAAGACTAAATTAGTTAAATTGAAAGGTTTAGAAATATATTGGTATAAGTACAATAGGTTTATGATTTTTATTTTTTTATGATAATTTCCCCCTTTACTTGTTAATGTGACCATCATCACTTGGCATTTTTTGCTGGATCATTAATTGTATTGACTGGACTACTTTAGCACTCTAGTGTGTTGGCTTGTTCATGGCTCGAAGTTGTAAGCATATATATGCAGCAATAGAGTGTTTTGGGAAAGAGACCAGCTTCATATTTAATGCCGAATTCAGCAGTTGCGATTCTTTGAAAGCACAGATAAGATGCAAATTTGTCATTGGGTCTTCGTGTAGTGAGACATCACCTTAGCACAAGCAATGTTGTTTCGTGTCTTGAAATAGCTATTATTTCTTAGGTTAACTCGTTTTAAAGCCTTATGGCAGTTCAAAGTCATTTATTAAGTAGCTAACTATGGTCATGGATTTATGCCGGTTGGCAATTCGTGTTGCCAAATATGAGCAGTTGATTATTAAGAAAAGAGAATGAAAGGAATTGCAACGATTTCAGAGCATAGGAACACTTTTGCCCCTGTGATTGATTTAGAAGAGGAAGAAGAATGCAAGGTAGCTGTAGCTGTGGCAAAAAGTTGACTGTTGGTACAGCGCATGACTGTTCGGCACTTAGGCCAAATTGGGCAAAAGAAATAATAATGTCTAAACAGAAGGATTGCCGACACTTTTTCCGTTCAGATTTTTTACCTGTTGCTGAGATGTAGGCAACTACAATTGCCTCAGAGTCATGAGACACCGTCTAAGCAAATGAAGAATAAGAACTGCTGCAAGAGGCACCATTCTTCGTGCCATGACACTAACAATTGTATTCTATTCAGAAAGATGATATACGGGTGACTGAAATTTGCTAAAACAGGAAAAGAAAAATTGGATGTGGACGAGAACCCATTTTAGGCGAACGTTGGTGTATGCGGGTCATTCCATGTGTGTACTCGACGCCAACATAATGCCCGAGGTCAAGCTGGGGCAATCCCGAACTACCATGGAAAAGTACCTGTCCCAGATAAAAGTTGGTATTCTCACTGGCACCGCCAGACTAGTAGGGTTGGTATCTACCAAATATTTACAGCCATGAGGTCCTTTCAAGAGTGTCTCTTCGGAATTCTATTAACCACGTCCAATTCAACTATGTTCTTTAAGCCATAATTACATCCATCAAACAAGTGAGTCAGGTGAAGTTTGGATCTAAACAAAAATGATTTGAGTCAAATAGACCTCCTCTTTAAACTGACAAAAAAAAAATAGACCTCTTTGATCTCTCTTGACTCATTTCTATGCAATTCATATTTAGTGATTTATATCCAATTCAACTCATATCCGATCTGATCCATATTGCTAAAACACTAGGGTGAGAATGAAAAGAGAGTTACGAAGGTGTGTTAGATCTAAATAAATTGTAAACTCATGAGCTTTACTAATTTAAACTCAATTATTGAATATAACTAATTCATTTAAAAACTTAGCCCATCATATGGGTAAAAAAATGGATTTATGGCTCATTTTAATAGCTACAACCACAACGATGGAAGCATAGGGGTCTCATTTGTGAATAAAAACGTTAATGTTCCATCGAGGATGGTTAAGATACCTGCTGATCCACCAAAAGGCAGAGGATGTGGACCACTATTAAAAAAAAAAGGTCCCAGACCAAAAATAGAAGTGGAGAAAGAAGAATGAGAATTACATGAGTCAAATGATCAATTTGACTTCGTGAGATTTGATTGACAAAAATTTTAGATCTGGCCGATGCCCGATCTCAATTTTGTTGACACCATAATGCCCTTTAGGAGCAAAAATATTCTAAGAGCGCAAGAAATATTCAAATGCATGAGTTGATCACTTTCTTATATGATTGGATGTCGGGGGTTGAGGGCATTCTTGTCGCCTAAAAATGGCCAAAATAAGTGTTAGCCATTTTGAAAGAGACATTGACTTTGTAAGGCATTGATCTTGTCTGGTAAAATATTGGTTTATTATATGACGTTATGGAAATTACTCCAACCGAGTTGGATTTGTAATGACCCGGTTTGATCAGGTGGGAGTGATGACCAAGGCAAGACAATCTGAGCAAGGAGCAGCTCCTAAAGGATTACAGGATGGCCAATGAGGCATGAATAAACCGAACTATACATCAAAGAAAGGGAGAATGTTTGTGGATTTAATATCCAAATCTGAATAAACTCACAAGATGGGACTTTAAACACAACAACATTTAGTATTTAAACTTCAATGTTAAATGTCTTAGGTGAGAGCACTACCAAAACAATTAGGATGGGTGATCTCTTGAGAAAATGCCTACATGTACATCAAAGGACAACACTGTGAGACTCGGTATAGGACAAGCCAAAATGAATAATGTGAACAATATCTTGAGTGAATTGATCCAAGAGTATCATAATATGAAATGAGAGCGGGACTCTCTCCAATAGATGTGTGATTCTAGGTAAATCGTATGAAAGCCAAGCCAATCAGTGTGTAATGACCAGGTTCTGATGCAGAAGCATCAAGTTTTAGGGAACAAATTCAAGACCGACAATGTTTCATCCATTGAACCAACCCGGTCATTACTTGTGTGAGCAAAGGTCAATCTCAGCTAAAATTGGTTTAGTGGGTCCAAAAGTTAAAGCCATCGATAATGGTTCATTGTCTTAGCCGTCAACTGTTGGGATTTCTAAAATAGCTCACTTGACTAGGCAATAGCTCTATAGCCAAAAGTAAGTTATCGAACAAATCGGATACTTGATTTATGAGCTTCAATCAGTGAGACTTAACTCACGAGGAGAGCAGGGCAACATTCCACTATAGATCAAATAATACAATGACCATTACAATTGTACTCGAGTTATTCAAACACTCATAGCATCCCTAACTCTAAATTATACCAAATAATACAATGTTTATCTTCATAATTTCTCGTAAAACAATCTCTTAGTTTCGTAAATGAGTTACACATCTTAGGGAAATCTCGTATGATGTTTGATGATGACAAAATAAATCAAATGTTACTAACGCGTTTAATGGTTGAGTAACTAGGTGAATGACGCACAAGCTGCTATATAGGTGATGGAATGCGTAAAGGACATTGTCAAGAATTATACTTGAAAAAATCAAAAGATGCAGACTTTAAGGATGAAAATATGCAGACATACATCTATATTATAAAATCTACTTCAAACGAAACATGTCTAGAACATGACGGGTCCAGAATGTGATAGGTTCAAAATGACATAAGTCCAGAACATGATTTAGAATGTGACAAGTTCAGAACGAAACAACTTGATAGAACGTAATACCAGCCCCAAACGTATAACGACTAGCGATCTAATTTGGATTTTACGATAAGATATATTTGATTGACTTAATCTAATTGATTGATAACTAGATCCTAAAGACAAGGACTTTATAAATAGCAAAACTCTACTCATGGAAACCAAGATTTTGTTTGTATGGACGATCGAAATCAACTAGGGATTTTGATTATGTCAATCAACGGCTACTAAATCTTCTTGATGCCGTTTTGTCCAATGGTTATATTGGAAGATGATCCTCTAGAAACTATCTAATGGCTAGTTTGGAAGTGGAGGAACATTTAAGGAGACTAAGGATCAATGAGCAAGTAAGAGATGAAGCATAGAATCTAGATTTTCAAAGTCTGAGCGAACTTCGATTATATACACTTATCTTTCGTGAGCTTAAATTGTGTAATCTGTTGAGAGGTGTTGAGAGTGTTATAAGTGTGTGCTTTGGCGTGAGATAGTGAATCCTATTGGCTTGGGTACAAGTAGCACCGGCTTTGGGGTGAAGCGATTGGGTATAAGCGGCACAACTTAACTGTAACATTTTATTGATTATATAGTGAAATTAAGCTAGTAGGCTATTAGCGTGAGAGAGTGAACGTAGACTTGATTTAAACAAAACCACTATAAAATCTGTGTGCAATTCTCTTATCTCTTATCTCTTTACGTAAGTCCATCACACTATTATAAGTTATATCAAAAGTCTACTCTATCACATAACAGTTTTTGAACATTTACTAGAAGTCTGTCTCTTAATTAGACTTGAAATTTTTAATTTTTTTTTTCGCTTTAAATTTTTCTTTGGAACTCTTTTGTCACCTATAACCTCTCTCTAAGTGATCTTACTAGCATTATCAACACAAAATCTTAAAACAAGATTTTCACTACTTTAAATTCTCGTGATGTAATTCATGAGCAAGCCACACAATTGATTGTCACTTAAAGATGTTTGTTTTGGATGTAATTTACAAAGAAGACTTACGTCTTATATAGAAAAGACTTAGATCAAATTAGAAAATCTACTCAAATTAGGAATCCAACCCCAGCTAGGAAGTCTACTTAAATTAGGTTTCCTTTAGGGGATGAACTTGATATATATTTTCAACAACATCCAAGCACTTTACTAAGGTGTCAATCCTCCATGAGTTACTAAAATGAAAGACTGGTTTTTATAGAGAAGCTTTTTGGCTTCTTTATAAAAGTACAATTCACGTGACCTAACCTTGATTCATTTACACAAGAACCTCTTTTTCTTCGGAATTTTTCGTAAGTAGTAGAAAGCTTTTTGCTAATAGTAGGAAATAATTAAAGAGTTTTTCTTATAATAGAGAAGACAGAAAATTGCTTCATGAACACCCTTTTCTTTATCATTTTCTTTTACAATACTTGCTTGCCAGAAGCAATCTCATCATCAACTGCCTGAAGAACATATAGCTCCCGGAATCTACAACTGGGTCGGATGATTATAACATAAACAAGCTCCAAAAGGAGAAAGAAAGGGTAGCCTGGTATGCTTTTCAAATGCTGAGTGACCGTCCATTCAATTAATTATTAACAACGATAAAACATAAGCCTTAAAGACTTGACTCACAATTGATTGATGTGTAAAGTCATGCGCCCGAATTCTTGTTCCGTGCTCTTATAGCATGTCAACTATTGTTTTTGAACCGAATTCCATAGAGGTGGGAGGAGGGACTCACGTAGAATGACTCCCCGGTGCGGACAATGAAAGAGAAAGCTGAGGAAGGGGCGACGTCGATCCATCGTCCATCCTTGGTTTACACTTCCAATCCATTCACATGATTTTGGTGAAGTATGGTCACGGGGTTCGGGTCCCGGCACGAAGACTCGGGCTTCTTGGACTCCTCGGTCCCAGGAGCCGCTATCTCATGACACGGTAATTGCATATGATCGAATTGGCTAGTAAATCCGCGTTCTTGTCTATTGCCCAAGCATCCCAAAACCAGCTCCCTCATCAGTGAATCCAACTCCAAAACCCTCGTAATATACGTATTTATTGTCTCACTGCATATTGCACACGTCAAAACTACAGTTTTCATATATACGGGTGTAGATTGGCATATCAATGTTGCGCGTGTTTTTATATACAACGGATTTTTATTATGTTCACATTGTATAAGATGATTCATTTTATATTTCTTCTTGCACCAAAGTGAATTGGTTATCAATTCAAATTTGCGTCATTAGAGATCCGTTTAATAAGCATTAATATATTGACTTTTCCTTAATGGGAATTGATAATCTAATAAAGTTACAATAAAACCAGCAATGAAAAGGTATTACCAAAGTCTTGTGTTTCCCTTTAGCCACATGAGATCTATTGTCAAGTTACAATAATACCAGCAATGAAAAGGTATTGCCAAAGTCTTGTGTTTCCCTCCGGCCACATGAGATCTGCTAATCTTTCAATCAAGCCTGAGTTGGGGGTGTAGTCCATTCCAAATTACTCAAAAATAGGCATGAGACGAAGATTCGTGAGGTAACAAATGTACAGTTTATTTGGGATGATGAACTATGAAATGGACACGTTGCCAGAGCTTCCATGCCGTGTCTGTAAGTGCTAGCATGAACACCTAGAGGGGGGTGAATAAGTGTGAAAGCAATTTTTTGCAAAGAACAGTGAAAGTATTTTACTTTTGAAATTGAGTCTGAAGTGTTGGAGAAATCTTCTTGTAGTGTTTTGAAGCTGACAAAACGTTTCCTTCAGTCTAGTCTGAAGGTTTGCAGACTCTGCTATTTAAAGTCTGAAGACCTCCGGACAGCCAGACTCAAGACTCAAAGTCTATCCTTATTGACAGTCTCTAATTCGTTGAAGAAAGGTTATCCAAATCTGGATGATTCGTTAAGAGGATGACCTAATCAACTGGAAAAGATCTCGTGGCTGGAGAAGACATAACGGAATCCTTTAATTGATCGAGATTGACTCGATGATTGAAAATCCGATGATTGTCTGGATATTTTTGGAAGGTTCTACTTATGGAAACCGAGATCCTGATTGTATGGGCGAACAAGATTGATGGGCTATCGACACGTTCCTTTAATAGCTTGAATAATCTTCTTAAATTGATTCCGTCCAACGGGTAGATTGGAGGAATTCCTTTGGTAAGTGCCAACGGGTATGATGGCATGAAGGAGTATATAAAGAAGACGTCCTAAGTTGTTGAAGTGTGCGCGATAGAAAAATTCCAAAGTCTGAAAGCTTCCTGTTGTTTAGACAATTTCTTTGAGAAAATCATTGTATTCAAAAGAGAGTCTTTATTTGTAAGAGACCTTGAGGAGGTGTAGAAAAACATCTACACTGTGGAATCAAGGAAGAGCTGTGGTGTAACTTCTCTTTTGTTCATAGTGGAATCCAACCAGTGGGCTGTCAGTGCGGAAGAGTGGACGTAGGCTTGGAATAAGCCGAACCACTATAAACCTTGTGTTCAATTTTCTCTTCCTTACTCTCTTTACTTTGATCGTATTTCATTTTGTTAATCAAGAAAGAATTTCCCTTCTATCGTTTGCCAAGTATCGCTTCCGTATCTCGATAAATTGTTTATGCACCTATTCACCCCCCTCTAGGTGCTTATACTAGCTATCTCATGAAGGACAACATATTTTGAGCAAGTTCAGATTTTGGCAGTTAAATAGAACTACGAACAAAATAAAGAAATTCAGGGAATAGAATATGAACACAGAATTCATAGTGGTTCTGCTTAGATCAAGCCTACGTTCACTCTCCCACGCTGATAGCCTTTTGGCTGAATACCACTATGAATCAAAGGAGAATTTACAATCTTGCGATCTCAACTTTACAGTGAAGAGTCTCTACTTCTCTCTCACGAAATCACACTATAAGTCTCTCTCTTTTGAATACAACTTTGAGCTTAGAGTAAGAAGTAACAAGAGAAAGGGAAGCTTCAGACTTTGAAATTTCTCTTTCACGCACATTTTCGAACAACTGGAGAGTCCTTCTTAAATACTCATTCATGCCTTCTCAACCGTTGGCACTTTCCAAAGGAATTCTTCCAATCAACTCGTTGGACAGAATCAATCAAAGAGATCTCGAGCCGTTTGAAAATTGTGATGAAAGCCTGTCAATTTTGTTCACCCATATAATCAGGATCTTGGTTTCCAGAAGTAAATTCTTTCCAAAATTACTTGCCCTTCAAAAAGACTTGATGTATCTAAATTGATTCCAATAAAGATATTCAACCTCGTAGGTGATATTTCCAACCAGAATACCATATATAATTCACACGAACCAAATCCTTGAAGAAAGAAAGATAATCCCTTATTTGGAAAAGTCTTCATCATTTACTTTTGTTCAATCTGGAATTTGTCAGAGTGGACAGACTTTGACACAAAGTCTGGGAGTCTTCAGACTTGGACAAAATCTTGGAGTCTTCAGACTTTGACACAAAAGTCTGAAATTCTTCAGAATAGACTATGGATAAGTTTTGTCAACTTCAAAACATCAAAGGAGTTT
Organism: Eucalyptus decipiens; assembly: GCA_014182575.1. Taxonomy (NCBI): domain Eukaryota; kingdom Viridiplantae; phylum Streptophyta; class Magnoliopsida; order Myrtales; family Myrtaceae; genus Eucalyptus; species Eucalyptus decipiens. Next base: position 14,149,594 of record CM024611.1, on the reverse strand, counting down.
TCTCCAACAATCTCCCCCATTTTTTATGGTGACAAAACTTCCCTGCAGATTTAAAGATTTATAACCTATAAAACAACTCTTAGCAGTACATGATATCTTATAAAAACAATTAGTTAATAATTTGGATAGCATCGATTCTGCAACCACAGAAAACATGTTAATCTTAAAAAAATTAGACACACGTCAAGATTTAACCATCCACATCCATCATCACAAAAGAATATCACCACAAAAGTTGCTGCAGTGTATAAGTATTCAAAACAAACTTAAATCAAATCAAATCAAAGAGTTAAGTTTAAAAGATTAAATCTGCATATTCTCCCCCTTTTTGTCAACAACAAAAAGTGGAGAAAGTCAAAATAGAAAAGAGATAAAAGGAATCAAAATTGTCTTGGAATTCAAACGAGCTAAAAATCCCCCATTGACTGCATTGCCTCTTCAACCTTCTGGTACTGGAGATGAATATTCTCGACTTGAGTCTCAACAGACTTGATAATATGAAGAGTCTGATCATTCTTGGCCACAGTCTAAGATACTTGTTGATTCAAAGTTTGTACCTGAGTATCTAATGTGACATTCTGAATTTCAGGTCCTGATTTCGATTGGATAAGTTGAGACTTTTATCGATGCGACTATAGTGTTTTTCTCTGGGATGACCACTCACGAGATAACTAGCTTATCGGGTGAAGTCATTAAGAGATTTTAACACAATAGACTTGAGAATTCGACCAAGAATCGACTGCTCGACCATGTTGGTCTGCAAGAGTCATTACGGTACAGTCAAAAACCTATCGGAGATCGGAGATAGGTCGGTTCGACTGAGATGTGTGGTTAAACGTGGGTGATTCCACTAATTTGCAAAATTCTCGTCGATCGGCATTAGATCGATTTTCCTATTGTTTTGGCGCCTTATGTCCGTATTTGAAAACTTGAAATTTTCACGACAACCAAGAGTTGCCAATGTGTCAAAGAGGTATATATGACTCAAAGAAAATTGACAACGGGTCAATTGTACTAAAAATTCCTAAAAGCTACCGGTAGGTTAGGTCACGTTAAAATCACGTCCGGTTGAAATTAACCGCGAATTTGAACCCGATTTCAAAAATTGAAAGTTCTGTCATGTCATGATTTATTTTAGGAACGTCGACTCATTCTTTGAGGAATTTTCAGTGAGTTCAGGATATTTACAGAAAAGCGATCCGGATGATTCGGAAAATGAACAAAAATTCGAATTGGCTAAATCGAAGGGATTTTTGGCCTCATGTGTGAACTACTTGGTGAAAGGAAGTTGTGTGGGCTTTTTCTTCAACAAAATTGGACGTCAATCAGAGAAATTTGTTAAAAAATCGGATTCCGGAAAAAAAGAAATTGAATTCGGAATTGAAGAAAATGACCATTTTTGCTGCCCAAGATTTGTTATTTGGGGGAATTATGGTGCAAGAAAGCAAGTGAGGATCGAGTATTTTAGCATGAAGATTTTTGGGGACCAAATTGGATTGAATGGGAAGTTGTGGGACCAAGTTTGAATGAGAATAGAATGTCTTGGATTTAATTTTCTTCCTCCCCCTTCCTTCGGTTCCTCTCTCTCCATCACGTCTCTCGCATACCTCTCTCTCTCCGCATGTCACTCACTCTCTCTCTCTTTCAGCCAACCAAGCCCTGCAGTGGTCTTCCTTCTCTTCCTTTTATTTCTTTGACTTGGTGGGCCCAAACTTATCCCTCACTCTCACACATCTTTCCCCCATTGGCAGACCATTCTCTCTCTCCCTCATCCCTCCTCTCTTTCTGCCTTTTCTTTTGTTCTTCTGTTGGTCGACGACTCCAACACCCCCACCCATGGTCTCTTCTCCTCTGCCATGCCCGAACACACGTCCGCCCACTCCCCTCTGCCAGCAAATTCCCAACGCCAACACCACCCTTGCTGACTTTCTGTTTTGTTTACCGAAGATTCCCACGCCAGCTGCCCCTCAGTTGCCTCGTCCATCTCCCTTGTTCGCTGTTCCACCTGCACTGTCGAAGCCCCCGTCCGCAGCTAGGTCTCAATCGAAGCAGCTCTCTCCTTCGTGCAGCCCATCAACCACAAAAGCTACCCCAAGACCGTCTTCTTCCTCCGTCGTTGCCGCGCCACCGAGGTCAGCTTAGCCACACGCTGCAGCCCCGTCAAGCCGAAGACCAACCGCTCAGCCCCCTTCAAATCTGGATCGACCAGCCTCACCGTGGACTTTGTGGCCGTTTTCGAGCTCATCTCAGCCCCACATGGTGCTGCCGCTTGGGAGTTTATTGGCCGCCGTCGCATCGCCGTTGTCGTGGTGCAATCGGATCGTTCATCAAGTGAGTTTAACTCATTAATCATTGTTTAGTAAGTTAATGACGTTTAAAGGTGATTAGTTTAGACTAAGTATGGATTAGGTAGATAGTTAGATTATATTAGCAATTCAATTAATTGTTATTGCATATTAGGTGGTTAGAGTAATGTAATTAGAGCCTAGATAAGTTCTAGTATTTATCTAGAGTGGTTCGGAAATTTTCCAGGCCCGTCTCGGCTTTTAATTAGGCTTTACGGGCCTAAGTCTTATTTATTGACAATTAATACTTATTTTTCGTAATTACTTAATTCATTATTTATTTTTCGGTAATTAGACCAGGGTAGCTAGTAACCGGAATTTTATGCTGATTATAATGGTGTGATTGATTTGTTTAATTGATTACTATTTTGTGCAAATTGAATGTGAATTGTGATTTTGAGGTATTTATCCAATAATTTTATATTTTCAGCAATTGATTGAAAAATAACCGAGTATTGGTTTACAATGCCAAAAATAGATTTGTGGATTGTTGAAATTAATAGGATTTTAAAATGGGAAAATATTGTATTTTGGCTAAGGCCGACTATGTATCAACACACGATTATTTTTATCATGGTGGCATACTCAGATGGTGAGAATAGTGTACTATATCAACCTACGGGCCTTGATATGTCAGCTTAACGCGAGCAGTATACTTTATCAACTTAGAGTGAGCATCATGGGTATACTATATCAACCCGATGGTTGGTATGTCAGCTTAGCGAGAGCAGTATACCGGTGTACTATATTAGCCTAAAGCTTTGATATATCAACTTAGCAAGAGCAGTACACCTTAGCAGCTTTTGGAGAGCATTGTCAGTATACTATATTAGCCTACAAGCTTTGATATGTCAGCTTAGCGAGAGCAGTATACTAGTGTACTATATTAGCCTACGGGCTTAGATATGTCAGCTTAGCGAGAGTAGTACACCTTGACAACTTCTGGAAAATATTATTAGTTTGCTATATCAACTCAAAAGTTCGATATGTTAGCTTAGCGAGAGCAATACACTATAATTATTAGCTTAGTACGAGCTATATTATCTATTTTCAGCTTAGTGTAAGCAGTCTTGAATATGATCGGACTTTATAGATAGTATTGAATGGCTTGACTAAGAGATGGTCTTGATGACATGGAATCGACTAAGTCGATTGATTGATGACTCGATCTGATTTGATGACTTGATGGGTGAAATGATTGATTGGTTATGCAAATTGTATTGACTTGCAAGAAGGGACTGAGGGCAAGGTAAGTCCTCTGACTCGTGATTGTGCTTAGACAGCCCTTAGGGCGTATTTCCTTCTTAGTCGGGTCTTAGGGGGTGAACTTGTTGAGACATTATCTCATCTCATTTTGGGATAACTTTTTTAGGTCCCTAGGGTGAAGAATCTCGGAGCTTAAGGCGGAAGGGTCAAGAGCATGGATGGCTCAAAAGTCCTTTTTGAAGATAGACTTCTTGTAATTAGACCCTAGAGTTGACCTTCATTTGTAAACCAGATTATGGTTTTTAATAATGTGTTGATTTGAAAATTGTTGCCCGACATTTCTATCCCATCTTTTTGTTGTCTAGGGATTAATTATTCGCTTCCACGTGCGCATTAAAACGAATAAGTCGGCGACACGTCCTGGGACATCGCTATTTAATCGACCGCAGAGGGATGGGCACATGCTCGAAGGATCGGGACGTGACATCCAAGGACTGTACATTTTTAGCGTGAAAGTCAGAAGAGGATCTCAACGCAGTATGAAGTTTCTGTATCTCAATCTCCATAGCATATTGCTGAGCCTTGACCTCCAAAAGAAGCTCTATCATCCTTGGATAGTCAGCATTTGGTTCTATCTGCGCACTGGCATCCGCGAATTGAGTTCGTGGAGAGTTGAGAGATGAGGGAACATCAACTTGTCTAGTTCCATAACTCGAAGTAGATTCTTCAATGTCAGCTTCAGGAAATTGAGAAGCATAGATATCTTCTGAATGTGTAAGATATCGATTGATACCATCACTCGCAAAAACAAGAGAAGAAGTCCCTGTTTTCTCAACAGCCCCCCTATTTCTGTGCCTATAGGTGGAGAAATGATTCCTTCTTCTTGAGTCTTTTCCTTTTTAGAATGAGAGTGATGTGATGTCTCTGTACGTACTCCTATTGGACCACTCCGAGTTGCTTCTGAATCTTTAGATATAGATATGGCAATTGTAGCCTCATAAGAGTCATCCCCATGACCTTTTCCTTCTTCATCTCTTCCTTCTTCTTCTCTTGCTTCTTCTTCCTTCTCTGGTTCTCCTTATTCTTCTAGCTTTGCTTCTTCTCTGTCTCTTTCTTCTCTTTAAATTGGTTTCTCAAAACCAACAAAACCTCGAAGATTCTTCAAGGCAGTGGCAGAAATTGTAAGATCATCATCATTCTCTTCATCCTACAAGATGAGTGATCTTCTCTTCTTTACAAGTTCTTTCACAATCTCCTTGCCTTTCCTCTTCCTTGCAGCAGAATCTACCTTGGTTTTGCTTGAGGACTCCTTCTTCAAGCGCTCAATGGCTTTGTTCAGATCCTTCAAGCTCATCTTCGAAATCATTTTCAGTCCTATAACCATAGGAGCAACAGTTTGAGAGCAAAGAGGGATGGGAAACTCGATTTGAAAATGTCTTAACAATTTTGTAACAAGCGTAGAATAAGGCAACTGGCCGTTATCTTTCATAACTGTCCTATACATGTGCATTAGGATAATATGAGGGAGTGAAAATCTCTTCCCATTGCAAATAGCAAACATCAGCCGTGCTTCGAATCTAGAAACATCTGTTTTTGATGCAGCCTTCGGTCTGATGCAGTTAATGACAACTTTATGCAACAGAACATTTGAGGTTGATAGTCTAGAATAAGTGATGTCTCCTTCTAGTACTCTGTCCTTGACAAAAAATCTCATTGCTTAACCAAATGAGACACTTATTGGTTGAAAACCACTCCTTTCCACTCCAATAATGTATGCCAGTGTGTCAACATCCACCACATAGGCTTTATCACTCACAGTGAACTGAATTCTATTTTGGTCAAGAAAAGACAAATTTGAATAGAAAAATGCAGTCAACTCTAGATATGCAATAGTTGTTTCAGAACAAAAAATTCTCGAGTTGAAGGAATGCTAACTTCTCCCACAAAGTTAACCTTGATTGAATCTAAGAAATCAAAATCAACAGTTCGAGGGTTCATTACCCCTCTTTTCAGCATCTATGAGTAAACCTTTTTGTGTTCCTTAGAACGAAACAATCTCGTTCTCTCTCCAGGAACATCAGCAGCAACACCCATTTTGGGTTGAAAAGTCGAATAAAATATCTCATCATCATCCTTGTTCTCAAGATGATTAGAACTGAACCTAGGGTCTTCAGGAAAATGAAGAAAGTCATTGTCTGTCAATTCTTTTAGTGTTATACCCAACTGCTCCATCCTTCTTAGGAACAAAGTCTCATTCTTATATCCTTTTTTCCCTTCGAAACTCATCGATAAAGGTCATAGGAGTACCTCCCTACTTCAAATGAGTGTAAAGCTTATAGAGAATCTGGGGTCTCAAGGCTCTGAGAGGTTCTGCATCTTCCTCAACTTCCTCTTCCAGAGGTTGGTGCGGAACATTCTGTGTAAAATGTTGTGGAGGATGCTATGGAGAGTTACGCAGAGAGTCTTCCTCAGTGAGATCAAAATGAGGCTGCCCTTCCGGCATGCTTCTCGAACCTTGATTAGCAATCCGAGAGGATTTCCTTTGGTAAGACATATTTGCAGGCTAGGAAGATTTCACAGACAAGTTCGAGTGAAAAAGATAGAAACTTGCAGAACAAACTTGAGAGTAGAGGCGAGAGAGTAGAGAGTCTGTATTTTAGGGTTTGAAAAGAGGTGCTCGAAAGAAGTACAAGAGGGTATATAAAGAAAATGAAAGGTCACAAAGAAAAGAGGTAATCGAACCATCATAAGGAAAAAAGAAAACCGCCTTTTCGAAAAAAATGAAAATAAAAACTACCAAAAATTCAAAAAATTCGAATAAAATAGGCAAGCAATGATTTGGTTAAACATACATTTTCATTCCAAAAATAAAATACTTGGAATCAAGACATTCTCTTACTAAAGTGGCGTCTGGAAATTCTGAGTTTGATCGACTCCAAATTTTACTCCAAAAAGGAAATAATATTCAACTTGGTGTGAATAAACTCAAATAGATTTTTCTCCAGGGGCTTCATGAAGATATCTGCTAGCTGATTCTTTGAATTAATGAACTGAATCACAATCTCCCCATTCTGGGCATAATCTCTTATAAAGTGATGTAGAATCTCTATATACTTTGTCCTTGAATGAAGAATTGGGTTCTTGGTGAGATTAATAGCACTGGTGTTGTCACATTTGATCTCGATACACGATTCTTCAATCCCAAAGTCTCTCAGTTGTTGTCTTATCCGTAGGATTTGAGAGCAACAACTCCTAAGAGCAACATATTATGCTTCTGCAGTTGAAAGAGCCATAGTACTTTGCTTCCTTGAGAACCCATATACCAACATATTTCCTAGCAATTGACAAATGCCAAATGTGCTCTTTCTATTGACTTTACAACCTTCCTTTGATTGTCTAACTTGCAATCCCAAAAAGAAAGTTAACTCACCCATCATGCTCATCTCGAATTCATCCTGCATAAATCTTAAAAAAAAATTGCAAAGACTTTCGTTAGGAGAACCAAAAATAATATCATTTACATAAATTTGTACCGGTAGAAAGTCTTTTCCTTCTTTCTTTATAAATAGGGTTGTATAAACATTTCCCTTTTCAAAACCATTCTGAGTTAGAAACTTACTCAACCTTTCATATCGGGCTCGAGGTGCTTGCTTCAGTTCATACAAGGCATTTTCAGTCTGTAGACTGAGTCTAGCTTTCTTGGATCTTCAAATTTTGGTGGTTGTTCCACATAGACTTCTTCTTGTATGAATCCATTCAAGAATGTACTTTTTACATCCATCCGGAATTACTTAAAATTTTTATAGCAAGTAATAATCTAATTGATTCTAACCTTACTATTGATGCATAAATCTCGTTATAGTCTATCTATTCTTCCTGTGTATATCCTTTTGCCACGAGTCTTGCTTTGTTTCTGACCACTTTACCATTCTCATTCATTTTGTTCCTGAAAACCCATTTTGTTTCAATAATGGATTTGCCTTTGAGTTTTGGAATCAGCTCCCATACATCAGTGATGCTGAATTGTCTGAGTTCTTCCTGCATAGCTTCTATCCAGCTTTCATCAGACAAGGTTTCGTCTACTCCTTTAGAATCTATTATAGAAACAAGTGCTAGAGCATTGAACTCTTCTCTTCCTTTGGATCTAGTGCGAACTCCTTCATCAATGTTGCCAATGATGAATTCTTTGGGATAACTTGACTTGTGCTTCCAATTGTTGCTTTGTTTGAAAGTTGGTTGATCCTCCGCATTTGTTAAATCTTCTTATTCTGCTTGTTGCTGTTCTCCAGAAGTCTGAACCTCTTTAGGGGAAATAGACTTTGTAAAGTCTGGAATAGATTCAAACTCTTCAAGTTGAGTCTAGTATGGTAGATTCTCCAGATAATCTTGAAACTTGACGTTCATAGATTCTTCCACGGATTTAGTCTTCTTTTTAAAGACTCTGTAAGCTTTGCTCGAAGTAGAATAGCCAAGGAAGATTCCTTCATCTGATTTTGCTTCGAACTTTCCAAATCGATCATTTGCATTCTTCAGAATAAAACATTTACAGCCAAAGACATGAAAGTAGGAAACATTCGGCTTCTTTCTTTTATACACTTCATAAGGAGTTTTCTCTAGAATAGGCCTCAAGAATACTTTGTTGATAATATAGCAAGCTGTTGAAATTGCTTCTGCCCAAAATCAAGAGGATATTTTGCTCTCTATCAAAAGAGTTTTGGCCATCTCCTGTAAGGATCCGTTTTTTCTTTCCACAACCTCATTTTATTCTGGAGTGTATAGAGAAGAGAAAACATGTTGAAAACCAGATTCATCATAGAACTTAGCAAAGTCTTAATTCTCAAACTCACCTCCATGGTCAGTTTGTATGCTCGAAATAGCATAACCCTTTTCATTCTGAACCTTCTTGGCAAACTTGGAGAAATAGGAGAAGGCTTCAGACTTACTTGCCAAAAAGTAAACCCAAGTGAAGCGAGAGTAATCATCAACAATTACTAGACAATATTTATTTCCACCAATACTTTGAGTTCTGGTTGGACCAAAAGGTCTATATGAAGAAGCTGTAGAGCTCGATTGGTAGAGACTTGATTCACAAGTTTAAAGGAACTTCTGACTTGTTTTCCCAGAACACAGGGAGTGCACAACTCATTCTTCTAGTAAGCCAGATTAGGAAGTCCTCGAACAATCTTCTTAGAAGAAATCTTAGCAATTTGCTTCATGTTAACATAATCAAGCTTCCGATACTAGAGACTTACTACATCTTGAACAGAGATAAGACACTGAGAACTTTCTAGATTTACATCCAGAAGGTAAATGTTGCCATGCCTTCGCCCAGTGAAAGATTGAGAGAAGTCTTGATTGGTTCTAGAACAAATGTCTTCTTAGAAGTTTATTTTGAAACTAATATCGCAAAGTTGACTTATGCTTAGCATATTGTAGTTCAATCCTTCCACTACGAAAACATTGTTGATAGTTAGGCTTTCAATCTTCACGGTTCCACATCCTACAATTTTTCCTTTGATGTTTCCTCCAAAATATACATTTCCTCAATTCAATCTCACAAGCTTTATAAAGCAACTTGAGTCTCCTATCATATGCCTCGAACAACCACTATCCAAATACCATTTGGTCTTCCTTTTGATAGCGACCTGTGATCATAAGAAAAATTCAAACTTTCTTTGGTACCCAGATTTTCTTGGGTTCAGGAGGGTTAGTATTAAAAACAGTCTTAGCTCAATCCTTCTTAACTGGTCTTCAAACCTTGGGAGATTCTTTCTCGAAATGTTCTAAACTGTTACACTTTGAACATTTGAGTGCACTTCGGCCAACAAGTTTTACAAAAAAAATTTTCAAAATGATTTTTGTAAAATGTTTTTGTAGGTCTTTGTTTAATTTTTTCTATTATTTTGGGAAAATCAATTAATGGAACAGTTTCTGAAATCATACCCAAACCATATTTGTTAAAGTAGGGATTTGAGCTGAAAGAATTTTCTCCAGTTGTTAGGATCCTTTTGAAAATTTTTCTGTAATACTTGAAATGTCCTTTTTCAAAATAGCATTTTCCTTCGAGAGAGAATCTGAATTTTCTTTCAAGCTATCAAAACTTGTATTCAGACTTTCAAACTTTTCTTTCCAAGGAATTTCCTGTTACCTGAGCTTAGAATTCTCCCTTTTTAGTTCAGAAATCCTTTTAAGAGAGGATTTGAGACTGAGACAAAGTTCATCTATGTATTTAGAGATTTTGACAGGAATTTTTAAATCACTAACCTCAATTTCTTTGTTTGAGTCTAAATCAAAGTTTGTTTCTAATTATGAGTCTGAGTTGAAATGAGCCATTAGACATAAGTTGGCATATTCTTCTTCGCTTTCCTCACACTTGGTGTCACTCCAAATTTCAGTTTTAAGTGCCTTTTTGTACTTCTCAGTTTTTCATTTCTTCTTTTTCAATGGAGGACAGTTAGGTCTGATATGCTCATTTTTCTTACATTCGAAACATATCACATCTTTGGTGGTTTCATTGTCCTTAGTTGTTCTCTTCTGGAAAATTTGCGTGCTCTACTTCTTCCAATTGATACTTCTTCCCTTTCTATTCAACTTTCTGAATTTCTTGATCATAAGCACTAGCTCTTCATCGTCTATATCATCATCTAAATCTATATCATTAGAATCAATGTTAGACTTTCAAGTAATTAACTTCTTACCTTTAGGAGCTTCTTCATCATTTATTTGTTCCACTTCATACGACTAAAGCATGCCTATCAGTTCGTCAACTGATAGAGGCATGATCCTTTGGGTTTCTCTAATTGAAGTCTTCACATGATTCCAGTCTTTCGAAAACCCACGCAGTAGCTTGTTGACTTTCATTGGTCCTAAGATTGGCTGACCTTGATAAGCCAGACCATTTACAATCTCTATAAAGTGACTGAACATATCAATAATAGATTATCCAGGCTTCATTCTGAAGGCTTCATACTGTCCGAGCAGAATGTTTATTTTGGTTTCCTTCACACGGTCAGCTCCCTCGTAGGTAACATATAATATGTCCCAAACTTCTTTTGATGTTTCACAAGAAGAAGTTCAGTAATACTCAGTAGGAGATAAGGCACAGTATAAATAGTAGATTGCTTTCGCGTCAAAAGCTTACCTCTTGGTAAATTTAGCTCATGTTGCTTCGTCAGCATCAATGATTTCTTTTCCTCGGTCTAAAGCTAATGTTGCTTTAGGGTTGATCCCTTTTTCTACAACATCCCACTTTAGAGGATCTCTGGATCTGAAAAATACCGTAATCTTGTTCTTCCAAACATTGTACTCATTTCCATCAAAGTAAGGAGGTCTGGTGTTGTTATGACCTTCAACCAAACCTGAAGCCAAAATACTAGTCATATGGGATCTTTAGCTTAGAAGTAAAACACTTCAAAAATTAAGTACATAGATTCTGATACCAATTGTAAGTGTTAGTATGAACACCTAGAGGGGGATGAATAGGTATGAAAGCAATTTTTTTGCAAAGAACAGTGAAAATATTTTACTTTTGAAACTGAGTCTGAAGGACAACAGATTTTGAGCAAGTTTAAATTTTGGCAGTTAAATAGAACTACGAACAAAATAAAGAAGTTAAGGGAAGAGAATATGAACACAGAATTTATAGTGGTTTGGCTTAGATCAAGATTAGGTCTACTCTCCCACACTAACAACCTTCTGGCTAGATTCACTATGAATCAAAGGAGAATTTACAATCTTGCGGTCTCAACTTCACAGTGAAGAGTCTCTATTTCTCTCTCACGAAGTCACACTATAAGTCTCTCTCTTTTGAATACAACTTTGAGCTTAGAGTAAGAAGTAACAAGAGAATGAAAAGTTTCAGACTTTGGAATTTCTCTTTCACGCACATTTTCGAACAACTGGAGAGTCCTCCATAAATACTCCTTCATGCCTTCTCAACCGTTAGTACTTTCCAAAGGAATTCTTCCAATCAATTCGTTGGACAGAATCAATCAAGGAGATCTCGAGCCGTTTGAAGATTATGATGAAAACCCGTCAATCATGTTCGCCCATACAATTAGGATCTTGGTTTCCATTAGTAGATTCTTTCCAAAATTACTTGCCCTTCAAAAAGATTTGATGTATCTAAATTGATTCTAATAAAGATATTCAATCTCGTATGTGATATTTCTAACCAAAATACCATATATAATCCACACAAACCAAATCCTTGAAGAAAGAAAGATAATCCCTTATTTGGAAAAGTCTTTATCATTCACTTTCGTTCAGTCTAGAATTTGTCAGAATAGGCAGACTTTGACACAAAGTCTGGGAGTCTTTAGACTTTGACACAAAATCTGGGAGTCTTTAGACTTTGACACAAAAGTCTGAAATTCTTCGAAATAGACTATGGATAAGTTTTGTTAGCTTCAAAACATCAAATGAGTTTTCTCCAACAATGTCCGACACGCTTGGTCACACAGTCAACACGTTTAAGATTTTCCAACATGTGGTCAACTCTTCTCTACACATTCCAACATGCGTGTCAAGGAGAGAGAATCGTTGAAGAAGATTATGGAGAGTGGAGGCGAGGGTGAAAGACCGGAGGCCAGGCTGCGAGCGACGGCAAGGGAGGGTTAAAGGAAGAGTAGAGACCGAGGTGACCCAAAGGGTCGCGATTGCGATGCTGCGATGGAGGGCCGGCGGCGAGGCTATGGCTGTGAAGGAGGAAGTGTCAGAGGCAAGGTGGTAAGCAATGGTGATGGCTAATGAGGCAACCCGGAGAGAGCAAAGATCATGAGGAAGAGGGTCGTGCGAGAAAGAGGAGGAGGAGGTAGCAACTGGGTTTTTGAGGGAGAAAACTTGAAAAAAGAAAACTTAGAATGGGATTTTGATGGACTTTGGCATGATTTTTTCTTTTTGTAGGGTGGGTGGACAAGAGGATGACTTGAATTTTTAATAAAGGAAGTGAAGCCTAACAAGTGATTTTTTGGGGGAGGAGGGGGAGGGGAGAAATGAGGGAAAGAAATAGGGAGTGAAATAAATTTGGGGCATGGGGGCTAGGGTGGACCTCGCCCGGGTTGGGGGGGGTGAAGTGATTTTGGAAAATAAAAATACTAAATGTTGAATAATGATAAATTTTGATCATTGCAGAAAATCATAGATTTATTTAAATAACTTAATTCTAATTTCTTGTTAGTCATTAGTCTCGTCAATAACTTTTGTTAGAAATATGTCCCCAAATATGGATATGCATTAACTATGAATATATTTTTCGAATTTCCTATTAATAGATATATTAATATTATTAGTATAAATTCATTGTAGGCTCTTTTATTATTATTTATTTTAATTGTGAATTTAAATCAAATTAATTAACAATAAAAATATTAATTTAATATACAACATGTCTCAACGTGTCGGAATTTTTTATTTTTGAAAAATGACATGTCGGCGTGTCGTGTCGTGTCGTATCACGTGTTGTGCTACTTAGATAATGAACTGGCACTTCAAATTGGTCGGAAGCTTGAGCAATTCCTCTCATTCTTAGAACACATCATTGTGAAGTTCCAAGGTGATCTTATCACACAAAGCTTCGAAGCAACCCAATTCTTTGAGGGCTTGTCAGACTTCACCCCCATCGACTTGTCCCTAGCTTTGAGCCATTTAATTCGGACAGATCTATCAAGGGATGCTTCGGTGTGAAAACAGAGCTCATGATCAATTTGTTGTTCTTTTTGGCTACTTTTTCTGAAATGTTCCTCCTATGTTTTTCTTGGGGTTGCTCTATGCTGGAATTATACGGCTTGTCCATCCTCGTAGCAGCCGCTGTAGCAATTTTAAAGTTAAGAATCTTTCCATGAAGAGTTGAATATTTTCCCTTTTCCCCCTCTTTTTGTGATTTAAACAAGAGTTGAACAGTTAATAGACTTTTTTTTTTTTTTGGGCATATAGCTTTTGGATAGTAGACTTGACATCAACTCGAGCAATGATGACGGTTGTCTTCCTCGTCCGGCGAGTCTTCGACGTTGAATACATGGAAACAGACGGCAGTTAGGTGAAAATTGAAGCCTAATATTAATGCCACACTCAGAAACAGCAACCCCTGCAATCAAAGAAATAGTTCGTACTTTTTGAATATTGCTATCTTATGATCTTTTTAACTATCACATGATTTGCTGACAATATATCATTCATCAATTAGATATTGACATTTGAAAAAATAATTATTACTCGCGTTTATTAGTTTTCGGAACAAAATACAGTAGTGAAAATCAGAATATAATACAAGTGATTGGATTGATGAAGTAACAATGTGTCTATGTTATATAAGTGTGAGCTTACAAAATTTTAATGTTCGAGATCTTAGATGTTTTGAAAAGCCTAATTCAAAAGCTAGTGGCCCATTTAGAGGTTTGGGGGGAATTGAATAAAATACTTAACTCGTGAAGTTCAATCGTAGGGGGATAGGGAATTTCTTCATACTCTTATGATGAAGAGCACACCAAAATATAAGAGCCCAAAGTCTTCTTCACCTAGGGATGATTGATGATTAAGAATCATCTTAAGGTGGTCACGGAGTTCCTCAGCCCCCGGGTGACAATGTGACTAGTGGCTGTAAAAATGAGGCGCGCTCAATCTTTGGTGTTCAAACCATGGTGATTGAAGTGTTCAAAATGCATGTGTTAATTGTGTTAATATAATTGTGCATTGGAAAATTGATTTGGTGTGGAGCAATTAATACATCTAAGTTGGCTCATAACTAATTGGCTCAAGTTTTTGAATAAAAATGAGTTCAATTGGATATGTTGACGGGTTTGAACTTGGCTAACTCTCTCTTTCTAATCTCCCTAGGTAAAGGTAACAAACTTTTACCGTATGCTTCCAACAAAAAAATGATGCACGAGAGAGAGAATTTGGTGAAGACGTTTGCTGGATGAAAGCAAGTAAAGGAATTGGAATTTGGCGATGAAAGGCAAGTAAAGAATGTCTAATTCTAATTGAATTTGAAGATGAGTTGGACGTTGGGGGACGGTGTAGTCTAAGTGAAGAAGCAGAGAAAGTAACGAAGAATGGGATGCAGCGATGGCACCAAGGAAAAGAAAAGAGATATACAAGAGACGGGATTTCATCATACTCATCCCTGACTAGATGCCTTAATGACAATGTTTAAAAGTATAATTTAGGTCGATATTCTTTCAAAATTAGTCTAGAATATTTAGAAATTTATAGCTTAAATAGGAATCTTGCTGGATCATTAATTGTATTGAATGGACTACTTTAGCACTCAAGTGTGTTGGCTTGTTGCATGGCTCGAAGGTGTAAGCATATATATATATATAGCAATAGCGTGGTTGGGGAAAGAGACCAGCTTCAAATTTAATGCCGAATTCAGCAGTGGCGATTCTTCGCAAGCAAAGATAAGATGCAAATTTGTCTTTGGGTCTACGTGTAGGGAGACATCACATAACAAAAGCAAAGTTTTTTCGTGTCTTGAAATAGCTATTACTTTTTAGGTTAAGCTCGTTTTAAAGTCTTACGTCAGTTCGAAGTCATTTATTAAGTAGGCATGGCTATGGATTTATTCCGGTAGGCAATTCGTTTTGCCAAATGAGCAGTCGATTATTCAGAAAAGACAATGAAAGAAATTGCCGTGATTTCAGAGCTGAGGAACACTTTTGCCTCCGTGATTGATTTAGAAGCAAGAAGAATGTGAGGTGGCTTGGATGTTGGCAAAGCGCATTAGTGTTCAGCACTTAGGCCAAAATGAGCAAAAGAAACAGTATTGTCTAAAGCTGAAGATAGCCAAAGCTTTTCCAATCAGATTTTTGACCTGTTGCTGAGATGTAGGCAACTCCAATTGCCTAAGAGCCATAGGATCCCGACGTCAAAGGAAATGAAGAATGACAACTACTGCAAGAGGCACCATTCTTCGTGCCATGACACTAAAAATTGTATTGTATTCAGAAAGATGTTACAGCGAGTGATTCAAAGCGGGCGACCGAAACTTCCTAAGAAAGGAAAACGAAAAGTGGATGCAGACGAGAACCATTTTAGGTGAACATTGATATATTTAAAAGATGAATTAACGTGGGAGATTCGGATGTTAAAAGCTTCGCCTGCGAAAGTGCTGACAAAATTATTTTTATTTTATTTTGTGGGGTTCTTGACTTGTAAGATCAATAAAGGTGATGAATAAAGAATTGTTCTTTCTAAGCCATGAAGAATTATTCCTTTGATGAGCTGTTGATCAAGTCTAAATTACGTTCTTGATAAAGACCTCTCCATTAGTTAAGCCGTACCGTTTAAGGGAAAACTCGAACCCTTGTTGACAATCAACATGATGGTAATGATGAGATTTAGTATTTCTCCTACTCCGCATCAACTGTGAAGTAAGTTTTCTACACTCTTTACTATGCAATTCGATTACTTCATTTTTTTCATGACAAATGAGTCAATTGTCATGCCATTTGAAAAAACGTTTAAACCAATGATTTCAAAGTTCGTAATTTCAATGTTTCATAAGCGAATAATTTTTCATAATTAACAAAATGGACATTCGACATTGTCATGGGTGGACCAAGTTAAATCATTATGTTTATTACAAATTTGTAAAAAAAAAAAAAAAAAGTCTTGTTTTGAGGGCATGTTAAAGTATATCAAACTAGTCCTGTGATTAAATCTCACCATTGAAATGAAAATATGAGGCAAGGAAAAAATATTGAAGGTTAGGCAACTCCGTCTAAAACCTTTTCAAAACAAAAATTGATTTTCTAAGCATACACTGAATTGACCCCGCTTGTTATTCTGATCCCTTCGCTTCATGTTTCAGACGTAACTCTCAGACTTGTTACGATACGAAAGCATTTGAATAACAATCAAGTTCCCATGATGATGAACCTATTGATCCGTCTAACGGTCGGTAAATTTGGAACACGCCTTCCAAGGAAAAAAAATTAATATGGAGCAAATCTCATTACTAATTGGCTGAGATATCAATCCCGAAGAGCCAAAAAGAGTGCTCAACACTTCTCAAAAATTCATGCTTGATGCAAGCCCCTTTCCTACATTGTGCAATTTTCTTGTTGAGCATTGAGATAGTTCAGTTGACCAGGTAATAGCTCTATAGCCAAAAAGTAAGTGATCAAACAATAAAATAAAGGAATCAAATCAAATATTGAATTTACATGATTCGATTGGTTGGACCTAACTCACGAGGAGGGCAAGACTACATATCACTATAGATCAAGGAATACAATAGATATTACAATCATATTTACTCAAAAACTCCTGTGTTTCCTAACTCTTAATTATAGCCAATAATACAATGTTTATCTCAAATTCTCATTATGTAATTCATGAGCAAGCCACACAATTGATTGTCACGGAAAGAAGTTTCTTTTGGATGCAATGTCCAAACAAGACTCACTTCTTATATCAAAATCCTTTCCAAATTAGAAATCCAACTCCAATTGGGAAATCTACCTGCAATAGGTTTTCTTTACAGGATCAACTCAAGATGTATTTTCAACGAAGTCCAGGGACTTTGCTAAGGCATCAATCCTCCTTGAGTTACACGAGAACCTCCTTTTCTTTTAATTTTTTTGTTAGAAGTAGAAAGCTTTTTGCCGCTAATGAGAAATAATTAAAGAATTCTTTTCCTTAGAAAATAAAAAGAAAGAGAATTTCTTCATGAACGACCATTTTTTTTTGTCATTTTCTTTTACAATATTTGCTTGCCGGAAGTAATCCCATCATCAACAGCCTGAAGCACATATAGCTCCGAGGATCTACAATTGGGTCAGATGATTATGACCTAAACAAGCTCCAAAAGGGAAAAGAAATGGAAACCCGATATGCTTCTCACATATTGAGCGACCATCCACTCAATTAATTATTGACGACAGTAAAACATATGCCTTAAGACTTGACTCGCAATTTATTGATAAGGCGAAAGGACACGCAATGCTTCGACAGCACCGCAATTTTAAACTTTGTAAAAGGTATCCATCGCCGAAGCTCCCATTAGGCCCTCTTTGGTCTTGTAGATGCGGGAGAGACCGGCAGTATCAAAGGGCTTAAAAAGCAAAGGGTGTTGGTCATCCACAAGCTCATCAGGACATTGAACCGTGCCTTGATCGGAAGAGAAGAGTCCTATGGAGTATCGTAGCTCGTGCCCGCTTATCTTTACACGGTGAGAAGGGCTGTATATTCTCCCATTGCTCCATCCCTGCGTGCAAAAGGGATAAAGGGGAGGCACGCAATGATCAAGGTCAATTGTTCATAAGATTATAACACTAAAGAGACTTAAAATCTTGACTTCTTTTGACTGATCACACAGGGTCTACATGCTTAGTTTATATCCAATGAGACATCTATCTCACCACAAGCTAGCATTAGTCTCACCGTATCAATATGCATTCAACCATTCGAATATATGGTTCACATGGCAACCAGTTGATAACGATTTCACAAAGAAATCAGCTTTAATGTCCTAATCCTAGCTATTGCTGGACGTGATCATTGATACTAGAAATGTAAACAATACTTCGCAATTGATATGCAAAGTCATGGTGCCTGAATTCTTTCGAACCGAATTCAATAGAGAGAAGGGGATGGGGCGGACTCACGTAGAATGACTCCCCAGTGATGACAACGAAAGAGGAAGCTGAGGAAAAGGCGACCTCGATCCAACGTCCATCCTTAGTCTGCACTTCCAATCCGTTCACATGATTTTGGTGAAGTATGGTCACGAAGTTTGCGTCCCGATGGCACGAAGTCTCGGGCTTCTTGGACTCCTCAGTCGCAGGAGCTGCATATCTCATGGCACGGAGACTGTATTTGACCGACTTGGCTAGTGAATCCACGTACTTGTCTACACCCAGGCTTCTCAAAACCAGCTTCTTCACCAGTGAATCCAACTCCAAAACCCTCATAGCATACGTATTCATTATGTCGCTGCATGTTCATTAAAAGGGCACACATCAAAACTACAGTTTCCATAGATTGGGGGCATGGATTGGCATCTTCATTTTGCGTGTGCTTTTATGCATATCGAATTTTTGTTATCCTCAGTACTGTATAAGATGATTCATTTTAGATTTTCTTCTTGCATCAAAGTAATTGAAATTCAAATTCACGTCATTAGTGATTTATTTGACAAATATTAATCTCTTAACACTTCCTTAATGGAAATCGACAATATAATTACCAATAATGAAGAAATGATTACCAAAATCTTGTGTTTCCCTCCGCCCACATGAGATCAGCAAATTTTTCGATTGAGCCCAAGCTGGGGGCGTAGCCAATTCCAAACGCCTCGTAAAGAGGAAGATCGGCAATGTAGCCGGCGGTTGGCTTAATTGGGTTGTCGAACCGGTGCTTCACATCAGTGGGAAGTTCGAACAATCCCTCCAATTCTTGGAGCACATCATTGTGAAGTTTCAAGGTCATCTTATCATGCAAAGCTTCAAAGCAACCGTACTCTTCAAGGGCTTGTCGGACTTGACTTTGCAAGGAGTCCCATGGACCTGTCCCTGGCTTTGAGCCATCTAATTCGGACAGATCTATTAGGGGAAGCTTCAATGTTGAGATAGGGCTCATGATCAATTATGTGTTTCCTTTTGGGTACTCTTTCTGAAATTTTCCTACTATTTTTTTTTCTTGGGGTGGTTCTCTGCTGGATTTATAGGGATTGGGCATCCTCGTAATAGCAGTCGTAGCCATTTTAAAGTTACAACTGGATATGTTAATGGGGTTAGAGTTGACTTTCTTTTTCTTGTCTTCTCAGGTAGAAGGTATCGTGCTTCTGCCATATCCTATCGACAAGAAAATGGAAAGAGAGAGACTTTGGTGAAGATGTTCGTTGATGAAAGTAAGTAAAGGAATTGGAATTTGGGAATTTGGCGATGAAAGCAAGGAATTGTCAAGTTCCAATTGAATATGGAGATGAGTTAGACGTGGACGATCGGGTCTACGTGAGGAAGCGGAGAAAGTGACGAAGAAAGAGATGCAACGATAGAACCATAGAAAAGAAAAGAGATGTTGGGTTTCTTGTGTCAGTGAAGGAGAATCCCCGGAAGATGTCGGACAATTCTGATCCACTCGCCAGCTAGCAAATTTGTCAAGAAAAGATTGAGACAAGGCTGTTACGGAGCATCACCAAGTCGCCTAGCCAAATCCATCAGAATCAACGGTGAAATCGAGTCGGAAGCCTTTGAACTATATAGATAGGATTTCATCAAAATCATCCCTGACTAGATGCATAAGTGACAATATTTGAAGATATAATTTAGGCTGACATTTCTAGAAAATTATAAATTTATCGTCACTCAACAGATATAAAAAAACAGTCTTAAGTAAATATAGTCGTTGCTCCGCCAAATTTATCATTCTTGCATAAGTAAACTCCTGATCAAATAAGACTAACCCTAGTCTCATAAACAAATCATACGGTGAAAAAATCGAACTCAAGTTGAATTGGCTTATAGTTGATTATTCTTGCACTTCCAAAAATATCTTGGAATCACAATCATAAAAAAGAAAATTGTAAGCTTTTGAAATTAGGCATTATGGAAAATTGGTCGGAAGGGATTATTTGCCTCGTCTGACATAATTAAAGTCCAAAAAAGCCGTATAAGAAAAATGACACCACCACTTCAAAACGTGCATCTTTAAGGATCAAATCATGTAGTCAAATGGACATGCATATAAATCACACTAAGATTCATGCATTAACGTGATCACTCGACATATCTTAACACAACACTTCATCACATAGTATAAGTCATTACATGGCATGTTGTCATATGATACAGCACGTATCGTCACATGACACAACCTGATTGCTTGAAGATCAAATTATCCCCATCAGGCCAGATACTATTACTATGGCACAAAAGATGTTTGGGGTGGGTTCATCCTCTTAGTAGAAGAGGGATTCCAGACCATCATCTTGAAGGAAAACGCCTGACTTCTTTTCTAAATCATGTGCAATCCATTCGTTTGCAAAAAGTGTCAGAAAAGTCCTAAAAACTTTTATATCTGTGATAATTCAATTCTAAACCTTTTAATGATATTAATTAAGTCCTAAACCTTTTAATAGTGCAAATTAATCCTAAACCTTTTAAACTAGTGCCAATTCAATCCTCTCGGCTAACTTTGACAGAATATTGTTGATGTGGACGCATTCTGGCTTACTTGGCATTTCCAGCGCTGGCATGAATAATTTTTAATAATATTTTGCTAATTTTTTTATTTTTTATTATTTTCTGATTTTTTTTTTTTTGTTTCTTTTTTTCTCTCCTTCCTTTCTTCTTCCTTTAGGGGGTGGCTGGCCCCTAGCCAAATCTAGTGAGGCTAGCCCTCACCATAATTAGGCGAGGCTGACCTACCTGGCCAACGCCTAAAAGAAGAAGAAAGGAATGAGAAAAGGGAAAAAAAATGAATAAAATCAGAAAAAGAATAAATTGGAAAATTATTAAAACATTATTAAGAATTGTCCACGTTAACGCTAGTGGTGCCACGTAAACCGGCCGGTGTTCACATTAGTAATATCCAACCAAAATTAGCCAAGAGGGCTGAATTGGTACTAAATCAAAATGTTTATGATTAAATTGGCACTAATTCAAAAGGTTTATGATTCAATTGACACTAATTCAAAAGTTTTATGACTGAATTAGCATCGAATCAAAAGATTTATGACTAAATTGATACCATTAAAAGGTTTATAACTAAACTAACATCAATGCAATATGTTTAAGATTCATCCAACACTTTTTCACTCTCTTTTTGGCATGTTGACAATTCTTTTGCAAAATGGCCCTTGTGTTTGCAAATGTAGCACCTATCTGATTTCTTCTTGCCACGATGTTTCTTCTTTTTGTGATGCCTCCATTTGCCTTTCTTCCTTGTGATCCAGTAGCGGAATTTCTTGTTTGTTAACCGTAAAATGGCAAGTTTGACCGAGGAATTATGTAAGTCATGGCATCAGACAAAAAAATCAGAGAGGCTCAGCAGGAGCCACTCGTCCGCTGTGACAAATAGGCTGGACGAAGCTGATGACGGCATGACTCTACCCCATTTTCCATCTTTCATTTGCACTTCCGATCCGTCGATGTAGTTCTGTTGAATTAGTGCGAAGATGTGCTTATCACAGGGAGGGTAAGCGCTCGCTTGGGCCTCTTTAGTCTTCGGTGATTCGTATCTGTTGATCCGATCCAAATCTTTCATAGAGTAGCAATTGGGCGTCTCGCTGCAAAATAATCTAAGATTCTTGTGAAAGCAGAAATAGGGCTATATTGTGGTTCGCTTATGTCATCTTCTTTGAATGGGTTTGCATAATCTGCGAATTCTGCCCTCGTCCATCGGGCCGCCAATTCCCATGGCCTCATAAAGAGGAGTGAGAAAAAGTTTGGCGAGGCAGCCATCGTATGGCTTTTGCGAATCAGGCAAGTGCCCTTCGTCTCGACCCAGGACATCCATCAAGTCTTGTATTTCCTGGATGACATCACTATGATAATCCTGAGGGATTTGGTCATGGATTGGTTCCAAACATCCCTATCCTTTAAGTGCCCCAAAGACATTGTTTTGGACCCAATCCAAAAGAATCTATGGTGATATTTTGAGGGGTATTGAAAGGGGAACCTACTAGACAAATAACGTTGCAGATAGTAGATCTCACAATTCAAATATAACATGAGAAGAAGAGATTACTAGAGAAATCAATAATGGATGATAAAGAACACTAGATGATTGGCCAGCCAATTAAGAGTTTGCAACAACATAATAGAAAACACGGAGCAAAGTAAATTCCAAAACAGTTCGGGGGGATTGGCCAGCCAATTACGGGCTTGGCTTTTGTTCTGCTGGGTCTTAGCTAGTCAATCAGTGGCCCGATTCGCAGATCTACTGCAGTGGGCCACAAAGAGATCAACAAAGCCCAACGGCTTTGAGTTGGCCTTAGATAGAAGATCTGCTTCCCACGTGCAAATATCTTCACCCTTCAGTGCCTGCACAAGAGATAGATTGTCTGACTCCATTGCGATTTGCTGTCCTCTTCTTTCGTACAAGAAATTTAGGGATTCCACAATTGCTCTTTCCTCCACCATCGTGGCTGAGTAAACTCTCACTGTTTTGGCAAAACCGTCCGCCAACCGACCAACATAATTTCTACATATGCAGCTGATGGCTCCCTATCAAGCCCTCCACGAAAGAGCCATCAACCTTCACTTTCAGAACTCCCTTCGCCGGTCGACGCTAAGATTTAGGTAAGTCTCTTGCTATAGGGTTACTCTCCGTATGAGACCACCTATTGATATTCTGGTATTCGGCCAAAGCAAAGCTCACCAAGTATTGCGGATTCAGTTTGATTTTCCTCAAGAGATAATTGTTCCTTGACTTCCAAATTTGCCAAAAATCACTACCGGGAAGTCAATTGACTGAGGGACTTGAGAAGTTAAGTGGCCAATCCTCAATTCTTATCACCTGTCGCAAGATCTAGATTTGTAGGGCTTGGTCTAACCAAATTTCATTTGTCCCGGGACACAATAGGAATAGGTGCTCAAGTGTTTCAAGGTGTTGCCTACATAGCTCGCAGGTATCCTCCTCTATAATGCTTCTTCTTAACAAATTTACTCTAGTTGGTAAAGCATTTTAACATAAGCCCTAGATGAAAATTTTTGTTTTGGTGGAGGTTTTTGTACTCCAAATCTTAGTCTACAAGGCCCTCAGGGTCTAGAGAAAGGTAGAGGCCAAATTCTAGCTTTGTTTCTCAGTCGCCTCTCTACTTCTATTATAACTGCTCTTAACATTATATTTTCTCGTTTTCATGTTAGTCCAAACTAGCTTGTCCTCAATTGGTGATGTTCCAAGTGGGATTATGAGGATCTCATTGGTTATTTGCTCATTGAATAGACTGATGAGAATTTGTTCCTTCCACGAGTTTTCTTCTTTGCTTCTCAGTTCAACAACGATTGTAGGTTCATCTCTATTCGCTAGGCCTCCTATAGTACCTCTTGATTGCCACTTGTCCTCCTACATTTTTTTCCCTGTTCCCTATGCACCACTTGACAGATGGTTCAATTGTTTCTCTCCCCAGCAAGATGTTTTGCTAGCCCCATTATGGCCAAGCATTGTTTCCCGCTCTCCAGAAATCACACTTAGGGAAATATAAGACTTTAAGAACCAAGCCTCATAAAGAAGAGGGGGACTATGCTAGCCGCAGTGCCTATTTCCCTAACATTGTTTTATTAAAGGATATTAGGCCTTTGAAACGCAACTTGCCATTATCATTTCTTTGTTTTAGGATGTCCCACTTTTTCCAATGCAGCCCCTTGCTTTTCTCAAAAATTTTCACTAAAAAACAGCAACTTTTTGTTCAAAGCAAATAGATACAGGGATTTTGAAAATGGGCATAACATATTATGGGATAGCTTGCACCACAATATTTAATAGAACTTCCTTCCTAGCCTTTGACATTGAATTTTCCTTCCAACTCCCATGAATGCCATATGTTTTTAATGAGTTGCCAGCTATGGTCCGAGCCAATAGCTGGCAATATAAGTGCTTCCGCTTTAGGATAAGTTGTTATAGATAAAGCCAAATATTTTTTAGGGGCTTTTTTGTCTTTTCAATCAGATTTGCTTTTAGGTTAAAAGTGATACATTTATATCCGCGATGGCAAGACGCTAGCCGTCAAGACGTTGAAAAAGAAAATAGAGAGGCAAGAAAAATAGAGAAAAAAAAATGTGAGTTTTTTTTTTTTTTTTTTTTACGAGAGTTTTCAATCTCTTTGTGCCCTGATCTTGAGAGAAGATTATCATTGTATTCCAACTTTTTTCGAAGTCTAATAGAATCGCAAAGTGTCTCTGCATAGAGACGTAGCCCAGGTTTGGATGAACTTCGTTAACAAATTTTCTGACATGTTCTTTTCATTCTGTTCTTTTATTATTATATTATGCCTAGTGAATTGTTTGCGAATTTTATTTTTCTGGAATCGACGTGCAATTTCGTAACAACTGGTATCAGAGCCTAGGTTGGCTAATCAAGAACATCGAGAGTTTTGGGTGACGTTCGATTGAAGGCAAACAGTATGGCGGAAAATAAAATCAAAATCAATAAATTCGATGGACATGATTTCGGATGGTGGAAACTACAAATCGAGGATTATCTTTATCAAAAAGATCTCTATGCACCACTTGAGGGTTGGAAACCCAAGATGGCAAAAGTGGATCTGACAGCAGAAGCTGGATGGAAAATTCTTGATCGAAAGGCATTAGGTGCGATTCATCTAGGGTTGACGAAAAAGACAGGGTACCACATCGCGAAAGCAAAAACTACAAAAAAGCCATGGATATTCTAATGAATATTTATGAGAAGCGTCAACATCAAATCAGGTATTTTTGCTGAAGAAACTAGTTAATATGAAGTTATCTAATAGAGGTTCTGTGGCAGAACATATTAATAGTTTCACGCAGGTCACAGGTCAATTGGAATCCGCAGGAATAAATTTAGATATGAAGCTTCAAGCTTTATTATTTTTATGTTCTCTTTCAGAAAGCTACAATATCGCAGTGCAAGGAATTTTGAGCACCATGCATGATGATTTAACTCTTGATGATGTTATGAGTAGTATCATAGATGAAGAGATGCGAAGGAAAGTCTCAGGTGGAGATAATTTTTCTACATCTACATCTTCAATAGCACTTGCAGTAGAGAACCTTAGAAGAAGTAAAAGTAGAGGAAAATTCAGTGGGCATGGCAGATCACAATCAAGGGGTAAGAGACAGGTTGTAAAATATGAGTGTTGGTTTTGTCACAAAACCGGACACCGGAGGTTTCAGTGTGAAGCTTACAAATAGAAGCAGCAAGATGAGAATCAATGAGCTAATGTGGTTAGCAATGAATCTTTGCTAGATAAATTGTGTTTGTTTGCAGGGTTTGACTTGACGACAGATAAATAGTTTATTGATTCTAGTGCTTCTTTTCATTGCACCTCGCAAAGAGACATATTTGATTATTATGCTAGTGGAGATTTCGGACAAGTGGTTATGGGAAATGGCCACATGCGTCCCATTGTTGGGAAAGGAACTATGACTGTGAATATCTCAGATGGAGGACGTCTAGTTTTACATGAAACTAGGCATATTCCGGAATTAAAGAAAAATCTGATTTCAACTAGTAAACTTGACCAAGAAGGTTTGGTAACAACCTTTAGATGTGGAGAGTGGAAGATAACCTCAGGGGCAAGAGTAGTAGCAAAGGAAAAGTGTACAAGTACACTTTACCTTCTCCAAGGAGACAATATCAATTATATTGTTGCAACTACAATGGCTACAGATAATTTTTCTACTCTTTGGCATTATCGTTTGGCACATCTTGGTGAAAAATGTGTAAAGCAGTTACACTCGAAGAAATTACTTCTAGGTTTGTAAAAAGTTAAGTTAGATTTTTATGAGAGTTGCATTTATGGAAAACAGAAAGTTGTTAGTTTTCAATTGAATGAGCGACAAGATAAAGGCCAGAAGCTAGAGTTGGTTCATACTAATGTATGGGGACTTGCTCAAGAACTCTCTCTTATGGTGGTAAGAGATATTTTGTCACATTCATTGATGATGCAACAAGGAAGACTTGAGTTTATGCTCTTAAAGAAAAATCAGAAGTATTCGGGATGTTCAGAATGTCGAAGACTATGGTAGAAAAAGAGAGTGGGTTATCAGATTAAAGCTCTGAAGTCTGATAATAGTGGTGAATATACGAGTAAGGAATTTGCAAAATATTTGAGTCGAGAAGGCATACACAGGTTAAAGACTATTCTAGAACTCCTCAAAAGAACGGTGTAGCTAAAAGGATGAACAAGTTTATTCTAGAACGTGCGAGATGCATGAGGCTACACGTGGGTCTCCCGCTACACTTATGGGCTACCATAGTTGATGTAGCTGTTTATCTTATCAACAAAATTCCATCTAGTGCGTTGGATGGAGAAATACCACAAAAGCGGTGGTTAGGTAAAAAGATTAATTATTCACATCTAAAGGTGTTTGGTTGTATTGCATATACTTTGATTGACGGGAGCATAGAAAAAAGCTTGATGCTAAGTCCTAGAAGTGCGTCTTTATCGGATATGGTGGTGACGACTATGGCTATAGGCTTTGGGATTATGAGAATAACAAAGTCATCCACAGTTGGAATGCGGTATTCCATGAAGAGAACATGTACAAGGACCATCAAACAGAGCATGAGAAGGTAGTAGAACCAGAATATGTTGAATTAGACACAAGGCCGGTGAAGATGTTTTCAGTAGAACAAAGTGCACTTGAAAGAGAGGTTCAAGATGAGCCTATTATCAGTGAAGAGGTAGTTCAAGAGGAACGCAGTGATTCGGAGCAAACTAACAACCCTGAAGTACTTGTATTGAGGAGGTCTACACATGTGAGAAAGCTAAAGGCAATTTTTGATCAATCAGCTAATACTGTTCTGAGCCATATCTTATATACAGATTCAGAGGAACCGGAAACTTATGATGAGGCAAAGGTAGACACGTCTCACTTGCAGTGGGAGTGTGCTATGAAAGACGAGATGAACTCGTTACTTCAGAACTAAACTTGGGAGTTGACCAAGTTGCCCATAGGTAAAAAAAACTTTATTAAACAAATGGGTGTACAGTATTAAGAATGAAGCGGATAGTAGTATTAGATATAATGCGAGACCTGTAGTCAAGGGCTTTTCTAAAAAAGAATGGATCAACTACTCCGAGATATTTTCACCCGTAGTGAAAATGACATCAATTAGAGTTCTGCTGAGTATAGTTGCAGTGGAGGATATTCATCTTGAGCAATTAGACATAAAAACAGCGTTTTTACGTGGTGACTTAAATGAAGAATTATACATAGCACAACTTAAGGGTTTTGAAGTCAAAGGTAAGGAGCACATGGTATGTCACTTGAAGAAAAGCTTGTATGGCTTGAAACAAGCTCCGCGGCAATGGTACCTAAAATTTGATGGTTTCATGAAAGAAAAATGATTTGCACACTATAAGTCTGATCACTGTGTTTATTTTCGCAAGTATGATGATGGTGATATTGTGTATCTCTCTTTATATGTGGATGACATATTGGTGGCTAGTTCCAATATGAACAGAATCGTAGAAGTGAAGAAGATTTTATCATCACAGTTTGCTATGAAAAACTTACGAGAGGCAAAGAATATTTTAGGCATGAAAATCATCAAGGATAGGAAAAATAAGAAATTATGGCTGTCGCAGGAAGACTATGTGAACAAGGTATTAAAGAGATTTAACATGGATAAGGCAAAACTGATTGCAACTCCTCTAGCGAGTCATCTCAAACTTTCCAATGATATGTGTCCGAGCACTTAGGCTTTGAAAGATAAGATGGCGGTAGTTCCATATGCATCAGTAGTTGGGTGTTTGATGTATGTCATGGTGAGCACGAAATTAGACATTATACAGGCAACGGGAGTTGTGAGTCGATATATGCAAAACCTAGGTAGAGAGCATTGAAATGTAGTGAAATAGATATTGAGATATCTAGTGGGTACTTCCAATTACTTACTTTGTTATAGTGGTACATCTCTAGAGTTGTAGGGTTATGAAGATGCAGATCATTCGAGTGATCGAAATAGTAGTAAGAGTACCACTGGATATGTCTTTACAGTTATAGGTACAACAGTGAGTTGAGTATCTCAATTACAAAAAGTAGTGGTTTTATCGACGACAGAGGCAGAATACATGGCGATCACAGAAGCCTCCAAGGAAATCATATGATTACAAGATTACATGGAGGAGCTACATCGAAAATAGCCAATCAGTACACTATGCAATGATAGTCAAAGTGCAATGCACTTAGCAAAGAATGCAGCTTATTACTCAAGGACTAGACATATCAAGAAGTGTTATCACTTTATTATATCAGTATTGAAAGATAATGAGTTAAAGTTATAGAAGATTGATGGCTCGAAGAATCCAGCTAACATGTTGACCAAGGTAATAGACAGAGAGAAGCATATCTTTTATACTACTACCATTGGTATTACTCCATATTGATTGATGAGGAGTATCGCAGAGACACAAGTTTTTCAAATACTATTTTTTGAAGAAGATGGATGCAAAGTTGCTTGTATATTTGTCTTCAAGAGGGAGATTGTTATAGATGAAGCCAATTTTTTTAGGGGCTTTTTTGTCTTTTCTATCATATTTGCTTTTAGGTTAAAAGTGCTACATTTATATTAGCGATGGCAAAACGCTGGTCGTTAAGACGCTGAAAAAGAAAATAGAGAGGCAAGAAAAAGAGAGAAGAAAAAAGTGAGTTTTTTCTTTACGAGGGTTCTCAATCTCTTTGTACCCTAATTTCGAGAAAAGATCATCGTTGTATTCCAACTTTTTTTAAGTCTAATGGATTCGTAGAGTGCCTTTGCGCGGAGACGTAGCCCAGGTTTGGGTGAACTTCGTTAACAAATTTTCCTGGTGAATTGTTTGCGAGCGTTATTTTTCTGGAATCAACGTGCAATTTCATAACATAAGTGACTTTCCACTCCAAGGTGCATAAAACCCTGTCAAGTCTCTTTAACTAAGGCTTCTCATTTCCTATTATTTGCTTACATGAAAGCACAACATTTACTCTCTATATCCATAAGCTCACAAGAGTTCAAAAAATCTTGAAACAAGTTGATCGATAATTTTCAGCCATACATCTTCCAACTTTCTTCCAATGATACAAAATCTCGTTAAAACCACCCATACAAATCAACGGGAGTGTGTTGTGAATTTTAATATGCCATATGCTCTCCCATAGTATAAGTCTATACTGAAAAGTGGATGGGGCATGAACAAACGTAATACGCATTTGCTGATGGCTATCCTTGATGGCACATACTACATTGATATGGTGACAAGACTGAGGCAAGACTGTCAAGGACACTTGTTCTTGCCAAAAAATGGCCATTCCCCCCAATATGCCAACTGGGTTCCCTAAATACCAATGTTGAAATCTGAGCCTTCTTTTCATTTTTTGGACCACTTGCTCTTGGTTCTTCATCTCCATAAGGAAGAGTATGCATGGCCTTTCGTGAGCCACAAGGGTTCAAAGCTCTTGGACTATCAACGGTTTACCAAACTCATAAAATTCATCTGTAATTTGATGGCTTCTAAGGGCTAGCCACTAAAGCCCATTCATTTCCTTTAGCTAATATGCTAACCAACATCTCAAACAATTATGACTCATCTGAAACACACTGATTGCCTGACTTAGCTATAGATCATCAAGCATTACTAGGTTGAGAAGCTCGCCTTCTATTTTGTAATATTTGAAATAGGGCATGACACAATGGGTGGACTCAGACAACTCTAGTAGAGCACCTACTATTATAACCTCACAGAGACCAAGCAATCCATCAATCCATGAATTTGGTAGATAGAGAGAGTAGAATGGAGCTATTGTGCCTAGCACCTGAGTTCATCCAAAGGTTAAACTCAAAGGGCAAACCCAAGACTAAACTTCTCGACCAACAGTACCCAAAAGCCACTAGCATCGAGAGAACGGATGGGTACAAGGTAAAGAGAAAGCCTAGAGGGACCAAAAAGAGAAGAAGAAGCAGATTGTGTAGCAATGAATTAAAGGGAGGACGCCTATTGCTACTATATTAGGGAAAGTGCTAGTGTTTAAGTAACTAGAGGAATAAAAAGAAAATTGGGGTATTATAAAGGGGTATTGATGTACGAATGGAGTTGTTTTGTGATGGTGGGAAGCAAGGTGAGGCCATTGACGTCCATAGCTGGAATACCAAAAAAACAAAAACTGCTAAGGGGTTGTGAGAATAGTTGGGGAAATAGAAGGAGCTAATTCAAAACAAATGTGTTTTGGATAAGAGGAAATGCCAAGGGAACAACAGAAGGGTTCAGTGAAGATTCAAAGCAACACCACAAATGTTAACTCACAGAAGCTCGATCAATTATTCATTATCTTCTTTCATTATTATATCATTTGACAACATGAAAAAACGAAAAGGTTATGTCCTCCCTCTTTATCTATCCATGGGATTGAAGGGCAAATGCCGTAAGTGTCCCCTCCAATCTAGAATTGGGACCTCACCACCACTAGTTTATATGTTTTTCTCTTATGTCTTTCTTTTTTCATAGGCAGAAAGGAACCACACCAATCCATCCTAAACCGGTGGTTAAACACTATTGTGATGACAATACTATATGAGAGGTCCCATGCAAAAATAGCTCAATGCCACGTAGGCTGTGTTTTGTTCAATTTTGGAAATGGGCTTTGGGAAAATGCAAATGCTAAAAACTTAGAACCCTTTAAGGAAATGCAAATTCGATTTGGTAAAAACTCCTTTGCAAAACAACTTTGGGTTTAGTGGTACTAAGAAAAAAAAATTACAAAGGGATTTGGCTACAATTTTGCTATTTTTTTTTTTAATTTGAAAAAATCAAACCCTTTATCGGCCTAGAGAAGGGCTTAGGCCATCGACAAGTCAAATTTGGTGTCAACAGTCTTCAACCAAGGTCGCACGCCCTGGGGGGACCCAGGTGAGAGTTGCTTGGGGTCATGCAACTTTCGGCCTTATCACTTAGGGTCACGTGACCCTGACAAGGAACGCTTGAGGTAATGTGACCCTTGATGACAGCCTGTGAGGTTTGACCTTAGGCAACACTCAGGCTTGCTAGTAACCAGCCACATTTATCTTTAACAAGGGTTAAGGCGGAATATGAAAAAGCTAGTGAGGGCAAGATGGAGAGAAAAAAAAAGTTATTATAATCTCTAGAGATAACATTTCAAAATTGCTAGCCTATCTTGGGCTTTAAACCTTCCCAATGCTAACTTTCACCATAAAACCCATTGAGAATGATTGCCAGACACCCCAAAATTTTTCCAAGAGGCTATGAAGTCTCAAGGGACTTTCAAAATATCAAACCAAATGCACCTAATATATTTCTTTCTTATTGCTTAGAATATTTATTAAAAAATTCCCTCAAACTCCTCTTGTTTGCCTTAATGTACAACAATCGAGTAGATTTCTATCTCTTATACAAATAAATAATATGTATAGAAAATAGGAAATTTCTTTTTAGTCAATTGAATTAGGAATCCAACTCCAACATAGTAATATTTCACTCATTTCTTGCTTGTTCAAATGTCAAATCATAAGTCTTATATGGATTTGGAATTTCTACTTGGATCAAATTTCTTTCACGAAGTTAAGCTTGAGATGTATACTCAACAAGAGAATTACCAAAAAAGTCCTAAATTGATTACATTTGTATAATTTCAGTTTTAAATCTTTTAATTATCTCGATTGAGTTATAAGTCTTTTCACATTTTGTCAATTAAGTCTATCGATTAATTTTGGCAGAAAATTGTTGATATGGACATCAACTGTCTTAGGTGGCACAGCCGATGTAACATGA
Organism: Eucalyptus decipiens; assembly: GCA_014182575.1. NCBI lineage: Eukaryota > Viridiplantae > Streptophyta > Magnoliopsida > Myrtales > Myrtaceae > Eucalyptus > Eucalyptus decipiens. The sequence goes on along the minus strand of CM024611.1, from coordinate 14,117,629 downwards.
ACATTTTCAATAATATTTTGATATATTTTTTATTTGTTTTAATTTTTATTATTTTTCCTTTTTCTTTTCTTATTTTCTATTTACTTTGTTAATGACTTAGGGCCAGGACACCCACACTAGCACTAGGCAAGGCCATTGCGGGCCCTTACCAACTAGGCAAGGGCCTTACGTTTAAAAAAAATGATAATAAGTAAGAAAAGAAAAGAAAAGGCAACAAATTTAAATATATATATATGATTAAAAATATATAATAGTTCAATTTTTTTTTTGGTCGGAATAATAGTTCAATCCACAAGTCAACCTTTTTTTTTTTTTTTTTTTGGTAAGGTAAGAATATATTGATAGACAAAGGACAAATGTACACAAACGGCACCAAAACTTACACTCTCAATGCAAGCAAAAGAGTGGAAGGGGTCCGAGCAAAAGCCTCAAGAGGCAAGGACAGAAAGGGCGCAACAAAAGACACAACACAACCCCCAGAAACAGCCACCAGACCTCTAAGGACGCCTGGGAATCCGGGAGCCAGAACAACCGCTCAGGAGACGACCGAGCAAGAACAAAAATAACGCCCAAAGGGTTACATGAAGATAATAGGGTCGAGATTCCAACCCCTCTTAAGACGCCGATTCCTTGGATTGTCAGGGACATCCTTGTAGGTAATTGCTTTATCTTTAACCATCTTTATCAAATGATTCTTCAAAGCGGGAATATCAAGAGATTCCCCACGGAAAATCATAGCATTTCTCTTCTTCCAAATTAGATAGCAAAGAGCTCCAAAGGAATAGCGGGAGAGACTATGAAAGAAGTCCTTACCCGCAAGGAATTTCATAGCCCAAGCAAGGTTTTCCGCCCAAGTGCCGTTCCTCCACGGCAAATTGCACCTAGATGCCCAAAAGTAGATAATGGTATTTGAAACATTGCAATCAAAGTACAAATGGTTGGTCGAGTCTGGCTGAGTATTACAAAAAGTGCAAGCTGAGTAATCAATCCTTCCATATGAGAGGAGAAGTGACTGCGTTGGCAAGCGGTCTTTAGTAATAAGCCACAAAAGGAATTGAAACCGAGGGGCAACATCCTTATTCCACACAAAAGAAGTCCAAGGTGCTTTGGCTTTAGGAGTTCTGATGACGTTCCAAGCAGAAGCTACGGAGAAGGCCCCCGAGGAATCTTGACGCCACACAAAACGATCGCTATCAACCGAAAGAGGAGGAAGCGAAAAACCACAATCCTCTAACCGGGATTTACAGGATCTACCAGCATAAGAATATAAAAAAGCCACAGTTGCCTTTGTAGGAACGTCAGGGTCCAACAAAAAAGATTGAGGAACTTGAAGATGAAGAGGGCCACAAGGCAACCAGCTATCGAACCACAATGATGTAGACCGGCCGTCACCGACCTTCCATTCGAAGATTGTCTACAACAGCCCCGAAGATGAAGGATCTTCTTCCAACTCCAGGAACAAACCGAAGGCTGAGGGGCAACCCAGAAGTTATGCTTCTTTAAAAAGTTGGAGTGTATCCATCGGCACCACAGAGATTCCTTATCCGTAAAGAGGATCCAAATAAATTTCAGCATTGAGGCTTTGTTACAGTCCTTGATAGACCGAATACCCAGGCCCCCTTCCTCCTTAGGCAAACAAACATCCGCCCATGAGACTTTTGCACCTCCCTTATCCAAGGAGGTGCCTTTCCAAAGAAATCTACGAAGAATGCTTTCAATACCCAAGATAACCGAAGAGGGCAAAGTGAAGACACTAGCCCAAAAAGTCTGAATAGCATGAAGCACTGACCTTATGAGCTGAAGTCTCCCAGCAAAAGAGAGGAACCTGTGGGACCAGGAGCGGGCTCTCGCGGTAATGCGGTCAATTAACTGAGTACAGTCAGCCTTAGTCAACCTCTTTGAGATGATCGGCACTCCAAGATATCGAATCGGAAGCTTACCTTCCTGAAAGCCAAATTCTTGGAGGATTCTATTGCACAAAGCAGGATCACCTCCCGAGAGAAAGATGTCACTCTTATTTTTGTTGGGGAGAAGACCACTCCATGAAGAGAAAATGTCGAGGCTTCTTTTAAGGATCACAGCCGATTTCCAATCTGCTTGGCAAAAAAGAAACACATCGTCTGCAAAAAACAGATGAGTGAGCTTGGGAGACTTACATCTCCAATAATATTTAAACTCTTTAGCCGAAGACCTTTGGTTCAAAATTCCTGAGAAGATTTCCATAATCAGTGTAAATAGATAAGGTGACATTGGGTCGCCCTGCCTAAGGCCTCTGCCTCCTGGGAAGAAGCCATGAAGCTCTCCATTAATAGAGATAGAGAATCTGGGTGTGCGTACACAAGCCATAATCCGGCGAATAATCCACAGAGGAAACCGGAAGGCAGTAAGGGTAAGTTCTAGGAAATCCCAGTCCACAGTGTCATAGGCCTTGCGAAAATCCACTTTGACTGCACATCTTGGGAGGTATGGGTCTAAGTGGAAGCCCGCAAATAGCTCTTGAGCCAATAAGATATTATCCCTTATTCTTCTACCCTTCACAAACGCATGCGGGGCGGACTAACAATATCCTGAAAGTACAGGCGCAATTCTATTGGCCAAGATCTTGGTGATAAGTTTGTAGATAGTGTTGCGGCAAGCAATCGGTCGAAAGTCGTTAACTTCACAAGCATTCGGCACCTTGGGAATTAAAGTTAGGATTGTCGCATTGACTTCTTTAAGAAGACAACCTACTGAGAAGAAATCTTTCACAGCCTCTGTAACTAAAGAGCCCACGATACCCCAGTTACTTTTAAAGAATTCTACTGTAAAGCCATCTGGACCGGGGGCTTTTCCCTTTGCAAGTGAGAACAAGGTCTTCTTAATTTCCAAATCAGAGACAGGCGAAGCTAGGGAACATACCTGGCTATCGGATAACGGCTTTCGAATGAGAGAAGTAAGCTCCTGAAGATCTGGCTTTGCTAAGCCAACTCGAGGAGCAAGCAGATCCGAAAAGAAAGATAGAAAAACTTGGGGCACCAAATCAGGATCCGAGATCACAGTACCTGCAGTGTCCTTGACAGAGAGGATACGGTTATTGAGATGTCTAGCTTTAACACAGTTGTGGAAGAATTTCGTGTTGCGATCTCCTTCCTTCAACCATCTAATCCTTGATTTTTGCTTAAAGAACGATTCCTCTTGACCACGAAGGTCTATAAAAGCACGGCGCTGCCCTCTTTCAAGTTCAGCTAGTGGAACATTTTCAGGATCCAAGCGAAGGAGATTTCGAGTAGAACGCAAGGCTTCCCTCGCTTCAAGAGTTCTTAGAGAAATATCCGAGAAAGCCTCTAGATTAAGATCCTTGAGGCGAGATTTCAACAATTTTAGCTTCGAGACTAGTTTAAACATGGGATATCCCCACACTTGACTATCCCACACCTGCAAAACCGTAGAATGGAAGTCCGGGTGATCAACCCAGAAATCAAAGTACTTAAACGGCTTCCTCCTTGGACGCGGATCCACCACCCTGACAATCATAGGAGTATGGTCAGAAATTCCAGGATTAAGAAAAGACGCCTCCGAGTATGAAAAGTCCATTCTCCATTTAGAGTTGACAAGAACTCTGTCAATTTTCCGCATCTTCCTATTCGCCCCCGCCGAAGTCGACCGACTGTAAACCGAAGGCCAGAGTACCTGAGATCCTCAAGTTCCGTTTGGTCCAGACAAAGCTTGAATTCATCAAAACAGGGGATCCAGGCATTAGAGCTACCAACGCGATCAGAAGGGTCCTTGATTGCATTGAAGTCTCCGGCTACTATCCAGGCATAGTCTTGAAAAAGATCGTCACAATGGATCAGATCAGACCAAAGAGGCCTCCGCCGCACAAAGGAATGCTCACCATAAATAGCAGAAACACAGCAAGTAAAATTAGAAGATAACCCCTTCACACACCCATGGATGGCTTGGTCATTTGAAGAGATCAACTCAAAACTGACGGTAGCTGGATCCCATCCAATCCAGACTCTACCGCGAGGAGCGAAATCATAGTTCGCAATCCAATTCCAGCCTCTCAAAATATTGGACGAAATGGAACCAAACAAAGGCTCAGGAACTTTAGTTTCAAAAAGCCCTATAAGGCAAAGCTTATTTGCAACAGCAAACTTCCTAATCTCCGCCCTTCTGACAGGGTTCATAATACCTCTAACATTCCAAAACCCAAAAAACATAGAAGCAAAAGGAGAGAATTATTTCCGCTTGGCGTTCCTACGCCTACCTTTAGTTGGTTTCGAGTCCTCCGCAGTCGAAGGTCCCGGCGGGTCAGGCAGCAAAAGGAGAAGCTGATCTTGGCACGAACCAACTCCAGAAGGTTCCGAAGGACCACTCAAAGAAGCGGGTCTCGGCGTGTGGCCACCGTCTTCATTAGATGAGTTGTTGGTATCATCATCCTGGTCTCCAGGCGGCAATACGAATTCCGGTGCCAAGTCAGAAGCCTCAAGTGGCTTAGCAGGGACTTTAGGAGGCTTTTGGCCAGGCACAGCTTCCTTCAGGTTGCGAGTGTGCCCCTCCTCCGAGTATGGTATCAGCGAATCGTTCAACTTCTGCAGATTCTGCTCCTTCTCTTTATCTTCAACCTGATTCCCATGTTGCGCAAGGTCGCTTTGGTGCGATGGGAGAGGATCCTCCAGATCCACCACCAGCTGAACGAGAGGAAATGAACCACCAGGGGAGCTCCTGTTCTGTCCAGCATCAATTGGAGATTCCGGAAGAGAGACCAAAGGCATACTCGAAGACATTCCCCTTTGATCCTCAGACGCCACTGAGGGTGGTCTGGTTTGCTGAGAGATGCCACTTGCGGGCTTGCTGAGAGGTTCAGACTCCTCTGAAGGACGACCAGCATCAGCGCGTTCTACTCCAGGTCTACCAGGCCTAATAGCCGTTGCACAATTGTGGCCAAAAATGCCACATTCAGCACAGGCAGTGGGTCGCCACTCAAACTCCACACCTATTTCACACTTCGTACCATTATGGGTTGTCTCAATCATTTTACACTCAGGTTGATCAGCAGTAATTTCAATGCAGACCCTAGCAAAGGTAAGGCAATTCACCTGCTCTGTTCTCTTATCCACATAAAGGGGTTTGCCAAGCGCACTTGCAACCCTCCCGATGAAATGGGCGGACCGGCACGAAAAGGGAATATTCGATAGTCTAACCCAAACCGGAACCGTACGGAGGGTCTCTCTTCTCAGCTCAAGACCAGGGGACCATTGCTGCAGGACAAGTGGTATTCTAGCAACCGTCATCCGACCACTTTCAAGCACACTTCGACGGAATTCCCTATCAGGAATGCGAAACATGAACAGCCCTTTTCCATTTGACATGACTTCAACAAGGTTCGGCCCCCAAACTTTCTTCATAGCTTCCTCAACTACCTTAAAAGGCATTCGGCGACCAATGAAGTAGCCCATTAAACATTCAAACATCTTGGGATCTGCAGCTTCCAGATCTTGATCAGTGATCTCAATCACAGGTCTATTGTTAACCATATTCGGTGGGGTATACACCAAATCGTAGCCCTTGGCCACGGTTCTTGCCACCGCAACCCACGATTTTCTTGATGGATTCTTAGAGGTGTCCCTGCCCTGAGGCTTAGCTGAGCGGGACCTTCCTCGCTGGACAGGTCGCGCCCCACCATTTGCGCGAGGACCTCGCGCTTCGTTTGGACCAGCAATGGTGTCCGAACTCGGTTTCCCTCCCATATCAAACAACAACGAAGGTTCCTCAGTCAGAATGGGAGGCCCACCATGGGAACTCGTCCCTTTCTCCTCATTTCGAGCCCTCACCGACTCCGATTCCATCTCTACAACCGAATCACAGCAGCAAGCAGGCAGGCGGAACCCTAGCCATAGGAAGCCATGCGAAGCGAGGAAAGGAGACGTACCAGGAGACGATGCCGAGGGGTTGAAAGAGAGGCAAGAGGCGCCCCTTTCCCCCAAAAAATTGGCCCAAACGAACGGCCAAAATGCCTGGAAACAGTGGCTCGGATTGCAGAGTGAACAGTGTCCAGTCGCCCAAGAAGGGAGAAGCGTGAACAGTAACCCGAGAAACCAAATGTCCTTATTTAAGTCAACCTTATTTCATTTACGCAAAAACCTCTTTTTCTTTGTAAATTTTTGTAAGTCGTAGAATGCTTTTTGCTGCTAATGGGAAATCATTAAAGAGTTCTTTTCCTTAGAAAATAAAAAGAAAGAGAATTTCTTCATGAACAACCATTTTTTTGTCATTTTCCTTAACAATATTTGCTTGCCGGAAGTAATCCCATCATCAACAGCCTGAAGCACATATAGCTCCAAGGATCTGCAATTGGGTCAGATGATTATGACCTAAACAAGCTCCGAAAGGGAAAAGAAATGGAAACTTGATATGCTTCTCACATATTGAGCGACCGTCCACTCAATTAATTATTGACGACGGTAAAACATATGCCTTAAGACTTGACTCGCAATTTATTGTTAGGGTGAAAGGACACGCAATGCTTCGAAAGCACAGCGATTTTAAACTTTGTAAAAGGTATCCATCGCCGAAGCTCCCATTAGGCCCTCTTTGGTCTTGTAGATGCGGGAGAGACCGGCAATATCAAAGGGCTTAAAAAGCAAAGGGTGTTGGTCATCCACAAGCTCATCAGGACACTGAACCGTGCCTTGATTGGAAGAGAAGAGTCCTATGGAGTATCGTAGCTCGTGCCCGCTTATCTTTACACGGTGACAAGGGCTGTATATTCTCCCATTGCTCCATCCCTGCGTGCAACAACGATAAAGGGAGAGGCACGCAATGATTAAGGTCAATTATTCATAAGATTATAACTCTAAAGAGACTTAAATCTTGACTTCTTTTGACTGATAACACAAGATCTACATGCTTAGGTTATATCCAACGAGACATCTATCTCACCACAAGCTAACATCAATCTCGTCATATCAATATGCATTCAACCATTTGAATCTATGGTTCACATGACAACCGGTCGATAAGAATTTCACAAAGGCACAGTATAAATGTCGTAATTCTAGCTATTGCCAGATGTGATGATCAACACTAGAAATGTAAACAATAATTTGCAATTGATATGCAAAGTCATGGTGCCCGAATTCTTTCGAACCAAATTCAATAGAGAGAGGGGAATGGGGGCGACTCACGTAGAATGACTCCCCACTGATGACAACGAAAGAGGAAGCTGAGGAAAAGGCGACCTCGATCCAGCGTCCGTCCTTAGTCTGCACTTCCAATCCGTTCACGTGATTTTGGTGAAGTATGGTCACGAAGTTCGTGTCCCGATGGCACGAAGTATAGGCCTTCTTGGACTCCTCAGTCGCAGGAGCTGCATATCTCATGACTCGCAAATTGTACTTGACCGACTTCGCTAGTGAATCCAAATACTTGTCTACGCCAAGGCTTCCCAAAACCAGCTTCTTCACCAGTGAATCCAACTCCGAAACCATCGGAACATACATATTCATTGTCTCACTGCTTGGTCATAAAAAAGACACGTCGAAACTCCAGTTTCCATAAATAATGGTTGTGGAATGGGATCTTCATCTTATGTGTGTTTTTATGTACACCGCATCTCTGTGATATTTAGTACTGTAAGATGTTTCATTTTAGTTTTTCTTCTTGCATCGAAGTTATTGAAATTCAAATTTGCGTCATCAGTGATTTATTTGATAAACATTAATCTCTCAACAATTCCTTAATGGGAACGGATAATAATATAATCTGTAATAAAAAATGGATTACCAAAATCTTGTGTTTCCCTCTGGCCACATGAGATCCGCTAATCTTTCAATCGAGCCAGAGTTACGGGTGTCGCCAATTCCAAATGCCTCGTAGAGAGGAAGATTCTCAAGGTAGCCGAGCAACGGCTTAGTTGGCTCGTCAAACCGGCGCTTCACGTCAGTCGGAAGTTCAAACAATCTCTCCAGTTCTTGGAACACATCATTGTGAAGCTTCAAGGTCATCTTATCATACAAAGCTTCGAAGCAACCGAATTCTTCAAGGGCTTGTCGGACTTCACTTTGCAAGGAGTCCCATGGACCTGTCCCAGGCTTTGAGCAGTCTAACTTGGAGAGATCTATCAGGGGAAGCTTCAGTGTTGAAATAGGGCTCATGATCAATTTCTCTCTTTCTGGTACTTTTTCTGAAACTTTTCTCCTCTTTTTTTTCTTGGGGTGGTTCTCTGCTGGATTTATAGGGCTTGGGCATCCTCGTACTATCCGCCATAGTAATTTTAAAGTTACGACTGAATATGTTGATGGGTTAAGATTTGGCTTTCTTTTTCTGATTTTCTTAGGTTAAACAGATTATACTTCTGCCGCACCCCATCAACAAGAAAATGGTGAGAGAGAGACTTTGGTGAAGATGTTTGCGGATGAAAGTAAGTAAAGAAATTGGAATACGGCGATGAAAGCAAGAAAAGGAATCGTCAAGTTCAAATTGAATTTGGAGATGAGTTAGACGTTGGTGGACGGTCGGGTCTCGGTGAAGAAGCGGAAAAAGTGACGGAGAACGGGATGCAGCGATGGACCCAAGGAAAAGGAAAGAGATGATGGTTTTCTAGTGTCAGTCCTGAAGGAGAATCCTCGGAAAATGTCAGATAATTCTAATCCATTCGCCAGCTAGCAAGTTCGTCAAGAAAAGATTGAGACATGGGGCTCGCCAATGACTAGCCATAATCTTTCCTTAACAAAGGTAAAAGGGGAATATGAAAAAGTTAGCAAGGTCAAGATGGAAGAAAACAGGTCATTAAAATCTCTAGAGATAGCATTCTAAAATTGCTGACCTATCTTGGGCTTTTAGCCTTCTCAAGGCTAACTTTCACCCCAAAATCTCTTGAGAATGATCGCTAGACATCCCAAAATTTCCCAATGGAGCTCTGGGGTTTCAAGGGGTTTTCAAAATGTTAAACCAAATACACTTCAATATTCATTCTTATACCACCACCCGCGGTAGCCGCGATGGCTAGAACTTTACTTCCCCATCCATGGGGGAGGGATTCGAAACCCCGCGTCTCCATTGGGCGACTCACTCACGGCTGGGCCTATGGTGGTGGCTCAGTTCGCCCCGAGTTTACGCCGCCAGCTACCGGCTTTATGGTGGTTACCGGGTCACCAAAAAAAAAAAAAATCTTTCATTCTTATTGCTCAATGTACTTTTAAAAATCCCTCCTCTTGTTTGCTCTAATGTATGACAATTGAGTAGATTTCCACCACTTATACAAAATAGGAAATTCCTTTTAGTCCAGTTAAATTAGGAATCCAACTCCAACATAGAAATATTTTAATCATTTCTTGCTTGTTCAAACATAAAATCATATGCCTTATATGGATGCGGAATTTCTACTTGGATCAGATTTCTTTTACGAAGTTAAAGTCTAGATGTATACTTAATGAGAGAATTACCAAAAAATATTAAACCTATTGCATTTGTACTAATTTAGTAAAAAATAATCTATTTGTGCCAATTAAATTCTAAAATTTTTTATACTTTACCAATTAAATTCATCTGATTAATTTTCATAAGAAATTGCTAATGTGGATACCGGCATTATACTTGGCACAGTTAGCACTAACGTGGACATACTCAATAACATTTTTATTATTTTTTAATTGTTTATTCTTTTGAATTCTAGTTATTTTTTTCCCATTGCTTTTCTTTTCTTTACTTTAATTTTTTTGTAACCTAGGGTCAGGAAACCCTCGCCAACACTGGGTAAGCCGCCATAGGCCCTCTCCAGCCGGATGAGGGTGCACCAATGACCCTTGCTGGCTCTAAGTTAAAAATAAAGAATAAAGAAAAGAAAAATGAAAAAATAATTAAAATTCAAAAAATATTAAAATAATATAAAAATATATAAAAGTTCAATTCACGAGCCAATCTTATTTCATTTACGCAAGAACCTCTTTTCCTTCGTAATTTTTTGTAAGTAGTAGAATGCTTTTTGCTGTTAGTGGGAAATAAATAAAGACATATTTTCCTTAGAAGAGAGAAAAGAAAGAAAATTTCTTCCTGAACATCCATTTTTTTGTCATTTTCTTTTACGATACTTTCTTGCTAGTAGCAACCTCATCGTCAACAGCCTGAAGCACATATAGCTCCGAGGAACTGCAACTGGTTCAGATGATCATAGCCTAAACAAGCTCCAAAAGGGGAAAGAAAGGGAAGCCATATATGCTTCTCAAATACTGAGCGACCGTCCACTCATTTGATTATTTAATGATGGTAAAACATATGCCTTAAGACTTGACTCGCAATTGGTTGATGAGCTGAAGGGACACACAATGCTTCGAAAGCACCTGTATTTCAAATTCTGTAAAAAGTATCCATCGCCCAAGCTCCATTTTGGCTCTCTTCGGTCTTGTAGATGCGGGAGAGACCAGCAATATCAAAGGGCTTAAAAAGCAAAGGGTGTTGGTCGTCCACAAGCTCATCAGGACACTGAATCGTGCCTTGAACAAAAGAAAAGAACCCTATGGAATATCTTGGCTCATGCCCAGTCAACATTACACGATGACAAGGGCTGTGTAATCTCCCATTGCTCCATCCCTGCGTTCAAAAAATAAAATGGGTGTCTCACATGATGAAGGTCAAATATTCAAAAGGTTATATCAGACGAGACATCTATCTCACCGCGAGCTTGCATCAATCTCGTCATATCAATACACATTCAATCATTCGAGTCTATGGTTCACATGGTGTACGGCCAACAAGAATATCACAAAGAAACCAGCTTTAATGCCGTAATTCTAGCTATTGTGAGAAGTGATGATCAATACTAGAAATATAAACAATAATTTACAGTTGATGTGTAAAGTCATGTGGCCGAATTCTTGTCCGATGCTCTGAGAGAGAGAGAGTGGTGGGGGGACTCACGTAGAATGACTCCCCAGCGAGGACAATGAAAGAGGAAGCTGAGGAAGGGGCGACCTCGATCCAACGTCCATCCTTGGTTTGCACCTCCAATCCGTTGACATGATTTTGGTGAATTATGCTCAGGAAGTTCACGTCGCGATGGCAAATGGCCCCGGGCGTCTTGGACTCCTCAGTCCCAGGAGCTGCATATCTCGTGAGACGGAGATTGTATCCAACCGACTTGTCCAGCGATTCAACATACTTGTCTACACCCAAGCTTCCCAAAACCAGCTTCCTCATCAGTGAATCCAACTCCAGGACCCTCGTAACATAGGTGTTCATTGTCTCACTGCATGGTCATGAAAAAGGCACACATCGGAACTAAAGTTTCTAGAGATATGGCTGTGAATTGGCATTTTCTTGTTGCGTGTTTTTTTATGTACACCACCGTGTAAGATGATTCCTTTTAGATTTTCTTCTTGCATCAAAGTAATTGAAATTCAAATTCGCATCATTAGTGATCCATTCGATAAACATTAATCTGCTAATGTTGTCTTTCCAGTTAAAGGATAATATAGTTACCAGTGATAATTAAAAAAAAAAAAAAAAAAAAAAGGAGAGAGAGAGAGAGAGATTACCAAAATGTTGTGTTTCCATTTGGCCACATGAGATCCGCTAGTCTTTCGATCGAGCCAGAGTTGGGGGCATAGCCCACTGCAAACGCTTCGTAGATAGGTGCAAGAGGAGGATTTGCAAAATAGCCGACATGCGGCTTATCCGGGACGTCAAACTGGCGCTTCACATCGGTAGGAAGCTGGAGCAATTCCTTCAATTCTTGCAACACATCATTGTGAAGCTCTAAGGTCATCTTATCATACAAAGCTTCAAAGCAACCAAATTCTTCAAGGGCATGTCGGACTTCACTTTGCAAGGAGTCCCATCGACCCGTCCCTGGCTTCGAGCCATCCACTTCGGATAGATCTATCAGGGGAAGCTTCAGTGTTGAAATAGAGCTCATGATCAATTGGTCTTTCTTTCTGATTACTTCTGAAATCTTTCTCCTAAGTTTTTCTTGGGGTGGTTCACTGCTGGATTTATAGGGCTTGTTCATCCTCGAAGTAGCCGCTGGAGCAATTTGAAAGTTACCATCTTTCCGCCGATTATTTTCCTTGTTTTCCCTTCTTTTTGTGGCTTAAAAAGGAGTTGACCAGTCAACGCAAGTTTTTTCTTTTTTGGGCTAGCTTTTGGAATTAGTGATTTGACTTCAACTCGAGCAGCGATGACGGTTGCCTTCCTCTTCCGGCATATCTTCTACGTCGAATACATGGAAACAAATCAGCAGTACGCTGAAAATCAAAGCCTAATATTAATGCCAGGCTCAGAAACAGCAACCCCTGCAAGCAAAGAAGAAACTCTTACTTTTTGAATATTGCTATCTGAAGGATTTATTTATTTGATTTGGGCTTAAGGCCCATCCGCCAAAGTTCGGCCCAGAAAGCCCGGCCCACGGGAATAGGGCCCGTGGAAAGAAGGGGGTATAAAAGGGAGAGAGAGAGAAAGTCACGTACGTTGAATCGGTATTACGTTTTCTCTCCCGTGCGTTTTCTCTCCCAAAAGGACAGTAGGCATACGGCTTCCAATTCCTTCCCTTCAAGGCTTCATCGGATCGATTCGACCGGATTCTCTTCCTCCATTGGCGTTTGGTGTTTAATCTGTGGCTAACAAGGTACGCTCGAATCCGTGGTGTGCTTTACGATCGGTGATGCGTGGTTTTTCCCGGGCTTCGTCTTCCGCATTGATTTAGGGGTTCGATTCGGTGTCGAATCTCGTTTTCGGGGATCCGTTATTCCCAACATTGGTATCAGAGCCCTAGTTCACGTTTTCCCGATCTTTTTATCGTGTTTTTGATTGAATTTTCGCAAAAAAGGTTTCGGCCGTACGGATCGGGGCAGAAATCCCGACACCCAAGCGCTGTTCGGCCAATTTTTCGTGTTTCCGTAAGTCGAAATAAAAATCTGAAAGCACTGGGTGAAAGGCGACATCGAGACGATTTTGGCGACACCAAGAGCGCCGCCGGGAGACGCCGCACGCGCACACACACGCGGCCAGAAGCCGCTGCGCGTGGGCGCGACGCGCCCGGAGACGCTCGGTCGCCAGGCGAGTGCGGCACACGCGCTGGTCGACGGACCGGCATGTGCGCGCCGCCGGCCGGCGAACCGGCACGCGCCAGTCCACGAACCGATGCATCGCTGACGTCAGCATGACGTCACCCAATGGTCAGTAATCGCTGGGGTGACGTCATCGATGACGTCAGTGACGTCGGTTGGCCGGCCGGTCACCGATCCGCGACCCGACCCGCGACCCGACCAGCGACCCAACCCGCGACGCCCGACACGCGCGTGGCACGTGCCGGCTGACGTCTGCGTGACGTCATCCCGCACGTGCACGGCACATGCGGTCGGTCCGCCCGACCGGGCCGACCGGTCCGACCAGCCCGTCCGGTCCGACCGGTCCGACCGGTCCGACGACCGACGACCCGACCATTGACGACCGTTGACCGTTGACCGACGACCGTACCGACGACCGTTGACCGTTGACCGACGACCGTTGACCGTTGACCGAAAAAAAAAATAAAAAAAAAATTTGTTTCTTTTTCAATTAAGTCTATGTGGATTATAAGTAATCCCTTATTTTTTTTGTTCTGCATTTGTTGCAGGAACAATGCCTCCCCTGAGGTTGCGCACACCTATTCGCGCGATTCTACCGATGAACGAAGGATAGGTGTCTAAGTTGATAGCGAGGCGGCGATCATCGATGGGAGGGAGGTGACTTAATTGATCATGTCCTTGAAGTCAACGGGAAAATTCAACAGGTCATATGGAATGGTCGTCCAATGTCACAATCTGAGATGGTGCGATTTTTAATATGCACTCTTCCACCTGAATGGCAAGATGTGGTGAATCGCATATGGGATGTCAACGGAGCTGCTTCCTATAAGAAAATTGTGTAGAATTTTGTAAATGAATATTTCTGTATTGTTTCAAGGGAAAAGATCAAGATATTAAACAAAAGAGGATCTTTCCCAGTTCGTGTACTAACTAGGTGTTAGTTATATTGACTGTTTGTTTAGTGTGCTTTGTGGACACATTATGTAATGATTGACTACCTGATTGTTGTTGTAACAAACTATATGTTAGTTGTGTTAATTGAAAGCATTATTGTTTTATTTGATGTCAATTATCAATTGCTTTTTGTTACTGCTAGTTGCTGTGGGTAATTAGCTGTGGGTAGTTATAGGAGTTTTTGTAACTTCATAGGATTGATTTTGCATATGACAATCATATTAATGATATTTTTAAGTTAGGATTTTTTGGAGGATGATTGGAAACGTAGTGACCTTTTGATTCTGAAGCCTTACTTGAAATTATTCATTAATATGATGGGTCTATGCAAAATAGGGATGCATAAATGATAGGCATTAATAATTCGTGCATATTTGTCGATGTGTTCGGATCAATGGCTTCACCACGAAGAGCATAGTTGCCGAGCTGAACAAAGGTGAAAAGCTCAATGGTGACAACTATGAAATCTAGCAAATGAAAATCCAGTATGTGCTGGAAGAGCAAGAGGCACTTGAGGCTCTTGTCATGACCATGGTAGAACCTGAAGAGGGAACCACTGCACAGCACAAAAGAGACAAAGAAGTTTTTTCTGCGTGGAAAAGAATGAACTCTCTAGCTCGCATCACGTTGCTGAGCAGCATGGAAAATGACGTCATGCGAGAGTTTCGGCGTTTTGACAATGCCAAGGAAATGTGGGAGGCATTGGCAGCTAGATTTGGTCATACTTTGGTGACTAGACTGAGGCAGCTCACTATCAGGTTTGACTCTTATAAGAAGCCTCATGGTCAGACCATGAAGCAACATCTTAGAAAGATGTCAAACATGATAACCGAGCTGAGAGATGCTGGCCATGTCCTCACAGATGAGCAGCAAGTGCAAGCAGTAATTCGTTCCTTGCCTCAGAGTTGGGAGCATATGAAGGTGCACCTGACCCATAATGAGTGTATCAAAACCTTCGAGGATGCAATGCGCCATCTTGAGCTGGAAGAGGACCGCCTCTTGGCGTCTAAGCCGGATGCTGAACTATATCATGCTAGTTCTAGCTCAAATGGAGCTTCGGGCTCCAAGCGCAAGCGCCCTAGCTGGTTTGATAAGGGGAAAGGCAAGGAAGAAGCTGGTCCTTCAGGGAAGAAACCCAAGTTTAACGAATATGATAGAGGAAAGCGTCCTCGCATGAAGAAGCTGGCAAGGGTGAAATGCTACAACTGTGATAAGAAGGGTCACTATGCTCGCGACTATCGTGAGCCAAAGAAGGTATGCACCCCTTGTACTTTTCAGAACTTTACTTTTGTGTTGAGTTCTGTGTTTTTAACTGAGTCTAATCCTTTGTGGACTATGGATTCAGGAGCGACGGACCATGTAGCGAAGGATAGAGGATCCTTCGTGGAATTCCGACGAGTACCCTACGGAACTAAGTGGATCTACGTGGGAAACAATTCCGAGCTGAAGTGAAAGGAATTGGCACCTGCCAACTGAACATGCGTGGTGGACGCACTTTGTTCCTTCATGATGTGCTGTATGCTCCGAAAATTCGTCGGAATTTAGTGTATGTTTTAATGTTGGTTAGACTAGGTTTTAATGTGAACTTCTGTAATAGAGGTGTGAATTTGTTTTTGAATACAAATTACTATGGTTGTGGTTATTTTCTTGATGGTTTCATTGTATTAGATATTGATTATGTTAATGCAAATATTTGATATTCCCTTATCACGTCTTCTAATACCTATGATAATGATGTGAATGTGTGGCATGCTAGGCTTGGTCACATTGGCCAATAACGTATGAATAGACTAGCCAAAGAGGGCTTGTTGGGCAACATTGAAAAAGTCGATTTGCCTATATGTAAGCATTGCCTAGAAGGGAAAACAACACTGAAACCATTTGGGAAAGGGAAAAGAGCTGAATTTCCTCTGCATTTAATTCATTCTGATGTCTATGGTCCAATGAATGTGAGAGGAAGGCATGGGGTTGTTTATTTCATCACTTTTATAGATGATTACACTCGATTTGGATATGTCTATTTGATTTCTCACAAATCTGAAGCGATAAGTTGTTTCAAAAAGTTTATGAACCTGGTAGAAAATCAATTAGACAAGAAAATAAAAGCATTGAGATCCGATCGAGGTCGAGAATATTTATCTGATGAGTTCAGAAAATTATGTGATGAAAAGGGAATAGAAAGACAGTTGTCTATTCCATATACTCCTCAATAAAATGGTGTTGCGAGAGAAGAAACAGAACCCTATTGGAAATGGTTAGGTCCATGATGGCGCATGCTAACTTACCTATCGCCTTTTGGAGTGATGCGTTGTTAACTGCTGCCTATATACTTAACCGTGTGCCTTCCAAATCAGTTGCTTCCACTCCATATGAGTTATGGACAGGTAGAAAATCGGACTTAAGTTTTCTTAAGCCATGGGGTTGTGCTGCCTACACACATGAGTCCTCTCACAAGTTTGGGAAATTGGGTCCTAAAGGAAAGAAGAGTATTTTTATAAGGTACTCGGAACACTCAAAAGGGTATGTGTTCATAGGTGAGCAGGAAAGTGGGAGTATAACTGAGTTTGAATCACGGGATGTCACATTCTTAGAGGATGAATTTCCTAAGAAGGGCGAAATAGGGGAAGATTGTTCCCTATATGAGACATTGGATCAGGATAATGATGTTTGTGGAGTTCATCCAAGTGGGAGTAATATGAGAAGTGATGAATTGAATTCAACTCATTCTCAATTGCAACCACATGATGAGACGGCATCACCACTACCTAATCCAAGTGGGAGCATGATGGGGACGATGTGCAAAGTGTACAATCTCCCATACGGCGAACAAGTCGCCAAAGTATTCCCCGTCGACGTTTTGGCATTGAAGGGGAAACTTTTATGGTTGCTCCACAAGATGAGGATGAGCCAAGAAATATTAATGAGGCTCTGAATTGCCCTAGTAAGGAAAAATGGATTAATGCAATGGAAGAGGAAATGGAGTCAATGAAATCAAACCAAGTCGGGAACCGGTTGATCTTCCAAAAGGACGTAGAGCTATTGGGAACAAATGGGTTCTCAAAATAAAGCGAAAGGCTGATGGCTCGATAGAAAGGCATAAGGCTCGCCTTGTGGCGAAGGGGTATAATCAACAGGAAGGAATTGATTATGAAAATACGTTTTCTCCTGTGATGAGATTTACCTCAATTCGCATTATTCTGGCAATAATGGCTAGTCTGGATCTTGAGTTACATCAAATGGATGTAAAGACTAATTTCCTCAATGGAGAATTAGAGGAAGAAATATATATGGAACAACCTACTGGTTTCATAGTGAAAGGCCAAGAAGAAAAGGTATGTCGACTTTTGAGATCGATATATGGTCTTAAGCAGTCATCGAGGCAATGGTATATACGTTTTCATAACGCCATAATGGCATATGATTTTACAATGATTGATGAGGATCATTGTGTATATATCAAAAGATCCAAGGATCAATTTGTGATCATATCATTATATGTTGATGATATACTAATTGCCGGAAGCAATATGGAGTTTGTTAAGACTGTCAAGAGTTGGTTATCTTCCAACTTTGAGATGAAAGATATGGGTGAAGCTGCATACATTCTTGGAGTTAAGATTTCAAGAGATCGTTCGAAGAGATCGTTGTCTCTTTCGCAAGAAACCTATATAAATAAGGTTCTTGAACGGTTCCGTATGCATTATTGTAAACCCATAGACACTCCTATTGCAAAGGGTGAAGGATTGAGCCATAGACTGTGTCCAAGGACTCCACAAGAGAAGGAACAAATGAAACATGTTCCTTATGCAAGTGCAGTTGAGAGCTTGATGTATGCTATGATGTGTACAAGACCCGACATATGTTTTGCAGTTGGAATGGTGAGTAGATACCAATCCAATCCAGGTCCAGCACATTGGAAAGCCGTGAAGAGAATACTGAGGTATCTGAAGGGAACTGCTGATTTCAAATTGAATTACCAAGGAAAGGATCTGCGACTTGAAGGCTATTCAGATGCTGATTGGGGAGGAGATTTGGATGAAAGGAAATCTACCTCTGGATTTGCATTCTTACTAAGCAATGGCGCCATATCATGGAGTAGTAAGAAGCAAACGTGCATAGCTTTATCCACGATGGAAGCTGAGTTCGTGGCATTATCAGCAGTAGTACAAGAAGGAGTTTGGCTTAAGAGATTCTTGGATCATTTAGGTGTTATTGAGAAAGCTGCAAATCAATTATTGGTTAACTGTGATAGCCAAGCAGCTATAGCGTACACCAAAGATCCAAAGTATCATGGCAAGACCAAACATATAGATATCAAGTATAACTTTGTAAAAGATATGGTTGCACGAAAGGATGTGAACTTGCAGTACATATCTACGCATAGAATGGTAGCAGATCCTATGACAAAGCCAATACCTAGAGATGTGTTTTGTGGTCATGTAAAATCTCTAGGATTGCGTAGAGTCGATGTACTGAATTGTAATTTCCCTGAGTTGTTCACATTTATGAAATTTTGTTTTTCATTGATTAATGTCTATGAATCTTTATGTGATCTTTATGCATCTTAATGCTCAGTGCATTACTTTAAGTTAAGAGGAGTATGTTGGACAGATATAAAATTAGCCCACTCACACGGGTAATCGCCTCTGTTTACTGTGTGATAAATAGAGATGAGACTGTTTTTAAGCTTATTATCTAGGTGATAATCAAGAGCTCAAGCTTAAAACACGTATGTCGCCTTAACTGAGTGTTAAGATGAGAACATAATCCTAATGATGTCCGAAAGTAAAATGCCCCACATATTTTACTTTATCTGTCTAAGATGCCAGATGTGAGTTCTGATGAATTTTGTGAATGAGTAGATAGGTGAACTCAAGTTAGACATTGGGTATGTCTGAACTATCATCTGTACGGTATTGAAAAGAGTAGACATACACTCCATGGGAAAGGAGTTAATACCGTAATACGTATTTCATACTACGTATGCATAGGACGACCAAGAAGAGCGGCAAAAAGTTTGATCTCAACTTTTATGACGTGTGAGACTCTTGAGGGAAAAAAGTTCCTCAAATTTTTTAGTCCCCTCAGGACTCTTACTTATTCTCAAGATTTCTATTTAGTGTTTGCTATCTTAGTGTGTTGCCAATGGTCATGAGATGATTCGATCTAATGGGGGCATTTCTAGAAAAGCAAGCTGAACTGAAATTGAGAGTTTGAAGGAAAGAGGAAGATCGATTTTGGAGAATCACATTGTGGTTTTGTATTCACTGGTCGACCAATTATGAATGTCTTTGTGATAATTATAATTGTGAATACAATATATATCATTATTTAAAAGAGATCAATAGAGATATTGATGTGATCGATCGATCTAGGGTACTGCATACTAAATCTACTCGGAGTGTGACGCCCATTATGAGCTGCTATATATTCCTAATAGATGTATAGCAACGAGCTCTCAAAGTATGCTGGTCGCACGGATTATTCACCAGTATGAATATTGAAGTGAGGTAAAGAGAATTCTATTCGGCCCACCATGTTAAGAGAGAGTCTATGATGGATTATTCTCTGATGGGGCTGAGCAGGCCCTGTCCGCCCATGTTGGTTTTGGACCACCATGTGCGAGTGGGAGATGAAGGATTTATTTATTTGATTTGGGCTTAAGGCCCATCCGCCAAAGTTGGGCCCAGAAAGCCCGGCCCACGGGAATAGGGCCCGTGGAAAGAAGGGGGTATAAAAGGGAAGAGAGAGAGAGAAAGTCACGTACGTTGAATCAGTATTACGTTTTTCTCTCCCGCGCGTTTTCTCTCCCAAAAGGACAGTAGGCATACGGCTTCCAATTCCTTCCCTTCAAGGCTTCATCGGATCGATTCGACCGGATTCTCTTCCTCCATTGGCGTTTGGTGTTTAATCTGTGGCTAACAAAGTACACTCGAATCCGTGGTGTGCTTTACGATCAGTGATGCGTGGTTTTTCCCGGGCTTCGTCTTCCGCATTGATTTAGGGGTTCGATTCGGTGTCAAATCCCGTTTTCGGGGATCCGTTATTCCCAACACTATCTTATGATCTTTTTAATTATTGAATAACATTCTGACACTATATCACTCATCAATTATATATTGATATTTGAAAACACAAAAATTACTTCTGGAACGAAATAATGTAATGAAAATTAGAAAAGAATATGGTTGATTGGATCGATGATGTAACATTGTGTCTACCTTATTTAAGTATAAACTTATAACATTTCAATGTTTGACCTCTTAGATGTTTTGAAAAGCTTAGATCAAAAGCTAGTGGTCCATTTCAAGGTTTTGAGTGAATCAAAGAAAATACTTAGATCGTGAAGTTCGATTGTAGGAGGATAGGGAATTTCTTCATACTACTATGATGAAGAATAGACCAAAATATAAGAGCCCACGGTCTTTTTCACCTTGGGAAGATTGATGCCAGATAATTTAAATCATCACATGACACGTCGTCACTCTATATAGAATATTATCACATTATATACGTCATAATGTTGTAACTTATGTCGTATCATCATGTATAGAATTAAAATCTTAATCAAATAAGACACACTTAGAATATATGCTCTCCATATGCTACCTTAAAATTGGATCCCATGGATCATAAAATTTTCTAAGGCTAGAAAGTTTCAATATTGTTGCAACCTTCCTAGAGGTGATTCAATCATAATATTTATCTTATCTATTGAAGCCGCCTTAATCGATTTTGAGTAGTTTAAATACACATTTTACTTCCACGAACCAAAGATTCATGAGTCTGGGACTTGTGCTCTTTCAGAGCCTTTACCCTTTATTTTGAAAATGTTTTGCACGCAAGTTTTGCTGTAAACAATGAAATATCATCTAATGAATAGATTATAGAAAAGAATTCAAGAATCTGGACATACTCAACAAGCAAGTATGATATTATCCATCATCACAAGGTTTCTAAGAATCACGAGAGATTGATACAAACCAAAGGCACAAAGTCGTGGGAATCAACTAGGTCACAACGGCACGACCAGCAACTAACAGCAGCAAACAGCAGCAAAGCAGCAATGAACAACGAACAGCAGTAGAACGCAGCGAGCAATAACAACATAGCAACAAACAGCAGATATTGACAACAAACAACAACAATACAGCAGCACAGCAACAGCGAAAAGCAACGAGAAGGGGCAACATGTTGGAATATAATCCAAAGAAAGTAAACTGTTTGTTGTAATCGAACAATCAATGTAAAGAAGACAATAACAACTTTATAATATCCTTCTTTTTATTTAAACTTACAAATTTTGGAGAAGAGAATAAAATATCACTGGAAAAATAACATAAAATTGGAGATGGGGTACGGATATCCGAATCTCCTTAAGGTGATTAGTTCCTACCAATGGTGCTCACAGATTCACGAACTATGCCTCTCAAGATACAACACCTCGAACTCGTTTGGATTAGCACTATGCAAACATGACTCAATTGAACCGTTCAATTGAACCAGCACACCCAGAAAAATTAAAAGAGTGCTAACAAAAAAATTAAGATTATATCTCTATATAATTCATATGTGAATTCCAATATAAGAAATTCAATATAACAAAAAAAAAACAATTTAGTTATTTTCATCAAATCTTTTTTATTTATATATTCGAATTTAATTATATTTTACAAAATAATTTCAATATATAAATATAAATATGATTTATATTTATTATATATTTTATATATTTTAGCATTTTGGTTATATTAGTACAATCTACTATTTAATAAAATTTCATTAAAGAATGATGGGAGGAGAAGAAAAAAAGAAGAAGAAATTAATTAATTAAAGAGAGGAAAATAAAATAAAGCAAAAGTGTCACGAGAGATTTTTACCATCTCTATTTATAAAATTTTTGGTTTATTTTTACTAATATGTCATTTATATCAAATAATGTATATGATATAATGTGAATATATCCGATTTTATTACTACAATCACCAAACAATGAATATGATATATTAAAATCCTCTAGATTTTATATCATATCATATGCGGTCCTATCCTAATTAAAAATCTGAACTACCAAACGTAACCTTCCTATATTCGAGTTTTCTCTAGCTAGTTGAAGATTTATTTTATTTTTTGTCAAATAGCGAGTGGAGTTGTAAACAACAAAAGTGAATGACTTGGTAGGGCTCAAACTGTGGCAAAGGTATTTTGAGCCGAATACTACGAGGAATTTAAGGCTCCGTTCGTTTCGCGGAAAATGTGGCGTTTTCGGAAAATATTTTCCAATAAGTCATTTTCTAGGAAAATGTAATTATTTTCCAATATTTTGATGAAACCTGAAAATGAAGTGGAAAATATTTGTCAATGTTCGGTAAGGAAAATCTTTTCCTTCATATACTCTTTTTCATTTATTTTATTTTTTAAAATGGATTTTTCATATTTTTAAAAATTGATTTTTAATTATTTTTAATTTTTAAAATCTATTATTAATTTTTTTCATTTTTATTTTTCTTTTCCTTTTTTTTTTTTTTTCTATCTCCTTCTTTCTTGGCCGGTCACCGGCCACGGAGAATGGCCATCAACAAGCCTAAAGCTCGCCGACGAGCACGAGGCTCATCGCTCACCAAATTGGCGAGCGTAAGTGTCAAGTTCAAGGCTCACCGGATCAACAAGCACGAGCTTGAGATTGACGAACTTGAGGTTCGCCCGGGCGACAACCAGTGCCTAGCCAAGAAAGAAGAAGATGAGAAACAAATAAAAGAAGGGAAAAAAAGGAAAGTAAAAGAAAAGAAATAGAAAAAAAAAAGGAAATTAAAAAATAATTCAAATTAAAAAGAAAAAGAAAATTAAAAATGATTCAAATAAAAAAAAAGTAAAGAAGAAGAAGAAAGGAGAGGAGGAAGTGAGAATTTGTACAGGTGTGAGAAGAGAGATCAAGTGAAGAAAATATTTTCGACTTTTAAAAAGTGAAAAACATTTTCCCCTACTTTAGAAGACTTTTTTCTTTCCATGGAAAATATTTTTCCCAAGGAATTCATTTTCTGCGAAATAAACGTAGGAAAATGTTTTCTCGAAAATTACTTTTTATGAAACGAACGGAGCCTAAATATTGTAAATTCCTAGTAATATAAGAAAGATACATGAGGTCATTTGAGTTATTTAATGATTTTTTGAGACGCCGAGGAATTTTTTAAGGCTAAAACACCAAGCCATACGCAGAAAGCTGGACAAAAAAAACCAATTCCTCGCTACTTTTATAATAGGAACCGAATCTTCTCAATTAATGATGACCTACAATCTATTTTTGTCACTAGTGACGAGCATCAACGATCTTATTAAGCTCTTGGGAAATTAGAGGGATAATCAATTTATATACTTACAATACCCTAAATATTACCAAATTGATTATTAAGTGATGCGACATACAACACATTTGAGCATTTAGAACAAGCGGCTATATTTCCATAATGCATTTAGAACAGCCTATCACATGAATTATTAAATCAATTTTAAAATTAGTCTTAGTAATTTCATGCATGATTGTACACTTACAGTGATTGGTCGAATGTACAAATACCCTATCACATCCATCTAAAAATGAGATAATTATTCAAAAAATCCTAAATATATTATATGGCGGTTAATTCAGTCATAAACCTTTTAATTCTACTAATTTAGTTCAAAACATTTTGATGATTTACTAATTTAGTTTTCTCGGCTAATTTTAGCAAAAAATCGCTAACATGGCGACATAGTTAGCATTGATTATCCTATATGATACAGCCGACACTTATGTGAATAATTTTTCCATTTTTAAAAATTTTCTAAATTATTATAATTCTTTTAATTCTTTTCTTTCCTTTTCTTCTTCCTCTGCTGATTGCCAAGCCTCAACAATGCCCAGCATCCGGCCACAAGCAAGGGGCGCCAAGGTTGGTGAGTTGGCAAGGGTCAAACCTTGCTAGCCTTGAGCGAGGCTCACCCTCACCTTTGGTCGATCGTTGACCATTCCCGAGGCTCGGCAACCAACAGAGGAAGAAAGGGGAAAAAAAGTTACAAAAATTATTAACGTCAGCATCAGTCGTGCCATACTAAAAAGCCAACATCCACATTAGTTATTTCAGGTCAATTAGCCGAAATGACTAAATTGATAAATTGTTAAAAAGTTTAGAAATTAATTCACACAATTGAAATGTTTAAGACTAAGTTAGTCAGCGTATAATAGGTTTAAGACTGTAAGACTGTTGGAATAACTCCCCCCTTCCCCAGGCACGATAGGTGAGATGTTCGTCCAATAAGGAATCAAAGACAATTTTATTATTCCATTTTCACCACAACAAAGAATTTTTTTTTTTTTTGTGTTGAAAGACTTCTCAAAGAGTCAATAAGTGTCAAAAAACTTTTGATAACAAAAATTACCAATCAACAAATTTTCTGATAACTTGTTGATAAATCACTACCTCTTTTACAAGATTAGAATTCTTTTTTTATAGATTGTAGGCTAGTAATTTTTTTTTAATATCTTACTAAATTTTGCTTAACTTCCTTACCAATGTCTTGAATTTAGCGACTCTCATATAAGCTTACCATTTTTTTTTGTTGGAATGATTGGCTAAATTTTTTTATTTATTAAATTACCAACTCCTTTCGGGCTGCATAAGTTCATTTGAGTTAGTTACCAACTATTATTTGATTTCTTTTAATATGTCAACTCTTTTTATTATTTACCAACTTTTATTTGTCTTTTGTACAACGCCCTAAAATTGATTATTTGAGTTGCTTACCTACGTTTATTTAATTCCTTTTTTTTAGAATTTGTGAACTTTTTCTCTGGATTTATTAACTTCTATTTTCCTTGCTTACTAACTACTTAGAATTACCAACTAAACCCCGACGGTTCTTTGGTTTTTTTTCCTTCTGTAATTACCAATTTCTCTTAACTCTAATAAAAAGTTCTCCTCTTTTAAAAAATACGAACGCCTCAAATTTATCAAAATAAATTTAAGGACACACGGTGGTTCAAAAGCACTTCAAAACAAATATCTCCACGCGAATGGGAGATTTTAAATTCTGTAAAAGTTATCAATTGCAGAAGCTCCATTTTGGCCCTCTTTGGTGTTGCTGATGCTGGAGAGGCCTGCTAGGATTCTTTAAGAATCAAATCATCTAGTAAATCGGACATGCATACACACCACGCAAGGATTCATGCTATCATGTTATCTAGCGACATATCATCACACGAACTTTGCCACATAATATCATCACATGACACAATCTTCATCACATTACATAGAACGTCGTCACATGATATGACCTGTCCTCACTTGGTACATCACATATGCCATATGATCATGTAGATATAAACATATTCTCTCTACACAAACACACAGGGTACAAGCACTCCGTGCTAGACATACACACTCACAAATAATGACACTTTGATCATGCAAGAGTGGCATCCGATAACTCTTTTACTAATAATAGCATAGCGTTCATAAAAATAGCAATTAGCCATGTTCAAGCACCAAAAAACGTCTTAAGGGTTGATTCGTCCTTGAGTTCTTGCTTTGTTTCGTAGAGTCGGATCAGACCGACTTCATCGAAAGGCTTGAAGAGCAACGGGTGTTGCTCGTCCACCAGCTCCTGCGGACACTTGATCACTCCTCTTATGAACGAGAACGAGCCGATCGAATACCTCGCTTCGTTCCCACTGATCATCACAAGGTGTCTGGGGCAGTGCACTCGGCCATTACTCCATCCCTAGCCAACGATTCGTTTCAAATAAATTCATTATTAGCATTATCTACAGGACATTTTTAGGTAGATATACTTTTTCTCATAGTAAGGAAAATTATCAAGAAAAAAAACAAATATTAAACCTATTGCAATTATGCCAATTTAATCATAAACCCCTTCTTTTTGTCAATTTAGTTTCAAACTTTGGCATTTGTGCCAACTCAATCTGTCTGGCTAAATTTGGCTGGCTAGCGTGAACATGGACGCAAGCTAGTGTCGACCATCCGACTGCAATTGACACGGCATTTTTTCAATAATATTTTATTTTATTCGAATTTTTTATTAATTTTGTTATCTTTTCTTTTCTTTTTTTCTTTTCTTCCTATTGTTCTTCTTCTTCCCCCAACCTCATGCAAATGTAGGTGAGGTGATCTAGGCGAGGGCAGCCCCACCATGGCCTCACTGGTCGGGGATGAAGGCAGCCTTGCCTGCGATTGTGAGGTCATGGCCGCCTTCACCTACGGCCTCCAAGCCTTTGCGAGGCACGACTGCCTCAAATCGACATTGAAGTGTGGCGACTAGGGTCAAGCGGGCCCAACGACCATTGGTAGAGAGAGAGAGAGAGAGAGAGAGAGAGAGAACCCAAGACAAAGAGGGAGGATTGTGAGGCACCTCACAAAAGCCTGGGGGCCTCGAGGGCTTCACTGGCCGCAAGTGAATGTGGCCATGGCCTCACAATCGTGGGTGAGGCCGCCTTCACCTGTGATCGACGAGGCTGCCTCACCTACAACCCCCAACCTCCCTAGATTTGGGCAAGGCTCAATGAGGGCCCACGACCCTCATCGACGGCAGTCAAGGGCTTCACAATCCTCACCCAGTGGCCAGGGAGACTCACAAGATCCTCACCGACCACTAAGGTGGGGGATGGGGGAAGAGGAAGAACAGTAGGAAGAAAAGGACAAAAATTCAAAAAAAATACTCAAAAAAATATTATTAAAAAATTGTCACATCAGCGCCAGCCAACTAGATGGATTGAATTGGCACAAATGTAAAATGTTTAAACTAAATTGACCCAAATTTTTTTTTTATTTACTGCTGAATTTGCACAATTACAATACATTTAGAACTTTTTTGGTAATTTTCCCCTCATAGTTAACTGTGGTAATGTGAACGTTGTGTTCACAATCTTAAATGACCCATTTTTTCTTAATGCTTGGATGATTCTATTTACCTTGACCCTTAATATCACTCTTGATACGGTGGAATGGAATGGTCGACCAATTTGAATGGAATAAGTATTACAATACTTGTGTTTCTTTATTATCTAGCATTGATGTGGACAGGATGTGGTGATCCCTTTTCTAAGTGTTCCGAATAGAAAGGAATGGTACTGAAGCAACGAAAATACCCTCAAAGTGTATAATATATGAGGAAAAACACAAGAATCGAGACGTGTATTCTCTTCTGAGTCCTAATGGGATTTAGATATGGAACATCTTGAAATGATTTGGTTGATAGAGTAAAATGAGTTTATCCAACCATCACCATGACTACGACGAATCTGAATTACAGGCCTTGGCATGAGAGAAAGGAAAGATGCTCACCAGAAACGACTCTCCAACCATGACTATGAAGGTCGAAGCCGAAGGTGCCACTTGAAACCACTTTCCATCCTTCGTTTGCACCTCCAATCCGTCCACGCGATTCTGCTGAAGTATGGTCAAGAAGGTCTTGTCATAGTGAGATCTTGCTCCGATCTGAGGCTCCCGAGTCATTGGCGCTTCGTATTTCATGACTCGGATCGTGTGGCTCAAAGATTCGTTATGCGACTCCAGATATTTCTCCACGCCTAAGCTTCGAAACACCATCGTGGTGATCAGTTGCTCCAACTCAGAGAGCCTCCTAGCATATGAATCCAGTGTTTCACTGCATATAAATTCGATTATATTGTGAAAAGTACGGTTAATTTTTCCAAAAAATACAGCTCAGAGTGCTAGGAAATATACCTTTGGCAAACAAAAAATTTTCAACTGGGATATCAAAAGAACTGTAAAATCAAAAAATTTATTTCCCCTAGTTGATCAACACAACACAAGTATTCGCATTTATATAGTGAAGTAATTTTCAAACTACACATGCTGAGATAACGAGGCCGCTCATGGGCTACCGGTTTCAGACGAAGTAAATGTACCAAAAGATCGGATTTCCCTGAGGCCACATGAGATTGGCTAAGTTCCTCATGCCTCCAGAGTCCAGCACGTTGCTGATTCCCATGGCTTCGTCGAGAGGTGACTGAGGTCGACTCGCGAGGTAACCGTCTTTCAGCTTCCAGGGGCTGACAAAGCGGCACTTCGTCTCAGCCGGAAGATTGAACAAATCCTCCAATTGTTTGAAGACATCGTTGTGAAGCTCGACACTGATTTTATCATATAGAGCCTCAAAACAACCGTACTCTTCAAGTGCCTTGAGAACCTCTTTTTGCGTTGAATCCCAGTCGGTGCTTCCTGGCTTCATGTCATATTTGCATAAATCTATCAAGGGAAGCTTCGGAGGTGAGAGCGAATCCATATCGGCTTCTCCTTTTGTGTTCTCTTTCCTTTTTCGGGATATTTTTCGTGTGCGTATCGAAGTTTTAATAGAGGCAATAAGGTTGTGTCCAAGAATTTTCATATATTTTTTTATTATTATATTTTTTATGTATCCACGTCTAATAAAACAAGTCCAAGCTTCGTTATGGTACCGTTTAGTGATTTGTACTTCAACCCACACCGTTGACAAAGCTTCATTGTCGCGGTCTGGCTGGGCATAACTTGCCATGTTCAAAAATTGAAAAGGGAATCAACTGGAATCATCTTATTTCGTGAAGGCACGTAATTTTATATTGCATATATTGACACATGCAATATCAAATTGCAAGTGCAATTTCATTTTCTAGATTTAGGATTGGTTGTGTGATTTTACCGTAAGATAGCTCACTTGACATAGCAAAGGTTTGAGAGCCTTTATGAAAGCGCCGATCCATGAGTTATTGAGATAAAAGATTGGTGTTTATGGAGACATTTTTTGGCTCATGAGCTAACCCCATTTTTATTTGCACGAACCATTTTTCTTTCTAAAATTTTTTGTAAGTAGTTAGTTTGCTTTTTGCTGCTAGTAGGAAATAATTAAAGATTTCTTTTCGTCTCCATGAACCCCAATTTATTTGTCAGCTTTTTTTCTATAATTCTTGCCTACTAGAAGCGATCCCATCGTCATCAACAGCCGGAAGCACATGTAGCTCCGAAGTGGGATAAGAAAGTAAAACCCTCGTATGCTTCTCGAATACTATCGACCATCCACTCAATTAATCAATAACACGATGAAAAAAATGCTTCACTAAAACTTGGCTGATTATAATTGATCGATTTTGAGAGGACGCACAGTGCTTCAAAAGCACCTCAAAATGAATTCTTAGCGAACGAGAGATTTTTAAAATCTGTAAAAGGATAATAACATATATAATCTATGAATTTTGACCCAATATACAATATCGTTCCCAATTTTTTAACTTATTTAATGTGGTCCATGAACTTTAGCCTAATATACAATACTATCCCTAAAATTTTAATTTATTCAATATAATCCCTAAACTTTTAGTAAAAGTCCAATGTAATTCTTACACTATATGAAAATATCAAATGTTATCCATCATTTAATTCAAGTTTAGGGATGGCATTTTACATTTTCATATAGTTCAAGGAAGGGATTGAACATTTATAAAAAATTCAAAGATTACATCGAACAAATTAAAAGTTCAAGAACAATATTACACATTGAGCCAAAATTCATAAACTATTTGTGTCATTTTCTCTTCTATAAAAGATATCATCGTCAAAGCTCCATTTTGGTCTCTTAGAGGCGGGAGAGACCGGTAGCCTCGTAGACCGGTCCCTGGCTTTGAGCCATCTAATTGGGACAGATCTATCGACAAAAGCTTCAGTGTTGACATATAGAGGTCATGGTTTCTTATGTCTACTTTTTTTTAGATATTTCTCCGAATGTTTCTTGGCGTGGTCCTCTGCTGGATTTATAGGGCTTGTGTATCCTTGTGGTAGTCATTGTTGCAATTTCAAAGTAGCAATCTTTCCATGAAGAGATGAGTATTTCCATTTTCTTGCCCTTTTCTTTTGGACATATAGGTTTCGGATAGCTAATGACTTGACTTTAACTCGAGTAATGATAAAGGTTGCCCTCCTCTTCCTGCATTTCTCCTACGTGGAGTACATGGAAACAAATCCGCAGTCAAGAGAAAATTGAAGCCGATGTTATTGCCCCACTCAGAAACGGCAACCCCTGCAAGCAAAGATATAACTCTTTACTTTTAGAAAATTACATCTTATGAGCTTTTAATTATTGCGCGACATGCTAACAATATATCGTTCATCAATCAAATATTTACATTTGAGCAAAGCCAATACTTAAGCTTATTATTTGATCGCTTTCTTCCACAACAAAGCAGTGTTTGACTTCTAGCAAGTAATAATTAAGTTATGAAGCCCAGCTCAGAAATTGTATTTCCAATTGAAAAATCATCTGATGAATGTGTTTCAACCAACAGTCCCCAAGTGACACCTACCCAAGGTTTAAATAAAGTGCGTTAATAATATCCGAGGAGATTATCGCAAGCAATACTTGTCAACTCTAACAAACATGGCGACTAAGACTTCGTGTCTTGAGGAATACGAGGCTACAAAATTCAACTTAAAGTTTAAAATATTAGTTAAAAACATTGTTTGACATTATAGCATTCCAGCACTAATATTTGAGATCATGACATCTTGCTATGACGCCATATAAAATTTCATGGGTCTATCAATTGGTTGATCCTTCACCAACAATGATATCCGCAATTAGCTGACACGCCAATTGACTAATCAACAACAACTTAATTTATAGAAACAAGCTTTTTAAGTGCCAAATAATAATTTTATTAATTTCAATACCATATCGGCAAGAAAAGTGTTTAAAAAGTCCTCAACATTTTGTATTTTTGCCAATTTAGTTAGAAACCTTTTATTAGTGTCAATTTTGTTATAAACTTTTTCATTTAGTGCCAATTCAGTCCTTTTTAGCTAAATTTAACCGGATTTTTTAATTGGGCATCGGTCGGCTAACGTGACACGATCGGCACTAACGTGGACAATTTTCAATAATATATTAATAATTTTGAATTTTCATTTTTTTTTTTCTTTTTTTTCTTTTTTTTTTTTTTTTTTCTTTCTCATCCTCCATCCTCTAGCTGGTCACCAGACCTTGAGGTGATCGCAAGGCTTTACCAAATTCGGAGAGGGCAAGCCTCACCACCCAACATGAGGTCACCCTCGCCAGTGGCTGGCGAGGTCGATGTCACCTCTGGCTAGTCACCAAGGTCCAGCAACTGGATGAAAGGAGGAGGAGGAGAAGGAAAACAGAAGAAAGAAAAAGAAAAGGAAAAGGAAAAGGAAAAAAAATTCCAAAAAATTTAAATATTATCAAAAGTCATATATGTCAATGCCGATCATGTCATGTCAGCTGGCCGGCACCCAATCAACAAAATCTTGTCAAAATTAGTTGAAAATGACTGAATTGACACAAAGTGAAAAGGTTTAAGAATAAATTAGCACCAACAAAAGGCTTAAGATTAAATTGGCACAAATGGAAAATGTTTAAGACTTTTTTAACACTTTTCTCCCATACTCGTAATGGCTAAATCAAATGTAGAGCGGACTAGATTGTTTAGTTTGAGCACGGTATGTATTTACTATGGCTATAGCCAACGAATAAGTTGATTAAACTGTACTCCTATAATCAATCATGTATCCTCTTCATTCACTTTAATATGATATTGGCTTTTTCATAGCCATTGTCGTTGTTTAATATCGCGTTTGGAACGTGGCCTTCTTTTGAAGGTAGAAAAGTGATCTAATTATGTGCAATGAATTTGTATTGAATAACCGTTACATACATATTATTGTAAAGGGATAAATGTATTTGGAAGTTTTAAAACTTGTCACAAAAATGCATTTGAGTCCTAAAAAATTCAAAAACTGTAATTAAATCATAAAACTTGTAACAAGTGTAACTGAGTCTCAAAAATTTTCAAAAAGTATAATTAAGTCATAAAACTTATCCAATTGATCCAATCAAATCATTTTTTTTATTGTACTTTTTGAACGTTTAAAGACTTAATTGCACTTATATGATAAATTTTAGGACTTTTAATACACTTATTCCCAATATGTTTTTACTCTGTGACGTCGACAAAAGGTCGAAATTTCTATTTCAAGGATAAAGGAATTTTAACGATGGATGTACATAGATAGGTCATCCGCTAAATCTCGTGATTATTAATTTTATTACCAGATGACATAGGGAGAGAAAGGTTGCGGTTTTGGGGGATGGGGATTGGAGAAAAACAACGATCGCCAACATCAAATTAAAGGCTTTATAAAGGGTTTGGAATAGTAATCTGAGAAAAGATCACGTTCAATTAGAAACGCTATAAAAGGTTTTGAGAGCCGAAGCTCCGTTCCGTCCCTCCGGTGTGGCGAAGATGCGGATGAGGCCCTCAGTGTCGAAGGGCTTGAAAAGCAAAGGGTGTTGCTCATCCACAAGCTCGTCAGGGCACCGAACGGTTCCTTCGACGCCGGAGAAGAACCCGATGGAGAGCCTGGCCTCGTGCCCGCGCATCATCACACGGTGTCGAGGACAGTATAATCTTCCGTTGCTCCATCCCTAAGAAAAGACCATGAAAGAGGTCGCAGCTGAGGTGAAAGTTATACATACAGCCGTGCATGCATCTCTTAATGAAGGAGATTATTGCATGAATGTTAATGGGGGTAAACAACTTGTGTACTCTTATAACTACACAACTCACCTGTCTCGAGAATAATTGTCCAAAAAATCTAAACTTATTTTATAGCGATCAATCCTAAATCTTTTTTTTTTCCTTTGCTAATTTAGACCTCAATCTTTTGACGATTTACCAATATAATCCTTGCAACCAATTTTGATCAAAAATCGCTAACGTGGATGCCAACACTAACATTGATTATTTTCCAAATTTTTTTTTATTTTCCAAATTTTTTGCACTTTTTCCCCTCTTTCTTTTCTTTTCTTCTCTTTTTCTTTTTTTTTCTTTCTACTTCCCTCTGCTGGTCGATGGGGCCTCAACAATGGCCATTGGAGGTCGCCACCATATAGCAAAGGTTGCTCTCACCTATGGACGGCAATCGGCAAGTAATAGGAAAAAAGAAAAAAGAAAGAAAAGAAAATGAGAAAAAAAATTGATTTGAGAGACACTATTGGCAAATCATCAAAAGATTTAAGATTAAATTGGTCAAATTGAAAGGTTTAGTATTGAATTGACGACGGTGCAATAAATTTAGGACTTTTCTGATAATTTTTCTCCATTTATTAAGTAGTTACAATTTGAAAATATTGACCAATTATCCAAATCAATCATCATGCATATGGATTATTGAGAATCACACGAGAACCAGAAAAAAAAAAAAGGCACAAATCTATTTTAGAGGGCAATTTGCAATTACTTACTGTTCAGTTTTTTTAAGCATCCCAGTAGTTAGTGGAAAGTCGTGAATTTCTAAAATCACTTATAAATTTAATTACAGAAGAAATTCATGTTAGGTAAACAAAGACTATTTAAAGGAATGAGCAATATTCTACGACACAAATTGATTGGTCCAAGAAAAATATAGCTCACAAATTAGATATAGAATTATATAGCACGCGCACCGCTGGCATAAAGAAAATTTCATACAAACAACCTTCATATGAGGATGATATATCTACTCTGTCAGACCCTCTCAAATCGATTGCGTTTAAAATCTCTTACGTAGGATTTTTCTTTAGAATATGCTTTAATGGTTTAGCAAAATTTTCTAGTTTTTGCATATCCACTATTTTTAATCTTATTTTGTAAAAGGTGGGATATAATGAAGAGATTATTAGACTATTTTTAATCTCACATGGAATGACTCTCCAAGCATGACGATAGTAGAGGAAGCCGAAGGCGCGACTTTAATCCAGTCTCCATGCTTCGTCTCCACTTCCAATCCGTTCACGTGATTCTGCTGCAGCATGGTCACGAAGCTTAAGTCGTAATGAGTTGAGCCTCCGCGCTGAGCCTCCTCCGTCTCCGGCGCTCCGTACCTGAGGAGGCGAAGGGCATGTAGCGTCGACGCAGCGTGCGAGTCAAGATAGCGCTCAACGCCGAAGCTTCGGAACACCATCTTCTGGATCGTGTAGTCTAACTCGGACAGCCTCCTCAGGTACGAGTTCAGCAGCTCGCTGCAAGCGATTCAGAGAGGCGAATTCGCCAAGTTTTTTGTAATTGAAGTTCTTCACGATGAACAATTTTCGACAGAACATAAATGACTCGGAGCATGGCCAAGGGAAGTTCGGGAATGTAATTCGCGCCATACGTACCAGAATTTGGCGTTCCCCTCTGGCCACATGAGAGCGGCCAAGCGTTCGATCGCGCCCGAGTTCAGGGCGTCGCGCATCCCCATGGCCTCATGAAGAGGGTTCAGAGGGAGGTTAGCAAGGTAGCCATCGTGCGGCCTGGTCGGGTCGACGAACTGGCGCTTAGTCTCGGCCGGAAGACCGAACATCTCCTCCATCTGATGGAAGACCTCGTCGTGAAGCTCCACGGTGACCTTGTCGTACAGAGCCAAGAAGCAGCCATACTCTTCGAGCGCTCGCCGGACGGCGTCTTGGATGGAATCCCAACCGTGGCTTCCAGGCTCCGAATCGCCCAATCCGGAAAAATCTATGGAGGGAAGCTCCAGCGCCGGACCCGAACCCATGCCGAAGCCTTCGTTTTTTCTTGCGAGACTTCGATTCTCCGGTGATCGTTTCCCTCAGTCTCTTAGTTTCTGCCGGATTTAAGGGGCCTTGCCATGACTTAGAGTGCAAAACTGCGAAGAACATGCATGAAGCTTCCTCGAAAAGTGCTTGTAAATTAATGCACGACTTGGCATGTTGCGAATGTCATTAAATGTCTGCATTCCGATGACAGCATTGTCTGTTGGCAAGAGCTTGTCATGTTGCTTGATGTTTATTGGAATTGCGTAACCGCACCGATCGATGTATCCATAAAGCACGCTAATTGTATATGGGGAAATCGATTGCATCGCCGATACGGATTGCATCTAATTGGTACGATGACCAACTCCTCGCCTCTCAAGAAAAAATGAGACTACAGATTCAATTATTGGTATCAACTCTAAAGTGACGTCTAAATGTTCTGGATATTAGTCTCGGACTAAAAAGGCGAAAAAGGGGGTGTCCAAAGATTTGAGATAATGATTTTTTACTCTAATATAATTAAAATTTTGTAAGGTCTTCAAAAATGACAATGCTCGAGGTTAGCCAACGTGCCGATTGATTGATTAACGACGATATTATTTGCCGAAACAAGCTTTTTAGAAGCCAAATAACAATTTTACTGATTTTATTACTTTATTCGTGACAGCTATATACTAATTTAAAGAGGAATGGATTGTATAGTTGACCACGTTACGTATTTATTATGGCTATAGCCAGCGAATAGCTTGATTAAACTACACTCCTAGAGTTTAGAATCATTTTAATTACCTCCTCCGTTGACTTGACTTAAATATGATATTGGCCTCGTGGGCAATTGTCGAGTTGTTTACTATTGTGTTTGTAATGTGGCCTTTCCATTATAGGTAGAATATCGGATCTAATTGTATGTAAATTCAAGTAATGTTTGTATCATTGCAATTGAGCATGCAATTAGTGTGTTTTATACGTCAGCATGTACGTTACATAGGCCTATAAGCATTCATGAGATGAAACATGTTGTTGTATGTTATATATCACAATATGAGATTAGAACATTCTATACTTTTAATATGAAACATGTCATAGTATGTATCGTGCTAGGAGTGAACCTGTGCAATGCACAAGATATTGTGAACTAAGCAAAAATCATTATCGTAATTTCTGCTATTTTGTTTAGAGATATGGAAAAGCACATGATATAATAAGAGTTAAATAGTAATTCACCTTGTTTAATGATGTTTTGCAGCCAATATTCCAAAGGGGTTTCGCATTTTTTACTTACACTCAAGTTTGAGTCACTTTAAAAAAGTTAGCATTTAAATAAAGGAACAACCACTAAAAACCTCAAACTTTATCTAATGTAACAAATTTACCCTAAATTTTTTTTATGACACATAAAACAATAAACTTTGCCAATTGTAACACATTTACCCCAAAATCTATAGCTAAAGGGCATTTTCATTTTTTACTTCTAAATTTTATTTTTCTTTTTCTTTTTCTTTTCTTTTCTTTTTTCCTTTTTTCCTTCTTCTCTCTTCCCTCTATCGTGGCCATTAGAGGAAAGCTAGACTCAGTGAGGCCGACCTTGCCTAGGCTAGTGAGGGCCGCCCTCACAATCGTCCCTCACTTGGGCAAACGAGGGTAACCCCCCTGGGTCGGGCGAGGACAGCCCTCACCAGATCCATGAGGGCTGCCCTCGCTTGGACCAAATCTAGCAAGGAATGCCTCGTCAGCGTCAACAAAGGCCGCCCTCATCGGATCTAGCGAGGGCTATCCTCACCTGACCCAAAGGAGGGTGGCCCTTGCCTAAGTCTGGCGTCCCTCCGCCAGCCATGGCATAGGGAAGAGAGGAGAAGAAAGAAGAAAAAAATAAAAACAAAAAAGGAAAAAGGAAAAGCAAAAGTAAAAGATGAAAATGCTCTATAGTTTGAGATAAATATGTCATGATAGTATAAATTTGAGGTTTTTTGTATTATGAAAAAAATTTGGGGTAAATGTGTCACAGTTGGAAAAGTTTAGAGTTTTTTATATCACAAAAAAAAATGAGGTAAATTTATCATACTAAGTAAAGTTTGTGTTTTTTTACGGTTTTTTCCCTTTAAATAATAATTTTTTTTAGTGGTCCATTTTATCTTAAGGGTGCAAAAAGATATGATAATTATTAACTATGGCTATATCGTATATCATGATTGCGTGTCTTTATAAATAAGTAGAAATATCCATAAACTCGTATATAAAAACATTTATATGTAAGCTCATTAATTTGAAATGAGTCTTTTAAATATGGAGATCAACATGTTGTAAAATGTTTCAAATCAATCTTTTAACAAAATCCCTATTTTGTAAAATAAAAAATATTAGCAATTTTTAAATGTGATATTGACTCTTAATTTCTGACTATGGCATAAATTTAAATTATTTTCTCAAGATCTCTTCCATAACCTTACAAAGTGCAAGCTTTCAATGGGTAATAATCATCACCTAAAATGCAATACGCATCACAACATGCTCAATCTGGAATTTATTGACTTCACCTAAATCATTATAGGAAAATAGACCCTAATTTGGAAATTATCTCACTGGAAGTTCCCATTGATAGCTCTTTAGGACTTTGAAAAAAATCTTACAAAATCCGGTGGCCAAGTTTGTATGTAAACATATTTTTATTGATTGGCATGTAATTGGACCTAAGCAAGTCCCTAAAAGGGTTCATTTCCGTTCTTGTCCAGATTTTGAGATCATCGGGATGCAAAACATTTAGAAAATATTCTTTCATCTTGGAAAAGAAAAAAGATACATCGAGGATTGCAAAGCGTGCAAACATCGACACATTAAAATAAGGAACTCATCAATAGAGCTTGTCATCCCTACATGTCAAACGGACAAGCCGTGAAAACCTCTTAAACAACCAATAAGGATCCAAAGGAAGCCCTTGGGGCAATGAGGGCGACTCACCCCGCCCCGCACAAAATCCGCCCCTTCGATTAGACACGATCACGAGTCTGGCAATTCGGAGGCCCCACTGAGGCCCCTCAAGCCCGAAACAATTGAGATCGAGTGGGTTTGGACAAGCCGAGCACGTCCCATTGGGCCCGTCCAAAGCTAATTACTTCGTGTAGAAAATCCAATCTTTCCCAAACCGTGGGCGGGCCTGAAAAAGTATTTTCACCTGAAGCAGGCCAACCGGCCCGCCCAGGCCCGCCTAGCTCGACTTCGTCCTTGAGTTCTTGCTTTGTTTCGTAGAGTCGGAACAAACTGACTTCGTCGAAAGGCTTGAAGAGCAAGGGGTGTTGCTCGGCCACTAGCTCCTGCGGGCACTTGACCACTCCTCTTATGAACGAGAACGAGCCGATCGAATACCTTGCTTCGTTCCCACTAATCATCACTCAGTGTCTGGGGCAGTGCACTCGGCCATTGCTCCATCCCTAACCAATGATTCGTTTCAAATAAATGCATTATTAGCATTATCTACGAGACATTTTAAGGTAGATATACTTTGTCTCATAGTTAGGGAAAATTATATTTAAAAAAAAAAAAACACACAAATCTTAAACCTATTGCAATTGTGCTAATTTAATCCTAAACCCTTTCTTTTTGCCAATTCAGTTTCAAACATTTGGCATTTGTGACAATTCAATTCATCTGGCTAAATTTGGCGGGTTGGCATGAATGGGGACGCAAGCGGCAAGATCGACCATCCTGCCCGCCGACATGGCATTTTCTTAATAATATTTTATTTTATTTGAATTATTTATTTAATTATTTTTAAAATTTTTCTTTTCTTCCTAATGTTCTTCTTCTTCCCCCAACCTCACCCAGATTTAGGTGAGGCAATCTGGGCAAGGGCAGCCTCATCAAGGCCTCACTGGTCGGGGGTGAAGGTGGCCTTGCCTGCGATTGTGAGGCCATGGCTGCCTTCGCCTATGGCCTCCAAGCCTTTGCGAGGCGCAACCGCATCAAATCAAGGTTGAAGTGCATGGACGCAAGCCGGCACCGATCATCCGGCCGCCGCTAACACGGCATTTTCTTAATAATATTTTATTTTATTTGAATTTTTATTTATTTATTTTTTCTTTTCTTTTTCTTTTGTTATTTTCTTCTTATTGTTCTTCTTCTTCTCCCAACCTCACCCAGATGTAGGCGAGGCGATCTGGGCAAGGGAAGCCTCACCATGGCCTCACCAGTCGGGAGTGAAGGCGGCCTTGCCTGTGATTGCGAGGCCATGGCTGCCTTCACCTACGGCCTCCAAGCCTTTGCGAGGTGCGACTGCATCAAATCGAGGTTCAAGTGCGGCAATTAGGCTCAAGCAGGCCCAACAACCATTGGTAGAGAGAGAGAGAGAGAGAGAGGGCCTAAGGGCTGAGTACCTGAGACAAAAGGGGAGGACTATGAGGCACCTCACAAAGGCCAAGGGGCTACGAGGGCTTCACTGGCCGCAAGTGAAGGGGGCCATGGCCTCACAACCATGGGCGAGGCCGCCTTCACCTGTGATCGGCAAGGCCATGCGGAGCCTACCCTCACATAGATCTAAGTGAGGCCGCCTCGCCTGCAACCCCTAACCTCCCTAGATTTGGGCAAGGCTCAATGAGGGCCCGCAACCCTTGCCGACGGCTGTCAAGGGCTTCACAGTCCTCACCCAGTGGCCGGGGAGACTCACAAGATCCTCACCGACCACTAGGGGGTGGGGGAAGAAGAAGAACGGTAGGAAGAAAAGGAAAAAAAATTTTAAAAAAAATTAAAAAAAAATCATTAAAAAAATGTTACGTTAGCGTGGATCGATGGTCAGTGACGGCTAGTGTCCACGTCAACACAAGCCAGCCAAATTTAGCTAGATATTGAATTGGCACAAATGTAAAAGATTTAAACTAAACTGACCAAAAAAAAAAAATTGTTTACGGCTGAATTTGCACAAATACAATACATTTAGAACTTTTTTGGTAATTTTCCCCTCATAGTTAAGCGTGGTAATGTGAACGTTGTGTTCACAATCTTAAATGACCCATTTTTTCTTAATGCTTGGATGATTCTATTTACCTTGACCCTTAATATCACTCTTGATACGGTGGAATGGAATGGTCGACCAATTTGAATGGAATAAGTATTACAATACTCGTGTTTCTTTATTATCTAGGATTGATGTGGACAGGATGTGGTGATCCATTTTCGAAGTGTTTCGAATAGAAAGGAATGGTACTGAAGCAACGAAAATACCCTCAGAGTGTATAATATATGAGGAAAAACACAAGAATCGAGACGTGTATTCTCTTCTGAGTCCTAATGGGATTTAGATATGGAACATCTTGAAATGATTTGGTTGATAGAGTAAAATGAGTTTATCCAACCATCACCATGACTACGACGAATCTGAATTACAGGCCTTGGCATGAGAGAAAGGAAAGATGCTCACCAGAAACGACTCTCCAACCATGACTATGAAGGTCGAAGCCGAAGGTGCCACTTGAAACCACTTTCCATCCTTCGTTTGCACCTCCAATCCGTCCACGCGATTCTGCTGAAGTATGGTCAAGAAGGTCTTGTCATAGTGAGATCTTGCTCCGATCTGAGGCTCCCGAGTCATTGGCGCTTTGTATTTCGTGACTCGGATCGTGTGGCTCAAAGATTCGTTAATATCTCCACGCCTAAGCTTCGAAACACCATCGTGGTGATCAGTTGCTCCAACTCAGAGAGCCTCCTAGCATACGAATCCAGTGTTTCACTGCATATAAATTCGATTATATTGTGAAAAGTACGGTTAATTTTTCCAAAAAATACAGCTCAGAGTGCTAGGAAATATACCTTTGGCAAATAAAAAATTTTCAACTGGGATATCAAAAGAACTGTAAAATCAAAATTTTTCTTTCCCCTAGTTGATCAACACAACACAAGTATTCGCATTTATATAGTGAAGTAATTTTCAAACTACACATGCTGAGATAACGAGGCCGCTCATGGGCTACCGGTTTCAGGCGAAGTAAATGTACCAAAAGATCGGATTTCCCGAGGCCACATGAGATTGGCTAAGTTCCTCATGCCTCCGAGTCCAGCACGTTGCTGATTCCCATGGCTTCGTAGAGAGGTGACTGAGGTCGACTCGCGAGGTAACCGTCTTTCTGTTGGAGAAATCCTGCCAGAATATTTTGAAGCTGACAAAACGTTTCTTTCAATCTAGTCTGGATTATTACAGACTTTCGGTTTAGAGTCTGAAGACAGTTAGACATCAAGACTCAAGACTCAAGACTCAAGACTTAAAGATATTCTCATTGACAGTTTTCTAATCCAGTGTCGAAAGGCTATCCGAACCTAAGTGTTTGGTTAAGGAGATAGTCCTATTCTCTCGGATAAGATATCTGTTTGGGTTAAGCTAACGGATTCTTTCTATTCAAGATCCAATGATTGACGAAGTAATCTTGGAAATTTCTATTCTTGGAAACCAAGATCCTGGTTGTATGGGCGAACATGATTGATGGGCTATCGTCAAGTTCCTTTAATAGCTCGAATGATCTCCTTAATTGATTCCGTCCAACGGGTAGATTAGAGGAATTCCTTTGGTAAGTGCCAACGGGTATGATGGCATGAAGGAGTATAAAATGAAGACGTTCAAGTTATTTCAGTGTATGCTCGATAGACGAATTCCAGAGTCTGAAGTTCCTTGATATTCAGTCGATTCATTTTGAGCAAAATTGTATACACAAAAGAGTGTTTATACTTAGTGGTATCTTGAGCAAGTGTGGTAGATCATCTACACCCGAATCAAGGAAGAACAACGCTGTAACACTTTTTGTTCATAGTGGAATCCAGCCAATAGGCTATCGGTGCGTAAGAGTGGACGTAGGCTTAAACAAAAGCCGAACAACTATAATCATTGTGTTCAATTCTCTTTTCCCTTCTCTCGAGTCTTTCGATTGCTTTGTTTATATCCATCGATTGTCTAGTATTGTGTGATTTAAGTAAAAATCATTTTATACATATTCACCCCCCTCTAGGTACTCGTTCTAACTATATCAATTGGTATCAGAGCCTGTGTACTCACTTTATTTGAAGTGTTTTACTTCAGAGTAAAAAATCCATGGCTAGTATGTTAGAACCAGGGCTGGTGGAAGGGCAAAGCAATACCAGACCACCTTACTTTGATGGAAAGGATTACAACATCTAGAAGAACAAGATGAAAGCTTTTCTACGATCAAAGGATCCTCTCGGAATGGGACGTTGTAGAAAAGGAATCATTCCTAAAGTTGCAGTACTGTCTCAAAAAGAGGAAAAGAAGTGTGGAAGCTAGCGGAATGTCTCAGAAGAAATAATCAAGAGACAAACTCTTGATGCAAAAGCAATATATTCTTTGTATTGTGCTTTGTCACCTACTAAAT
This sequence comes from Eucalyptus decipiens, assembly GCA_014182575.1. Lineage (NCBI taxonomy): Eukaryota > Viridiplantae > Streptophyta > Magnoliopsida > Myrtales > Myrtaceae > Eucalyptus > Eucalyptus decipiens. The sequence goes on along the minus strand of CM024611.1, from coordinate 14,075,685 downwards.
ATAACAGAATATCTTCTTGTGATACAGCAAAAGAAGTTTGGGATAGGTTACATATCACCTATGAAGGAACTGATCGAGTGAAAGAGACCAGAATCAATATTCTTCTCGGTCAATATGAAGCCTTCAAAATGAGATCTGGAGAATCAATAACTGACATGTTCAGTCGTTTTACAGAAATTGTGAATGGTCTTCAAAATCAAGGTCAACCAATTTCTGATTCTATGAAGGTTAACAAGCTTCTGCGTGGACTCTCCAAGGATTGGAATCACATAAAGACTTCAATAAGAGAGACACAAAGAATCATGCCACTATCTGTCGATGAGCTGGTTGGAACTCTTCGGTCTTATGAAGTGGAACGAATAAACGAAGACGAAGATCCAAAAGGTAAGAAATCCATTGCATTAAAATCAAATGATGATTCGATGTTACAGATTCGAAGACGATATGAACGATGAGGAGCTTGCCCTAATGATTAGAAGATTCAGAAAGTTGAATAGAAAAGGAAGAAGATTCAACTCTAAGAGACAAGGCTTTCAAAGACAACAGACCAAGAGGTTGATGATGATGAAGCAAACAAAGATGTAGTTTGCTTTGAATGTAAGAAAAAGGGACACATCAGACCCAACTGTCCTCTTCTAAAGAAGAAGAAAGGAAAGGCTGAAAAGTCTCGAAAGGCTCTAAAAGCTGAAACCTGGAGTGATACAGAGTGTGAAGAAAGTGATGATGAATATGCAAACTTGTGTCTGACGGCGCAATCAGACTCAGACAGCGAATTTGAAGTAAATAATTTCAAAATTCCTGTCAAGGTTTCTAAGTATATTGATGAGATTGATGAGCTGTGTTTAAGTCTTAAGGCTTCTCTTAAAAGGATTTCTGAACTTAAAAGGGAAAACTCTATTTTAAAACAGCAGGAAAATATTTTGAAAGAAAAAGTTAAATGTTTAGACATGAATGTTTCTACCCTTAAAGAAAATGAAGAAAATATTTTGAAAGAAAATTATCGTTTAAAAATTGACTCATCGAATATTTCAAAGAAATTTTCAATAGGGTCCGAGAAACTTGAAAAATTCTTTCAAGTACAAAGACCTTATTTCAATAAGTCCGGTTTAGGTATGACAGAAGAAACTATTCCCTTAATTGATTTTCCTAAAGTAAAAGAAAGAATTAAGCAAAGACCTTCAAAAGAAGCTTATAAAAATCATTTCAAAAGGTTTTTGTAAAGCCCGTAGGTCGAGATGCTCTCAGTGTTCTAAGTGCAAAAGTCCAGATCATTTTGAAAAAGAATGTCCTATGGTTTGGAAACCTGTTAAGAAAACTTGGGCTAGTCTTGTTTATCTTACTAACATAAAAGGACCCAAGAAAATGTGAGTACCAAAGAAAGCTTGAGATATTTCTTTGAATGCAGGTATCTATCAAGAGAAAGGTAAAGTGGTATCTAGGTGGATGTTCAAGACATATGACGGGGAGACTCAAAATGCTTTATAAAGCTTGTTCAAGTAAATGGTGGAAAAGTCTCATTTGGAGGAAATAGCAAAGGAAGAATTGTGGGTTTTGGAACTGTGAAAATTGGAAATCTCACAATAAGCAATGTTTCTCTAGTGGAAGGACTCAATTACAATCTTCTAAGCATCAGTCAACTATGTGATACTGGTTTTAAGATCTTCTTTCAAGAAGGAATATGTTCCGGAACCAAGTAAAGACTCTACTCGTCTTTCTTGGGTAGAAGGCATGGAAATATCTATCTCCCGGACATGAAACCGAGAAGAATCGCAATGCTTGATTTCAATACAAGACGAAGCAAGTCTGTGACACAGAAAGCTTGGGCATATTAATATGAAGCAATTAGCCAAAATCTCAACAAAGCAGCTTGTTCGTGGTTTACCCAAATTGCCTTATCAAAAGACTGATCTGTGTACTCCATGTATTCTGGGAAAGCAGGTAAGAAATTCATATAAGTCTATAAATCATGTCTCAACTAATCATCTACTGCAGTTACTTCATATGGATCTCTTCGGACCAACCAGAACCCAGAGTATTGGAGGTAAGAAATATTGCTTAGCAATCGTGGATGATTACTCTCGCTTTACTTGGGTATTTTTTCTAGCAAGTAAATCCGAAACATTTTCGTATTTTGAAAAATTTGCTAAAAAAATTCAAAATGAAAAGGGATGTGTTATTTCAAGCACAAGAACAGATCATGGTGGTGAATTTGAAAATCAAGATTTTACAAAATTCTGTGATGAATCTGGCTTTAAGCATATGTTCTCTTCTCCATATACTCCTCAAAAAATGGAGTTGTGGAAAGGAAGAATAGATCTCTTCAAGAAATGGCAAGAACTCTTTTAATTGAAAGCAAAATTTCTTCTCGATTTTGGGCTGAAGCTGTTTCAACACTTGCTATATTATTAATAGAGTCTTTTAAGACATATTCTAAAGAAAACCCCCTATGAATTATTCAAAGGTAAGAAGCCTATTGTTTCATATTTTCATGTGTTCAGTTGCAAATGCTTTATATTGAAAAATGCAAAAGATTATGTTGGTAAGTTTGAAGAAAGATCATATGAAGGCATCTTCCTTGGATATTCTTCATCAAGCAAAGCCTACAGAGTCTATAACAAGAAAAGTCAGACTGTGGAGGAGTCAATGAATGTCAAATTTCAAGACTCAATTCAAGATGAATCCAATCAGACTCATCATGAAGAGTCCGATCTTGCTCCAACCTCTCCAAAGTCTTCAACACAAGAGGCGTCACGATTCAGAAGACCAAAGATCAAGCCATTTGTGAAGATTCGGCAAAGAAAGGGATCATCAGCCAGATAAATCAACCAGAATCGGAAGCATAAGTCCGGTCATCCCAAAGATCTAATTATTGGCGAACTTAATGAAGGAATTCGCACTGAGATCCAAAAGGCGTGAAGAGTCTAGTGCCGTAGCTCTCATTTCTGAAATTGAACCAAAAAGCATAGAAGAAGCTTTGTCGATGAAAGCTGGATTGAAGCTATGCAAGATGAGCTCAGCAGTTTAACATTAATGATGTCCGGGAATTGACATCTAAACCAAAAGGTAAAACCGTTATTGGAGCCAAATGGGTGTTCGAAACAAGATGAATGAGAAAGGAAAAGTCGTACGAAACAAGGCCGACTCGTAGCCAAAGGATATACGCAAGAAGAAGGGATAGACTATGATGAGACTTACGCACCAGTAGCAAGGTTAGAAGCTATTCGATTATTGCTTGCTTTTGCTTGTTATAAAGATTTCAGGTTATTCCAAATGGACGTCAAAAGTGCCTTCCTGAATGGATTTATCCATGAGGAAGTCTATGTGGAACAACCACCTAGGTTTGAAGACCCAAAGAAGCCAGACTCAGTCTTCAGACTGAAAAAGGCCTTGTATGGTTTAAAGCAAGCACCTCGAGCGTGGTACGATTTGATCGGTAAGTTTTTAATACATAATTGATTTGTTAAAGGTAAAGTTGATACTACTTTATTTATCAAAAAGGAAAACAAAAGCTTTTTACTTGTTCAAATATATGTGGATGACATTATTTTTGGATCATCTAATGAAAGTTTGTGCAAGAAATTTTCTAAGTCTATGCAGGATGAGTTTGAAATGAGTATGATGGGAGAGCTAACATTCTTTCTTGGACTTCAAATAAAACAATTGAAGGAAGGAACTTTCATTTATCAAGAAAAATATGCTAATGATCTTGTCAAAAGATTTGGGCTTGAAAAGTGCAAAAAGACAGACATACCAATGTCTTGTTCCTTGAAGATAGACAAAGATGAAGAAGGGAAGAAAGTTGATCAAAAATTATACAGGAGTATCATCGGTTCACTTCTTTATCTCACTGCTTCTAGACCGACATTTTGTTAAGTGTTTGCATCCGTGCTCGGTTTCAATCGGACCCTAGAGAATCTCATCTCGTTGTCTGCGAAACGTATTATTAAATACGTTGCTTTATCTTCAAGCATTGGTCCCTGGTATCCTAAGAAGGGAGACTTTAATCTTCTGGGATATTCAGACGCAGATCTAGCAGGTTGCAAAGTTGATAGAAAGAGTACTTCAAGTACATGCCAGTTGCTTGGAAACAAGACAGTATCTTGGTTTTCAAGGAAGCAAAGTACTGTAGCTCTTTCAACAACAGAAGCAGAGTATGTAGCTCTTGGCAGCTGCTGTTCGCAAATTTTGTGGATTAAGCAACAGCTACAAGACTTCGGAATTGAAGACTCATGCATAGAAATCAGATGCGATGAAAGCAAAGTGCAATAAATCTCACTAAAAATCCAATTCTTCACTCAAGAGCAAAGCATATAGAAATTCAACATCACTTCATCGAGATCATGTTCAAAATGGAGAAATATCGATTCAATTTGTTAATTCAAAGAGTCAAGGGCGAGATATATTCACAAAGCCTTTGGAGAAAAATCAATTCAATTTTATCCGCTCCGACTCAACATTTTGAAGCTTGAGGAAGTTAAAGTCTAGAGACTCTCGAGACTTTCGGACTCTGGACTCGAGACTCATGGCTATAAACCTGTAAGTTGTTATTTTATTCTGTCTTGAAAAGGTATGATTATTTTACTAATTTATAATTACCAAGAAAAAGGGAATCGTGTCTTATCAAAAATATAACTTCCATTAAAAATGGCAGTTATTGATTTTAAAAGAATTCATCGGTTCATCTTCCTTCGTACCGATTGGTTTTTCCTTTTTAAAAACAGAGCTATATATATACAGTTTTTTTCTTCTCTATCTTCTAAACCCTCGAAAAGCATTTTCTCTCAATCTCGCTTCCATTTCGTGTTCAAACTCGAGAAAGTTGTCAACTTTTCTTGGGAAAACGATTAAAGAAATCTCTCGGTGTCAAAGAAAGATGTCTTCTTCAAGGAAGTCCTCAAGAATCGCAAGCAGGGGACCACAAAGAGCAAGAGAGGGTCCTACCCATGTTGATCTCACCGAAGAAGATGATTTATCAAGTCAGCAACGAGCCCGATTCGCTCTCCCGCACGTGATTCTTCTCCATCTACCCCACAAAGTGCGGGTCACCATCGAGAGGATGAGATAATCGAGGATGCGAGCCCGTAAGAATACAAAAACCTTCTTTTATCTATAAACTCTATCGTGCTTTGAAAAGCATAGGAACTCCGTTGAACCACGTGAATGAGTTTCTCAAAAGTAAGAACTATGGGAATGAGTATCTTTTTCTGCGACAAATGGAGGAGTTGGGAATTGCTCCTAGAGGAACGGCGAGAGGAAGCACTTGCTAGTATTCCTAGTGATCCTCGTGTGTCTGGACAGACTCCTACTGATGGGAATAACGATGATAAAATGTTCTATGATTTTCAACCGAGATTGGGTGTTGCTGCAAAGGTGAAAGGAAAGAGGATGGATTTGTTTAAATCCAAAGAACGGGAGAATTTGTTTTTCAGGCTGTTGAAGAGAGGGGTGATAAACCCTAGAAGCGTTGATTTTGATTTTCTGGATGCTATTCATGTGAACTTAAGGGAGAAGTTTGATCTACTGCAACTTGAGCAATTTTGCTCGACACTCTTTTGAAGGATATGCTCAACTGACTGCATATTTCTATTCGAATCTTAGCTTTTGGATGCGAATAGAATGTCCTTTAGTGTCCGAGATCAAGACTACATAGTAGATGTGGACATGTTGGCTGATATCATTGGAGTAGAGAGAGGATCATATCAACCGATTAAAGTTTCCAAAGTGCTCGTCTTATGCTGGATCTTGTGAAAGGCAACAAGACATAAGGGAAAATTGTCTACACGAGAATGCATGCTATCAACATTTTGCTGCACAAAATTGTCATCAACTGTCTTAGGCCGAAATCGACATCAAAGACAGATGTGTCAAATTCGGAGGCAAATTGATGTATGCAATCATCAAAGGGAAGAAATTCTCTCTTCTTCACATCATTCTCTTTCACATGTATAGAGCAATGGTGAAGGACAAGGGACAACCGCCGTATGCAAGTCTTGTGACCAAGATCTTCAGACACTTAAACATTGAGCCCCCACAATCTCGTGTGTTCGACCATGCGATAAAATAGTGGTGGGTCCGCGAATGGTGACAAAAATGCGTCCGAAAGAACTTGAAAAGGAAATTGAGCAGTTCAAAATGAAATCTCCAAGACCTTCCGCATCCAAAAGGAAAGGAAAAGAGGAAATCAATCCACCATCCAAAAAGCAAAAGAGGAGACTCTTGGTGGATGAAGAAGAAGAAGAAGAAGAAGAAGAGGAGGATTGCACTATTTCTGCATTGATAAGGAGAATACGTTCGGTATCTGAATCAACGGAACGTCAGGAGAAGGAAAAAGAAGCAGAGGAAAAACAGAGAGAAGAAGAGAGACAAGAAAAGGCCGAGAGAAGAAGAGAAAGAAAGAGCAGAGCAAGAAGAGAAAGAGAGAGAAGCGACAGAGAAAGAAGAAGCAGAGAAAGAAGCTGAAGAAGAAGAAGAGGCAGCCAAAGAAAAGTCTGCAGATGAAAATGAAGTTTTTCAAGACGCTACAGAGATTGACCCTCATTCTTTCCCATCCGAGGCTTTAGAAACAGGGGGAGAAGCATTAGAAACAGGGGAAGGAGTTGAGCACAGGAAGACTACATCTGTTCCTCGTGAAGATGTGAGTCGCTCTAAAGCAAATCCAGAAGATGTTCAAATGCCTGGAGAAGGTCATGATACATCAACATCGAAACTGCGCGATTACACAGAAGATCCATCGTCTGCGTTTACTCCATCAGACCGAGCAAATGTCAGTACACAGACGGATAATTCGGCAGATTTTCGTCGCATTCTTGATATCATTCTGGAAATGCGTGGTCAAATCTATGCTTTGGACTGTGAAATTCAAGTCCTGAAGAATGCTGGGAAAGCATCTTCTGTTTCCCTGCAGGATCAGATCAAAGATCTCTCTTTTCAAATTCAAGCCAATGGCAAAGGAGAAGAGGTAGCTCATCTAAGGGAAGACTTGAAGAGGCTGGAAGGATTAGTTCAATCCATGGGAGATTTCCAGATCGTTCGCATTCCCAAGCAGAATTGACTACTTTCTCACATTTTTAATGATGACAAAAAGGGGGAGAAATTGTCAGCTTTGAACTCTAAACTAACTTTGAAACTTTTGAACTCTGAACCTTTTGAACTCTGAACTTTAAATTATATTTCTTTTATGTGTTTATTGTAAGCTTGAACTTGAACTTGGTCTGATTTAAGTGTGGATTTTGATATCTGAATGCTTGCAGTTACATCAAGTATTGTTATATGGTTTTACTTGTGAAGGACTAACCAATCTTCCCGTGGATGCGAGTCCGGTTGTTCTTTATTAATTTTTATGAGATAGCCATATTACTTGAGTAATATTTTGCAGGTCAAAGTTATTCAAATCTACAAGAAAGTTTTGTCACCATCAAAAAGGGGGAGATTGTTGGAGAAATCCCGCTAGAATATTTTGAAGCCGACAAAACGTTTTTCTTTCAAATCTAGTCTCGGATTATTACGAGACTTTCGGTTTAGAGTTTGAAGACGGTTGGACATCAAGACTCAAGACTCAAGACTTAAAGATATTCTCATTGACAGTTTTCTAATCTAGTGTCGAAACGCTATCCAGAACATAAGTGTTTGGTTAAGGAGATAGTCCTATTCTCTGGAGAAGATATCCTGGCTGGGTTAAGCTAACGGATTCTTTCTATTCAAGATCCGATGATTGACGAAGTAATCTTGGAAAGTTCTATTCTTGGAAACCAAGATCCCGGTTGTATGGGCGAACGAGATTGATGGGCTATCGTCAAGTTCCTTTAATAGCTCGAATGATCTCCTTAATTGATTCCGTCCAACGGGTAGATTAGAGGAATTCCTTTGGTAAGTGCCAACGGGTATGATGGCATGAAGGAGTATAAAATGAAGACGTTCAAGTTATTTCAGTGTATGCTCGATAGACGAATTCCAGAGTCTGAAGTTCCTTGATATTCAGTCGATTCAGTCTGAACAAAATTGTATACACAAAAGAGTGTTTATACTTAGTGGTATCTTGAGCAAGTGTGGTAGATCATCTACACCATGAATCAAGGAAGAACAACGCCGTAACACTTTTTGTTCATAGTGGAATCCAGCCAATAGCCGTCGGTGCGAAAAAGAGTGGACGTAGGCTTAAACAAAAGCCGAACCACTATAATCATTGTGTTCAATTCTCTTTTCCCTTCTCTCGATCTTTCGATTGCTGTTTATATCCATCGATTGTCTAGTATTGTGTGATTTAAGTAAAAATCGTTTTATACCTATTCACCCCCCTCTAGGTACTCGTTCTAGCTATATCACTTTCAGCTTCCAGGGGCTGACAAAGCGGCACTTCGTCTCAGCCGGAAGATTGAACAAATCCTCCAATTGTTTGAAGACATCGTTGTGAAGCTCGACACTGATTTTATCATATAGAGCCTCAAAACAACCGTACTCTTCAAGTGCTTTGAGAACCTCTTTTTGCGTTGAATCCCAGTCGGTGCTTCCTGGCTTCATGTCATATTTGCATAATTCTATCAAGGGAAGCTTCGGAGGTGAGAACGAATCCATATCGGCTTCTCCTTTTGTGTTCTCTTTCCTTTTTCGGGATATTTTTCGTGTGCGTATCGAAGTTTTAATAGAGGCAATAAGGTTGTGTCCAAGAATTTTCATATATTTTTTTATTATTATATTTTTTATGTATCCACGTCTAATAAAATAAGTCCAAGCTTCGTTATGGTACCATTTAGTGATTTGTACTTCAACCCACACCGTTGACAAAGCTTCATTGTCGCGGTCCTGGCTGGGCATAACTTGCCATGTTCAAAAATTGAAAAGGGAATCAACTGGAATCATCTTATTTCGTGAAGGCATGTAATTTTATATTGCATATATTGACACATGCAATATCAAATTGCAAGTGCAATTTCATTTTCTAGATTTAGGATTGGTTGTGTGATTTTACCGTAAGATAGCTCACTTGACATAGCAAAAGGTCTGAGAGCCTTACGAAAGCGCCGATCCATGAGTTATTGAGATAAAAGATTGGTGTTTATGGAGACATTTTTTGGCTCATGAGCTAACCCCATTTTTATTTGCACGAAAGAAATTTTTTGTAAGTAGTTAGTGTGCTTTTTGCTGCTAGTAGGAAATAATTAAAGATTTCTTTTCGTCTCCATGAACCCCAATTTATTTGTCAGCTTTTTTTCTATAATTCTTGCCTACTAGAAGCGATCCCATCTGTTAAGTATAAAGGAACAAAAGCTGATGAAGAAGAACTGAAACAGCACGTGTTGGAAAAAGGAAACAGAGGACTTGACAATACAGCAAAAACAGAGGACTTGGCAATACAGCAAAATGACTTAGATCGCCAAGTCATAAGATGTAATCAACAGTAAAGATCTTATAAGGAAGACCAACCTGGATCGACATCAATGAAGGAGATGCTAAAATAGTAAATGACTTGGATCGCTAAGTCATAAGATGCAATCAATTAGGTTTTTCTGTTAAGAAGTTGCAGCATTCTGTTTTCCCCTTGTAACCAAGTTCTGTTAAGCTCTTAGATATAAATACTCTTCTTTCTTTACATAAGAAAGCGAAGAAAACAGATTGAGAGAGAGAGAGAGAAAAAAAGGAAAGTATAGGAAAAGGGAAATCAGCTTCATCGACAAATGCTTAGCAGTCCCCGTATTGAAGGGGAAGATTCAAGAATGGTTGACAGCAGAGATTCGGAATCTTGAAGTAAATCAAGTAGATTGATCTTAGGAGATAGAACGGAGGAATTGTATTCTTTACTATCTCAAATGTACTGAGTTACAATGATACAATTATCATACTGTAATACAAATGATTTTCAAAGTCAATCACTTGATCTTGGTTGAAGTTCTTCATCTTTCTCATGGTATCAGAGCTGTAGGTTGATTGACTGATAGCTTGTCCTGAGCTAGAAGTTTGCGGTAATGGCAATAAAAACACCAAAATATCCTTTTCCAATCCATGTAAACATCTCGAATTTTGTCACAATCAAGCTCGCCGAAGATAATTTTCTGTTATGGCAAGCTCAAATCCAAAGGTTTCTGAAAAGTCAAGACCTCTTTGGTTTTGTTAATGGTGATGTTACTTCTCCTCCACGAATGCTGCAAAATGATGATGAAGGGTGTGACTCTGAACTTGTTAATCCTGATTATGTTGATTGGACAAGAACAGATAAGTTGATATCATCTTGGATTAGTAGGGCTGTCAGTGAGAATATTTTGAGTCTAATCATTGGTTTAGAGACATCTTTTGAGGTATGGCAGACTCTTCTAAAGCGATTCACACAAAAATCAATAGCAAAGGAATTCGAACTTAGAGGGAAATTACAGTCCTGCCAGAAACTTGATCAAACTCTCTCTACCTATCTCAGAGAATACAAATCTATATGTGATCAGTTGAATGCTATTGGTAAACCAGTGGATGAAATAACCAAAATCTTTGGTATACTGGAAGGATTGGGTCCGGAATATGAGAATCTTCGAACCACCATATATTGTTTGAAGCCTCAACCCGATTATGATGAGGTTATAGCTCAACTGGAAAGATTTGAATCAAGGATGAAGACTTATTCCAGGAGTTAGTTCAATCCCAATTTGGCCTATTTCGGGCAAAGAAAGTCTCAAATGCACCCTAAAGAGAATGCTGATGGAGAATACCTTTCACAAACCTCTGGTTTTCTAGCTCAGAGAGGAAGTTATAGGGGTGGCCGTAGCTATGGTCGAGGCAGAGCTAGTAGTAATAGAGGTCGAGGTTTTGGTTATGTTGGAAGAAATCAAAATTACAGAGAAGATGCAACTATTCAAGGGTAAGGAGATCAATATCTTAGACAAAGGAATGCCTTCTCTACAGCTACTCAGGGATTTCGACCTTATGCCATATACTCTCAAAGGTATCAGAATAACAAATCTTATCCTCCTCTTCTATTAAACTCAAGAAAAAGTCTGCAAGATGAGAAAGACACAGGTGCTGCTAGATTGGAATGCCAAATATGTAAATGACCTGGGCATGATGCTCTCCATTGTTGGTACCGATTTGACAACTTGTATCAAGTAGAAGATATTCCAGCAGCTCTGACAGCAATGCATATCGAAGATCCAAAAGGAAGTGAATGGTACCCTGATACTGGAGCCACAGCTCACATTAGTGCGAATCCTGGTATTCTTCATACTCTTTCTAAATATCAAGGTCTCGATACAGTGATGATTGGGAATGGATCTTGTTTACCTGTTACACATATTGGTAACACTAACCTAAATACAGAAGGAAATACATTACCTCTTAATGATGTTCTCATAGTACCAGAAATAAAGAAGAATCTTCTCTCTGTGTCTAAACTCACCGATGACTATCCTTGCACATTTATCTTTGATAAACTTGGTGTTTATGTAAAGGACAACAATACCGGGGTGACAGTCCAGCTCGGAAGGAAGAATAGAGGCCTTTATCAAGTCGATACACAGACTGCATCAGCCTTCTTTACTCAAAGACAGAGAACAGTAAATGCAGAAATATGGCACCAAAGACTGGCTCATGCAAATGTTCAAATAGTGGATCATCTGCATCGTCAGAAGTTGATTCATGTTAATTCAGCTTCTTCGAAAATTTGCAGTAGCTATCAAATAGCCAAAAGTACAGCTCTATCATTTTCTTTGTCAGATTCTATATCAAATTTGTTATTAGCAAAGATCCACTGTGATATTTGGGGGCCTTCACCAGTTGATTCATTTCAAAAGTTTAGATACTATGTGATTTTTGTTGACAGTTTCTCACGATATAGTTGGTTATATCCAATGAAGTTGAAATCTGAGTTCTTTGATATCTTTGTTCGATTCCAGAACTTAGTTGAGAGACAATACAATCACAAAATCAAAATTTTCCAAAGTGATGGAGGAGAGTTTGTAAGTGGGAGATTTCAAAAACATCTGCAAAGCTGTGGCATAAAACAACACCTATCATGTCCTCACACTCTCGAACAGAATGGAGTTTCGGAAAGGAAACATAGACACATTGTCGAACTGGGATTAGCTATGTTATATCACTCCAAGGTTCCACTGAAGTTTTGGGTGGATGCCTTTGTTACAACAAATTACATTGTAAATAGACTTCCAACACCAAAATTAAAAATGGATACACCTTATAGTAAGATTCATAACACTCAACCACAATATGATCATTTGAGGGTGTTTGGCTGTGCCTGTTATCCATGCTTAAGATCATATTCAAAACACAAGTTCGATCCTAGATCTCTTACCTGTGTATTTCTGGGATATAGTGATTTGCATAAAGGATATAGATGTCTTGTGCCTACTGATAATCATATCTACATCAGTAGACATGTGATCTTTGATGAAACATCTTTTCCCTTCACAAAAAATGTGATCAATGAGTATGGACAATATACTCCTTTATATAGACAGTGGATTGAAGAAGTCAAATTGCTCGAATCTTCAAGTACTGACACAACAAACAAGAGTTTTTCTCATCAGTCAGTAAGAAGAAGTCAATATCATCCTGATATGGATAGTTATGACAATGAACAGATACAACAACATACTTTATCAGCATCAATGCAGCATCAAGATACTACATCAACACCAAGGCAGAATGATGAACAACATACTCTTGGTTCTCAGAGAAATCCTATTGTTCATCATATGCAGACCCGACTCAAATCAGGTATTATTAAGCCAAATCCAAAATATGCTTGCTTGGCTGAGTATCGAGTTCCTATGGAACCAAGATCCATTAAGTCAGCATTGGCTGATAAGGGTTGGCACAGTGCAATGCAAGAAGAGATGAATGCTCTGTATGCCAATCATACCTGGACATTGGTTCCAAGAATAGACCAGATGAATGTTGTAGGCTGTAAGTGGGTCTTTAAGACCAAACTCGCACCATATGGTAGTTTAGACAGGCTCAAGGCTTGTCTGGTAGCCAAAGGATTCCATCAGGAAGCAGGACTTGATTTTACTGAGACATTCAGTCCTGTTGTGAAACATGCTACAGTTCGCATAGTACTCTCTGTAGCTCTAACAAAACGATGGACAATACACCAACTTGATGTGAAAAATGCATTTCTTCATGGAGACTTGAATGAAACTGTCTATATGGAACAGCCCCCTGGCTTCATTCATCCTCAAAAATCAAGCCATGTCTGCCTTCTCCACAAGTCCTTATATGGACTTCGACAAGCACCAAGAGCCTGGTTTGATAAATTCATCAACTTTCTTCTTGAAATTGGTTTTTTCTGTAGTACAGCCGATCCCTCTCTATTTGTTCTTCATACTGAGTCCCATACAGTGCTATTACTTCTTTATGTTGATGATATCATTCTGACAGGAAGCTCTCCTCAGCTCTTAACTACATTAATTCAGAATCTTAGTCGTCAATTTCATATGAAAGACCTAGGATATCTTCACTACTTCTTAGGCATTGAAGTCAAACGCACTTTACAAACTTTGTTCCTATGTCAAACAAAATATGCACTCGACCTACTCAAACGGGCTCATATGACAGATTGCAAACCAATCTCCACACCTTTGCCACTACGGTCAATTGCTATGGCCAATGCTGAAGCTCCTCTGCCAGATCCTATTGAATACAGAAGCTTGGTAGGAGGTCTTCAATACTTGACTATAACTCAACCAGATCTAGCCTTTGCAACAAATCTCCTCTGTCAAAAGATGCAGCATCCCACGGTGGCAGATTTTCATCAATTAAAAAGAGTTCTTCGATATGTCAAAGGCACTGTTCATCTTGGATATTATCTTCATTCCAACAGTTTGACAAATCTCTATGGTATTTCGATATGCCGATTGGGCAAGGTTGTCCTACTACTCGATGATCTACTACAGATTCTGCACTTTCTTAGGTTCTAATTTGATTTCCTGGTCAGCCAAGAAACAATCTACTGTTTCAAGGTCCTCCACAGAAGCAGAGTATCGGGCCCTAGCTTCTACAACGGCTGAATTAACCTGGATCGGCTTTGTTCTATGGGATATTGGTATTCCTCTTACGACAGCTACGTCATTGTTTTGTGACAATAAATTGGCAATTTCCTTCACAGCCAATCCTGTCTTGCATGCGCGAACAAAGCACATAGAAGTTGACTTTCATTTTGTTCGTGAAAAGGTGTCTTCTGGTTCCATTTCTATCCAACATATTCCAAGCCATCTTCAATTAGCTGACATTTTCACTAAGTCCCTCTCACAATCAGCTCATATGTCTTTTCGCATCAAATTGGGAATGGGATTCACCCCCCTTCCCAATTTGCGGGGGGATGTTATGTAACACCCCGAACCCTTCGCAGGTCGTTAATAGTGCCGATGTTACATCTTTTACCATCTCTAACTCTTGGCTAAATTAAGCCTTGCCCGACATGGCATTTTTTTTTAAAGCGGTCCCATGCGCGACCCATAGCGGAAGCAAAATTCACATCGTCGTCTATCTCCCTTCTAACCCATGATACAAATACACACCAACTAACAGCACGATTTTTATAAACAGCGTTGACGCTTTGCTTACATACATACATATAGCGAGATGGGGTTTTTCCTCGGGTCGGTACAAAAGAAACAAAAAAGGTAAGGACTCTGCCATGTCCTTCCTAAAATCTCAAAAAGAGAGCTCCGACCTTTAACATCACATAAGCACAAAAACCCTCCCATCACAAGCGTCAACTATCTATACCAAAAAGTGATCTAGCTCCTACTCCTCGCGCGCGATCTCACACCCATCCCGGTGCGTCGGGTGGTGGCGGCGGCATCCCCCGCATCACTCCATCCCGTCGTATGTGCACGGACAAAAACTCTTGTATGACGGGGCCCCACCAGGCCGATATCATACATAACTAGGCATCGTACTCGGATAAACGTCAATCCGGGTACCGAGGGATAATCTATCTCAGTCATCTCCACCTCGACGTCAGACGGAATACCGTAAAACACGCCACGCGATACAGCAGGTAGCGGCATAGTGCTAATCTGAAATGTTATCCCCAAAGGGGTGAGTACAACCACTCAGAGATAGGGAAATCCAATAACAACTCAAGTGCACCATGCATATCATCATACAATGCGGGCATTTCTTACCTTTTTGATGCCAAGCGTATTCATGCATCATCATAGCATATATATCATCATTAACCATGCATCACCATGCATGTCACATCACATCATCATTAGCCATGCATCACTATGCATATCACATCATCATTACCCATGCATCACCATGCATATCACATCATGTTATCATTGGCCATGCATCACTATGCATATCACATCATCATTACCCATGCATCACCATGCATATCACATCATATTATCATTGGCCATGCATCACTATGCATATCACATCATCATTACCCATGCATCACCATGCATATCACATCATATTATCATTGGCCATGCATCACTATGCATATCACATCATAGATCAATTTTCACTTTTATTTATCAATTGATCCCACATTATCTTTTCTCAATTCATCAAATTCACCATCATCATCATCCTCCCTTCGGGCAGAAACCTCCGATGGGACCCGGTATCCCAGCCATCTCATGGCCACCGGGCTTCCGGCCCCCACATTCCGGGCATCTCGCACCTCAACTAGCATCACGAGGAACCTCCCTTGGGCGTAAAACCTCCGACATGGGGACTTCCGGTCTTTACCCTTCTAACCGGGGATCTCGCACCCTAATCCCGGCATCGCGAGTCACTCCCTTCGGGCAGAAACCTCCGATGGGACTTCCGGCCCCCACATTCCGGCATCCCGAAACTCCTGTGGAATCTCTCGGAATTATGCCACTCGGCCACGAGACATCAACCTCCGCCACATCCTCTTACTCACATACCACTTCCACATTTTATCATTCTTTTCATCTCATTATTTCGTGGCATATGATTCACACACATGCATCACAATTCATGATCATTCATGCATCAATGCCATATAGCAATGCATCACAGTTCACGATCATGCATACATCAATGTCATATAACAATGCATCATAATTCACGATCATACATGCATCAATGTCATATAACAATGCATCATAATTCAATAGAACTCATGGCCGATAAAATAATCCACTTTTATTTTATTATTATTTTATTATATTATTATTTTAATATTTTATTTATTTATTTCCATAAATAAATATTATCTTTAATATTTGTGATTTTCCAAAATCATGAAAATCAAACAATCAATAAACAACCAATTAAAATCACAATTTCACACAATTTCATGGCCAAATTTGCATTTCACATAGTTTCCCAAATTTCCACCAAATACACTCAATATTCGGATAATGGCCAGATTGCACAGTTTTCGGATTTATTCAATTAAAATACTCATATGACCTCCTAAAATTCCCAAATTTTACATAGTGATAGCCAACACATTTTCGTGCACTTTTCATGAAGAACACTAAGCCAAATTCTTTATGGATTAATTTATACAACTCCATGAAGCTTCTGGAACCTCTACCGTTCCGTCCAGAACACATATCACCGAAAAACTTAGATTTGACCCATTAAATCTCTTTCGTTCCTTCTGAAATTCGAGTATGTTATGCATCAATGTGTCCTTTACAAGTTTCATGAAGAGATCTAGGTTAAATAACCAAAGTATGATCCTCTTTTAAGTCCTTGAAGTCTCGGGTATCTCGGTTCACTTCAACAGAACCATCCGTCTCAAAGATCTAGCCGATTAACTAGGCTATACTTGTTCATTTCTCTTCAAATTTGAGTATGTTGTAGTTTAGGATGATACCTACAACTTCCATGAAGACAACAAAGTGATATTTCTAACATAAATCAACATGCAACCAAGAAATCATCAAGAGGTCAGTGAAGATTTCGCAGATCTAGAACCTCCGTATCACAAGGCATTTGACCCCTAATATCACCTTCGTTTTCCATGAAATTTTAGTATGTCATACCTCAATATGTTAGCTTCAACTTTCATGAAGACACCGAAGCCAAAATCACACTCCAAATACACATGCAAGCTCGAATAAGAAACTGTCTACCACAAACCGAACGGAAACAGTTACATGGCATGCAAACAAACCCTCCTTGGCTCGGTTTTTCTCACACATAACACTCAAAACCGGACATGCAACTACCACAACCGACATGCAAGAGAAGTTACGGACTCCACTTGCCTCTAAGATGGACGAACAACAAGCACACGGCGGCGCACGGCGGTCGGACAGGCGGCGATCGGCGAACGGGCGGCTCCTCCCTCCGGCTCCGCCTCCTTCCCTCTCGGTTTCTCCTCTCTCCCTCTCGAATTCTCTCTCTCCCTCTCACTTCTCTCGGCCGAATGAGCTAGGGAACCGGCCACTCTCTCTCCTAACCCCTTTTATACTCCCCTTAGGCTCATCATAGGCAATGATTACTTGCCTAAAATCCCACCAATGCATGCCCATCATCTTTGCCACTTGTAATTTTTAATTTTGAATTCAATTTGGGCTTGGGCTTGGGCTTGGGCTTGGGCTTAGGCCTAACCGGCCATTCCCCTTGGGCTGGTCGACAGCCACCTCTTGGGCCCAATGGGCCGACTAGCTTGGCCCACCAAGCTTGAGGCTAATGGGTCCAAGGCCCATTCCGAAAATTAGCCCTTTTTCCCTTTTTTTTTTTTTTGAAATTCCTTCTATAATATTTTTGAATTCCAATTTCCATCTTGGCCAAAGTCTTGGAATATTTTTAATTATTGAAATTCAAATCATATGGCCAAGCATTAATAAATTAAATTTAAATTTCCACAATCACAAGCACAATTCATCAAATTAAAAGATAAATTGGCTAAAGCATAGGCCATAAAATTCTATCACCTAATTAAAGACATTTGACACACCTTAAGGCTTGGCTTTGAATTTCCGGAATGCCACATGTTAAGTATAAAGGAACAAAAGCTGATGAAGAAGAACCGAAACAGCACGTGTTGGAAAAAGGAAACAGAGGACTTGACAATACAGCAAAAACAGAGGACTTGGCGATATAGCAAAATGACTTAGATCGCCAAGTCATAAGATGTAATCAACGGTAAAGATCTTATAAGGAAGACCAGCCTGGATCGACATCAATGAAGGAGATGCTCAAATAGTAAATGACTTGGATCGCTAAGTCATAAGATGTAGTCAATTAGGTTTTTCTGTTAAGAAGTTGCCGCATTCTGTTTTCCCCTTGTAACCAAGTTCTGTTAAGCTCTTAGATATAAATACTCTTCTTTCTTTACATAAGAAAGCGAAGAAAACAGATTGAGAGAGAGAGAGAGAAAAAAAAAGGAAAGTATAGGAAAAGGGAAATCAGCTTCATCGACAAATGCTTAGCAGTCCCTGTATTGAAGGGGAAGATTCGAAGAATGGTTGACAGCAGAGATTCGGAATGCTGAAGTAAATCAAGTAAGATTGATCTTAGGAGATAGAACGGAGGAATTGTATTCTTTACTATCTCAAATGTACTGAGTTACAATGATACAATTGTCATACTGTAATACAAATGATTTTCAAAGTCAATCACTTGATCTTGGTTGAAGTTCTTCATCTTTCTCACCATCGTCATCAGCAGCCGGAAGCACATGTAGCTCCGAAGTGGGATAAGAAAGGAAAACCCTCATATGCTTGTGGAATACTATCGACCATCCACTCAATTAATCAATAACACGATGAAAAAATGCTTCACTAAAACTTGGCTGATTATAATTGATCGATTTTGAGAGGACGCACAGTGCTTCAAATGCACCTCAAATTGAATTCTTAGCAAATGGGAGATTTTTAAATTCTGTAAAAGGATAATCACATATATAATCTATGACCTTTGACCCAATATACAATAATTTTTAATTTATTTAATGTGGTCCATGAACTTTAGCCCAATATATAATGTTGTCTCTAAATTTTTAATTTGTTCAATATAAACCCTAAACTTTTAGTAAAATTCTTATGCAATTCTTACACTAGATAAAAATATCCAATGTTATCCTTCTATTCATTCAAGTTTAGGGATGACATTTCACATTTTCATATAGTTCAAGGAATGGATTAAACATTTATCAAAAGTTCAAAGATTACATCAAATAAATTAAAAGTTCAAGGACGATATTACACATTTAGCCAAAATTCATAAACTATTTCTGTCATTTTCTCTTCTATAAAAGATATCATCCTCGAAGCTCCATTTTGGTCTCGTAGAGGTGGGAGAGACTGGTAGCCTCATAGACCGGTCCTTGGCTTTGAGCCATCTAATTGGGACTGATCTATCAACAAAAGCTTCATTGTTGAAATAGGTCATGGCTTCTTATGTCTACTTTTTTTTAGATATTTCTCCTAATGTTTCTTGGCGTGGTCCTCTGCTGGATTTATAGGGCTTGTGCATCCTTGCGGTAGTCATTGTTGCAATTTCAACGTAGCAATCTTTCAATGAAGAGATAAGTATTTCCATTTTCTTGCCCTTTTCTTTTGGACATATAGGTTTCGGATAGCTAATGACTTGACTTTAACTCGAGTAATGATAAAGGTTGCCCTCCTCTTCCTGCATTTCTTCTCCGTGGAATACATGGAAACAAATCATCAGTCACGAGAAAATTGAAGCCGATGTTATTGCCCCACTCAGAAACGGCAACCCCTGCAAGCAAAGATATAACTCTTTACTTTTAGAAAATTACATCTTATGAGCTTTTAATTATCGCACGATAGGCTAACAAGATATAATTCATCAATCAAATATTTACATTTGAGCAAAGCCAATACTTAAACTTATTATTTGATCGCTTTCTTCCACAACAAAGCAGTGTTTGACTTCTAGTAAGTAATAATTAAGTTATTAATCCCAGCTCAGAAATTGTATTTCCAATTGAAAAATCATCTGATGAATGGGTTTCAAGCAACAATCCCCAAGTGACACCTACCCAAGGTTTTAATAAAGTGCGTTAATTATATCCGAGGAGATTAATCGCAAAGCAATACATGTCAACTCTAACAAACATGGCGACTAAGACTTCGTGTCTTGAGGAACACGAGGCTACAAAATTCAACTTAAAGCTTAAAATATTAGATAAAAACATTGTTTGATATTATAGTATTCCAGCACTAATAGTTGAGATGATGACATCCTGCTCTGACGCCGTATAAAATTTCATGGGTCTGTCAATTGGTTGATCCTTGACCAACAATGATATCCGCAGTTAGCTGACACACCAATTGACTAATCAACAACAACTTAATTTACAGAAACAAGCTTTTTAAGTGTCAAATAATAATTTTGTCAACTCCAATACCATATTGGCAAGAAACGTGTTTAAAAAGTCCTCAACATTTTGTATTTGTACCAATTTAATCAGAAACATTTTATTAGTGCCAATTTAGTTATAAACTTTTTCACTTAGTGCTAATTCAATCCTTTTTGGCTAAATTTAACTAGATTTTGTTAATTGGACACTGGTCGGCTGACGTGACACGATCGGCACTAACATGGACAATTTTGAATAATATATTAATATTTTTGAATTTTCATTTTATTTTTTTCCTTTTTTCTTTGCTTTTTCTTTTTTTCCTTTTTTCCTTCTCATCCTCCATCCTCTAGCTGGTCACCAGACCTTGACGACTGGCTAGAGGTGATGGCTAGCAAGGCTTGACCCTCACCCAAATCTGAAGAGGGTGAGCCTCACCACCTAGTATGAGGTTGCCCTCGCCAATGGCTGGCGAAGTCGAGGTCTACTCTAGCTAGTCGCCGAGGTCCAACAATTGGTTGAAGGAAGGAGGAGGAGAAGGAAAACAAAAGAAAGAAAAAGAAAAGGCAAATGAATAGGAATAGGAAAAAATTCAAAAATATTTAAATTTCATCAAAAGTTGTCCATGTCAACACCAATCATGTCATGTCAGCTAGCCAGCACCCAATCAACAAAATCTGGTCAAAATTAGCTGGAAATAACTGAATTGACACAAAGTGAAAAGGTTTAAGAATAAATTAGCACCAACAAAAGGCTTATGACTAAATTAGCACAAATACAAAAGGTTTCAGACTTTTTTAACACTTTTCTCCCATATCCACAATGGTTAAATCTAATGTAGAGCGGACTAGATTGTTTAGTTTGAGCAAAGGTATGTATTTACTATGGCTATAGCCAACGAATAAGTTGATTAAACTGTACGCCTATAATCCATCATGTATCCCTTCCCTCATTTACTTTAATATGATATTGGCTTTTTCATAGCCATTGTCGTTGCTTAATATTGCGTTTGGCTGTCGCGACCTTCCCGAATTTTTTTTTGAAGGGTGAATTATTCGAAAGGAGGCTAATGGATTGCTAAGTCCGAAGATTTGGCACGGACCCTCCCAAGTCCTACCAATCGCGACTTGATAAAAATTAATTCATTTAAACATGCAATTTCAATTTGGAGCCGCCACTAACCAATTAGGGTTGATTAGAAACCCAAATAAAGTATGGGAGAATACTTTATTTTTGCGAACCAGAGATTCAATAAGTCCGGGGACGTGATTACGCTAGATTAATCTAACGCCCTTTCGGTACCTTTTATTTTTTTTTTTAAAAATATTTTGCAAACAATGTTGATTAATTTTAATCTAAGCTACTAACATGCAAATGGTGGTCATGCGGGTGCACAATCAATAAAGTAACATTCAATGGAAAATATGCTAATAAAAATGCATGCCTTAAACATGATTTCTAAATGACCGGACACCTAATTTTCTTTTTCTTTTTTTATAAAAAAATGTTAATTATATGCAATCTTGATCTAAATTTAATATGCATGGATTTTACTTTAATGATATGGAAATGCAATTCGTATGGCCTAACTTAAACTATCACTATATGTATGCAATCTAATTTATATAATCCTAAATATGCATATGTTTCATGACATGAGATGAATGACATAATAATTCTATATGCATGTTCTTTTTGTGATTTTTTTTAATGATTTTTTTTTATTACACATATGCAACCTATATTAAACAATGATGACATGACATTGGATTAATTATGAACTAACTGTTAATTAACCGGGTAAAAGACTTTTGTGTTTTCTTTTTTTATTTGAAATGACCTAGTAATTTTTATTTTAAAAGGTGACATAATGATGCAATGCTAATTTTTGGCATTTTTTATTTTTATTAATAAAAAAATACTACATGATGATAATGTTAAAACATTAACCTATAACCTTCTAATTAAAACGCAACATGTAATGTGTGCATTATAAAATCTATATAACCTAAATAACATCATTTTTTGTTTTGATTTTATTAAAGGAATATCATCATAATTCTACATGAATCTAAAAAATAAAATACGTTGCTTTAAATGTGGAATGTGTATAGACCTAAATATCTAATATGATGCATGATATATGATGAGCAAATAATAACACGCTAAAATAAAAACCATCCATGTAAATCAATGGCATTTTAATATGAATCAATGATGCAAAGAAATTCATGAATTTTGCCATAAAAAGTGAAATAATCAAAAATCTAACCCGACGTCTCGCGGGTCAATATTTTTGATTATCATAACTTAATATGACAAATTTCCTAATGATAAAAATAAATCAAAACAAATCAAGTTAGAATATATTATAAGTAAATAAAAAGAAACTATGAAATCAAATACTTAAAATTTACCTAGTCCAACTCACGGTAGACTTGAAGAAATGGCGAGGAAGCAGTAATGGCTGAACTGCGATGGTGGCTCGCCAAGGGTGAGAGGTCCGGTGACCGGAGCTGAGGTGGTCGTCGGAGCTCCGGCAAGAGCTCGGTGATAATCGGACCCGCAGCAAAACAGGGGACGGCAGCAAATGGGTCGTGGGCACAGTTAAGGCGTGGAGCGGGGGCGTCGGGTTCTCGGGTTGCAGGTCGCGGAGCTGCGCGGCGAGGCTGCGGGAGGTGCACGGAGGCGCGGCGATGACCGGCTGAATCGCGAACCGACGGGTTGCAGGCGGTGCGATCTGGTTCGAGCTGGGAGGAGCGGTGTCACCCGGGGTGGACGCGGTGGCGGAGCGGACAAGGCAACGATGCGAAGGAAAGGGCTCGAGCGGAGTTGATGGTGCAGTGGCCGGCGGGCGGGGCCGAGCGGCCCTCGCTCGAGGCGAGGCGGGTCGGCGAAGAAACTGGGTGGGCGAGGAGGGCTCGGCGGGCAGCCGCGGCAGCAGGGCGTTCGGCGTCAGGCGCCGCGGTGGTCGGACGGGGACTCCGAGGTGGAGGTGCGGTAGGCGACCGGTGGGCTTGCTGTCGGGTTGGGAGTCGGTGGCAGGTGCGGTGGAGCGCGAGCGTTGGGGCTGGTGGGAGCGACTCGCAGAAACAGCGAGGCGGTGGCGGAGGCGTGGTGGTGCTTCAAGGATGACGCTGGACAGAGGCGCGACGCTGTGGGCTTGAATGGTCAGATTTGCGGAGCGTCGGGCGGAGGCGGGATCGGCGCGGCGCCAGCGAGGACGGAGCAGAGGGCGGTGTGGTCTCCAGTGGGGCTTCAGGGGTCGAAGAGGAGCGGGTCACGGCTTCAAACGGCATTAATCGCGGCGGTGCTGGCAAGTGGTGAGGTTGGAGACGGTAGAAGACGAAATGGGGAAGAAGGTGACAAAAGAGGGGTCTTGTCAACTTTTTTCCCCTTTTACCTTTCCCTTTTTTCACTTTTCTTCTCTATCTCTCCACGCTCCTTTCTACCCTCTTTTCTTTTTGACTTTTTTTCTTTTCTTTTCTCTCCCTCAAAAGAACGAACCAAAACCCAAAGCTTTCTCTCACTTTTCTTCTCTTTTTTTTTTTTTTTTTTTCATGAAGAGAAGCCCCTTGAATTCCTAAACCTCGGCTTCTCTTTTTATAGAAGAAAACTTGAAATTTTTGAAGATTTGCGATATTCACTCAACCTCTTCAACAAAAAATGGCTCCAAAAACACCGTTGAATTATTTTGAATTCAAAAAATTTTTTTAAAATTTCCCTCTAACCTTTTCCAAAGAACCAAATTTTTATTATTATTTTAAAAATAATAAATTTTAAAATAGGTGTCAACAGCTGCCCCTCTTTGAAGGAAGCTCGTAGAGATTTCCTTCAAAGATAAATAAGACCTAAATTTAAACCATGCAAAATGAATGCAAAATGAATATGCAAATGTTAATTTTTTTTTTTCAAATAAATTTTTTTGAAATGCATATGCAAATGTTAATGCCATGTAAATTCAATGATTTATTTATTTATTTATTTGAAATGCAAATGCAAAATCAAAAAATGCATATGCAAATGTTAATGACCTCTTTTTCAAATAAATTTAATTCTTTTTGAAATGCAAGGTCATGCAATAATGCAATGTAAATGCAATGATTTGGTCAAAAACATATATTTCAATGTGTCCATGCTCAATGAAATGCAAATGCAAAGAAGAACACGCACCTGTCATACTTATCTGGAGATTCAGAAAAGTATTATTAGGTGTGAAAATGATTCCTATGAGACCTGACAAACATCTGGAAATTTCTTCAGATAATTGAAAGGCTCAAAGTCTTTAAAAGATCTGGAACTCTCATTAGATCCCAAGCACCTGGAATAACCCCCATTCAAGAAGGATAGAGTAGTTCTAGGCAGTCAGTGTTACATGTCCAGGACCCGTACCATTCTATGGTCGCCTAAAATAGTAACATAACTTTACAAAGAGACTGCTTTCCTAGGACCCGTACCATTCTACGGTCGCCCAGTATGACAGTGTTTGGTTGTGTCTAGGACCCGTACCATTCTATGGTCGCCTTGACGGAAAATTGATTTTACAGACCTCGTACCATTCTGGTCGCCTGAATGGGTAAATAGGTTTTGTCTAGGACTTGTACATTCTACGGTCGCCTAAACGGGATTTACCTTCGAATAAGGAGTTTTGTCTAGGACCCGTACCATTCTACGGTCGCTGAACGAATGGAGAAACATTTTCCAAGACCCGTAATTCTAGTTAGAGAAATAGGTTTTGTTAGGACCCGTACCATTCTACGGTCGCCTAAATCAAACTAAATCTGAAGAAAAATCTTTGGGGGATTTGGGACTCTCATCAAATCCCAAGCACCTGGAAATTGCATCAAGTACTTAAAAATTCTAAACATCTGGAAATCACATCAGACGCTCGAAAAGACAAATACTTGGAAGTCACATCAAGCATTTAAGGGTTCAAATATCTGGAATTCAAACTAGACATTTGAAAACATTTTATAAATGGGTATTTGGAATTCTCATCAAGCACCAAGATAACTGAACAAACTCAGGGCTTCAAAGACAAATACTTTGGTCTTTGAGGAAAAATTCATTTAATTTTTTTTAAAATTCAATGAAGGTCCATACATGATGGCTTTTTCAAAACTTCCACAAGGAAAAATTATCAAGATAATTTTCACTGAGCTGTGAATCTCTTGAACATGCTAAATAAGGCACTTTTAGTGTGAAAATGCTTTTCACTCGCTCTCATTTAGGGGGGGTTATTTGTCCCGACCATTGATGCGGGAATATATCACTCAATCTTATCATCATCTTGTCGACAAGAGTTCGAATTTTCTTGCAATCAGTACGACCTTACCAATCGAGAGGTCTTTGACAAAGGATTGTAATGTGGGTTTGGTCAATGGCTTAGCAAAGGGATTCTTTGAGTCAAAGCAATTGAAAGAACAATTCTGTAATCATCTCCGGGTTTACAAGTCAAGAACCCCGCAAAATGAGAAAGAAATAATCTTGCTCGCACTTCTTCGAGCAATGCTCAAAACATGTGAATTCCTATGTTAATTTCAAGTGCCCTAATCCGAAGAGACTTTGTAAGGGACGTAACATAGGCTGGGTTCATGGGTTGAGAAACGAAAGGATCGTTAGGCTCAAAGATGTGTGTAATGGGTAAGAGTTGGTGATCATCTTGACATTACCACCAGTTTTATTCGCCACAAATTGTCTTCTTGACAAATTTCTTTATTGGCTCAAGAGTTTATCACCCGATGCCAATGATTATTCAACTCGGAGATCTTTTCTCAACATCAAAGTCATTTTCTTTGATGATGGGCATTGGTCATGCATCGGGCACTTTTTTTTTTTTTTTTTTTATGCCCCCCAATTCATAAGTGATTTCTCTTCTTTTCACGGGCATTGGCCTTGCTTTTACTAGGCACACTTTGCTTTTTCATGCCCTTTATTTTTGCACTTATTTTCTTTGGACTCACACAGTCTTCTTTCATCAGCATTTTAGACCATGCTATTGAATGATTGTCTTTCATCTTGCCCCAAAGTGTGGGGATGATCACCAACTGGGTTTGACATGAAATGAATTCATAGGCTCAAGTGGGCTATGCAAAAAGGATATAAGTGTGTAGGATAAAGAAAGAACTGCTCTTCGTCATCCTAAGGCACTTAAATTATCACATGAATTCAATGTAATAGCACAACTTGAAGATTGATGCAAGTGAAAGCAAGAAAATTTCTATCCATTTCACTCTCCTTCAATGTCAACTTACCTCCATTTGCCCCGATGTGGGGTGGTTCTTGATAGGGGTAGTATGAAAGAAATTCTTCAAGTATTTGGGCTCAAAGAGGGGTTAAACAAGGGTTCACTGATAGAGAAATGAACTGCCCCTCGTCATTTTAGTTGCGTACTTTTCGCAAGAAAACTCTTCACCTTGAAGTACAAGATGTTTCCATACTCACCTCACAATGTATAAACAAGGGACTGTGTATGGGATAAGGCTTGCCTTTCACACCTCATTTAGCATGTTCAAGTAACTCGACATCTTTCACTGAATTATCCATTTTGATAAATTTCAAGTGGAATTGACAAATTGCATAATATCATGTGAAAGCATTCTATAATGACAAAAAGCCATGCTCTATTCTTGCACATCAAATCATAAAGTCAAAGCTGTTAAGTGTCTATGTCTTGCCCCTCTTTGCAAGGGAGCTCATAGAGATTCCTTAAATGTGTGCAAGGCTGCACCTGAAACATAAAGCAGATAATTAAATGAAACAAACAGGGTAAATTAGATGCATGCTGGAAGATGATTTTATTTTGAAAATTTTTTCAAGGGAACATGAAGAAGCCCAACCTTCAGAATTAGCTCCTTGCCATTTTCTTTTGGGTAGGATTTCATCACAGGGCTAGTTTGGTGTACTTCAACATGCCTTTAAAACATGAAAATCTCCATGTATTTTATTGGATGAAAAGCAAATTACATTATTGAAATGAAGGAAATCCTAGAATTGAAAATGCAAAATGCAAATATGGAAAGCAATAAAGACTCCTGCGCAGAGGAGTGTGCAAATAATTAAAATTTTCTTACTCTCGAGCTTTGTCAATGGCAAACAATTCAGTCATTCCTTCGAGTGCGTCATCAGAGCTCTCAATCTTTGGAGGTGCGGGATCATCTATGCCACCCCATCCATCTGGGATGATATCCCGTGAGTCAAAGTAGGAGCTGGGAGGAGCTGAATACTTTACATAGTAATCGAACTTGCCACTTGGTTGCCCAAGGGTGTCCATCACTTCACTTCCTCATGCATCATCGAAACATGGTCGGCTGCATCAAAACTGAAAATGGCATTCTAGCTTCCGGGTGGTCAGGGAGTGGGTTATTCTGGATGTTCGGATGTGCATCGCGGAATGAGACCACCTTAGCATCCAAAAGATTTTGGATTTTGTGTTGCAGCGTATAACAATCGTCAACAGAATGCCCTACCTCCCCCATATGGTAAGTACATGTCTTGGATGGATCATAGTTGGGGAAACGCTCGGGATTAGATCGCTTGGGTTCCTTAGCGAGTAATCCTTTCTTCTGAAGGGTCGGCAAGATCTTGGACAAGGGCTTAGGAAGTGGCATAAATTGACGCCTGGAAGAGTTTTTGCTGGCCAAAGAATGGTCGTGCTCCTCCTTGATGGGTGTTCGGGATAGGGCGAGGTGGTTGCACATAAGCTGCATTAACCTCCGCTACAAGTTCCTTATCTTTCTTGGCTAAGACTCTCCCATATGAGCGGTTTGATCGACGCCCATCCATCACGCAATGCTACTTCAATTCGCTCGCCGACAGGGATTAGCTGATTGAATGACTCGGCAGTCGATCCCAGCATTCGATTTCGATACTCAGGCGGGAGTGTCTTCATGAACAAATCCATCAGCTCCTTTTCTGTCGGCTCCGGAGTAATTTGAGCGGCTATAGCCCTCCATCTCGTGACATATGCCTTGAAAGATTCCGTCCTCTTCTTCTCAGTGCGAAGTAAATCTTCTCGAGATGGAGTGACATCAATATTATACTTATATTGCTTGAAGAAGGCATCAGTCAAATCCTCCCAAGTCTCCAAAGCAGATTAATCTTCTTCATGATGTACCATTGCGGCGACGGTCTGTCGGGCTTGCTTGAAATTGTTGAATCATCAAGGGGATGTTATCAACATATTGGGTCATCCCGACCACATAAGTCCGCAAATGGATCTTCGGGCAAGAAGTGCCATCATACTTTTCAAAGTCCGGCATTTTGAACTTCTTCGGCATTTTGACCTTTGCATAGTGGGACAAATCAGTTGGGTCTTGGGTAAATGAACCCTGCAACTGCTTAAGTTTCTCCTCGATTTTGCCAGCGTTTTTCTTGCTCTGTCTTTGGTATAGCCGAGTGTATCACTTGTATCTCCTCATCAACAACAATTTGAGGCGTGTCAGTAATTTTCTCCTTTGAGACATCCTTAGAGCTTGATGGGCCACTTGTGGATATATTCTTGCCTTTATCTCTCGGATCAGCTATGGGAACATGTTGTGGTAACACCACTTCATCTTGCGGAGCTGGTGGAGCAGTGTTTGCTTGGAGAGAATCAATTTGCTTAGAGAGCTGCTCAAGAACATTTAGGACTTGTTTCATCTCCGATTCGAGGGTAGCAATGCGAGCTTGTTCAGCAACATGCGTTTGTTCGGTGTTATCAGCCATTGTTGCTCTTGAACGGGTACGGATTGGCGATCTTGGGTGAGCCGTGTTGTCACCTAAGAGAAAAGAGATAATGTAAGAAACGATGACAAGATAGGAAAATGGCCCATGACAATGGTCTAATCGCCTGATTTTATTTAAAATTTATTTGAAACTTTTGAATAAAACTTTCTCATGTCCCCTAAAATTGACTAAAATTCAAACTAAAATTGAAATCTAAGAAACAAAAACCAAAACATTTTATTTTATATGCTTTGAACCCAAAAGCTTTTTATTTTCAACTTCAATCATTTCCACTTTTCGCTTAAGATGCTCTGGGCATTGTCACACTAAGAAACAAGGCCTGGTCACCTTGATCTAATTGGTCCAACCATATTTTGAGCTCTTTTGGGAGAGGAAATGAATTGCACGTTGGTTTTCCCATTGCACATAAAACAAGATTGATTGACAAAACCTATTGTCATGGACAAAAGAAATTGCAAGTAAGTAAGTTAGATTGAAGTGAGAATTTAAATAACTTACTTTCACTGGGAATGGATGAAAATCACATAGACACACGCATGAAATGTGAGGCTCGATTTCTATCTAGATGGCTTAACAAAATAGAGCTAAGAGGATGATCTGACCGTTGCAGTCTCGCATTAACGTGTCAGGTCCTCCTAACCCCGGCTCAGTCGAATGGAATGTCTAATAATCACGCAGTCTCGCGGATATGGACAAACACATTCGACACCATGAAGAACTTTCGGGGAAGAGAATGTCAACCTCTATATAGCGGTCTCGCTTTAGAGGAAGTATCCTTCTCAACACCATCCTAAAAATCCTATCGCAGCCCAGGTCCGGCAGCAGGTCGTGTGTGCTATAGTGTAGTGTTAAAACAATAAAACATGCACATAGTTTAATTGCAAACAACACTTCTATAATTTAAGTTCAACCATTCATCCTTAACTCCAACCTGCAAAACAAGGGTTAGCAAAGACTACTCCCCTTATACCTCCCATCTGCAAGAACATTTAACACTTAATGTTAGGAGCGTACCTTGTTTCCATGTTGCCAAACAAAATATTTTTTTCTTTTTTAAAAAAAAATAAAACAGGCCTATGTCCACTATGAGTTTTAACTCTGTCCCCAGCGGAGTCGCCAAGCTGTCGCGACCTTCCCGAATTTTTTGAAGGGTGAATTATTCGAAAGGAGGCTAATGGATTACTAAGTCCGAAGACTTGGCACGGACCCTCCCAAGTCCTACCAATCGCGACTTGATAGAAATTAATTCATTTAAACATGCAATTTCAATTTGGAGCCGCCACTAACCAATTAGGGTTGATTAGAAACCCAAATAAAGTATGGGAGAATACTTTAATTTTGCGAACTAGAGATTCAATAAGTCCGGGGACATGATTACGCTAGATTAGTCTAACGCCCTTTCGGTACCTTTTATTTTTTTTTAAAAATATTTTGCAAACAATGTTGATTAATTTTAATCTAAGCTACTAACATGCAAATGGTGGTCATGCAGGTGCACAATCAATAAAGTAACATTCGATGGAAAATATTAACAAAAATGCATGCCCTAAACATGATTTCTAAATGACCGGACACCTAATTTTCTTTTTTCGTTTTTTATAAAAAAAATGTTAATTATATGCAATCTTGATCTAAATTTAATATGCATGGATTTTACTTTAATGATATGGAAATGCAATTCGTATGGCCTAACTTAAACTATCACTATATGTATGCAATTTAATTTATATAATCCTAAATATGCATGTGTTTCATGACATGAGATGAATGACATAATAATTCTATATGCATGTTCTTTTGTGATTTTTTTTTAATGATTTTTTTTTTATTACACATATGCAACCTTATATTAAACAATGATGACATGGCATTGGATTAATTATGAACTAACCTGTTAATTAACCAAGTAAAAGACTTTTGTGTTTTCTTTTTTTTATTTGAAATGACCTAGTAATTTTTATTAAAAAAAGTGACATAATGATGCAATGCTAATTTTTGGCATTTTTTATTTTTATTAATAAAAAATACTACATGATGAGAATGTTAAAACATTAACCTATAACCTTCTAATTAAAATGCAACATGTAATGTGTGCATTATAAAATCTATATAACCTAAATAACATCTTTTTTTGTTTTGATTTTATTAAAGGAAAATCATCCTAATTCTAAATGAATCTAAAAATAAAATACGTTGCTTCAAATGTGGAATGTGTGTAGACCTAAATATCTAATATGATGCATGATATATGATGAGCAAATAATAACACGCTAAAATAAAAACCATCCATGTAAATCAATGGCATTTTAATATGAATCAATGATGCAAAGAAATTCATGAATTTTGCCATAAAAAGTCGAAATAATCAAAAATCTAACCCGACGTCTCGCGGGTCAATATTTTTTATTATCATAACTTAATATGACAAATTTCCTAATGATAAAAATAAATCAAAACAAATCAAGTTAGAATATAAAAAAATAAAACTCCATGGACTGAACTAATCCTTCCAGCTTCTTCAAGTCTTCCCTTAGATGAGCTACCTCTTCTCCTTTGGCATTGGCTTGAATTTGAAAAGAGAGATCTTTGATCGATCTTGCGGGGAAATGAGAAGATGCTTTTCCAGCATTCTTCGGGACTTGAATTTCACAGTCAAAGCATAGATTTGACCACGCATTTCCGGGGAAGGATATCAAGTATGAGACGAAAATCTGCCGAATTATCCGTCGTGTACCGACATTTTGCTCGGTCGATGGAGTAAACGCGGACGATGGATCTTACGTGAAATCGCGCGGTTTCGATGTTGATGTATCATGACCTTCTCCGAGGCATTTGAACATCTTCTGGATTTGCTTTAGAGCGACTCACATCTTCACAAGGGAGATGTAGTCTTCTGAGCTCAACTCCTCCCCCTGTTTCTAATGCTTCTCCCCCTGTTTGAAAGCCTCGGATGGGAAAGAATGAGGGTCAATCTACGCAATGACTTGAAGATCTTCATCCTCATGTGCAGACTTTTCTTTGGCTGCCTCCTCTTCTTTTCCAGCTTCTTGCTCGCTTCTTCTTTCTCTGTCTCTTCTCTCTCTTTCTCTTCTTCTCTTGCCTTTTCTTGTCTCTCTTCTTCTCTCTGTTTTTGCTCTTCTTCTTTTTCCTTCTCGACATTAGTTGATTCGGATACATAACGTCTTCTCCTTATCAAAGCAGAAATAGTGCAATCCTCCTCTTCTTCTTCTTCTTCTTCATCCACCAAGAGTCTCCTCTTTTGCTTTTTGGATGGTGGATTGATTTGCTCCTTTCCTTTCCTTTTGGATGCCGAAGGTCTTGGAGATTTCATTTTGAACTTGCTCCATTTCCTTTTCAAGTTCTTTCAGACGCATTTTTGTCACCATTCGTAGACCCACCACCATTTTATCGCATGGTCGAACACACAGAGATTGTGGGGGCTCAATATTCAAGTGTCTGAAGATCTTGGTCACAAGACTTGCATAAGGCAGTTGTCCCTTGTCCTTCACCATTGCTCTATACATGTGAAAGAGAATGATGTGAGGAAAAGAGAATTTCTTCCCTTTGATGATTGCATACATCAATTTTGCCTCCGAATTTGACACATGTTGTCTTTGATGTCGATTTCGGCCTAAGACGATTGATGACAATTTTGTGCAGCAAAATGTTGATAGCACGCATTCTCGTGTAGACAATTTTCCCTTACATCATGTTGCCTTTCACAAGATCCAGCATAAGACGAGCCTTTGGAAAGTTTAATCGGTTGATATGATCCTCTCTCTACTCAATGATATCAGCCAACATGTCCACATCTACTATGTAGTCTTGGTCTCGGACACTAAAGGACATTCTATTCGCATCCAAAAGCTAAGATTCGAATAGAAATATGCATCGATTGAGCATATCCTTCAGTAGTGTCAGAGCAAAATTGCTCAAGTTGCAGTAGATCAAACTTCTCCCTTAAGTTCACATGAATAGCATCCAGAAAATCAAAATCAACGCTTCTAGGGTTTATCACCTCTCTCTTCAACAGCCTGGAAAACAAATTCTCATGTTCTTTGGATTTAAACAAATCCATCCTCTTTCCTTTCACCTTTGCAGCAACACCCAATCTCGGTTGAAAATCATAAAACATTTTATCATCGTTATTCCCATCAGTAGGTTTCTGTCCAGACACACGAGGATCACTAGGAATACTAGCAAGTGCTTCCTCTGCCCTTCCTCTAGGAGCAATTCCCAACTCCTCCATTTGTCGCAGAAAAGATACTCATTCCCATAGTTCTTACTTTTGAGAAACTCATTCACATGGTTCAACGGAGTTCCTATGCTTTTCAAAGCACAATAGAGTTTATAGATAAAAGAGGGTTTTTGTATTCTTACAAGCTCTGCATCCTCGATTATCTCATCCTCTCGATGGTGACCCGCACTTTGTGGGGTAGATGGAGAAGAGTCACATGATGGAGAAGAGTCACGTGCTGGAGAGCGAATCGGGCTCTGTTGCTGACTTGATAACTCATCTTCTTCGGTGAGATCAACATGGGTAGGACCCTCTCTTGCTCTTTGTGGTCCCCTCCTTGCGATTCTTGAGGACTTCCTTGAAGAAGACATCTTTCTTTGACACTGAGAGATTTCTTTAATCGTTTTCCCAAGAAAAGTTGACAACTTTCTCGAGTTTGAACACGAAATGGAAACGAGATTGAGAGAAGAATGCTTTTCGACGGTTTAGAAGATAGAGAGAAGAAAAACTGTTTATATTTAGCTCTGTTTCAAAAAGGAAAAACCAATCGGTACGAAGGAAAGTGAACCGACGAATTCTTTTAAAATCAATAACTGCCATTTTTGATAGAAGTTATAATTTTGAAAAGACACGATTCCCTTTTTCTCGGTAATTCGTAAATAATCATACCTTTTTGAGACAGAGTAAAATAACAACTTACAGTTAATACCCATGAGTCTGAGTCTGAGTCTGAAAGTCTGAGAGTCTCTAGACTTTAACTTCCTCAAGCTTCAAAATGTTGAGACTGGAGCGAATAAAATCAAATTGATTTTTTCTCCAAAGGCTTTGTGAATATATCTGCCAGTTGACTCTTTGAATCAACAAATTGAATCGAGATTTCTCTATTTTGAACATGATCTCTGATGAAGTGATGTCGAATCTCTATATACTTTGCTTTTGAGTGAAGAATTGGATTTTTAGTGAGATTTATTGCACTAGTGCTGTCGCATTTGATTTCTGTGCATGAGTCTTCAATTCCGAAGTCTTGAAGCTGTTGTTTAATCCACAGAATTTGCGAACAGCAGTGCCAAGAGCTACATACTGCTTCATTGTTGAAAGAGCCACGTACTGTTTCCTTGAAAACCAAGATCTTGTCCTATTTCCAAGTAACCGGCACGTACTGCAAGTACTCTTTCTATCAACTCGCAACCTGCTAGATCTGCGTCCGAATATCCCAGGAAGATTAAAGTCTCCCTTCTTAGGATACCGAGACCAATGCTTGAAGATGAAGCAACGTATTTAATAATACGTTTCGCAAAGACCGAGATGAGATTCTCTAGGGTCTAATTGAAACCTAGCACGAGATGCAAACACATAACAAAATATCAGGTCTAGAAGAAACGTAAGATAAAGAAGTGAACCGATGATACTCTGTATAATTTTTGATCAACTTTCTTCCCTTCTTCATCTTTGTCTATCTTCAAGGAACAAGACATTGGTATGTCGGTCTGTTTGCACTTTTCAAGCCCAAATCTTTTGACAAGATCATTAGCATATTTTTCTTGATAAATGAAAGTTCCTTCCTTCAATTGTTTTATTTGAAGTCCAAGAAAGAATGTTAACTCTCCCATTATACTCATTTCAAACTCATCCCGCATAGACTTAGAAAATTTCTTGCACAAACTTTCATTAGATGATCCAAAAATAATGTCATCCACATATATTTGAACAAGTAAAAAGCTTTTGTTTTCCTTTTTGATAAATAAAGTAGTATCAACTTTACCTTTAACAAATCCATTCTCGTATTAAAAACTTACCGAGTACGTCGTACCACGCTCGAGGTGCTTGCTTTAAACCATACAAGGCCTTTTTTTTTTTCGAAGGCGAGTCCGGCTTCTTTGGGTCTTCAAACTCGGTGGTTGTTCCACATAGACTTCCTCATGGATAAATCCATTTAGGAAGGCACTTTTGACGTCCATTTGGAATAACCTGAAATCTTTATAACAAGCAAAAGCAAGCAATAATCGAATAGCTTCTAACCTTGCTACCGGTGCGTAAGTCTCATCATAGTCTATCCCTTCTTCTTGCGTATATCCTTTGGCTACGAGTCTAGCCTTGTTTCGTACGACTTTACCTTTCTCATTCATCTTGTTTCGAACACCCATTTGGCTCCAATAACGGTTTTACCTTTTGGTTTAGGTGTCAATTCCCAGACATCATTAATGATAAACTGTCTGAGCTCATCTTCCATAGCTTCAATCCAGCTTTCGTCAGACAAAGCTTCTTCTATGCTTTTTGGTTCAATTTCAGAAATGAGAGCTACGGCACTAGACTCTTCACGCCTTTTGGATCTGGTGCGAATTCCTTCATTAAGTTCGCTAATAATTAGATCTTTGGGATGACTGGACTTATGCTTCCGATTCTTTGGTTGATTTATCTCGGCTGATGATCCCTTTCTTTGCCCGAGTCTTCAAAAATGGTTTGATGCTGGTCTTCCGAATCGTGACGCCTCTTGAGTTGAAGACTTTGGAGAGGTTGGAGCAAGATCAGACTCTTCATGATGAGTCTGATTGGATTCATCTTGTATTGAGTCTTGAAATTTGACATTCATTGACTCCTCCACGGTCGACTCTTCTTGTTATAGACTATGTAGGCTTTGCTTGATGAAGAATATCCAAGGAAGATGCCTTCATCTGATCTTTCTTCAAACTTACCAACATAATCTTTTGCATTTTTCAATATAAAGCATTTGCAACCGAACACATGAAAATATGAAACAATAGGCTTCTTACCTTTGAATAATTCATAGGGGTTTTCTTTAAAATAGGTCTTAAAAAGACTCTATTAATGATATAGCAAGCTGTTGAAATGACTTTAGCCCAAAATCGAGAAGAAATTTTACTTTCAATTAAAAGAGTTCTTGCCATTTCTTGAAGAGATCTATTCTTCCTTTCCACAACTCTATTTTTTGCTGAGGAGTATATGGAGAAGAGAACATATGCTTAAAGCGATTCATCACGAATTTTGTAAAATCTTGATTTTCAAATTCACCACAATGATCTGTTCTTATGCTTGAAATAACACATCCCTTTTCATTTTGAACCTTTTTAGCAAATTTTTCAAAATATGAAAAGGTTTCGGATTTACTTGCTAGAAAAAATACCCAAGTAAAGCGAGAGTAATCATCCACGATTACTAAGCAATATTTCTTACCTCCAATACTCGGGTTCGGTTGGTCCGAAGAGATCCATATGAAGTAAGCGCAGTACATGATTAGTTGAGACATGATTTATAGAGTTATATGAATTTCTTACCTGCTTTCCCAGAATACATGGAGTACACAGTTCAGTCTTTTGATAAGGTAATTTGGTAGACCACGAACAAGCTGCTTTGATGAGATTTTGGCTAATTGCTTCATATTAATATGCCAAAGCTTTCTGTGCCATATACTTGCTTCATCTTGTATTGAAATCAAGCATTGCGATTCTTCTGGTTTCACGTCCAGGAGATAGATATTTCCATGCCTTCTACCCAAGAAAGACTAAGTAGAGTCTTTACTGGTTCCAGAACATATTCCTTCTTGAAAGAAGATCTTAAAACCAGTATCACATAGTTGATCGATCTTTGAGAAGATTGTAATTGAGTCCTTCCACTAGAGAAACATTGCTTATTGTGAGATTTCCAATTTTCACAGTTCCAAAACCCACAATTCTTCCTTTGCTATTTCCTCCAAATGAGACTTTTCCACCATTTACTTGAACAAGCTTTATAAAGCATTTTGAGTCTCCTGTCATATGTCTTGAACATCCACTGTCTAGATACCACTTTACCTTTCTCTTGATAGATACTTCAAATTCGCTGTCTGAATCTGATTCAGAGTTTGAGTCTGAGTCTGATTGCGCCATCAGACACAAGTTGGCATATTCATCATCACTTTCTTCACACTCGTATCACCGGTGTTTCAGCTTTGAGAGCCTTTCGAGACTTTTCAGCCTTTCCTTTCTTCTTCTTTAGAAGAGGACAGTTGGGTCTGATGTGTCCCTTTTTCTTACATTCAAAGCAAACAACATCTTTATTTGCTTCATCATCATCAACAATCTTGGTCTGTTGTCTTTGAAAGCCTTGTCTCTTAGAGTTGAATCTTCTTCATTTTCTATTCAACTTTCTGAATCTTCTTATCATTAGGGCAAGCTCCTCATCGTTCATATCGTCTTCGGAATCTGTAACATCAGAATCATCATTTGATTTTAATGCAATGGATTTCTTACCTTTTGGATCTTCGTCTTCGTTTATTCGTTCCACTTCATAAGAGTGAAGAGTTCCAACCAGCTCATCGACAGATAGTGGCATGATTCTCTGTGTCTCTCTTATTGAAGTCTTTATGTGATTTCAGTCCTTGGAGAGTCCACGCAGAAGCTTGTTAACCTTCATAGAATCAGAAATCGGTTGACTTTGATTTTGTAGACCATTCACAATTTCTGTAAAACGACTAAACATGTCAGTTATTGATTCTCCAGATCTCATTTTGAAGGCTTCATATTGACCGAGAAGAATGTTGATTCTAGTCTCTTTTACTCGATCAGTTCCTTCATAGGTAATATGTAACCTATCCCAGACTTCTTTTGCTGTATCACAAGAAGATATTCTGTTATATTCAATAGGTGATAAAGCACAATATAAAGAATATATTGCTTTTGCATCAAGAGTTTGTCTCTTGATTATTTCTTCCTGAGACATTCCGCTAGCTTCCACAGCTTCTTTTCCTCTTTCTGAGACAGCTGCAACTTTAGGAATGATTCATTTTTCTACAACGTCCCATTCCAGAGGATCCTTTGATCGTAGAAAAGCTTTCATCTTGTTCTTCCAGATGTTGTAATCATTTCCATCAAAGTAGGGTGGTCTAGTATTGCTTTGCCCTTCCACCAGCCCTGGTGCTAACATACTAGCCATGGATCTTTTACTCTGAAGTAAAACACTTCAAATAAAGTGAGTACATGTGCTCGATACCAATTGATATAGCTAGAACGAGTACCCGAGAGGGGGTGAATAGGTATAAAACGATTTTTCACTTAAATCACACAACACTAGACAATTGATGGATATAAACAACAATCGAAAGACTCGAGAGAAGGGAAAAGAGAATTGAACACAATGATTATAGTGGTTCAGCTTTTGTTTAAGCCTACGTCCACTCTTCGCACCGATGACCTATTGGCTGGATTCCACTATGAACAAAGAAGTGTTACAAGCGTTGTTCTTCCTTGATTGAGTGGTGTAGATGATCTACCACACTTGCTCAAGATACCACTAAGTATAAACACTCTTTTGTGTATACAATTTTGCTCGAATGAATCGACCGAATATCAAGGAACTTCAGGACTGAATTCGTCTATCGAGCGTGCACTAAAATAACTTGAACGACTTCCTTTTATACTCCTTCATGCCATCATACCCGTTGGCACTTACCAAAGGAATTCCTCCAATCTACCCGTTGGACGGAATCAATTAAGGAGATCTTTCGAGCTATTAAAGGAACATGGCGATAGCCCATCAATCCATGTTCGCCCATACAATCAGGATCTTGGTTTCCAAGAATAGAACTTTCCAAGATTACTTCGTCAATCATCGGATCTTGAATAGAAAGAATCCGTTAGCTTAACCCAGCCAAGATATCTTCTCCGAGAGAATAGGACTAACTCCTTAACCAAACACTTAGGTTCGAATAGCCTTTCGACACTTTGGATTAGAAAACTGTCAATGAGAATATCTTTAAGTCTTGAGTCTTGAGTCTTGAGTCTTGATGTCCAACTGTCTTCAGACTCTAAACAGAAAGTCTGTAATAATCCAGACTAGACTGATAGAAACGTTTTGTCAGCTTCAAAATATTCTGGCGAGATTTCTCCAACATAACTGAGTCTCACAAATTTTCAAAAAGTATAATTAAGCTATAAAACTTATCAAATTGGTCCAATCAAATCATTCTTTTGATTGTACTATTTTAAATTTTAAGACTTAATTGCATTTATATGATAAATTTTAGGACTTTTAATACACTTATTCCCAATATGTTTTTACTGTGTGACGTCAACAAAAGGTCGAAATTTCTATTTCAGGGATAAAGGAATTTTAACCATGGATGTACCTAGATAGGTCATCCGCTAAATCTCGTGATTATTAATGTTATTACCATATGACATAGGGAGAGAAAGGTTGCGGATTTGGGGGATGGGGATTGGAGAAAAACAACGATCGCCAACATCAAATTAAAGGCTTTGTAAAGGGTTTGGAATAATAATCTGTAAAAGATCACGTTCAATTAGAAACGCTATAAAAGGTTTTGAGAGCCGAAGCTCCGTTCCGTCCCTCCGGTGTGGCGAAGATGCGGACGAGGCCCTCAGCGTCGAAGGGCTTGAAAAGCAAAGGGTGTTGCTCGTCCACGAGCTCGTCGGGGCACCGAACGGTTCCTTCGATGCTGGAGAAGATCCCGATGGAGAGCCTGGCCTCGTGCCCGCGCATCATCACACGGTGTCGAGGACAGTATAATCTTCCGTTGCTCCATCCCTAAGAAAAGACCATGAAAGAGGTCGCAGCTGAGGTGAAAGTTATACATACAGCCGTGCATGCATCTCTTAATGAAGGAGATTATTGCATGAATGTTAATGGGGGTAAACATCTTGTGTACTCTTATTACTACACAACTCACCTGTCTCAAGAATAATTGTCTAAAAAATCTAAACTTGTTTTTATAGCAATCAATCCTAAATCTTTTTTTTCCTTTGCCAATTTAGACCTTAAACTTTTGACGATTTATCAATATAATCCTTCCAACCAATTTTAATCAAAAATCGCTGACGTGGATGTTGACACTAACATAGATGATTTTTACAATTTTTTTATTTTCCAAATTTTTTGCAATTTTTCCCCTCTTTCTTTTTTTTTTCTTTTTTTTTTTCTACTTCCCTCTGCTGGTCAATGGGGCCTCAACAATGGCCATTGGAGGTCGCCACCATATAGCAAAGGTTGCCCTCGCCTATGGACAGCAACTGGCAAGTAACAGGAAAAAAGAAAAAGGAAAGAAAAGAAAAAGAGAAAAAAAAATAGAAAATTCATTTAAGAGATACTCTTGGCAAATCATCAAAAGGTTTAGGATTAAATTGATCAAATTAAAAGGTTTAATATTGAACTAACCATGGTGCAATAAATTTAGGACTATTATGATAATTCTTCTCCATTTATTAAGTAGTTACAATTTGAAAATATTGACCAATTATCCAAATCAAGCATCATGCATATGGATTACTGAGAATCACACGAGAACCCAAAATAAAGGCACAAATCTATTTCAAAGGGCAATTTGCAATTACTTACTGTTCAGTTTTTTAAGCATCCTGGTGGTTAGCGGAAAGTCGTGAATTTCTAAAATCACTCATAAATTTAATTATAGAAGAAATTAATGTTAGGTAAACAAAGACTATTTAAAGGAATGAGCAATATTCTACAACACAAATTGATTGGTCCAAGAAAAATATAGCTCACAAATTAGATATAAAATTATATAGCACGAGCACCGCCGGCATAATGAAAATTTTATACAAACAACCTTGATATGAGGATTTTAATTATCTACTCTGTCAGATCTTCTCAAACCGATTGTGGATAAAATCTCTTACGCAGGATTTTTCTTTAGAGTATGCTTCAATGGTTTAGAAAAATTTTATAGTTTTTGCATATCCACTATTTTTAGTCTTATTTTGTAAAAGGTGGGATATAATGAAGAGATTATTAGAGAGAAGAGAGAGAGAGAGAGAGAGACTCACATGGAATGACTCTCCAAGCATGACGATAGTAGAGGAAGCCGAAGGCGTGACTTTAATCCAGTCTCCATGCTTCGTCTCCACTTCCAACCCGTTCACGTGATTCTGCTGCAGTATGGTCACGAAGTTCGTGTCGTAATGAGTTATGCCTCCGGACTGAGCCTCCTCCGTCTCCGGCGCTCCGTACCTGAGGAGGCGAAGG
Organism: Eucalyptus decipiens; assembly: GCA_014182575.1. NCBI lineage: Eukaryota > Viridiplantae > Streptophyta > Magnoliopsida > Myrtales > Myrtaceae > Eucalyptus > Eucalyptus decipiens. The sequence goes on along the minus strand of CM024611.1, from coordinate 14,034,454 downwards.
GCATGTAGCGTCGACGCAGTGTGCGAGTCGAGATAGCACTCAATGCCGAAGCTTCGGAACACCATCTTCTGAATCGTGTAGTCTAACTCGGACAGCCTCCTCAGGTACGTGTTCAGCAGCTCGCTGGAAGTGATTCAGAGAGGCGAATTTGCCAAGTAATCGAAGTTCTTCACGATGAACAATTTTCGACAGAACGTAAATGACTCGAGCATGGCCAAGGGAAGTTCGGGAATGTGATTCGCGCCATACGTACCAGAATTTGGCGTTCCCCTCTGGCCACAGGAGCCCGGCCAAGCGTTCGATCGCGCCCGAGTTCAGGGCGTCGCGCATCCCCATGGCCTCATGAAGAGGGTTCAGAGGGAGGTTAGCAAGGTAGCCATCGTACGGCCTGGTCGGATCGACGAACTGGCGCTTAGTCTCGGCCGGAAGACCGAACATCTCGTCCATCTGATGGAAGACCTCGTCGTGAAGCTCCACGGTGACCTTGTCGTACAGAGCCAAGAAGCAGCCATACTCTTCGAGCGCCCGCCGGACGGCATCTTGGACGGAATCCCAGCCGCCGCTTCCAGGCTCCGAATCCCCCAATCCGGAAAAATCTATGGAGGGAAGCTCCAGCGCCGGACCTGAACCCATGCCAAAGCCTTTGTCTTTTCTTGCGAGACTTCGACTCTCCGGTGATCGTTTCCCTCAGTTTCTTAGTTTCTGCCGGATTTAAAGGGCCTTGCCATGACTTAGAGCGCAAAAATGCAAAGAACATGCATGAAGCTTCCTCGAAAAGCGCTTGTAAATTAATGCACGACTTGGCATGTTGCGAATGTCATTAAATGTCTGCATTCCAATGACAGCATTGTCTGTTGGCAAGAGCTTGTCTTGTTGCTTGATGTTTATTAAAATTGCGTAACCAACGCCTCGATTGCATCGCCGATACGTATTGCATCGAATTGGTACGATGACCAACGCCTCGCCTCTCAAGAAAAAATGAGACTACAGATTCAATTATCGGTATCAACTCTGAAGTGACGTCTAAATGTTCTGGATATTAGTCTCGGACTAAAAAGGCGAAAAAGGGGGTTTCCAAAGATTTGAGATAATGACTTTTTACTCTAATATAATATAAAATTTTGTAAGGTCTTCAAAAATGACAATGCTCGAGGTTAGCCATCGTGCTGATTGATTGATTAACGACGATATTATTTTCCGAAACAAGCATTTTAGAAGCCAAATAATAATTTTACTGATTTTATTACTTTATTCGTGACAGCCATATACTAATTTAAAGAGGAATCGATTGTATAGTTGACCACGTTACGTATTTATTATGGCTATAGCCAACAAATAGCTTGATTAAACTACACTCCTAGAGGCTAGAATCATTTTAATTACCTCCGTTGACTTAAATATGATATTGGCCTTCGTGGGCAATTGTCGAATTGTTTACTATTGTGTTTGTAATGTGGCCCTTCCATTATAGATAGAACATCGGATCTAACTGTACGTAAATTCAAGTAATGTTTGTATCATTGCAATTGAGCATGCAATTAGTGTGTTTTCTACGTCAGTTACATAGGCCTAATAAGCATTCATGACATGAAACATGTTGTTGTATGTTATATATCTAAGATTAGAACATTCTATACTATCAATATGAAACATGTCGTAGTATGTATCGTGCTAGGATTGAACCTATGCAATGCGCAAGATATTGTGAACTAAGCAAAAATCATTATCTTAATTTCTGCTATTTTTTTTAGAGAGATGGAAAAGCACATGATATAATAAGAGTTAAATAGTAATTCATCTTGTTTAATGATATTTTGCAGCCAATATTCCAAAGTGGTTTCTTATTTTTTACTTACACTCAAGTTTGAGTCACTTTAAAAAAGTTAGCGTTTAAATAAAGGAAAAACCACTAAAAACCTCAAACTTTATTTAATGTAAAAAATTACCCCAAACTTTTTTTATGACATAGAAAACAACAAATTTTGCCAATTGTAACACATTTACCCCCAAATCTATGGATGAAGGGCATTTTCGTCTTTTACTTTTTAAATTTATTTTTATTTTTCTTTCTTTTTTTTTTTCCTTTTTCCTTCTTCTCTCTTCCCTCTATCGTGGCCATTAGAGGAAAGCTGGACTCAAGCGAGGCTGCCCTTACCTATGCTAGTGAGGGCCGCCCTCGCAATCGTCCCTCACTTGGGCAAATGAGGGTAACTCCCCTAAGTCAGGCGAGGACAACCCTCACCAAATCCATGAGGGTTGCCCTCGCTTGGGCTAGATCTGGTGAGGAATGCCTCATCAGTGTCAACAAGGGCCGCCCCTCACTAGATCTAGCGAGGGCTATCCTCACCTGACCCAAAGGAGGGTGGCCCTCGCCTAATTCCAGCTTCCCTCTGCCGGCCATGGTGTGGGGACAAGAGGAGAATAAAGAAGAAGAAAAGAAAAAGCAAAAACAGAAAAGCAAAAGCAAAAGTACAAGATGAAAATGCCCTATAATTTGAGATAAATGTGTCACGATGGTATAAATTTAGTGTTTTTTGTGTCGTGGAAAAAAGTTTGGAGTGAATGTGTCACAATTGGAAAAGTTTAAAATTTTTTATATCACAAAATAAAAAATTTGACGTAAATTTATCACACTGAGTAAAGTTTGGGATTTTTTATGGTTTTTTCCCTTTAAATAATAAATTTTTTTAGGGGTCCATTTTATCTTAAGGGTGCAAAAAGATACGATAATTATTAACTATGGCTATATCGTATATCATGATTGCGCGTCTTTATAAATAATTAGAAATATCCATAAACTTGTATATAAAAACATTTATATGTAAGCTCATTAATTTGAAATGAGTCTTTTAAATATGGAGATCAACATGTTGTAAAATATTTCAAATCAATCTTTTAAAAAAATCCCTATTTTGTAAAATAAAAAATATTAGCAATTTTTAAATGTGATATTGACTCTTAATTTCTTGAGACTATGGCATAAATTAAAATTATTTTCTCAAGATCTCTTCCATGACCCTACAAAGTGCAAGCTTTCAATGGGTAATAATTATCACCTAAAATGCAATAAGCATCACAACATGCTCTCTCTGTCAATATGGAAATATTTATTGACTTCAACTAAATGATTATCGGAAAATAGATCCTAATTTGGAAATTATCTCATTGGAAGTTCCCATTGATAGTTCTTAACTTTAGGACTTTGAAAAAAATGTTACAAAATCTGGTGGCCAATTTTGTATGTAAACATATTTTTATTGATCGGCGTGTAATTGGACCTAAGCAAGTCCCTAAAAGGGTTCATTTCCATTCTCATCCAGATCTTGAGATCATCGAGATGCAAAACATTTAGAAAGTATTCTTTCATCTTGAAAAAGAAAAAAGATTTATCAAGGATTGCAAAGCATGCAAACATCGACACATTTAAACAAACCGTGAAAGCCTTGTCATCCCTTGGGAAAAGCGGACAAGCCGTGAAAGCCTTGATAGAGCTTGTCATCCCTACATGTCACGGACAAGCCGAGAAAGCCTTCCTAGAAAGCTCCCTTCCTTTGATGAGGTTACACCTCTTAACCAAGCAATAAGGATCCAAAGGAAGCCCTTGGGGCAACGAGGGCGACTCATCTCGCCCCACACAAAATCCACCCCTTCAATTAGACACGATCACGAGTCTGGCGATTCGGTTGCCCCACTGAGGCCCATCAAGCCCGAAACAACTAGGATCGAGCAGGTTTGGACAAGCCGAGCACATCCAGTTGGGCCCGTCCAAAGCTAATTACTTCGTGTAGAAAATCCAATCTTTCCCAAACCATGGGCGGGCCTGAAAAGGTATTTTCACTCGAAGCAGGCCAACTGGCTCGACCAGGCTGCCCAGGCCCGCCCAGCACGCGGCCCGTTGCTTGATTTCGCTACAGTGTCTCCCTTTGGAAAAAAAACCTAGGGCCGCCACATGGGCGGGCCAACGGTCAAGCCCGCAACTCACAGGCTCGGGCCAATCGGACGGCCCGCAGATTCACTTCCTCGCCTAAACGGCATCTCCCCCGGCAACAAAACGCGGCCGCGGAGCTTTTGCTTTTGCAGAGAATTCTCTCTTGAGATGGAACCGAGCTCGTCCCCTCATCCTGCTCCTGCTCCTCCTGCTCCTGCTTCTGCTTCTGCTTCTGCTCCTGCTCTACCGCTGCCATCGTCGTCGGCGTCGTTTTCTTCTTCGGAAGCCTCGCTGATGGAGAGGCTCCGGCAGCGCGGATGGTCCTTCGACAACGCGGCCCACGTCAGGGCCGTCATCATGATCCAGTGTGCCCTGATCGACGACCCCTCCGACACGGCCGCCCTCGCCGTCGCCATTGAATCGGACCTCCTCAACACCGATCTCAGGTTCGTTGAGTCCCGGACCCTCCCCGACCGAAAGGCCTCGCACCTCCACGGCCCCATGGTCCTCCAGGTTAGGCCGCCCGACGCTGGCTTTTGCTTCTAGGTCACCGCCTCTGATCTTTTCCGTTGCCTGTGTGTAGTGGCGCGTGGTTGGTTTCCCTTCGGCTTCGCGCTCGTTGTGCTTAGGGTTGTGATCGTTTTGTTGTGTACTCGAACAGATATCTGAGGTGAGGGACATTGCAAGAAGTAGTATTGACGAGGCCTCGAAGAGCTCTGGTGGTAATCTGATGTTGAGATTGACGCCTGACGGACGGTCACAGCGAGATTACCCCAATCGAGTATGCTCATATTCCGTCGCTTCCCGATGATGTCGTTCCCGGCACTAAGGTATTCCTTTAAATTTGCCTTCTCTATAACCGGTATGTGTTTTACTCTGGTAAGTTGATAGATGCCCTGAAGTCGCTGTATCCGTGGCGCGGAAGATATGGAAATTTTTTATAGAATCTTGTTCGTTTCGGTTTTTGGTCTTAGAGAATCCAATTGAGTTTGTTAGTCTCAATTAAGTCTACGGTTTATTGCTGACGCGGCTTGGATAGTTCGTTTAGTACAAATGATTTGGATAATATATGGTTGAAATTAATGGGGGAACTGGGACACCCTAGCTTCATTATCTCATCGGAGTGAAGTTCGCACTAGACGTGCAGTTGTAGTTGTGAAGTGTGTATCTAGATTTTGTTGATTCTACATAGGAAGAATTGTTTGAAGTTATTGCTTGGTCAGAATAGGAGATACGGAGGTAGACATGAGGGGAGGATTCTTAGGCTCTGTTTGTTTCTTGGAAAATAAATTGTTTGGAAAACATTTTTTTAAATGATCACTTGTATTGCTTGATTATTGATAGCAATTAGATGCCTAAATAATTTTGGGAACAAGGAAAATATTTTTTTCAATGTGATTCCCTGATTTCCTCACAAGATAAGGTCAATGGATGAATCGGCGGCGGGTAAGGATTCAAAGGACTCTTTTTCCTTTTTGTTTTCCTTTCTTTTCATTTCCTCCGCCATTTGGCCGAGATTATTGATTCATTATCGAATCGTGTATCTATCCAATATTTTCTGCCCATGATTCCTTTTGCTTTGTAGAAAGTTCTTCGAACATATATATTCTCATCCCAGATTTTTGCCACGAATTAGTCTAACGAATTTAATTCAAAGTTTCCTTGCACTAATTCATTAGTCCCCGGTACAAATGCAATGTTTTGTGGATTCCTTCAAGCTGTCAATTCATTAAGTTATCTATAATTCTATCCATAAATGACCAAACTTTGTTATCCTCCATTAAGTCCATTACTTGTCCATAATAACCAAATTTAGTGTTGGTTATTTGTTGGTTATTTTTTGGTGCAACAAGACCCTGTCCAAAAAATCTTGCAATTCCTAATACGATCCGACGCGATAGATCCAGACACATGTCAGTGCTTAATCATTTGTCTGTCTTAAGAAGTAGAAAGTAGTTTGCATCGGCTGGATCATGAGCGAGCTGCTTACGTGATGGTACTTTCTATTTGGCGAGGAATTTGCTTTCTTGTCGATCACCTTAAAATGGAACCCATTGAGATAAATTCAGAATGCACGCCTGTGCGGCATGATGAGTGCTAATGGATAATCTCCTTTTCTTCTGGGGTGGCGGGGCTTAATTCCATCTTCATTAAAAGATGCTTTTATGAGCTCTCGGGAATTTGGAGCTGAACTCCACGCTAACTGCTTAAGTACATCACTTGCTTCACTCGATCTAGAACCCCGGTGAACTCCAAAGTGATCTATTTTTGCCTTCATAGGATCAATTGAGCACTTTAATGAAGGTATGTGTATTTGCTGACTTTGAAAAATGAAGAAGATTCTCATTTCAAACATGACAGTGAAAATTGAACTCTTAAGGAGTCCAAATATAAGCTTTAGCTGTGAAGCTGTCGGTGTTGTGGATTTGCTGGGTATCTAATTCCGACTGATGCAACTCACGGTTTATTGTATATAGTTAAAGTCCAAATTTGATGTAACGTATTTTCTTTCATTCCGTATTCTGAGAAAGTGTTGCCATCTCCAGAAAGAGAACCCTTTGTGAGAATAAAGTTAAGAATAACAGATCTTGCAATTCAAGTATAACATGAGAAGAAGAGATTACTAGAGAAATCAAGAATGAATGTCAAGAAACACTAGAGATTTACATTTATTCAATTTGAGTGTCAATACATAGGAAATTTAGCCACCAAGAAGTCCACCATAAATCTGGAGTGTATAAAGTTCACAATTACTTGAGTGCTTCCTAGCCCTAATTATACCCAAAGCAATGCCACAAGTATTACCTCACAAAGAGCTCAATCAGTCATTCATAATCTCTTTTTTTTTCATTATTTAACTATTTAATCAAATAAAAAACAAAACAAAAGCTATGTCATCCCTCTCTATCTATCTATGGGATGGAAGGATAGAGGCCTTTGGTGTTCATTCCAATCAAGAATTGGGGTCTCACCACTCGCCGATATGATTTTCTTTCAGGCCACTCTTTGTTCATGGGCAAAAAGGAACCACATCAATCCATCTCGGACTGGCGGTTATTCTCTATTGTGGCGACAATACTATAGGGGAGATGCTATGCAAAAATAGCTCAACGTCGGCTAACACCTCCCATTCTTATTGCTCAGAACACTCAAAAAAAAAAAAAAAAACCCTAAAACTCATCTTGTTTGCTCTATTGTATAAACAACCGAGTAGATTTCCACCTCTTACAATTCACATGCAAAATAGGAAATTCCTTTTAGTCCACTTAAATTAGGAATCCAACTCCAACATGGAAATATTGTAATCATTTGTTGCTTGTTCGGATGTTAAAACATAAATCCGTACATTTATTTAATAGAAAGCTCAAGATTTGGAAAATATTTTATAAAATCTAATAGTTTTTATCGCTAATAAAGGTGAATGAATGAATTTTTTTTATCACCAATGAAAATAGTTAGGTATAAAATATTGTTGATAATATAAATTTCTAAATGATATAACCAATCATTTTTTTTAGTTCTCGTAAAACAAATGCACCATTAGAATTTCTATTTGGATTGAATTTCTTTGACGTTGTTAAGCTAGAGACATATACTAAACATGATCATTATATTTTGAATGGAATTTATCTAATTACTGTATTCGAGTTCTCTCTAGCTAGTTGAAGATTTATTTTATTTTTTGTCGAATAGCGAGCGGAGTTGATTATTGCATCGCAAACGACAAAAGTGAATGACTTGGTAGGGCTCAAACCGTGGCAAAGGTATTTTGAGCCGAATACTACGAGGAATTTAAATATTGTAAATTTCTAGTAATATAATAAAGATACATGAGGTCATTTGAGTTATTTAATGATTTTTTGAGACGCCGAGGCATTTTTTAAGGCTAAAACCCCAAGCCATACGCAGAAAGCTGGACAAAACCAATTCCTCGCTACTTTCATAATCGGAACCGAATCTTCTCAATTGATGATGACCTACAGTCTATTTTTGTCACTAATGACGAGCATCAACGATCTTATTAAGCTCTTGGGAAATTAGAGGGATAATCAATTTATATACTTACAATACCCTAAATATTGCCAAATTGATTATTAAGTGATGCGACATACAACACATTTGAGCATTTATAACAAGCGGCTATATTTCCATAATGCATTTAGAACAGCCTATCACATTAATTATTAAATCAATTTTATAAGTTAGTCTCAGGATTTCATGCATGATTGTACACTTATAGTGATTGATCAGATGTACTAATACCCTATCACATCCATCTAGAAATGAGATAATTATTCAAAAAATTCTAAATATATTATATGACAGCGAATTCAGTCATAAACCTTTCAATTATGCTAATTTAATCCAAAACCTTTTGATGAATTACTAATTTAGTCTTTTCGGCTAATTTTAGCAAGAAATCACTAACATGGCAATGTAGTTAGTGTCAATTATCTTGCATTCCTTTCCTTCTTCCTCTACTCATTGCCAAGCCTCAATAATGCCCAGCATTCAGCCACAAGTGAGGAGCACCAAGGTTGGTGAGCTAGCAAGGGTCAAGCGTTACTAGCCTCAAGCGAGGCTCACCCTCACCTTTGGCCGATCACTGACCATCCCCGAGGCTCGGCAACCAACAAAGGAAGAAAGGGGAAAAAGAAAAAAGAAAAAAATTATAAAGATTATCAATGTCATTAGCGGTCGTACCATATTGTCGTGACCAATTTTTCCGGGTGTGAACCACCTAGGATTTGGCTAATGGATTGTTAAGCCTAAACTTAACTTGGGCTCTCCCAAGCCCATACCAATTCGCGACTTAGGTTTAAGTTTTTAACATGCAATTTGATTTTCAATTAGGAGTCGCCACTAATCTATTTTTGGTAGGTCGATTAGAAACCCAAGTAAAGTAACGGGAGATTTATTTTACTTCTACAAACCAGAGATTTGGGTACGGGCACTTGGTTACGCTAGATTTTTCCAACGCCCTTTCGGTACCATTTCTTTTTATTTTCAAAAACGTTTTTGCAGGCAGTTTAAATTGATTTTAAATTTATTTCCCTAACATGTGAGATGATCATGCAAATGCGCAAACCACCAATTTAACACCCAAGTAAAGCAGTAAATAAATTGCAGGAACTTACCTCATAGCAACGAAAGCATCTGCATTGTTAGATCATAATTTAATCAACAGTCCTAGATATGATTTCTAATTAACACGCAATTTCTCTTTTTGTTTTTACTTAATTAATGAGAATCATGCTTTATGCAATGCATGTCACTATTTAACATAAAATGATATGACATCGCAACATGACTTAGCTATATGACCTAAGCAATATGACATAAATAAGCATGTAGCCTATCCTAAGCATGAGACGGATTTATTCTAAATAATTTTTTGTATTTTCCATGAGAATCGAAATTAAAGAAATGCAACACTTAAATATGCAATCTAAATTAATCTAATGACTGACAATTTCTAATTAAATGAACCTAACAAAAATCACTAAATGACGTGCATTGTATGAACCTAATTCTATATGACGTGCACATGATTTTATTTTCCTAATAAGCATGCAATCTATGTAATGACGTGCAAAGAATGCCCTAATTCTAATTTTTCTTTTTCTTTTATGCAATTCGAAATTAAAATTGCCAAATAATTAAACGTGCAATTCAAATTTAAAACTAACATCCTAAATGAATGCATTTTTTTTTCATTTTTTTAAATTTTTTCTTATTTAAGGAATTCGAAGTAAATAAATTTCTTATACTAAACATGCAAAATAACCCTAAAAACAAGTAATGTCCTAATATGCATTTAACCTAACTCAAATATTTATATTTTTTTGGATTTTTCTTTTACGGGAGCAATCAAATAAAGGCATCAAGAATATCACGGCAACAAATCAAGATATCATCCATGTCCATTTAATTTTGGGAAATAAATTGACGAATCATATCTCGCGCATGAGATCGAATTGACCAATTTTTAAATAAAATCACAAATCGTATCTCGAGCGTGAGATCGGATTGGTGATTTTTCCGTACGATTGCGGGTCATATTTCGAGCGTGAAATCGGACCGTCAATCCTATGTACGTTGCGAAATTAGAAAGATTTCCCAATTTAAAAGGTTATTTGAGATTGTAGACATAATAACACATCAGGAATTTCAATCATATGCATCAACAAATATCTCAAATAAGGTAACAAAATTTTCGAAAATCAAAATATATTAGATTTTCACCTAATTCGAATATTGGTTTCCGAATTCCGATCCTCGAATGGCTACTCACGATGCAACGTGGTGGTGCTCGGTTGCTCGAAAGTCCTCCGATGGGCTCCACGAGACCTGCAAAGAAAGACCAGTATGTGTCGTTGAGGATTCTGCAGATGACCTAATGGGCCACACGGATGCGGCTTGCGTCGGGGATGGCAGCCCAAACTCGGAGAAATCGTCAGGACTCCGAAAACACTCGTGGGAGTGGAACTTGACGTCAGAGCTGGCTTGAATTCATGGTGGTGTCTCGCGGTGACTCGGTGCCGAGAAATTATGGGATTCACTTGGGACGTTGAAGCGCAATAGCGGGCAAAGTGGCAACGCGTGGTAGCAAAACCCGAACATGAACAAGGACGTGCATGCAAGGCACGAACTTTGATGGATGCCTAAAGTTTCAAGAGATGGGGCTGATTCAAGAAGACTCTTGGACTCCAAATTGACGTGGTGCTTTTGACCAAGTCCACGTATTCTTCTGATCCAGAAAGCCTTTCCCAAGAATTCTTCAATTTGTTGCCGTAAATCTGCGAACTATGTGGCTCGCTAGGAAGTTCTACTGGATGTGGCTGGGATGAGGAGTTTCGTCTGGACTAATAGAGAACGTGATTTGAGCGGCAGTGGCTGTGAAGAAAACTGGCGCAAGGAGACACCGAGAGTGGCTGTAGATGATGCAAGGACAGCAGCAGGATTTGCCGTGAGGGATCTTTTATCGACAAAGGGCTGCGATGCGAGGAGGGTCTCGACTGCTACCCTTTTCTCTTCCTTTTCTCTCTCAATGTAGCCGTGTATTCAATATGTGTGTGGCCTCCCCTTTGCTTGTCCGTAGATGGTCCTTTTATAGGACTAACCTAGGTTTTCGAGGAAAGATAATAAATCTGCATATTATATTTTAGAACAATGACATTTATAGCCAAAAATTTTCCGATTCCTTTCCATCCACGTTCCTCGATCCTTTTACCCGCATCTTCGTAAAATCAGCCGAATTCTTTCTTCTTTTTTTGCTTTATGTGTCCACGTGTGTCCATGAAACAAATTTCTTCAAGACAAACCAAATATACTGCCATAGATACGCATGAAGAGAATATATGGTCAATATCTCCAAATTTTACTTCCTTTCTCTTCATTATCTTTCTCAGCAGAAACATTGGTGAGCCCTTGGATTTTTCTTTTTGCCCAAGCCAATTTTTGGAGTTCACGCATGAGTGGGCTCCTTGCCAGCAATATTGAATGTCCACTGCCAAATTTCGCATGAGATCCACGCAATGTAATTTTATGTGGACTCATTGTTATGCTAATGCTCCTAACATCTATGCAATTAATATTTTTTTAGGGATAAAATTGACCCCTAATTTTCTATGCAATAAATAAATGACCGAATTGCCAAAATTTAGGTGCCAACACATACAAAATGGCTAGCATCCACATTAGTTATTTCCGGCCAATTGGCCAAAATGACTAAATTGCCAAATTGTTAAAAAGTTTAGAACTTAATTCACACAGTTGAAATGTTTGAGGCTAAGTTAGTCACCGTATAATAGGTTTAAGACTTTTGGAATAACTCCCCCTTTCCCAAGCACGATGGGTGAGATGTTCGTCCAATAAGGAATCAAAGACAATTTTATTATTCCATTTTCACCACAACAAAGAACTATATTTTTTTTGTGTTGAAAGAATTCTCAAAGAGTGAATAAGTGTCAAAAAACTTTTGACAAAAAAAAATTGCCAATTTCCAAATTTTCAGATAACTTGTTGATAAATCACTGCCTCTTTTACAAGATTACTAATTCTTTTTTATATATATATAGATTCTAGGTTAGTAATTTCTTTTAATATCTTACTAAATTTTGCTTAACTTCCTTACCAATGTCTTGAATTTACCGACTCTCATATAACCTTACCATTTTTTTTGCTGGAATGATTGACTAAATTTTTTTTTTTATTAAATTACAAACTCCTTTTGGGCTGCATATTTTCATTTGAGTTAGTTAGGGTGCGTTTGGTAACGTTTCTGTTTAAAAATTGTTTCAGGAAACAGAAATAGAAAAAAGTGTTTCTGTTCCAGGGAACTGCATTTGTGCCAATTGAATACCTCGCTTCATTCCCACTGATCATCGCTCGGTATCTAGGGCAGTGCCCTTGGCCATTGCTCCATCCCTAGCCAACAATTCGTTTCAAATAAATTCATTATTAGCATTATCTACAAGACATTTTTAGGTAGATATACTTTGTCTCATAAAATTATCAAGAAAAAAAAAAACAAATATTATACCTATCGTGATTGTGCCAATTTAATCCTAAACCCCTTCTTTTTGCCAATTCAGTTCCAAACCTTTGGCATTTATGCCAACTCAATCTATCTAACTAAATTTGGCTAGCTAGCGTGAACATGGACACAACCCAGCGTTGACCATCTAGCCGCCGTTGTCACGGCATTTTTTAATAATATTTTTTTTATTCAAATTTTTTCATTAATTTTTTTATCTTTTCTTTTCTTTTCTTCCTACTGTTCTTCTTCTTCCCCCCAACCTCACGCAGATGTAGGTGAGGTGATCTGGGCGAGGGCAACCTCACCATGGCCTCACCGGTCGGGGGTGAAGGCGGCCTTGCTTGCGATTGCGAGGTTATGGCTGCCTACACCTATGACCTCCAAGCCATTGCGAGGCGCGATTGCCTCAAATCGACGTTGAAGTGCGGCGACTAGGCTCAAGCGGGCCCAACGACCATTGGTAGAGAGAGAGAGAGAGAGAGACTACTTGAGACAACGGGGGAGGACTGTGAGGCACCTCACAAAGGCCTGGGGGCCGCGAGGGCTTCACTGGCTGCAAGTGAAGGCAACCATGGCCTCACAACCGTGGGCGAGGCTGCCTTTGCCTATGATCAACGAGTCCATGGCGAGCCTACACTCACGTAGATCTAGGCGATGCTACCTCGCCTGCAACCCCCAACCTCCCCAAATTTGGGCAAGGCTCAATGAGGGCTTGCGACCCTCATCGACGGCCGTCAAGGGCTTCACAATCCTCACCCAGTGGCCAAGGAGACTCACAAGATCTTCACCGACCACTAGGGTGAGGGGTGGGGGAAGAAGAACAACAGTAGGAAGAAAAGGGAGAAAAGGAAAAAAATTCAGAAAAATATTATTAAAAAATTGCCATGTCAGCGTTGATTAGATGATCAGTGACGGCCAGCATCAACGTCAGCGCCAGCTAGTTAAATTTAGCTAGATGGATTGAATTGGCACAAATGAAAAATGTTTAAAATAAATTGACCCAAAAAAATTGTTTACCACTAAATTTACACAATTACAATACATTTAGAACTTTTTTGGTAATTTTCCCCTCATAGTTAACTATGGTAATGTGAACGTTGTGATCACAATCTTAAATGACCCATTTTTTCTTAATGCTTGGATGATTCTATTTACCTTGACCCTTAATATCACTCTTGATACGGTGGAATGGAATGGTCGATCAATTTGAATGGAATAACTATTACAATACTTGTGTTTCTTTATTATCAAAGATTGATGTGGACAGGATGTGGTGATCCCTTTTCTAAGTGTTTCGAATAGAAAGGAATAGTACTGAAGCAACGGAAATATCCTCAAAGTGTATAATATATGAGGAAAAACACAAGAATCGAGACGTGTATTCTCTTATGAGTCCTAATGGGATTTAGATATAGAACATCTTGAAATGATTTGGTTGATATAGTAAAATGAGTTTATCCAGCCATCACCATGACTACGACGAATCTGAATTACAGGCTTCATCTCATATTTGCATAAGTCTATCAAGGGAAGCTTCGGAGGTGAGAGCGAATCCATATCGGCTTCTCCTTTTGTGTTCTCTTACCTTTTTCGTGATATTTTTCGTGTGCGTATCGAAGTTTTAATAGAGGCAATAAAGTTGGGTCCAAGAATTTTCATATATTTTTTATGTATCCACGTCCAATAAAATAAGTCCAAGTTTCGTTATGGTACCGTTCAATGATTTGTACTTCAACCCACACCGTTGACAAAGCTTCATTGTCGCGGTCTGGCTGGGCTTAACTGGCCATGTGCAAAAATTGAAAAGGGAATCAACTGGAATCATCTTATTTCGTGAAGGCACGTAATTTTATATTGCATATACTGACACCTGCAATATAAAATTGCAAGTGCAATTTCATTTTCTAGATTTAGGATTGGTTGTGTGATTTTACCGTAAGATAGCTCGCTTGACATGGCAATTAGTTTGAGAGCTTTATGAAAGTGCCGATCCATGAGTTATTGAGATAAAAGATTGGTGTTTATGGAGACATTTTTTGGCTCATGAGCTAACCCCATTTTTATTTACACGAACCATTTTTCTTTTTGAAATTTATTGTAAGTAGTTAGTTTGCTTTTTGCTGCTAGTAGGAAATAATTAATGATTTATTTTCGTCTCCATGAACCCCAATTTATTTGTCAGCTTTTTTTCTATAATTCTTGCCTACTAGAAGCGATCCCATCGTCATCAGCAGCCGGAAGCACGTGTAGCTCCGAAGTGGGATAAGAAAGGAAAACCCTCGTATGCTTGTGGAATACTATCGACCATCCACTCAATTAATCAATAACACGATGAAAAAAATGCTTCACTAAAACTTGGCTGATTATACTTGATCGATTTTGAGAGGACGCACAGTGCTTCAAATGCACCTCAAAATGAATTCTTAGCGAATGGGAGATTTTTAAATTCGGTAAAAGGATAATAACATATATAATCTATGTGTAGAAAATTATTCTCATAAATAATTAATCAATTAAGAACAAACGGATCCATACATGATTGTAAAATACCGAGATCAATAAATACATCGGAATTAAAGCGTACCTGTTTGAGCCATCGCTTCAGAAGAAAACTAGATCACTCTGACAATCAGAGATCTATCGGAATACCAGATCTTCCTCTCTATGACCTATTTCGATATAGCAGCTTTCAATGGGATTAAAGCAACTGATAGGTATAACCTACCTTTTTATAGGCTAGAGAGGGGACCTAGCAAACCCTAATCAATAGCGTGTCAACTGGGCCCTTCCCATTACGGGCTTCAGTCAAACACAATTGCCTACACTTTGCTGCTCAACTAGGCCCGTTAACAATAGATGCCAATACCCAATTCAATCAGATCACTTTAGGGTATAACAAATATTGGAATATCCATTAACCCGATTATTTAAAATAGAAAATCAATTAATTAATGTAAGCCCATATTATAGGAAATTTCCAACATTCTCCCACTTGGGCTACATTAATTAACTTATTTTATTTTGAAAAATATTTTATATTGAAAACGACACTATCGGGTTAATAACTAAAATTTTGTTTTATGTGGCCACAACTTTTAAAAAATAATATTCCAATAATGGCATCTCAATACCAATCCAATCCTATATAACCTCAATATAGGACTATGGAGATCAATGTGTTAAGAAAATACCACAACACAAGACCTTCCATAATCACATATAATAAGTATTATATTTTCATGGATCATGGGCCTAGTAGTGTAGTAAGAAATAGTGCCAACATGTGATCAAGATATACACTATTTCTTATCGGTCCTCAATGCAATTTCTCAACGACATGAAACTGCATTAGCGCAATTCTAAACAACATGAAATTGCTTCGGTGCGATTTCTAAACAACATGAAATTGCACAATTATGTCACAATCCAACATGAGATCTCATAATCGGTGACATCCAGTCATCTTTAAACTAAAATTTGTTTAAAGATACTGTTTTATACTTCCATTTCTCGAGTCAACGGAGAGAAAAATAACAATAGAATCAATAACAACAATCATTGAAAATAAATGCTTTAATAGACATCATAAAAGCATTATCAGTTTGCATATAACTATAATATCCAGAAATACAAACTATATAACTCCCACTAACAAAAGAAATCAAAAGATTCTAAAACACCCATATTATTTACTTGTTCTTTAAACAAAATGGGTCGTAAGCCTTTTGTTAGAGGATCAGCCAACATGGACTCAGTTATGATATTTTCAATTACAACGTCTCCATTTTTGACCAAGTCTTTAACAGTATAATATTTGATCTCCATGTGTTTGGACGCATTACTAATCTTGTCATGCTTGGAATAAAACACAGCTGCAGTGTTGTCACAGTAGTTCACCATAGGTCTAGCAATAGAGTCCACAACACACAATTCTGAGATCAAATTTTTGAGCCAAACTGCTTGAATCGACGCGCCGTAGCACGCTACAAACTCAACATATATTGTAGAGTTCGTAATCAAGGTTTTCTTTGTGCTCTTCCAAGAAATAGCACCTCCAACCATCATAAAAATATATTCATAAGTTGATTTTCTATCATCTGAACAACTAGCAAAATCAGCATCTGAATATCCAATCACTTTTAGGTCCTCAACTCTGCTATAAACGAGCATGAAATCCTTTGTTCGTTGTAGATATCTCATCACCTTCTTGGCTGCAACCCAATGTTCTTGACCTGGATTCGACAGATATCTTCCAAGAGTATTCACAGCAAAAGCAATATCAGGTCTGGTACATACTTGTGCATACATAAGACTACCAACTGCACTAGCATATGGAACATTTTTCATGACTTCCTTTTCAACATCATTCTTGGGGCATTGATCTATGCTCAATTTATCTCCTTTGACAACAGGAGCTTCACGACTTACGGGGTCTACATATTGAATCTTTTCAAAACACGATCTATATAACTTTTCTGAGATAACCCCAGAACCTTCTTAGATCTGTCACGATGAATCTCAATGCCTAGAACAAAAGAGGCTTCCCCAAGATCTTTCATATCAAACTTTGTAGATAGAAAATTTTTGGTGTCATTCAATAGATCAACATCATTGCTAGCAAGTAAAATGTCATCTACATAAAGTACTAAGAAAATATATTTACTCCCACTTACTTTCATGTAGATGCATTGATCAAACTTATTTTCTTCAAAGCCAAATGATCTCACAACTTTGTGAAATTTTAAGTACCACTGACGTGATGCTTGTTTGAGACCATATATGGACCTTTGAAGTTTGCACACCATATGCTCCTTTCCGGCTTCTTTAAACCCTTTTGCTGCATATATACTTCTTCATCCAGATCTCCATTTAAAAAGCTGTCTTGACATCCATTTGGTGAAGCTCTAAATCAAAATGAGCCACCAAAGCCATGATTATCCGAAAAGAGTCTTTAGTAGATATTGGGGAAAATACTTCATTATAATCAATACCTTCTCTCTGTGTGTACCCTTTTGCGACTAACCTTACCTTGAATCTCTCTATGTTGCCTTTATTGTCTTTCTTAGTTTTGAATACCCATTTGCAGCCGATTGGTTTATGCCCATAAGGTAAATCAACTAGTTTCCACACTTGATTAGTTGACATGGACATCATCTCGTCATTCATCGCTCCTAACCATTTGTCTGCCCGATCACTATTAAGAGCTTCTTTGAAGGTCGTCGGATCAACTACTCTTTCAATGTCAAAATCAGCTTCTCCAAGATAGACATGATAATCATTTAAAAGTGTTGGTCTTCTTTGTCGCTGTGATCTTCGCACAGGCATTTCTAGAGCCGCATCATTCATATGGGGAATTTCATTTGTAATGGGACAATCTATCGCCATATTTTCAGTATTTACTTCTTGCTGAATTTCCACACTATTAGGATCTCGCATAGAATCATCATGTAAGATGGGCAATGGAATAGAGATCATTTTATTTGGTTCTTCCATTTCGAAAGATTGAGAAGAACTCTTTTCAGCAACATCTAATTCCAAGAATTTGGCAGTTTGAGATTCAACTATTCTAGTGCCACGAGAAGGACAATAGAACCTATATCCTTTAGAATGATCAGGATATCCAATAAAGTAACATCTAGTAGTCTTAGATTCTGTCTTCTTCTGAGAAGGATCATAAATTTTCACCTCTGCAGGACAACCCCAAACTCGAAAATGATTCAAGCTAGGTTTCCTCCCAGTCCACAATTCAAAAGGTGTTTTCGGCACCGATTTACTAGGTACACGATTCAATATATAAGTTGCCGTCTTAATCACATCACCCCATAAGTATTCAGGCAAATTAGAACTGCCCATCATACTTCGTTTCATCTCCATGAGTGTGCGATTTCGCCATTCAGCTACACCATTCTATTCAGGACTCCCAGGCATTGTATATTGAGCAACAATACCACAGTCCTGCAAATATTTTGCAAACGGTCCCTTTTGTTGTCCAGCCTCAGTATATCGCCCATAATACTCACCACCGCGATCAGATCTGACAATCTTGATAATTTTTCCCAATTGTTTCTCAACTTCAGTACGAAACACTTTAAACATGTCAAGAGCATCAGTCTTCTCCTTAATTAGATAAAGATAATAATAACGAGAGAAATCATCAATGAACGTGATGAAGTACTTATTTCCACACAAGGTGGTTGAGTATGGCCCACTAATATCAGTATGAATTATCTCCAGTACACTTTGACTGCCAGTAGCGCCTTTCTTCTTTGTTTTAGTTAATTTTTCCCCTCACACAATCAATACAAGTCTCAATATCATTTGAGTCAAGAGGAGGGAGAATATCAACCACGACAAGTCGCTTTACCCGTTCTTTGGAGATATGCCCCAATCGCTTATGCCATAGCATTGAAGATCTATCTTTGATTAAAGATCTCTTGACAACAACATTCTCGACATTGAAAGAGCAATATGGTCTATCGGGAGATAAGGATAATCGGTATAATCCATCAGACAAAACACAATTCCCAATAATTCTGGAATCATAACTCAAATCCACTCTTTTATTCTCAAAATGAAGACAATATCCAGCTTTGTCAAGCGAAGAAAGAGATACTAAGTTTCTCCTAAAATCAGGAACATAAAAGACATTGTTCAAGACAAGCTGAAAACCAGAATCTAAATTCAAAACAACTGTCCCTATGCGCTCCACATCAACTCCAGTATTGTTACAAACTTTAAGCTTTGACTCCCTCAGACTTGGACTCCTTAGATTTGTGAGACCCTGTAAGGTAGTAGTCACATGAACAGTAGCACCATAATCAAGCCACCAAGAATCCAAAGGAACATCAACCAAATTTGATTCAAAACAAACCAACAATTCACCTTGGTGACTTTCTTTTCTTGTTATTAGCCAAGCTCGAAATTTGTAGCAATTGGCTCTTTTTGTGAGGTAATGTTTCTTACAGTGAAAACATTTAAAATCCTTATCTCCATTTCTCCCATAGTTCTCATTTTTCCTAAAGTCTTGCCATTTCTTTGGGCCTTGAGCATTTGACCCCTTAGGCTTCCATTTGCCTCTATATGAACTCAACTTGGCATTGGTAGTTAAGTGGGCAGACTCATACTTTTCATTCTTTAATTTCTCTTCCTCAGTCACACACTTAGTAATCAAGGCATTAACACTCCATGTCTCATTCTGAGCATTATAAGCAGTCTTAATCTTGCTAAATTCAGCTGGCAAAACATTTAAGGCTTGAGGCACAATATAATTTTCAGAAAGAACAATTTCATGGGCCTTAAGTTTGGACTGAATGTGGACCATCTTCAGTATAAATTCTCTAACACCCATAATAGCATCATACCTCATGTTCGTCAACTCACTCAGTAAGTTCCCAGCTTCAGCCTTATCTGAGATTCTATATCTTTCTCCCACTACTTCAAGGAACTGTCTGGCATTCGTATCTTCCGGCAAACCACTAATCAGATGCTCAGCAATAGATCTCTTCATAGCAATGAGGCTTAGTCGATTAGATTTTTCCCATCTAGCATAATGGGCCTTTTGATCTGCAGTACTTTGATCATTGGGCCTGGCAGGTTCATCCTCACGTAGAGCTAAGTCCATATCAACGATGCCCAAAGCAAACTCTATATCTTGCTAAAGTCCATATCAACGATGCCCAAAGCAAACTCTATATCTTGCTTCCATCTCTTAAAGTTTGATCCAGTTAACATTTCAACCGTGGCATTGTTGTCATTTACAGCAAAGGTAACTGTTTGACATACATAATGCAATAAGATCAATTATGGGCAATAAGCAACTCAACAAAAAAATAATTAGTACATCATAAACTCCCCTTTGGGCAGAGTGTATAATGCACTATTATTTTTCCCAGCATGAAATTTATTAAGCAACAATAAGGAGAATTACATATAATTGTCAAGAATCCATCCCCTTTGGGTAGACAAATCCTTTAAATCATACATCTCCATAATATCAATATAGAGATGAATTACATATAATTTTCAAAACATTTATCCCCTTTGGGCAGATAAATACTTTTCAATTATACATCCCCATCTTTTAAATATGGGAATAAATTTCATGCTATTTTCCAAATTAATATACACAATAACTCCCTTTGGGCGAGTAATTGTATATATTAATTTTTTTATCAATAGGGATTTTCAAAAAATTTATGCCCAAAATTCATCAAATAATATGAAACACTTCACAACATGTGTTTCCAATGATCATATTGCATTTTTCAAATAACAACTTTTGCCACAAGTTTTTTTTAATTATTTATTTATTTATTTTAATATTATTATAATATTATTTAAATATTACGGACTCTCGCGGACCCAGGACCCGCGAGCAGCCCTAATCGGACCGCGGGCTAAAACCGCGAATCCTTAAACCCTCACGTGGCCCACCTTTTTTTTTTTTTCTTATTTTGGTTTTGGGCTCACGCCCATGAACCAAGAGAAGAAAGTTTCTGGGAGTGGGCCAGACCAACTTTAAAAACAAGGTTCTGGGCGTAGCCCAGAACCTTAAATATAAAATAAAATTAAGGTAGGATGGGCTTACGCCCATTCACGGCTTTGGCCCGGCTGGAGGTCTTCTTCAACCTCCAGCCGGGTCACGAATTTGTAGCAAACCGGGTCGCACGACCCGGTTTCGACCCGAAGCTCCAAAATACCATAGAAACACTGATTTTTTATGAAATTTATCCATGGATATTTCATATAACATCAATATGATTGACTATAATCAATCAAACGACGAAAAACCAAGTTAATCTATCACAAGTAAGCTTCAAAGTTTCGGAACAAAGCCTCCCATGGCCGAAAATTCAGTTTTCTGGAATTTAAGCCCTAAAAACTCAATTTAATACAACAAAAGATACTAAAACAAATATATAACAATACCCATACAACGATTTGCATCGAACATCAATCGATTGCAAGTTTTCCACATACAAACCCTAGAATTTCAAATCTAAAATTCTCTCTCAATTCTCAACGAAATTATGCAAATTATATATGGTTGGAAAGATCTTAACATGTAGAACAAAAGCCCTATCATTACGGGATTAATCAAGCAAAAAATCTACACGAAAAAAATAATGCCCATATTTGGCTCAAAGAGGAGGATTTCGAATTTGTCCATAAAAAATTTTGGGTTTTACAATCATATACGATTTGCTCTGATACCACATGTAGAAAATTATTATCATAAATAATTAATCAATTAAGAACAAACGGATCCATACATGATTGTAAAATACCGAGATCAATAAATACAGCAGAATCAAAGCGTACCTGTTTGAGCCATCGCTTCGGAAGAAAACTAGATCACATTGACAATCAGGGATCTATCGGAATACCAGATCTTCCTCTCTTTGACCTATTTCGATATAGCAGCTTTCAATGGGATTAAAGCAACTGATAGGTATAACCTACACTTTTATAGGCTAGAGAGGGGACCTAGCAAACCCTAATCAATAGCGTGTCAACTGGGCCATTCCCATTATGGGCTTCAGTCAAACACAATTGCCTACACTTTGCTGCTCAACTAGGCCCGTTAACAATAGATGCCAATACCCAATTCAATCAGATCACTTTAGGGTATAACAAATATTGGAATATCTATTAACCCGATTATTTAAAATAGAAAATCAATTAATTAATGTAAGCCCATATTATAGGAAATTTCCAACACTATGACCTTTGACCCAATATACAATAATTTTTTAATTTATTTAATGTGGTCCATGAACTTTAGCCCAATATACAATGTCTTCTCTAAATTTTTAATTTGTTCGATATAATCCCTAAACTTTTAGTAAAATTCTCATGCAATTCTTACATTAGATGAAAATATCCAATGTTATCATTCCATTAATTCAAGTTTAGGGATGACATTTCACATTTTCGTATAGTTCAAGGAATGGATTGAACATTTATCAAAAGTTCAAAGATTACATCAACTAAATTAAAAGTTTAAGGACGATATTACACATTTAGCCAAAATTCATAAACTATTTGTGTCATTTTCTCTTCTATAAAAGATATCATCGTCGAAGCTCCATTTTGGTCTCATAGAGGTGGGAGAGACCGGTAGCCTCATAGACCGGTCCTTGGCTTTGAGCCATCTAATTGGGACTGATCTATCAACAAAAGCTTCAGTGTTGAAACATAGAGGTCATGGTTTCTTATGTCTACTTTTTTTTAGATATTTCTCCTAATGTTTCTTGGCGTGGTCCTCTGCTGGATTTATAGGGCTTGTGCATCCTTGCGGTAGTCATTGTTGCAATTTCAACGTAGCAATCTTTCAATGAAGAGATAAGTATTTCCATTTTCTTGCCCTTTTCTTTTGGACATATAGGTTTCGGATAGCTAATGACTTGACTTTAACTCGAGTAATGATAAAGGTTGCCCTCCTCTTCCTGCATTTCTTCTCCGTGGAGTACATGGAAACAAATCAGCAGTCACGAGAAAATTGAAGCCGATGTTATTGCCCCACTCAGAAACGGCAACCCCTGCAAGCAAAGATATAACTCTTTACTTTTAGAAAATTACATCTTATGAGCTTTTAATTATCGCACGATAGGCTAACAAGATATAATTCATCAATCAAATATTTACATTTGAGCAAAGCCAATACTTAAACTTATTATTTGATCGCTTTCTTCCACAACAAAGCAATGTTTGACTTCTAGTAAGTAATAATTAAGTTATGAAGCCCAGCTCAGAAATTGTATTTCCAATTGAAAAATCATCTGATGAATGGGTTTCAAGCAACAATCCCCAAGTGACACCTACCCAAGGTTTTAATGAAGTGCGTTAATTATATCCGAGGAGATTAATCGCAAAGCAATACATGTCAACTCTAACAAACATGGCGACTAAGACTTCGTGTCTTGAGGAACACGAGGCTACAAAATTCAACTTAAAGCTTAAAATATTAGATAAAAACATTGTTTGATATTATAGTATTCCAGCACTAATATTTGAGATCATGACATCCTGCTCTGACGCCGTATAAAATTTCATGGGTCTGTCAATTGGTTGATCCTTCACGAACAATAATTTTTATTAGTGCCAATTGATTAATCAACAACAAGTTAATTTACAGAAACAAGCTTTTTAAGTGTCAAATAATAATTTTGTCAATTTCAATACCATATTGGCAAGAAAAGTGTTTAAAAAGTCCTCAACATTTTGTATTTGTACCAATTTAGTCAGAAACATTTTATTAGTGCCAATTTAGTTATAAATTTTTTCACTTTGTGCCAATTCAGTCATTTTCGGCTAAATTTAACCAGATTTTGTTAATTGGGCATCGGTCGGTTGATGTGACATGATCGGCACTAATGTGAACAATTTGAATAATATTTTAATATTTTTGAATTTTCATTTTATTTTTTTCCTTTTTCCTTTGCTTTTTCTTTTTTCTTTTTCTTTTTCCTTCTCATACTCCATCCTCTAGCTGGTCACTAGACCTTGACGACCGGCTAGAGGTGATGGCCTGCAAGACTTGACCCTCACCAAATCTGAAGAGGGTGAGCCTCACCACCCAGTATGAGGTTGCCCTCGCCATTGGCTGGCGAGGTCGAGATCACCTCTGGTTGGTCGCCGAGGTCCAACGACTGGTTGAAGGAAGGAGGAGGAGAAGGAAAACAAAAGAAAGAAAAAGAAAAGGAAAATTGATATAGCTAGAACGAGTACCTAGAGGGGGGTGAATAGGTATAAAATGATTTTTCACTTAAATCACACAATACTAGACAATCGATGGAAATAAACAGCAATCGAAAGACTGAGAGAAGGGAAAAGAGAATTGAACACAATGTTTATAGTGATTCGGCTTTAGTTTAAGCCTACGTGCACTCTTCTGCACTAACAGCCTATTGGCTGGATTCCACTATGAACAAAGAAGTGTTACAGCATTGTTCTTCCTTGATTCAGTGGTGTACATGATCTACCACACTTGCTCAAGATATCACTAAGTATAAACACTCTTTTGTGTATACAATTTTGCTCAGAATGAATCGACTGAATATCAAGGAACTTCAGACTCTGGAATTCATCTATCGAGCATGCACTAAAATAACTTGAACGACTTCCTTTTATACTCCTTCATGCCATCATACCCGTTGACACTTACCAAAGGAATTCCTCCAATCTACCCGTTGGACGGAATCAATTAAGGAGATCATTCGAGCTATTAAAGGAACTTGACGATAGCCCATCAATCTTGTTCGCCCATACAATCAAGATCTTGGTTTCCAAGAATAGAACTTTCCAAGATTACTTCGTCAACCATGGGATCTTAAATTCAAATAAAAGAATCCGTTAGCTTAACCAAGCCAAGATATCTTCTCCAGAGAATAGGACTAACTCCTTAACCAAACACTTAGGTTCTGGATAGCCTTTCGACACTGGATTAGAAAACTGTCAATGAGAATATCTTTAAGTCTTGAGTCTTGATGTCTTGAGTCTTAATGTGTCTTCGGACTCTAAACCGAAAGTCCGTAATAATCCATACTAGATCGATAGAAACGTTTTGTCGCTTCAAAAATTCTGGCGGGATTTCTCCAACAATCTCCCCTTTTTGATGGTGACAAAACTTTCTTGTAGATTTGAACAACTTTGACCTGCAAAACATTACTCAAGTAATATGGCTATCTCATAAAAATTAATAAAAAATAACCAGACTCGCATCCACAGAAAAATTGGTTAGTCCTTCACAAGTAAAACCATATAACAATACTTGATGTAACTACAAGCATTCAGATATAAAAATCAACACTTAAATCAGACCAAGTTCAAGTTCAAGCTCACATCAAAAATATAAACACATAAAAGAAATAGAATTTAAAGTTCAGAGTTCAAAAGATTCAAAGTTCAGAGTTCAAAGCTGGCTTCAAAGTTCAAAGCTGGCAATTTCTCCCCCTTTTTGTCATCATTAAAAAGGCAAGAAAGTAGTCAATTCTGCTTCGGAATGCGAACTATCTGGAAATCTCCCATGGACTGAACGATTCCTTCCAGCTTCTTCAAGTCTTCCCTTAGTTGAGCTACCTCTTCTCCTTTGGCATTGGCTTGAATTTGAAAAGAGAGTTCTTTGATCGATCCTGGGGGAAACGAGGAAGATGCTTTCCCAAAGATTCTTCGGGACTTGAATTTCACAGTCCAAAGCATAGATTTGACCACGCATTTCCAGAAGGATATCAAGTATGCGACGAAAATCTGCTGAATTATCCGTCTGTGTACTAACATTTGCTCGATCTGACGAAGTAAACGCAGACGATGGATCTTATGTGTAATCGCGTAGTTTCGATGTTGATATATCATGTCCTTCTCCAGGCATTTGAGAAGCCTGCAAATCTTCTGGATTTGCTTCAGAGCGACTCGCATCTTCACAAGGAACAGATGTAGTCTTCCTGTGCTCAACTCTTCCCCCTGTTTCTAATGCTTCTCCCCCTGTTTCTAAAGCCTCGGATGGGAAAGAATGAGGGTCAATCTCTGCAGCATCTTGAAAATCTTCATCTTCATCTGCAGACTTTTCTTTGGCTGCCTCTTCTTCTTCTTCAGCTTCTTTCTCTCGCTTCTTCTTTCTCTCGTCTCTTTCTCTCTCGTCTCTTCTTGCTCGCTCTTTCTTTCTCTTCTTCTCGGCCTTTTCTTGTCTCTCTTCTTCTCTCTGTTTTTCCTCTGCTTCTTTTTCCTTCTCCTGACGTTCCGTTGATTCAGATACATAACGTCTTCTCCTTATCAATGAAGAAATAGTGCAATCTTCCTCTTCTTCTTCTTCTTCATCCACCAAGATACTCTCCTTTTGCTCTTTGGATGGTGGACTGATTTGCTCCTTTCCTTTCCTTTTGGATGCCGAAGGTACTGGAGTTTTCACTTTGAACTGCTCCATTGCCTTGTCAAGCTCTTTCAGACGCATTTTTGTCACCATTCGCAGACCCACCACCATTTTATCGCATGGTCGAACACACGAGAGATTGTGGGGGCTCAATGTTCAAGTGTCTGAAGATCTTGGTCACAAGACTTGCATAAGGCAGTTGTCCCTTGTCCTTCACCATTGCTCTATACATGTGAAAGAGAATGATGTGAGGAAGAGAGAATTTTTTCCCTTTGATGATTGCATACATCAATTTTGCCTCCGAATTTGACACATCTGTCTTGGATGTTGATTTTGGCCTAAGACAGTTGATGACAATTTTGTGCAACAAAATGTTGATGGCACGCATTCTCGTGTAGACAATTTTCCCTTATGTACTGTTGCCTTTGACAAGATCCAGCATAAGACGAGCAATGGAAACTTTAATCGGTTGATATGATCCTCTCTCTACTCCAATGATATCAGCCAACATGTCCACATCTACTATATAATCTTGGTCTCGGACACTAAAGGACATTCTATTCGCATCTAAAAAGCTAAGATTCGAATAGAAATATGCTCAAGTTGCAGTAGATTGAACTTCTCCCTTAAGTTCACATGAATAGCATCTAGAAAATCAAAATCAACGCTTCCAGGGTTTATCACCCCTCTCTTCAACAGCCTGAAAAATAAATTTTCCTGCTCTTTGGATTTAAACAAATCCATCCTCTTCCCTTTCACCTTTGCAGCAACACCCAACCTTGGTTGAAAATCATTGAACATTTTATCATCGTCATTTCCATCAGTAGGATTCTGTCCAGCCATACGAGGATCACTTGGAATACTTGCAAGTGCTTCCTCAGCCCTTCCTCTAGGAGCAATTCCCAACTCCTCCATTTGTCGCAGAAAAAGATACTCATTCCCATAGTTCTTACTTTTAAGAAAATCATTCACGTGGTTCAACGGAGTTCCTATGCTTTTCAAAGCACGATAGAGTTTATAGATAAAAGAGGGTTTTTGTATTCTTACAAGCTCTGCATCCTCGATTATCTCTTCCTCTCGATGGTGACCCGCACTTTGTGGGGTAGATGGAGAAGAGTCACGTGCTAGAGAGTGAATCGGGCTCTGTTGCTCACTCGATAACTCATCTTCTTCGGTGAGATCAACATGGGTAGGACCCTCTCTTGCTCTTTGTGGTCCCCCCGCTTGCGATTCTTGAGGACTTCCTTGAAGAAGACATCTTTCTTTGACACTGAGAGACTTCTTTAATCGCTTTCCCAAGAAAAGATGACAACTTTCTCAAGTTTGAACACAAAATGGAAACGAGATTGAGAGAAGAATGCTTTTCGAGGGTTTAGAAAATAGAGAGAAGAAAAACTGTATATATATAACTCTGTTTCAAAAGGAAAAACCAATCGGTATGAAGGAAAGTGAACCGACGAATTCTTTTAAAATCAATAACTGCCAATTTTAATAGAAGTTATATTTTTGAAAAGACACGATTCCCTTTTTCTCGGTAATTATAAATTAGTTAAATAATCATACCTTTTCGAGACAGAATAAAATAACAATTTACAGTTTATAGCCATGAGTCTGAGTCTGAGTCTGAAAGTCTGAGAGTCTCTAGACTTTAACTTCCTCAAGCTTCAAAATGTTGAGTCTGGAGCGGATAAAATTGAATTGATTTTTCTCCAAAGGCTTTGTGAATATATCCACCAGTTGACTCTTTGAATCAACAAATTGAATCGAGATTTCTCCATTTTGAACATGATCTCCGATGAAGTGATGTCGAATCTCTATATGCTTTGCTCTTGAGTGAAGAATTGGATTTTTAGTGAGATTTATTGCACTAATGCTGTCACATCTGATTTCGTGTATGAGTCTTCAATTCCGAAAGTCTTGTAACCGTTGCTTAATCCACGTAATTTGCGAACAGCAGCCTGCCAAGAGCTACATACTCGCTTCGTTGTTGAAAGAGCCACAAGTACTCGCTTCCTTGAAAACCAAGATACCGTCCCTGTTTCCAAGCAACCGGCACGTACTGAAGTACTCTTTCTATCAACTCGCAACCCGCTAGATTTGCATCCGAATATCCCAAAAGATTAAAGTCTCCTTCTTAGGATACCTAGAGACCAATGCTTGAAGATGAAGCAACGTATTTAATAATACGTTTCGCAGCACCGAGATGAGATTCTCTAGGGTCCGATTGAAACCTAACACATAGATGCAAACACTTAACAAAATGTCGTCTAGAAAAAAGTAAGATAAAGAAGTGAACCGATGATACTCCTAGTATAATTTTTGATCAACTTTCTTCCCTTCTTCATCTTTGTCTATCTTCAAGGAACAAGACATTGGTATGTCGGTCTTTTTGCACTTTTCAAGCCCAAATCTTTTGACAAGATCATTAGCATATTTTTCTTGATAAATGAAAGTTCCTTCCTTCAATTGTTTTATTTGAAGTCCAAGAAAGAATGTTAACTCTCCCATCATACTCATTTCAAACTCATCCTGCATAGACTTAGAAAATTTCTTGCATAGACTTTCATTAGATGATCCAAAAATAATATCATCCACATATATCTGAACAAGTAAAAAGCTTTTGTTTTCTTTTTTGATAAATAAAGTAGTATCAACTTTACCTTTAACAAATCCATTATGTATTAAAAACTTACTGAGTCTGTCGTACCACGCTCGAGGTGCTTGCTTTAAACCATACAAGGCCTTTTTCAATCTGAAGACTGAGTCTGGCTTCTTTGGGTTTTCAAACCCAGGTGGTTGTTCCACATAGACTTCCTCATGGATAAATCCATTCAGGAAGGCACTTTTGACGTCCATTTGGAATAACCTGAAATCTTTATAACAAGCAAAAGCAAGCAATAATTGAATAGCCTCTAACCTTGCTACTGGTGCGTAAGTCTCATCATAGTCTATCCCTTCTTCTTGCGTATATCCTTTGGCTACGAGTCTGGCCTTGTTTTGTACGACTTTTCCTTTCTCATTCATCTTGTTTCTGAACACCCATTTGGCTCCAATAACAGTTTTACCTTTTGGTTTAGATGTCAATTTCCAGACATCATTAATGTTAAACTATCTGAGCTCATCTTGCATAGCTTCAATCCAGCTTTCATTAGACAAAGCTTCTTCTACGCTTTTTGGTTCAATTTCAGAAATGAGAGCTACGGCACTAGACTCTTCACGTCTTTTGGATCTCGGTGCGAATTCCTTCATTAAGTTTGCCAATAATTAGATCTTTGGGATGACTGGACTTATGCTTCCGGTTGCTGGTTGATTTATCCGGCTGATGATCCCTTTCTTTGCCCGAATCTTCACAAATGGCTTGATCTGGTCTTCCCGAATCCGTGACGCCTCTTGTGTTGAAGACTTTGGAGAGGTTGGAGCAAGATCAGACTCTTCATGATGAGTCCGATTGGATTCATCTTGTACTGAGTCTTGAAATTTGACATTCATTGACTCCTCCACAGTCTGACTCTTCTTGTTATAGACTCGTAGGCTTTGCTTGATGAAGAATATCCAAGGAAGATGCCTTCATCTGATCTTTCTTCAAACTTACCAACATAATCTTTTGCATTTTTCAATATAAAGCATTTGCAACCGAACACATGAAAGTATGAAACAATAGGCTTCTCACCTTTGAATAACTCATAGGGGGTTTTCTTTAGAATATGACTTAAAAAGACTCTATTAATGATATAGCAAGCTGTTGAAACAGCTTCAGCCCAAAATCGAGAAGAAATTTTGCTTTCAATTAAAAGAGTTCTTGCCATTTCTTGAAGAGATCTATTCTTTCTTTCCACAACTCCATTTTTTGAGGAGTATATGGAGAAGAGAACATATGCTTAAAGCCGATTCATCACAGAATTTTGTAAAATCTTGATTTTCAAATTCACTACCATGATCTGTTCTTATGCTTGAAATAACACATCCATTTTCATTTTGAACATTTTTAGCAAATTTTTCAAAATACGAGAAGGTTTCGGATTTACTTGCTAGAAAAAATACCCAAGTAAAGCGAGAGTAATCATCCACAATTACTAAGCAATATTTCTTACCTCCAATACTCTGGGTTCTGGTTGGTCCGAAGAGATCCATATGTAGTAACTGCAGTACATGATTAGTTGAAACATGATTTATAGACTTATATGAATTTCTTACCTGCTTTCCCAAAATACATGGAGTACACAGATCAGTCTTTTGATAAGGCAATTTGGGTAGACCACGAACAAGCTGCTTTGATGTGATTTTGGCTAATTGCTTCATATTAATATGCCCAAGCTTTCTGTGCCACAGACTTGCTTCATCTTGAATTGAAATCAAGCATTGCGATTCTTCTGGTTTCACATCCAGGAGATAGATATTTCCATGCCTTCTACCCAAGAAAGACTCGAGTAGAGTCTTTCGGTTCCGGAACATATTCCTTCTTGAAAGAAGATCTTAAAACTAGTATCACATAGTTGACTGATGCTGAGAAGATTGTAATTGAGTCCTTTCACTAGAGAAACATTACTTATTGTGAGATTTCCAATTTTCACAGTTCCAAAACCCACAATTCTTCCTTTGCTATTTCCTCCAAATGAGACTTTTCCACCATTTACTTGAACAAGCTTTATAAAACATTTTGAGTCTCCTGTCATATGTCTTGAACATCCACTTTGTCCATATACCACTTTACCTTTCTCTTGATAGATACCGCATTCAAAGAAGAATCTCAAGCTTTCTTTGGTACCCACATTTTCTTGGGTCCTTTTGTGTTAGTAAGATAAACAAAGTATTAGCCCAAGTTTTCTTAACAGGTTTCCAAACCATAAGACATTCTTTTTCAAAATGATCTGGACTTTTGCACTTAGAACACCCGAGAGCATCTCGACCTACAGGCTTTAAAAAACCTTTTGAAATGATTTTTATAAGCTTCTTTTGAAGGTCTTTACTTAATTCTTTCTTTTACTTTAGGAAAATCAATTAAGGGAATAGTTTTGCTGTCATACCTAAACCAGACTTATTGAAATAAGGTCTTTGTATTGAAAGAATTTTTTCAAGTTTCTCAGACCCTATTGAAAATTTCTTTGAATGAGTCAATTTTTAAACGAGAATTTTCTTTCAAAAGATTTTCTTCATTTTCTTTAAGAGTAGAAACATTCATGTCTAAACATTTAACTTTTTCTTTCAAAATATTTTCCTGCTGTTTTAAAACAGAGTTTTCCCTTTTAAGTTCAGAAATCCTTTTAAGAGAAGTCTTAAGACTTAAACACAGCTCATTAATATACTTAGAAACCTTGACAGGAATTTTGAAATTACTTATTTCAAATTCGTTATCCGAGTCGATTCGAGTTTGAGTCTCGAGTCCGATTGCGCCATCGACACAAGTTGACATATTCATCATCACTTTCTTCACACTATGTATCACTCCGGGTTTCAGCTTTGAAAGCCTTTCGAGACTTTTCAACCTTTCCTTTCTTCTTCTTTAGAAGAGGACGGTTGGGTCCGATGTGTCCCTTTTTCTTACATTCAAAGCAAACTACATCTTTGTCGCTTCATCATCATCAATGTAGTCTTGGTCTGTTGTCTTTGAAAGCCTTGTCTCTTAGAGTTGAATCTTCTTCCTTTTCTATTCAACTTTATGAATCTTCTTATCATGAGGGCAAGCTCCTCATCGTTCATATCGTCTTCAGAATCTGTAACATCATAATCATCATTTGATTTTAATGCAATGGATTTCTTACCTTTTGGATCTTCGTCTTCGTTTATTCGTTCCACTTCATAAGACTGAAGAGTTCCAACCAGCTCATCGACAGATAGTGGCATGATTCTTTGTGTCTCTCTTATTGAAGTCTTTATGTGATTCCAGTCCTTGGAGAGTCCACGCAGAAGCTTGTTAACCTTCATGGGATCAGAAATTGGTTGACATTGATTTTGAAGACCATTCACAATTTCTATAAAACAACTGAACATGTCAGTTATTGATTCTCCAGATCTCATTTTGAAGGCTTCATATTGACCGAGAAGAATATTGATTTCGGTCTCTTTCACTCGATTAGCTCCTTCATAGGTGATATGTAACCTATCCTAGACTTCTTTTGCTGTATCACAAGAAGATATTCTATTATATTCAATAGGTGACAAAGCACAATATAAAGAATATATTGCTTTTGCATCAAGAGTTTGTCTCTTGATTATTTCTTCCCGAGACATTCCGCTAGCTTCCTGACTTATTTTCCTCTTTTGAGACAGCTGCAACTTTAGGAATGATTCATTTTTCTACAACATCCCATTCCAAAGGATCCTTTGATCGTAGAAAAGCTTTCATCTTGTTCTTCCAGATGTTGTAATCATTTCCATCAAAGTAGGGTGGTCTGGTATTGCTTTGCCCTTCCACCAGCCCTAGTGCTAACATACTAGCCATGGATCTTTTACTCTGAAGTAAAACACTTCAAATAAAGTGAGTACACAGGCTCTGATACCAATTGATATAGCTAGAACGAGTACCTAGAGGGGGTGAATAGGT
This sequence comes from Eucalyptus decipiens, assembly GCA_014182575.1. NCBI lineage: Eukaryota > Viridiplantae > Streptophyta > Magnoliopsida > Myrtales > Myrtaceae > Eucalyptus > Eucalyptus decipiens. The sequence goes on along the minus strand of CM024611.1, from coordinate 14,001,576 downwards.
GTAAAACGATTTTTCACTTAAATCACACAATACTAGACAATCGATGGAAATAAACAAAGCAATCGAAAGGCGAGAGAAGGGAAAAGAGAATTGAACACAATGTTTATAGTGGTTCGGCTTTAGTTTAAGCCTACGTCCACTCTTCTGCACTGACAGCCTATTGGCTGGATTCCACTATGAACAAAGAAGTGTTACAGCGTTGTTCTTCCTTGATTCAGTGGTGTAGATGATCTACCACACTTGCTCAAGATATCACTAAGTATAAACACTCTTTTGTGTATACAATTTTGCTCATAATGAATCGACTGAATATCAAGGAACTTCGGACTGGAATTCATCTATCGAGCATGCACTAAAATAACTTGAACGACTTCCTTTTATACTCCTTCATGCCATCATACCCGTTGACACTTACCAAAGGAATTCCTCCAATCTACCCGTTGGATGGAATCAATTAAGGAGATCATTCGAGCTATTAAAGGAACTTGAGGATAGCCCATCAATCTTGTTCGCCCATACAATCAGGATCTTGGTTTCCAAGAATAGAACTTTCCAAGATTACTTCGTCAACCATCGGATCTTAAATTCAAATAAAAGAATCCGTTAGCTTAACCAAGCCAAGATATATTCTCCAGAGAATAGGACTAACTCCTTAACCAAACACTTAGGTTCTGGATAGCCTTTCGACACTGGATTAGAAAACTGTCAATGAGAATATCTTAAAGTCTTGAGTCTTGAGTCTTGAGTCTTGATGTCCGACTAACTTCAAACTCTAAACCGAAAGTCTGTAATAATCCAGACTAGACTGATAGAAACGTTTTGTCAGCTTCAAAATATTCTAGCAGGATTTCTCCAACAAAAATGAATAGGAATAGGAAATAATTCAAAAATATTTAAATATCATCAAAAGTTGTCCATGTTAGCGCCAATTATGCCATGTCAGCCGGCCAACACCCAATCAACAAAATCTGGTCAAAATTAGCTGGAAATGATTGAATTGACACAAAGTGAAAAGGTTTAGGAATAAATTAGCACCAACAAAAAGCTTAGGACTAAATTGGCACAAATGCAAAAGGTTTAAGACTTTTTTAACACTTTTCTCCCATATTTGCAATGGCTAAATCTAATGTAGAGCGGACTAGATTGTTTAGTTTGAGCAAAGGTATGTATTTACTATGGCTATAGCCAACGAATAAGTTGATTAAACTGTACTCCTATAATCAATCATGTATCCCTTCCCTCATTGACTTTAATATGATATTGGCTTTTTCATAGCCATTGTTGTTGTTTAATATTGCGTTTGGAAGGTGGCCTTCTTTTGAAGGTAGAAAAGTGATATGATTATACGCAATGAATCTGTATTGAATAACCGTTACTTACATATTATTGTAAAGGGATAAATGTATTGGAAGTTTTAAAACTTGTCACAAAAATGCATTTGAGTCCTAAAAAATTAAAAAAGTGCAATTAAATCATAAAACTTGTAACAAAAGTGTAACTGAATCTCACAAATTTTCAAAAAGTATAATTAAGCTATAAAACTTATCAAATTGGTCCAATCAAATCATTCTTTTGATTGTACTTTTTAAATGTTTTAAGACTTAATTGCATTTATATGATAAATTTTAGGACTTTTAATACACTTATTCCCAATATGTTTTTACTCTGTGACGTCGACAAAAGGTCGAAATTTCTATTTCAGGGATAAAGGAATTTTAACCATGGATGTACCTAGATAGGTCATCCGCTAAATCTCGTGATTATTAATGTTATTACCAGATGACATAGGGAGAGACAGGTTGCGGTTTTGGGGGATGGGGATTGGAGAAAAACAACGATCGCCAACATCAAATTAAAGGCTTTATAAAGGGTTTGGAATAATAATCTGAAGAAAGATCACGTTCAATTAGAAACGCTATAAAAGGTTTTGAGAGCCGAGGCTCCATTCCGTCCCTCCGGTGTGGCGAAGATGCGGACGAGGCCCTCAGCGTCGAAGGGCTTGAAAAGCAAAGGGTGTTGCTCGTCCACGAGCTCGTCGGGGCACCGAACGGTTCCTTCGACGCCAGAGAAGATCCCGATGGAGAGCCTGGCCTCGTGCCCGCGCATCATCACACGGTGTCGAGGACAGTATAATCTTCCGTTGCTCCATCCCTAAGAAAAGACCATGAAAGAGGTCGCAGCTGAGGTGAAAGTTATACATACAGCCATGCATGCATCTCTTAATCAAGGAGATTATTGCATGAATGTTAATGGGGGTAAACATCTTGTGTGCTCTTATTACTACACAACTCACCTGTCTCGAGAATAATTGTCCAAAAAATCTAAACTTGTTTTATAGCAATCAATCCTAAATCTTTTTTTTTTACTTTGCCAATTTAGACCTCAAACTTTTGACGATTTACCAATATAATCCTTCCAACTAATTTTGGTCAAAAATCGCTAACTTGGATGCCGACACTGACGTAGATGATTTTTACAATTTTTTTTATTTTCCCAATTTTTTTGCAATTTTTCCCCTCTTTCTTTTTTTTTTTTTTTTTTCCTACTTCCCTCTGCTGGTCAATGGGGCCTCAACAATGGCCATTGGAGGTCGCCACCATATAGCAAAGGTTGCCTTCGCCTATGGACAGCGACCAGCAAGTAATAGGAAAAAAGAAAAAGGAAAGAAAAGAAAAAGAGAAAAAAAAATAGAAAATTGATTTGAGAGATACTCTTGACAAACCATCAAAAGGTTTAGGATCAAGTTGATCAAATTAAAAGGTTTAATATTGAACTGACCATGGTGCAATAAATTTAGGACTATTCTGATAATTTTTCTCCATTTATTAAGTAGTTATAATTTGAAAATATTGACCAATTATCCAAATCAAGCATCATGCATATGGATTACTGAGAATCACACGATAACCCAAAATAAAGGCACAAATCTATTTCAAAGGGCAATTTGCAATTACTTACTGTTCAGTCTTTTAAGCATCCTGGTGGTTAGCGGAAAGTCGTGAATTTCTAAAATCACTCATAAATTTAATTATAGAAGAAATTCATGTTAGGTAAACAAAGACTATTTAAAGGAATGAGCAATATTCTACAACACAAATTGATTGGTCCAAGAAAAATATAGCTCACAAATTAGATATAAAATTATATAGCACAAGCACCGCCGGCATAATGAAAATTTTATACAAACAAGCTTGATATAAGGATTTTAATTATCTACTCTGTCAGATCTTCTCAAACCGATTGTGGATAAAATCTCTTACGTAGGATTTTTCTTTAGAGTATGCTTCAATGGTTTAGAAATTTTTTATAGTTTTTGCATATCCACTATTTTTAATCTTATTTTGTAAAAGGTGGGATATAATGAAGAGATAATTAGAGAGAGAGAGAGAGAGAGAGAGAGACTCACATGGAACGACTCTCCAAGCATGACGATAGTAGAGGAAGCCGAAGGCGTGACTTTAATCCAGTCTCCATGCTTCGTCTCCACTTCCAACCCGTTCACGTGATTCTGCTGCAGCATGGTCACGAAGGTCGTGTCGTAATGAGTTATGCCTCCGGGCCGAGCCTCCTCCGTCTCCGGCGCTCCGTACCTGAGGAGGCGAAGGGCATGTAACGTCGACGCGGTGTGCGAGTCGAGATAGCGCTCAACGCCGAAGCTTCGGAACACCATCTTCTGAATCGTGTAGTCTAACTCGGACAGCCTCCTCAGGTACGTGTTCAGCAGCTCGCTGCAAGTGATTCAGAGAGGCGAATTTGCCAAGTAATTGAAGTTCTTCACAATGAGCAATTTTCGACAGAACGTAAATGACTCGAGCATGGCCAAGGGAAGTTCGGGAATGTGATTTGCGCCATACGTACCAGAATTTGGCGTTCCCCTCTGGCCACAGGAGCCCGGCCAAGCGTTCGATCGCGCCCGAGTTCAGGGCGTCGCGCATCCCCATGGCCTCATGAAGAGGGTTCAGAGGGAGGTTAGCAAGGTAGCCATCGTACGGCCTGGTCGGGTCGACGAACTGGCGCTTAGTCTCGGCCGGAAGACCGAACATCTCCTCCATCTGATGGAAGACCTCGTCGTGAAGCTCCACGGTGACCTTGTCGTACAGAGCCAAGAAGCAGCCATACTCTTCGAGCGCCCGCCGGACGGCGTCTTGGACGGAATCCCAACCGTGGCTTCCAGGCTCCAAATCGCCTAATCCGGAAAAATCTATGGAGGGAAGCTCCAGCGCTGGACCCGAACCCATGCCGAAGCCTTCGTTTTTTCTTGCGAGACTTCGATTCTCCGGTGATCGTTTCCCTTAGTTTCTTAGTTTCTGCCGGACTTAAAGGGCCTTGCCATGACTTAGAGTGCAAAAATGCAAAGAACATGCATGAAGCTTCCTCGAAAAGCGCTTGTAAATTAATGCACGACTTGGCATGTTGCGAATGTCATTAAATGTCTGCATTCCAATGACAGCATTGTCTGTTGGCAAGAGCTTGTCTTGTTGCTTTATGTTTATTAAAATTGCGTAACCGCACCGATCGATGTATCCATAAAGCACGCTAATTGTATATGGGGAAATCGATTGCATCGCCCATACGTATTGCATCGAATTGGTACAATGACCAACGACTCGCCTCTCAAGAAAAAATGAGACTACAGATTCAATTATCGGTATCAACCCTGAAGTGACGTCTAAATGTTCTGAATATTAGTCTCAGACTAAAAAGGCGAAAAAGGGGGTTTCCAAAGATTTGAGATAATCACTTTTTACTCTAATATAATGTAAAATTTTGTAAGGTCTTCAAAAATGACAATGCTCAAGGTTAGCCATCGTGCTGATTGATTGATTAACGACGATATTATTTGCAGAAACAAGCATTTTAGAAGCCAAATAATAATTTTATTGATTTTATTACTTTATTCATGACAGCCATATACTAATTTAAAGAGGTATGGATTGTATAGTTGACCACGTTACGTATTTATTATGGCTATAGCCAACGAATAGCTTGATTAAACTACACTCCTAGCGGCTAGAATCATTTTAATTACCTCCTCCATTGACTTAAATATGATATTGGCCTTCATGGGCAATTGTCGAATTGTTTACTATTGTTTTTGTAATGTGGCCTTTCCATTATAGGTAGAACATCGGATCCAATTGTACGTAAATTCAAGTAATGTTTGTATCATTGCAAGTGTGTTTTTGAGTATGCAATTAGTGTGTTTTAATATGAAACATGTCAGTATTACTAGGATTGAACCTGCATAGGCCTAATAAGCATTCATGACATGAAACATGTTGTTGTATGTTATATATCTGAGATTAGAACATTCTATACTATTAATATGAAACATGTAGTATGTATCGTGCTAGGATTGAACCTGTGCAATGCGCAAGATATTGTGAACTAAGCAAAAATCATTATCTTAATTTCTGCTGTTTTTTTTTTAGAGATATGGAAAAGCACATGATATAATAAGAGTTAAATAGTAATTCATCTTGTTTAATGATATTTTGCAGCCAATATTCCAAAGAGGTTTCGCATTTTTTACTTTCACTCAAGTTTGAGTCACTTTAAAAAAGTTAGCGTTTAAATAAAGGAAAAACCACTAAAAACCTCAAAATTTATTTAATGTAAAAAATTACCCCAAACTTTTTTTATAACCCTGAAAACAACAAATTTTGCCAATTGTAAAAAATTTACCCAAAATCTATGGCCGAAGGGCATTTTCGTCTTTTAATTTTTAAATTTATTTTTATTTTTCTTTTCTTTTTTTTTCCTTTTTCCTTCTTCTCTCTTCCCTCTACCGTGGCCATTAGAGGAAAGCCAGACTCAAGCGAGGCCGCCCTTACCTAGCTAGTGAGGGCCGCCCTCGCAATCGTCCCTCAATTGGGCAAACGAGGGTAACCCCCCCTGAGTCGGGCGAGGACAACCCTCACCAGATCGATGAGGGTTGCCCTCACTTGGGCCAGATCTGGCAAGGAATTTCTCATCAGTGTCAACAAGGGCCGCCCTCACCAGATCTAACGAGAGCCATCCTCACCTGACCCAAAGGAGGGTGGCCCTCGCCTAATTCCAGCTTCCCTCCACCGGCCATGCGTAGGGACAAGAGGAGAAGAAAGAAGAAAAAAAGAAAAAAGAAAAAAAAGAAAAGCAAAAGCAAAAGTAAAAAAATGAAAATGCCCTATAGTTTGAGATAAATGTGTCACGATGGTATCAATTTATGGTTTTTTGTATCATGGAAAAAAAGTTTGGGGTGAACGTGTCACAATTGGAAAATTTTAGAATTTTTATATCACAAAAAAAAAATTGACGTAAATTTATCACACTGAGTAAAGTTTGGGAATTTTTTATGGTTTTTTTCCCTTTAAATAATAAATCTTTTTAGGGGTCCATTTTATCTTAAGAGTGCAAAAAGATATGATAATTATTAACTATGGCTATATCGTATATCATGATTATGCGTCTTTATAAATAATTAGGAATATCCATAAACTTGTATATAAAAACATTTATATGTAAGCTCATTAATTTTAAATGAGTCTTTTAAATATGGAGATCAACATGTTGTAAAATATTTCAAATCAATCTTTTAACAAAATCCTTATTTTGTAAAATAAAAAATATTAGCAATTTTTAAATGTGATATTGACTCTTAATTTCTTGAGACTATGGCATAAATTAAAATTATTTTCTCAAGATCTCTTCCATGACCCTACAAAGTGCAAGCTTTCAATGGGTAATAATTATCACCTAAAATGCAAGAAGCATCACAACATGCTCTCTCTGTCAATATGGAAAGATTTATTGACTTCACCTAAATGATTATAGGAAAATAGATCCTAATTTGGAAATTATCTCACTAGAAGTTCCCATTTATAGTTCTTAACTTTAGGACTTTGAAAAGAATCTTACAAAATCTGGGGGCCAAGTTTGTATGTAAACATACTTTTATTGATCGACGTGTAACTGGATCTAAGCAAGTCCCTAGAAGGATTTATTTCCGTTCTCATCCAAATCTTGAGATCATCGGGATGCAAAACATTTAGAAAGTATTCTTTCATCTTGGAAAAGAAAAAAGATTTATCAAGGATTGCAAAGCGTGCAAACATCGACACATTAAAATAAGCCATGAAAGCCTTGTCATCCCTTGAGAAAGCCGGACAGGCTGTGAAAGCCTTGATAGAGCTTGTCATCCCTACATGTCCAACGGACAAGCCGTGGAAGCCTTCCTTGAAAGCTCCCTTCTTTTGGTGAGGTTACACCTCTTAACCAAGCAATAAGGATCCAAAGGAAGGGGCAATGAGGGCGACTCACCCCATCCCACACAAAATCCACCCCTTTGATTAGACACGATCATGAGTCTGGCGATTCGGTGGCCCCACCGAGGCCCATCAAGCCCAAAACAACTGGGATCGAGCGGGTTTGGACAAGCCGGGCACGTCTCGTTGGGCCCGTCCAAAGCTAATTACTTCGTGTAGAAAATCCAATCTTTCCCAAACCATGGGCAGGCCTGAAAAAGTATTTTCACCCGAAGCAGGCCAACTAGCCCGACGGCCCGCCCAGGCCTGCCCAGCACGCAGCCCATTGCTTGATTTCGCTACAGTCTCTCCCATTGGAAAAAAAACCTAGGGCCGCCACGTGGGCGGGCCAATGGCCAAGCCCGCAACTCGCAGGGTCGGGCCACTCGGACGGCCCGCAGTTTCGCTTCCTCGCCTAAACGGCATCTCCCCCCGCAACAAAACGCGGCCACGGAGCTTTTGCTTTTGCAGACAATTCTCTCTTGAGATGGAACCGAGCTCGTCCTCTGCTCCCGCTCCTGCTCCTCCTGCTCCTGCTCTTGCTGCTGCTTCTGCTCCTGCTCTACCGCTGCTGTCGTCGTCGGCGTCGGCATCGTTTTCTTCTTCGGAAGCCGCGTTGATGGAGAGGCTCCGGCAGCGCGAATGGTCCTTCGTAAACACGGCCCACATCAGGGCCGTCATCATGATCCGGCGCGTCCTCATCGATGACCCCTCCGACGCGGCCGCCGTCGCCGTCACCGTTGAATCGGACCTCCTCAACACCGATCTCAGGTCCGTTGAGTCCCGGACCCTCCCCAACCGAAAGGCCTCGCACCTCCACGGCCCCATGGTCCTCCAGGTTAGGCCGCCCCGACGCTGGCTTTTGCTTCTAGGTCACCGCCTCTGATCTTTTCCGTTGCCTGTGTGTAGTGGCGCGTGGTTGGTTTCGCTTCGGCTTCGCGCTCGTTGTGCTTAGGGCTTTGATCCTTTTGTTGTGTACTTGAACAGATATCTGCGGTGAGGGACATTGCGAGAAGTAGTATTGACGAGGCCTCGAAGAGCTCTGGTGGTAATCGGATGTTGAGATTGACGCTGACGGACGGTCACAGCGAGATGACCGCAATCGAGTATGCTCATATTCCGTCGCTTCCCGATGATGTCGTTCCCGGTACTAAGGTATTCCTTTAAATTTGCCTTCTCTATAACCGGTATGTGTTTTACTCTGGTAAAGTTGATAGATGCCCTGAAGTTGCCATATCTGTGGGGCGGGAGGTATGGAAATTTTTGATAGAATCTAGTTCGTTTCGGTATTTGGTCTTAGAGAATCCAATTGAGTTTGTTAGTCACAATTAAGTCTACGGTTTATTGCTGACGCGGCTTGGATAGTTTGTTTCGTACAAATGATTCGGATAATATATGGTTGAAATTAAAGTGGGAGCTGGGACACCCTAGCTTCATTATCTCGTTGTAGTGAAGTTCGCACTAGACGTGTAGTTGTAGTTGTGAAGTGTGTATCTAGAATTTTTTTTTTTTTTGGTAAGTATGTGTATCTAGATTTTTGTTGATTCTAAATAGGAAGAATTGTTTGAAGTTAATTGCTTGGTCAGGATAGGAGATATGGAGGTAGACATGAGGGGAGAATTTTTAGGCTTCATTTGTTTCGTGGAAAATAAATGGTTTAGAAAATATTTAGCAATTAGATGCCTAAACAATTTCGAGAACAAGGAAAATATTTTTTCAATGTAATTCGCTGATTTCCTCACAAGATAAGGTCAATGGATGAATCGACGGCGGGTAAGGATTCAAAGGACTCTTTTTACTTTTTGTTTTCCTTTCTTTTCATATCCTCCACCATTTGGCCGAGATTATTGATTCATTATCGAATCGTGTATCTATCCAATATTTTCTGCCCATGATTCCTTTTGCTTTGTAGAAAGTTCTTCGAACATATATATTCTCATCCGAGATTTTTGCCACGAATTCGTCTAGAGAATTTATTTCAAAGTTTCCTTGCACCAATTCATTAGTCCCCGGTTCAATGGCAATGTTTTGTGGATTCCAATTCATTAAGTTATCTGTAATTCTGTCCATAAATGACCAAACTTTGTTATCCTCGATTAAGTCCATTACTTGTCCAAAATAACCAAAATTAGTGTTGGTTATTTCTTGGTTATTTTTTTGGTGCAACAAGACCCTGTCCAAAAAATCTATGGTGGGAATTTTGAGGGGTGTTGAGAGAGAACCCTTTGTGAGAATAAAAAGTTAAGGATAACAGATCTTGCAATTCAAGTATAACATGAGAAGAAGAGATTACTAGAGAAATCAAGAATGAATGTCAAGAAACACTAGAGATTTACATTTATTCAATTTGAGTGTCAATACTTATTTTATGGGGAAATTTAGCCAGCAAGAAGTCCACCATAAATCTGGAGTATATAAAGTTCACAATCACTTGAGTGCTTCCTAGCCCTAATTATACCCAAAGCAATGCCACAAGTATTACCTCACAAAGAGCTCAATCAGTCATTTATTATCTCTTTTTTTTCATTATTCAACTATTTGATCAAATAAAAAAGAAAACAAAAGCTTTGGCTTTATTAAGGGTTTGGAATAATAATCTGAAGAAAGATCACGTTCAATTAGAAACGCTATAAAAGGTTTTGAGAGCCGAAGCTCCGTTCCGTCCCTCCGGTGTGGCGAAGATGCGGACGAGGCCCTCAGCGTCGAAGGGCTTGAAAAGCAAAAGGTGTTGCTCGTCCACGAGCTCGTCGGGGCACCGAACGGTTCCTTCGACGCCGGAGAAGATCCCGATGGAGAGCCTGGCCTCGTGCCCGCGCATCATCACACGGTGTCGAGGACAGTATAATCTTCCGTTGCTCCATCCCTAAGAAAAGACCATGAAAGAGGTCATAGCTGAGGTGAAAATTGTACATACAGCCATGCATGCATCTCCTTTTTGCATGAATTTTAATCGGGGTAAACATCTTGTGTACTCTTATTACTACACAACTCACCTGTCTCAAGAATAATCGTCCAAAAAATCTAAAATTATTTCATTGCGATCAATTCAATCATAAATCATTTTTTTCCTTTACCAATTTTTTTATTTTCCAAAATTTTGGCACTTTTTCCCCCTCTTCCTTTTCTTTTCTTTTATTTTTTATTTTTTTATTTTGCTACTTCCCTCTGCTGGTCAACGAGGCCTCAACGATGGCCACCGGAGGTCACCACCATATAGCGAAGGTTACCTCACCTATGGACGATGACCGACAAATAATAGGGAAAGAGAAAAAAAATTGAAAAAAAAAATAGAAAATTGATTTGAGGGACACTCTTGGCAAATCATCAAAAGGTTTACGATTAAATTGGTCAAATTGAAAAATTTAGCATTGACGGTGCAATAAATTTAGGTAATTAGCATTGGTCTAATAATTTTTCTCCGTTAGGTAACTACAATTTGAAAATATTGACAAATTATCCAAATCAAGCACACGAGAACCCAAATTAAAGGCACAAATCTATTTCAAAGGGCAATTTGCAATCACTTACTGTTCAGTTTTTTAAGCATCCTGGTGGATAGTGGAAAGTCGTGAATTTCTAAAATCACTTATAATTTTTTATTATAGAAGAAATTAATGTTAGGTAAACAAAGACTCTTTAAAGGAATGAGCAAATATTCTACCACACAAATTGATTGGTCCAAGAAAAATATAGCTCACAAATTAGATATAAAATTATATAGCACGCGCACCTCCGGCATAAAGAAAATTTCATACAAACAACCTTGATATGAGGATTATAATTATCTACTCTGTCAAATCCTCTCTAATCGATTGTGTATAAAATCTCTTACGTAGGATTTTTCTTGAGAATATGCTTTAATGGTTTAGAAATTTTTTATAGTTTTTGCATATCCACTATTTTTAATCTTATTTTGTAAAAGGTGGGATATAACGAAGATATTATTAGAGAGAGAGAGGGACTCACATGGAATGACTCTCCAAGCATGACGATAGTAGAGGAAGCCGAAGGCGCGACTTTAATCCAGTCTCCATGCTTCGTCTCCACTTCCAATCCGTTCACGTGATTCTGCTGCAGCATGGTCACGAAGTTCGGGTCGTAATGAATTATGCCCCCGGGCCGAGCCTCCTCCACCTCCGGCGCTCCATACCTCAGGAAGCGAAGGGAATGTACCGTCGACGCGGTGTGCGAGTCGAGATAGCGCTCAACGCCAAAGCTTCGGAACACCATCTTCTGGATCGTGTAGTCTAACTCGGACAGCCTCCTCACGTACGTGTTCAGCAGCTCGCTGCAAGCGATTCAGAGAGGTGAATTCGCCAAGTTTTTTTGTAATTGAAGTTCTTCACGATGAACAATTTTCGACAGAACGTAAATGAGTCGAGCATGGCCGATGGAAGTTCGCGAATGTAATTCGCGCCGTACGTACCAGAATTTGGCGTTTCCCTCTGGCCACAGGAGACCGGCCAAGCGTTCGATCGCGCCGGAGTTCAGGGCCTCGCGCATCCCCATGGCCTCCGGGTTAAGAGGGAGGTTAGCAAGGTAGCCATCGTACGGCCTCATCGGCTCGACGAACCGGCGCTTAGTCTCGGCCGGAAGACCGAACATCTCCTCCATCTGATGGAAGACCTCGTCATGAAGCTCCTCGGTGACCTTGTCGTACAGAGCCAAGAAGCAGCCATACTCTTCGAGCGCTCGCCGGACAGCATCTTGGACGGAATCCCAACCGCCGCTTGCAGGCACTGAATCGACCAATCCGGAAAAATCTATGGAGGGAAGCTCGAGCGCCGGACCTGAACCCATGCCGAAGCCTTCGTTTTTTCTTGCGAGACTTCGATCCTCGGTGATCGTTTCCCTCAGTTTCTTAGTTTCTGCCGGATTAAAAGGGCCTTGCCATGACTTAAGAGTGCAAAAATTCAAAGAACATGAAGCTTTCTTGAAAAGCACTTGTAAATTTATGCACGACTTGGCATCTTGCGAATGTCATTAAAACTCCGTGGAAAATAATTTTCGAGAAAAGGTTTCATGTATTTTCCAGCATTCGTTTTACAGAAAATGAATTCCTTAGGAAAAATATTTTCCATGAAAAGAAAAAAAAAATCTTCTAAATTAGGCTCCGTTCATTTCGCAAAAAATAATTTCTAGGAAAATGTTTTTCAGATTTTTCGGCGTTTGTTTCACTGAAAATGAATTCTTTAAGGAAAATGTTTTTCATAAAAGGAAAAAAATCTACTAAATTAGGGAAAATGTTTTCCACTTTTGAAAAGTGAAAACATTTTCCTCACTTCCTCATCCCCTTACTTCTTCTTCTTTTCTCTTTTTATTCGAATTATTTTTTAATTTTCTTTTCTTTTTTAATTTTAATTATTTTTAATTCTAAAAAAAATATAAAAAGAGGAAAGGATGGGCTTACGCCCATCCATTGGCCCGGTCCGGCTGGAGGTCTTCCTCAACCTCTAGCCAAGTCCCGAATTTCTTGCAAACCAAGTCAAATGACCCGGTTTCGACCCAAAACTCCAAAAACACAAATTAACTTAATTTTTTATGAAATTTCTCCATGAGACTTGCATATAACATCAATATAATTGACTAGATTGAATTAAACGAAGAACAAATAAGAAAATCTTCATATTCAAGCTTCAAAGTTTTGGATCTAAACCTTCCATGGCCGAATTTCGAATTTCTTAAATTTAAGCCCTAAAAACTTACTTTAATGCAACAAAATGATGGTAATATATATAACAATACCCATGCAATAATTTACAATGGACATCAATCGATTGCAAGTAATTTGGAAATTCTAAAACTTTTTCATGTATAAAACCTAGAATTTCAAATTTAAAATTATCTCTCAATCCTCAATGAAATTATACAAATTATATATGGTTGGAAAGATCTCAACATGTAGAACGAAAGCCCTATGGTTTTAGGATCAATCGACCAAAAATTCCACACGAAAAAATGATGCCTGTATTTGGCTCAAAGAGGAAAATTTGGAATTTTTCCATTAAAAAAAATTGGGTTAATCATATATGATTTGCTTTGATACCACATGTAAAAAATTATTCACATAATTTAACTCATTAATCAAGAAGAATCGAATCCATATATGACTGTAAAACACCGAGATCAATAAGCAAGATGGAACTAAAGCATACCTGTTTGAGCCATTACTTCACTTGAAAAAAAAAATAGATCAACCTGATAATCGAGATCTATTGGAATGTCAAATCTTCCTCTCTATGACATATTTCAATATAACAGCTTTTAATGGGATCAAAACAACTGATAGATATAACATACCCTTTTATAGACTGGAGAGGGAACCTAGTAAACCCTAATCAACAACATGTCAACTAGGCCCTTTCCCTTATGGGCTTCTAAAAAACACAATTGCCTACACTTTGATACTAAATTAGGCCCATTATTAGATACAAATGCCCAATTCAATCAAATCACTATTGGGTTCAACAAATATTGGAATATCCATTAACCCGATTATTTAAAATAGAAAATTAATATGAGCCCATATTATAGAAAATTTCCAACAATTGCGTAACGGCACCGATCGATGTCTCCATAAAGCATGCTAACTATATCTGGAGAAATCAATTGCATCGCTGATACGTATTGCATCGAATTGGCATGATGACCAACGCCTCAAGTCTCAGGAAAAAATGAGACTACATATTCAATTATCGGTATCAACTCCAAATTGACATCTAAATGTTCTAAATATTAATCTTAGACTAAAAAGGCGAAAAAGGGGGTTTCCAAAGATTTGAGATAATCACTTCTTACTCTAATATCATATAAAATTTTGTAAGGTCTTAAAAATGATAGTCCTCGAGGTTAGCCAATGTCCAATTGACTGATTAACAACAATATTATTTGCAAAACAAGCCTTTTAGAAGCCAAATAATAACTTTACTGATTTTATTACTTTATTCGTCACAGCTATATACTAATTTAAAGTGGGATGGATTGTATAGTTGACCACATTACATATTTATTATGGCTATAGCCAGTGAATAGCTTCATTAAACTACACTCCTAGAGGCTAGAATCATTTTAATTACCTCCTCCATTGACTTAAATATGATATTAGCCTTCGTGGGCAATTGTCGAATTGTTTACTATTGTGTTTAGAATGCGGCCTTTCCATTATAGGTAGAAAATCGGATCTAAATGTACGTAAATTCAAGTAATGTTTGTATCATCGCAATTGAGCATGCAATTAGTGTGTTTTATATGTCAGCATATATGTTACATAGGCCTAACAAGCATGCATGACATGTAACATGTTGTGGTATGTTATATATCACAATCTAAGACTAGAACATTCTATAACAATAGTATGAAACATGCCGTACTATTTATCGTGCTAGGATTGAACCTGTGTAATGCACAAGATATCGAGCAAAATACCAAGAACTAAGCAATAATCATTATCTTAATTTCTGCTATTTTTTTTTAGAGATATGGAAAAGCACATGATATAATGCAAGTTAAGTAGTAATTCATCTTGTTTGATGATTGTTGACACCTAATTTATATTTTCAAGCACATATATATATATATATATATATAGATTTTAACAACAACAAAAAAGCCTTGGGGGTCGGGTCGAGCCGGATCCGACCTTGGCCTAGCCCTTCTTCTTCTTCTTCTTCTTCTTCTTCTTCTTCTTCTTCTTCTTCTTTTCCCCAGCATCGGCCTTCGGCCCGTCCCCTCTCTTTTCCTTTTTCTTTTTTCTTTTCCCCTCACGCGGCCCAGCCCCCTTTTTCCTTTTGGCCTGACCCGCGCCTCTACCTTCTCCCTCAGCCGTCTTTTGCACGGGGAATCGGCAAAGGCGAAAAGCAGAGCCAACAAAAAGATCTCGAGCAACTGCAGGGGGCAGCAGAATCGCATGGGGGGAGGCAGCACAATCCACAAGCGAGCAGGCTAGCAACGAGCTAGTTGATCAAATGAAGCCACGTGCGCAAGCCAAGCGAAGAAAAGAGAGCATAAAGCAAAGAAAGAAAAAGGGGGAGGAGAGAGTGCGACGAAGGGGGAGAGACGGGAGAGTAGGACAATCGTTGGAGATCAGCCAAGGAGTAGGGATCCCTTGGGAAGCCTCACCACCACCGGAGAGCCGCTTGTTCGTCGCCAACCGCCGCCGTCTTCCTCAGAAACCATATTGGCCTTTTATTGAACACTTGGCGTGCAACATTTGAAGTCGAGCTGGCCGAAGCTTGTAACATCTTTTTCAGGCAAACTCCAGCCTCCCTAGTTCCTCGCCCGTGTCTCTGTTTGTCATTGGTTGATTGCTAAGAGTCCAAAGTCCACCTTGAGTCTCGGTCGGACCCAAGGCTTCTTAGTTTGTGCGCATATGCCACTTGCTTGACGAAATGCTCGAGTGAGCTCCATCTCCCCGGCTCCTCCGTGTAGAGCCCAATGAGGATTTTCGCCACGGAGGGCCGCCGTCATTTGCTCGGAAGTCGATCTGCTTCCCGCTGGACCGAGGCAGCACATCGCGACCCTAGCCGGGGACTGCCTGTACCCTTCGCCCCTGCCTTCTTCTTTGTTACTCCCGAACATGATATAGCTAGTGCTAGTACCTAGAGGGGGGGTGAATAGGTATATAAACGATTTTTCGCACAATACTTAGACAATTAAGGAATTGCAACAAATAACATTCAATCGTAAGACTCAGTGAATGAAAGAGAGAATTAAACACGCGGTTTATAGTGGTTCGGCTTGATTCAAGCCTACGTCCACTCTTCTGCACTGACAGCCAATCGGCTAGATTCCACTATGAACAAAGAGATGTTACAGCGTTGATCTTCCTTGATTTCTGGGTGTAGATGAACTACCACACTCACTCAAGGTATCACCAAGTATAGACACTCTTTGTATACAATTTCGCTCAGACTGTATCGACTAATAATCAAGGTGCTTCAGACTCTGGAATTTCTCTATCGATCACACTCATTGAACAACCGGAACGTCTTCCTTTTATACTCCTTTATGCCATCATAACCGTTGGCACTTACCAAAGGAATTCCTCCAATCTACCCGTTGGACGGAATCAATCAAGAAGATCATCCGAGCTATTAAAGGAATCTGACGATAGCCCATCAATCATGTTCGCCCATACAATTAGGATCTTGGTTTCCATTAATAGAACCTTCCAAGAATACTTCGTCGATTATCGGATCTTCAATTGATCTAGATACGAATCAAAGAATCCGTTGTATTTGTCTAGCCAAAAGATCTTCTCCAGAGATCAAGATGAAATCCTTAATCATAATCATCGATTTGGATTTCCTTCGACACTCGGATCGATAGACTGTCAATGAGAATAATTTTGAGTCTTAAGTCTTGAGTCTTGAATCTTGAGTCTTGAGTTATGAGTCGGAGTTATGAGTCTGGTGGTCGAAAGTCTTCGACGCAAATAACTGCACTAGACCGATGGAAACGTTTTGTCGCCTTCAAAATCTTCTAGAGCGATTTCTCCAACAATCTCCCCCTTTTTGATGATGACAAAACTTTCCTGTAGATTTGAACAACCTTGACCCGCAAAAAACATTTCTCAAGCAATATGGCTATCTCATAAAGATTTAATAAAACAACCAAACTCTGCATCCACAGAAAATTGGCTAGACTTTCATGAGTAATACCATATAACAACACTCGATATAAATGCCAGGTCACCAAGCATCACAATCCACAGCCAAATTCAGTCCATACTCAAGTTCACACAAGTCATACTCAAAAAACTTAAAAAACTCACAACCACAAAAACAAATTTAAAATTAATGTTTGAAAAAGATGGTTGGTTCAAATTTCTTCTCCCCTTTTGTCATCAAGTAAAAAGGTGAGAAAAGAGTCATGTCCGCTTGGGAATGCGCACGATCCGGAATTCTCCCATGGACTCGTACTATGCCTTCGAGCCTCTTCAAGTCTTCCCTTAATTTTGCTACCTCTTCTCCTTTGGCATTGGCTTGAATCGCAGAGCGAGGTCTTTCATTCCGTCTTCCAGGGTAATCAAGATGCTTGGCCAGCATTCTTGATGGCTTGAATTTCATAGTCCAGAGCATAGATTTGGCCCCGCATTTTAAGAATATCAAGAATACGATGAAAATCTGCTGAATTGTCTGTCTGCATACTAGCATTTACTTTCTCAGATGGAGTAAATGCAGACGATGGCGCTTCTGTATGACCTTGCAGATTTGATGATGTATCATGATGTTCTTCAAGCAATGGAGACTCTTCTGGAGCAGCATGAGGTGAGGATTTTTCTTGCTCCCCAACTCCCCCTGTCTCTAAGACATCAAAATCTTGCTCACCAACTCCCCCTGTCTCTAAGACATCAAGATGGGTGGAGTGATTATCATGCTCTTCAGATTCTTTCTCTCCAGCATTCAGCAGCAGACTTTTCTTTCTCTTCTTCTCCTTCTTCTTCATCTTCTTTTTCTTTCTCTCTCGCTTTTCTTCTTCTTCAGCCTTCTATCTCTTTCTCTCTCTCGCTCTTCTTCTTCTTCATCTTCTTTTTCCTTTTCTCGCCGCTCTTCTTCTTCTCTTTGCTTCGACTGAAGTTCCGTTGATCGAGATACGTAACGTCTAGTCCTTACCAAAGGCAGGAATAGAAAGATCTTCATCGTCTTCTTCATCCTCCAAGATGAGAGTTCTTCTCTTTTTGGATGGAGTACCAATGGGCTCCTTCCCTTTTCTCTTTGATGCAGAAGAGAGCGGAGTTTTCACCTTGAACTTTGCCATTTCCTTGCTAAGTTCTTTCAGACGCATCTTCGTCAACATATTCAAACCTACCACCATTTTATCGCACGGTCTAACACAGAGAGTGTGTGGCAGTTCGATATTCATGTGTGTCGAAGATTTTTGTCACAAGATTTGGGTAAGGCAATTGTCCCTTGTTCTTCGACATTGCTCGTACATATGGAAGAGAATAGTATGAGGCGAGAGAACTTCTTCCCCGAGTTGATTGCATACATCAATTTGGCTTCCGAATTGGATACATCAGTCTTTGATGTAGACTTTGGCACGATACAATTGATCACAATTTTGTGCAGCACAATATTGATGGCATTCATCTTCGAGTAGGTAATCTTCGCCTCCGTATCTCGTTTTTGACAAGATCCAGAGTAGCACGAGCAATCGAGACTTTGATTGGTTGATAACGTCCTCGTTCAACACCAATTATGTCCGCCATGTCCACATCTATCACATAATCCCGATCTCGGACATTTGAATGATATTCTATTCGCATCAAGAAAACTTAGATTCGAATAGAAATATGCAGTCAAGTGTGCATAACCATCGTGGTATCGGTGCAAAACTGCTCAAGTTGAAGCAAAGTTCGAACTTTTCCCTTAAGTTCACATTAATTGCATCCGGAAATCAAAATCAACACTCCGGGGTTTATCACCCCTCATTTCAACAGATCGAAGAAAACTTCTCTTGTTCATTCGATCTAAACAACTCCATCTTCTTTCCCTTCACCTTTGCAAAGAATGCCCATTCTCGGTTGAAAATCACTAAACATTTTATCATCTTCGTTCCCCTCATTAGGAATCGGTCCTGAAACACGAGGGTCACTTGGAATGTTCGCAAGTGACTCTTTAGGCTTACCTTTGGGAGCAATTCCCAATTCCTCCATTCGCTTCAAAAATCTGTACTCATTCCCATAATTCTTATCTCTAAGGAAGGCATCTATATAATTCGAGGAGAGAACAGAAACTTTCAACGCACGATAGAGCATGTAAATAAATGAGGGTTTTTGTGCTCTCACGGGTTCAACGTCCTCTAGAATGACTTCCTCTCGATGATGACCCGCACCTTGTGGGGTAGATGGTGAGTGATGAGGTGGAGAAGGAACAGGACTCTGTTGTTGTCTCGACAAATCATCTTCCTCGGTGAGATCGAAGTGCGTAGGTCCCTCCTTCATTCTCTGTGGACCCCTACTTGCGATCCTTGACGACTTTCTCGAAGAAGACATCTTTTCTTGTCAATGGAAGATTCATTCACTTGCTTTCCCAAGGAAAACGACAACTTTCTCGAGTATGAATACGAAGTAGAAAACAGGTTGAGAGAAGAATGCCTTTTAGGGTTTTGAGAATCGAGTAAAAGAGAAAACTGTGTATATATAACTCGCTTTGAAAAGGAAAGAGCAATCGTTACGAAGAGAAGTGAATGACGTCTTTCTTTAAAAAAAAAATAATAACTGTCATTTTAAAAGAGATTATCCCTTTTTGAAAAATGCATGTTTTCGGAAATTAAAGATTATATCAATCAAATATAATCGAACGAAAGATCGTACCTTTTCGAGATTAAAAGAATAACTTACAAGTCTATACAATGAAGGTCTCGAGTCCGAGAATTCGTAGTCGAAGGATAGAGTCTCGAAGGATAGAGTCTAATTGATGTAGATTCTTCAGACTTTAACTTCTTCAAGCTTCAAAATGTTGAGTCTGGAACGGATAAAATCGAATTGATTTTCTCCAAAGGCTTTGTGAATATATCCGCTAGTTGACTTTTTGAATCAACAAATTGAATTGAGATTTCTCCATTTTGAATATGATCTCTAATAAAATGATGTCGAATCTCTATATGCTTTGCTCTTGAATGAAGGATTGGATTTTTGGTGAGATTGATTGCGCTGGTGTTGTCACATCTCGATTTCGTGCATGAGTCTTCAATCCCAAAGTCTTGTAGCCGTTGTTTTATCCATAGAATTTGTGAACAGCAGCTTCCAAGTGCTACATACTCGCTTCGTTGTAGAGAGAGCTACGGTGCTCGTTTCCTTGAAAACCAAGACACCGTCCCGCTTCCAAGCAACCGGCGGGTTCTTGAAGTGCTCTTTCTATCGACTCTGCAACCGGCCAAATCAGCGTCTGAATATCCCAGAAGATTGAAGTCTCCCTCCTTAGGATACCATAGACCGATGCTTGAAGACGAGGCAACGTATTTAATAACACGTTTTGCAGCCTTGAGATGAGATTCTCTAGGATTTGATTGAAACCTAGCAGATGCAAACACTCAACAAAATGTCAGGTCTAGAGGCGTAAGATAAAGAAGTGAACCGATGATGCTTCGTACAGCTTTTGATCAACTTTCTTCCCTTCTTCATCTTTGTCTATTTTCAACGAACTTGACATTGGTATATCAGTCTTTTTGCAATTTTCCAATCCAAACCTTTTGACAAGATCATTAGCATTCTTTTATTGACAAATGAAAGTTCCTTCCTTCAATTGCTTTACTTGAAGACCAAGAAAGAATGTTAATTCTCCCATCATACTCATTTCAAATTCATCCTGCATAGACTTTGAAAATTTCTTGCACAGACTTTTATTAGGGGATCCAAATATGATATCATCCACATATATTTGAACAAGTATAAAACTTTTGTTTTCCTTTTTAATAAATAAAGTAGTATCAACTTTACCTTTGGCAAAACCATTCTTTAATAGGAACTTACTTAGTCTGTCGTACCAAGCTCGAGGTGCCTGCTTTAAACCATACAGATCCTTTTTCAGTCTGAAGATTGAGTCTGGCTTCTTTGGGTCTTCAAACCCTGGAGGTTGTTCCACGTAAACTTCCTCATGGATAAATCCATTTAGGAAAGCGCTTTTGACGTCCATTTGGAATAACCTGAAATTTTTATAGCAAGCAAACGCAAGTAATAGACGAATAGCTTCTAACCTTGCCAGGAGCGTAAGTCTCATCATAGTCTATTCCTTCTTCTTGCGTATATCCTTTTGCCACGAGTCTTGCTTTGTTTCGTACGACTTTTCCTTTTTCATTCATCTTGTTTCGAACACCCATTTGGTTCCGATAACGTTTTACCTTTTGGTTTAGATGTCGATCCCTGCACGTCATTAATGTTGAACCTGTCCGAGCTCTTCTTGCATGGCTTCAATCCAGCTTTCATCAGATAGAGCTTCTTCTATGCTTTTTGGTTCAATTTCAGAAATAAGAGCTATAGCACTAGACTCTTCACGCCTTTTGGATCTGGTGCAGATTCCTTCATTAATTTCTCCAATAATGAGATCTTTAGGATGACTGGATTTATGCTTCCAGTTACTGGTTGATTTTACTGGTTGAAGATCTCTTTCTTTATCCGAGTCTTCTCGAGTAGCTTGATGCTGATCTTCCAGAGTCTGAGAAGCTTCTTGAGTTGTAATCTTTTGAGGGTCTAAAGCAGGTTCAGACTCTTCATGCTGAGTCTGACTGGATTCATTTTGCGTAGAGTCTTGGAATTTGACATTCATTGACTCCTCCACGATCGGCTCTTCTTATTATAGACTCGTAGGCTTTGCTTGATGTAGAATATCCAAGGAAGATGCCTTCATCGATCTTTCTTCGAACTTACCAACTTGATCTTTTGCATTTTTCAATATAAAACATTTGCATCCGAATACATGAAAGTATGAAACAATAGGCTTCTTTCCTTTGAATAATTCATAAGGGGTTTTCTCCGAATAGGTCTTAGAAAAACTCTATTGATTATATAGCATGCTGTTGAAACTTGACTTCGGCCCAAAATCGTGAAGAAATTTTACTTTCAATTAACGAGTTCTAGCCATTTCTTGAAGAGATCGATTCTTCCTTTCCACCACTCCATTCCGCCGAGGAGTATATGGAGAGGAGAATACATGTTTAAATCCGAGTCATCACAAAACTTTGTAAAATTTTGATTTTCAAATTCACTTCCATGATTAGTTCTTATACTTGATATAACACATCCAATTTCATTTTGAATCTTTTTAGCAAATTTTTCAAAATACGAGAATGTTTTCAGACTTATTTGCAAGAAAATATACCCAAGTAAAACGGGAGTAATCATCTACAATAACTAGGCAATATTTCTTACCTCCAATACTGGGTTCGGTTGGTCCGAAGAGATCCATATGCAGCAGCTGCAGTACATGATTAGTAGAGATATGATTTATTGATTTGAATGAATTTCTTACCTGTTTTCCCAAAATGCATGGAGTGCATGGATTGGTCTTTTGATATGATAATTTTGGTAGTCCTCGAACAAGCTGTTTTGATGAGATTTTGGCCAATTGCTTCATGTTGACATGGCCGAGCTTTCTATGCCATAAGCTTGCTTCGTCTTGAATTGAGATTAAGCAATGTGATTCATCTGGTTTTACGTCTAGGAGGTAGATATTTCCATGTCTTCGACCTTTGAAAGATCGAGTAGAGTCTTTACCGATTCCGAACATGTTCCTTCTTGGAAGAAAATCTTGAATCCAAAGATCACATAGTTGACTGATGCTGAGAAGATTGTAATTGAGTCCTTCTACTAGAGAAACATTGTTTATCGTGAGATTTCCAATTTTGACAATTCCAAATCCCACAATATTTCCTTTGCTGTTTCCTCCAAATGAAACTTTTACTCCGTTCACTTGAATAAGCTTTATGAAGCTATTTGAGTCTCCTGTCATGTGTCTTGAACATCCGCTGTCAAGATACCATTTTACCTTTTTCTTGACGGAGACCTGCATTCAAATGAAAATCTCAAACTTTCTTTGGTACCCAAATTTTCTTGGGTCCTTTGGTGTTAGCAGAATAATCATTATAAGGCCATGCTTTCTTAACAGGCTTCCAAATCATGGGACACTCTTTTCAAAGTGATCCTTACCGTTACACTTTGAACATCTTAGAGCATTTCGTCCTACAGATTTTACAAAAACTTTCTTGAAATGATTTTTGTAAGCCTCTTTCGATGGTCTTTTCTTAATTCTTTCTTTTACTTTAGGAAAATCAATCAAGGGAATTGTTTATGCTGTCATACCTAGACGAGACTTATTGAAGTAAGGTCTTTGAACCGAAAGAACTTTTTCAAGTTTTTCAGATCCTATAGAAAATTTCCTTGAAATATTTGATAAGTCGGTTTTTAGAAATGTATTTTCTTTTAAGAGATTATCTTCTTTTTCTTTAAGAGTGGAGACATTCAAGTCTAAACTTTTGATTTTTTCTTCTAAAACGTTTTCTTTTTGTTTTAAAGCTAAGTTTTCCCTTTTAGTTCGGAAACTTTTGAGAGAAGTCTTAAGACTAAAACACAGTTCATCAATATATTTAGAGACTTTGACAGAATTTTAAAATCACTTACCTCAAATTCACTTTCGAGTCTAATCCAGACCGAGTCCGAGTCCGATTGTGCCATCGCATTGACGATTGGCATATTCATCCTCACTTTCTTCACACTCGCATCACTCCAAGTTTCGGCTTTGAGTGCTTTTCGAAACTTTTCAGCTTTTCCTTTCTTCTTCTTCTAAGAGGACAAGTTGGGTCTTATGTGTCCCTTTTTCTTACATTCGAAACAAACTACATCCTTGTTTGGTTCCTCATCATCACAGACTTGGATTGCTGTCTTTGAAAATTTTGTTTCTTGGAGTTGAACCTTCTTCCTTTTCTATTCAGTTTTCGAACCTTCTTATCATAAGAGCAAGCTCCTCATCGTCCGTATCATCTTCGAGAATCTGCATCATCGAATCATCATTTGATTTCAATGCAATAGATTTCTTACCTCTTGGATCTTCGTCTTCATTGATTCGTTCCACTTCATAAGACCGAAGTGTTCCAATCAGCTCATCACCAGATAGTGGCATAATTCTTTGCGTCTCTCTTATTGAAGTCTTTATATGATTCCAATCCTTAGAAAGTCCACGCAAAGAGCTTGTTCACTTTCATGGGATCGAGATCTTTTGTCCTTGGTTCTCAAGACCATTGACAATATCCGTAAAACGACTAAACATGTCGGTTATAGGTTCTCCGGTTTCATTTTGAAGGATTCATATTGACCAAGGAGAATGTTGATTCTGGTCTCATTCACTCGACTGTTCCTTCATAGGTGATGTGTAATCTGTCCCATACTTCTTTTGTCAGTAACACAAGAAGATATTCTGTTATATTCAGTTGGTGACAAAGCACAATATAAAGAGTAAATTGCTTTTGCATCGAGTGCTTGTCTCTTATTGATTTCTTCCCGAGTCATTCCACCGGTCTCAATTGTTTCTTTTCCTCTTTCGTAAAACCGATGCAGCGGTAAAGAGGGAGTGATCCCTTTTCCACAACATCCCATTCAGAGGATCCTTTGATCGCGAAAAGGCTTTCATCTTGTTCTTCCGATGTTGTAATCCTTTCCATCAAAGTAGGGAGGTCTGGTATTGCTTTGCCCTTCCATCAGCCCCGGTGCCAAGATACTAGCCATGGATCTTTTACTCTGAAGTAAAACACTTCAAATAAAGTAAGAACACGAGCTCTGATACCAATTGATATAGCTAGTGCTAGTACCTAGAGGGGGGGTGAATAGGTATATAAACGATTTTTCGCACAATACTTAGACAATTAAGGAATTGCAACAAATAACATTCAATCGTAAGACTCAGTGAATGAAAGAGAGAATTAAACACGCGGTTTATAGTGGTTCGGCTTGATTCAAGCCTACGTCCACTATTTCGCACCGACACCAATCGGCTGGATTCCACTATGAACAAAGAGATGTTACAGCGTTGATCTTCCTTGATTTCTGGGTGTAGATGAACTACCACACTCACTCAAGGTATCACCAAGTATAGACACTTTGTATACAATTTCGCTCGACTATATCGACTAATAATCAAGGTGCTTCGACTGGAATTTCTCTATCGATCACACTCATTGAACAACCGGAACGTCTTCCTTTATACTCCTTTATGCCATCATAACCGTTGGCACTTACCAAAGGAATTCCTCCAATCTACCCGTTGGACGGAATCAATCAAGAAGATCATCCGAGCTATTAAAGGAATCGACGATAGCCCATCAATCATGTTCGCCCATACAATCGGGATCTTGGTTTCCATGAATAGAACCTTCCAAGAATACTTCGTCGATTATCGGATCTTCAATTGATCTAGATACGAATCAAAGAATCCGTTGTATTTGTCCAGCCAAAAGATCTTCCCAGAGATCAAGATGAAATCCTTAATCATAATCCTCGATTTGGATTTCCTTCGACACCGGATCGATAGACTGTCAATGAGAATAATTTTGAGTCTTAAGTCTTGAGTCTTGAATCTTGAGTCTTGAGTTATGAGTCGGGAGTTATGAGTCTGGTGGTCGAAAGTCTTCGACGCAAATAACCGCACTAGACCGATGGAAACGTTTTGTCGGCTTCAAAATCTTCTAGAGCGATTTCTCCAAGAACAGCCGCTGAACGGGCGGTCGCGAGCCAGCAAAGTCTTCAACTGACGCCTCACCGCTTTTGGTGGAGCCTCGACCGGCACCGCCGCCTTTCTCAGAGAACTCCCATGGGTTGCACACCGTTGCGACCTCCCTGATCGCGATCGAGCGGTCGCTACCAAGGGCCCCAGACCGAGCTGGGCCTGATCCGTAATCTAGCCCACTTGACCTCTTCCGCCCCATAGGCTAACAGCCCAGAGTTAGTATGGGCCGTGGGCCTGCCGATGTGGGGAAGCCACATTTGCGAAAGGGGGGTTGGGCCCGACCAAATCTCTTTTTGGAGTGAGCCAACCGGCCCGCCCCTATTGGACCGAACCCGACTTCCACTAACCAGGCCAAACCGGGTTGGGTCAGACCGGACCCGACCCGATCCAGGCAAAATATATATAATTATTTAAAAAATAAAAAATAATTAATATTAAAAAAATTAAAAGTTAAAAAATTTACAAAAATTCAAAAAGTGTACAGTTTGGTTAGGAATTGTTATGTTTTGCATTCTTAGTGTAATTATACCTATTTTGGCTCATATTTTGATTATATTGTATGTTTAATTTGCATATGTAATTATATTTAATTGTACGTGTTTAATTTTGCTGCAATTAGAATCTTGGTAGTTATGGTTGTTACATTAATAATTGCGCACCCGCATGATCACCTCACATATTAGTGGATAGGTATAAAATCAATCCAAACTGCTTAACAAAAATCATTTATTTTAAAATGAACAACATTAAGTACCGAAAGGGCATTAATTGGTCAATTAGTGTAATCAAGTGTCCAACCCTAGATTCTCTGATTGCATAGGAAGTGTGGCATGCTCTTATGCCTCACTTAGTTTCTAGCCGACCCCAATAGGCTAGTGACGACTCCTTTTTGTAAAATTCCTAAAAAATACTCCAATATTACATGAGGTATGAGCTTGGGAGAGCCCGCGTCTAATCATAAGCCTTAGGTCCGTCCTTTAAGCAATATCCCTAAACCTATTTCCTTCCCCAAGGGTAGGTCACGACCATGATATTTTGTGGCCAATATTTCCAAGAGATTTCGCATTCTTTACTTCAACTCAAGTTTGAGTCACTTTTAAAAAGTTAGCATTTAAATAATAAATTTATTTAGGGGTCCATTTTATCTTAAGGGTGCAAAAAGATACGATAATTATTAACTATGGCTATATTGTATATCATGATTTCGTGTCTTTATAAATAATTAGAAATGTCCATAAACCTGTATATAAAAACATTTATATGTGAGCTCATTAATTTGAAATGAGTCTTTTCAATATGGAGATCAACATGTTGTAAAATATTTCAAACCAATCTTTTAACAAACTCCCTATTTTGTAAAATAAAAAACATTACCAATTTTCAAATGTGATATTGGCTCTTAATTTCTTAAGACTATGGCATAAATTATCTTAAGATCTCTTCCATGACCTTACAAAGTGCAAGCTTTCGATGGGTAATAATTACCACCTAAAATGCAATATGCATCACCACATGCTCTCTTTGTCAATTTGGAAAGATTTATTGACTTCACCTAAATCATTATAGGAAAATAGACCCTAAATTGGAAATTATCTCACTAGAAGTTCCCGTTGATAGTTCTTTAAGATTTTGACAAAAGTCTTACAAGTTTGTATGTAAATATTTTTTTCTTGATTGAGGCGTAATTGGACCTAAGCAAGTCCCTAAAGGGGTTCATATTGGTCCCCGCCTAGGTCTCAAGATCATTGGGATATAAAATATTTAGAAAGTATTCTTTCATCTTGGAAAAGAAAGAAGGTACATCGAGAGGTATGAAGTATGCAAACATCAATACATAAAAATAAGGAACTCATTAATGGAGTTTGTCATCCCTACATGTCGAACGAACAAGCAGTGAAAGCCTTCCTAGAAAGCTCCCTTCCTTTGGTGAGGTTACACCTCTTAACTGAGCACCAAGGATCCAAAGGAACCCTTGGGGCAACTGAGGGCAACTCGCCCCACCCCACACAAAATCTGCCCCTTCGATTAGACACGATCACAAGTCTGGTGGTTTGGGGCCCCATCGAGGCCCATCAAGCCCGAAACAGCTGGGATCGAGCGGGTTTGGACAAGCCGGGCACGTCCAGTTGGGCACGACCAACGGTGTCATCGCCTTACGCCTTCATTGCTACACAATTACCAGAGAAGTTTGCTGACTACCACCCATAAAAGCAACAGCCCACTTTGATAGTCAAACACGTGGAGCCAGCAAGAATTACTTCTTTTGGGGCAGCCACAGCAAGAGCATACGATCAAAAGGTTCTATGAAAAAAAAAGCTTTATTAAGCTTGTAAATTCACGAAGGCCAGCAAGGACTCCAGCAAGCTCAACCCAACAATGTCGCGGTCGTTGTTGAGAACAAACCCTGTGTTTGCCATCGCGTCTGGGTTTGAGCTTTTGGAAGCGACGAGTCACCAATCGAAATTTGTTGCTGCTTACTAAGCCAAGCACCACCGAGAGCTCCTCATCGCTTTGGCGTGACCCGACGGAGTCCCCTTGCACGTCCGCCACGCCGAACTTCCATCGTTGGTCCATTCTACCGATTGGATTCTTGAAAAATTCAAATTTAGGTAGAGATCTCTCTTATTTTATTAGGTAGATTTATTAGATTTAGTTTATTTGGTAGATTTATTTTACCTCGTTTTAGTTTTTGATATCTTATCTCTTTGTTTGAATTTTTTTTTTCCAATGCATGATTGAAATTCCCTGATGTAGCTACCAATTCGCAACCACACAAATTTTTATTCTATCTATAAGGCTTTAGACTAGGTAGCACCGACACGCTGCCGGAGCTCCCGAGTCGTGTCCGACACGCTTAGACACGCTCGGACATGTTCGGACACGCGTTGACCACGTGTCGACAAATCTGACACGCGGTCAACGCTTGTCGACACGCTTCGACACGCGTGTCCGAAAGGGTGGAGGCCGCGAGTGAAGGCGAGCCCGGCGAGAGATGGCCAGAGAAAGAGAAAAGAGTGAGGCGAGGACCGTGAGGAGGAACTTCACGAGGGAGGCACTCGTGGGGGAGGGCAGCATCATCGAGTGGGGGGGGTGGTGGCGGCGGCGGCAAGTGGGAGGAGGAGTTCGCGGCGGTGTGCAGCCTCTCCGCGCACGGGGACCGCGCGTTCCGCCTTCTTTTCCGATCCCTTCCACTGAAATTTTTCTAGGTTACTCCCTTTTCTGCTCCTTTGGCGAATGCTGGTGCTTTTCTTGCGAGTCTTTGATGCTTTCGGAGATAGGCGTCGTGCGGCAAGGACTGAGGAGTAGGAGAAGAAGGTGCCGTGCTGCTAGGGTTTTGAGAACTAAGAAGGAAAATAAAAGATTAAAAAGGGGCTTGCGTGTTGGAGGGAGGAGGAAATGACGGGGAGGGAGGAGAAGGGACGGTTGTCGGGTGGTGGGGAGGGAAAAAAAGTGAAAAATTTGGGGATGGGGTCTGTCGAGGGAAAAAGGGAGGGAGTTTGGGCCCGCGGGGTTTTTTTCAGGGGGAGGGGTTTGATTTTAAAGAAATAAAAGTAAATTGGGATAATTAAATAAAATAAAAACTTAAAATCTTACCGAAAATGTTGAATGATTAGTGTAAATTTATAATAAGTTCTTTTTTTATTAATTATTTATTTATAAATTAGATTCAAATTAATTAAAAATAAAAATATTTATTTAATATATAACGTGTCACAGCGTGTCGGAATTTTCTATTTTTGAAAAATGACGTGTCGACGTGTCGTGTCGTGTCGTGTCGTGTCGTGTCCCGCCGTGTCGGTGCAACCTAGGCTTTAGATGGAATAATTTTTCATGCGGAAGTAAAATTGATATCTTAATCTTTAAGGCTTAAGATCAATTTATCGATTTTATTAACGAAATAATCAAATTTGAATTTCAATTCGAGTGGTGGATAACATCTTTGATGGCCATGGATGATTTAGTGTTTATCTCTTAATTGTTCTATTTATCCCGAAAATACAAAAAAATTGCATTTGCATCCCATGTAGATTAGGATTGATTGCATGATAGGTTAGTTAGTTTTTTTTTTTTTTTTAATGCATGTTTAGATGATATCTAGGATAGATGATATCTTTGAAGTAGATTGCATATTTAGGATAGGGATTTTATTTCAAAATTTTTCGAAAAATAAAAAATTCATTCATTTAGGATGTTAGTTTTAAATTTGAATTGCATGTTTAATTATTTGGCAATTTAATTTCGAATTTCATTAAAAAATATTAGAATTAGGGCATTCTTTGTACTTCATTGCATATTATGATAGATTGCATGCTTATTAGGAAAATCAAAATCATGTGCACGTCATATAGAATTAGATTCATGAAATGCATGTCATTTAGTAATTGCTGTTATTCCATTTATTTAGAAATCGCATGTCCTTAAAATTAGGTCATTTAGTTAATATTGCATTGCATATTACATGATTTTCATTAACTAAGTGAAAACAACCAAAAAAACAAATTGCGTGTTAATTAGAAATCATATCTAGGACTGTTGATATAAATTGTGATTTAATATCGCAGATGCTTTTGTTGCTATAAGGTAAGTCTTGCATTTTATTTATTTGCTTTCTTGGGTGTTAAATTGATGGTTTGCGCACTTGTGTGTGATCACCTCACATGTTAGGAAAGTAAATTAAAATCAATTCAAGTTGCTTGCCAAACATTTTTTTCAAAATAAAAGAGAAAGGTACCAAAAGGGCGTTAGAGAAATCTAACGTAATCAAGTCCTCGTATCCAAAATCTCTGGTTCGTAGAAGTAAAATAATTCTCCCATTATTTTACTTAGGTGTCTAATCGACCTACCATAAATTGATTAGTGATGACTCCTAGATAAAATCAATTTGCATGTTAAGAAATTTAAACCTAAGTTGCGAATTGATATGGGCATAAATTATCTTAAGATCTCTTCCATGACCTTACAAAGTGCAAGCTTTTGATGGGTAATAATTAATTAATTACCACCTAAAATGCAATATGCATCACAACATGCTCTCTTTGTCAATTTGGAAAGATTTATTGACTTCACCTAAATCATTATAGGAAAATAGACCCTAAATTGGAAATTATCTCACTAGAAGTTCCCGTTGATAGTTCTTTAAGACTTTGACAAAAATCTTACAAGTTTGTATGTAAATATTTTTTCTTGATTGAGGTGTAATTGGACCTAAGCAAGTCCCTAAAGGGGTTCATATTGGTCCCCGCCTAGGTCTCAAGATCATTGGGATATAAAATATTTAGAAAGTATTCTTTCATCTTGGAAAAGAAAGAAGGTACATCAAGAGTATGAAGCATGCAAACATCAATACATAAAAATAAGGAACTCATTAATGGAGTTTGTCATCCCTACATGTCGAACGAACAAGCAGTGAAAGCCTTCCTAGAAAGCTCCCTTCCTTTGGTGAGGTTACACCTCTTAACTGAGCACCAAGGATCCAAAAGAAGCCCTTGGGGCAACTGAGGGCAACTCGCCCCGCCCCACACAAAATCCGCCCCTTTGATTAGACATGATCACAAGTCTGGTGGTTTGGGGGCCCCATCGAGGCCCATCAAGCCCGAAACAACTAGGATCGAGCGGGTTTGGACAAGCCGGGCACGTCCAGTTGGACACGACCAAGGGTGTCATCACCTTACGCCTTCATCGCTACACAATTACCAGAGAAGTTTGCTGACTACCACCCATAAAAGCAACAGCCCACTTTGATAGTCAAACACGTGGAGCCAGCAAGAATTACTTCTTTTGGGGCAACCACAGCAAGAGCATACGATCAAAAGGTTCTATGAAAAAAAAAAAGCTTTGTTGAGCTTGTAAATTCACGAAGGCCAGCAAGGACTCCAGTAAGCTCAACCCAACAATGCCGTGGTCGTTGTTGAGAACAAAACCTGCGTTTGCCATTGCGTCTGGGTTTGAGCTTTTGGAAGCGACGAGTCACCAATCGAAATTTGTTGCTGCTTACTAAGCCAAGCACCACCGAGAGCTCCTCATCGCTTTGGCGTGACCCGACGGAGTCCCCTTGCATCGTCCGCCACGCCGAACTTCCATCGTTGGTCCATTCTACCGATTGGATTCTTGAAAAAATTCAAATTTAGGTAGAGATCTCTCTTATTTTATTAGGTAGATTTATTAGATTTAGTTTATTTGGTAGATTTATTTTATCTCGTTTTAGTTTTTGATATCTTATCTCTTTGTTTGAATTTTGTTTCCAATGCATGATTGAAGTTCCCTGATGTAGCATCCAATTCGCAACCGCATGAATTTTTATTCTATCTATAAGGCTTTAGATGGAATAATTATTCACATTGGAGTAAAATTGATAACTTGATCTTTAAGGCTTAAGATCAATTTATCGATTTTATCAGCAAAATAATCAAATTTGAATTTCAATTCGAGTGGTGGATAACATCTTTGATGGCCATGGATGATTTAGTGTTTATCTCTTAATTGTTCTATTTATCCCGAAAATACAAAAAAAAAAAAAAAAAAAAAAAAAAAAAAAAAAAAAATTGCATTTGCATCACATGTAGATTAGGATTGATTGCATGATAGGTTAGTTTTTTTTTTTTTTAAATGCATGTTTAGATGATATCTAGGATAGATGATATCTTTGAAGTAGATTGCATATTTATTATAGGGATTTTATTTCGAAATTTTTCGAAAAATAAAAAAATTCATTCATTTAGGATGTTAGTTTTAAATTTGAATTGCATGTTTAATTATTTGGCAATTTAATTTCGAATTTCATAAAAAAAATATTAGATTTAGGGCATTCTTTGTACGTCATTGCATATTATGATAGATTGCATGCTTATTAAGAAAATAAAAATCATGTGCACGTCATATAGAATTAGATTCATGAAATTCATGTCATTTAATGATTGTTGTTAGTCTATTTAATTAGAAATTGCATGTCATTAGAATTATGTCATTTAGTTAATATTGCATTGCATATTACATGATTTTCATTAACTAAGTGAAAACAAACAAAAAAGGAAATTGCGTGTTAATTAGAAATCATATCTAGGACTGTTGATGTGAATTCTGATCTAACATCACAGATGCTTTCGTTGCTATAAGGTAAATCCTACATTTTATTTATTTGCTTTCTTGGATATTAAATTAGTGGTTTGCGCACCTAATCACCTCAAATGTTAGGAAAGTAGATTAAAATCAATTCAAGTTGTTTGCCAAACAATTTTTTTCAAAATAAAAGAGAAAGATACCGAAAGGGCGTTAGAGAAATCTAACGTAATCAAGTCCCCGTATCCAAAATCTCTGATTCGTAGAAGTAAAATAATTCTCCCATTATTTTACTTAGGTGTCTAATCGACCTACCAAAAACTGATTAGTGATGACTCCTAGATAAAATCAATTTGCATGTTAAGAAATTTAAACCTAAGTTGCGAATTGATATGTGCTTGGGAAAGCCCAAGTTAAGTTTAGGCTTAGCAATCCATTAGCCAAACCCTAGGTGGTTCACCCGAAAATTTGGTCGCGACATTCGCAATGGCTAAATCTAATGTAGAGCGGACTAGATTGCTTAGTTTGAGCACAATATGTATTTACTATGGCTATAGCCAATGAATAAGTTGATTAAACTCTACTCCTATAATCAATCATGTATCCCTTCCTTCATTGACTTTAATATGATATTGGCTTTTTCATAGCCATTGTCGTTGTTTAAAATCGAGTTTGGAACGTGGCCTTCGTTTGAAGGTAGAAAAGTGATATAATTATATGCAATGAATTTGTATTGAATAACCGTTACGTACATATTATTGTAAAGGGATAAATGCATTAAAAGTTTTAAAATTTGTCACAAAAGTACATTTGAATCCTAAAAATTTCAAAAAATGCAATTAAGTCATAAAATTTTAGCACTTTTAATACACTTATTCCTAATATGTTTTTATTCTGTGACGTCGACAAAAGATCGAAATTTCTATTTCAGGGATAAAGGAATCTTAACCATGGATGTACATAGATAGGTCATCCGCTAAATCCCGCGATTATTAATTTTATTACCAGATGACATGGGGAGAGAAAGGTTGTGGTTTTGGGGGATGGGGATTGGAGAAAAACAACGATTGCCAACATCAAATTAAAGGCTTTATAAAGGGTTTGGAATGATAATCTGAAGAAAGATCACGTTCAATTAGAAACGCTATAAAAGGTTTTGAGAGCCGAAGCTCCGTTCCGTCCCTCCGGTGTGGCGAAGATGCGGGCGAGGCCCTCAGGGTCGAAGGGCTTGAAAAGCAAAGGGTGTTGCTCGTCCACGAGCTCGTCGGGGCACCGAACAGTTCCTTCGACGCCGGAGAAGATCCCGATGGAGAGCCTGGCCTCGTGCCCGCGCATCATCACACGGTGTCGAGGACAGTATAATCTTCCGTTGCTCCATCCCTAAGAAAAGACCATGAAAGAGGTCATAGCTGAGGTGAAAATTGTACATACAGCCATGCATGCATCTCTTAATCAAGGAGATTATTGCATGAATTTCAATCGGGGTAAACATCTTGTGTACTCTTATTACTACACAACTCACATGTCTCAAGAATAATTGTCCAAAAAATCTAAACTTATTTTATTGCGATCAATTCAATCATAAATCATTTTTTTTCTTTGCCAATTTTTTTATTTTCCAAAATTTTGGCACTTTTTCCCCCTTTTTTTTTTTTCGCTACTTCCCTCTACTAGTCGACGAGGCCTCAACGATGGCCACTAGAGGTCACCACCATATAGCGAAGGTTGCCCTCACCTATGGACAATGACCGGCAAATAATAGGGAAAGAGAAAAAAAAACAGAAAAAGAGAAAAAGAAATTAGAAAATTGATTTGAGGGACACTCTTGGCAAATCATCAAAAGGTTTACAATTAAATTGGTCAAATTGAAAAATTTAGTATTGACGGTGCAATAAATTTAGAACTTTTCTGATAATTTTTCTCCGTTAGGTAATTACAATTTGAAAAAATATTGACAAATTATCCAAATCAAGCACACGAGAACCCAAAATAAAGGCACAAATCTATTTCAAAGGGCAATTTGCAATTACTTACTGTTCAGTTTTTTAAGCATCCTGGTGGTTAGTGGAAAGTCGTGAATTTCTAAAATCAAGAAATTAATGTTAGGAAAACAAAGACTCTTTAAAGGTATGAGCAATATTCTACACACAAATTGATTGGTCCAAGAAAAATATAGCTCACAAATTAGTTATAAAATTATATAGCACGCGCACCTCCGGCATAAAGAAAATTTCATACAAACAACCTTGATGAGGATTATAATTATCTGCTCTGTCAAATCCTCTCAAATCGATTTTGTATAAAATCTCTTACGTAGGATTTTTCTTTAGAATATGCTTTAATGGTTTAGAAAAAAATTTATAGTTTCTGCATATCCACTATTTTTAATCTTATTTTGTAAAAGGTGGGATATAATGAAGAGATTATTAGAGAGAGAGAGAGGGACTCACATGGAATGACTCTCCAAGCATGACGATAGTAGAGGAAGCCGAAGGCGCGACTTTAATCCAGTCTCCATGATTCGTCTCCACTTCCAATCCGTTCACGTGATTCTGCTGCAGCATGGTCACGAAGTTCGGGTCGTAATGAATTATGCCTCCGGGCCGAGCCTCCTCCACCTCCGGCGCTCCATACCTCAGGAGGCGAAGGGAATGTACCGTCGACGCGGCGTGCGAGTCAAGATAGCGCTCAACGCCGAAGCTTCGGAACACCATCTTCTGGATCGTGTAGTCTAACTCGGACAGCCTCCTCACGTACGTGTTCAGCAGCTCGCTGCAAGCGATTCAGAGAGGCGAATTCGCCAAGTTTTTTTGTAATTGAAGTTCTTCACGATGAACAATTTTCGACAGAACGTAAATGACTCGAGCATGGCCGATGGAAGTTCGCGAATGTAATTCGCGCCGTACGTACCAGAATTTGGCGTTTCCCTCTGGCCACAGGAGACCGGCCAATCGTTCGATCGCGCCGGAGTTCAGGGCCTCGCGCATCCCCATGGTCTCCGGGTTAAGAGGGAGGTTAGCAAGGTAGCCATCGTACGGCCTCATCGGGTCGAAGAACCGGTGCTTAGTCTCGGCCGGAAGACCGAACATCTCCTCCATCTGATGGAAGACCTCGTCATGAAGCTCCACGGTGACCTTGTCGTACAGAGCCAAGAAGCAGCCATACTCTTCGAGCGCTCGCCGGACAGCATCTTGGACGGAATCCCAGCCGCCGCTTCCAGGCTCTGAATCGACCAATCCGGAAAAATCTATGGAGGGAAGCTCGAGCGCCGGACCTGAACCCATGCCGAAGCCTTCGTTTTTTCTTGCGAGACTTAGATCCTCGGTGATCGTTTCCCTCAGTTTCTTAGTTTCTGCCGGATTAAAAGGGCCTTGCCATGACTTAAGAGTGCAAAAATGCAAAGAACATGAAGCTTTCTTGAAAAACACTTGTAAATTTATGCACGACTTGACATATTGTGAATGTCATTAAAGCTCCATTCATTTCGCCAAAAATAATTTCCAAGAAAAGGTTTCCATATTTCAGCGTTCGTTTTATGGAAAATGAATTCCTTTGGAAAAATATTTTCCATGAAAAGAAAAAAATCTTCTAAATTAGGCTCCATTTGTTTCGCGAAAAATAATTTCTGGAAAAACGTTTTCCAGATTTTCCGACGTTCGTTTTACTGAAAATTAATTCATTGGGGAAAATGTTTTCCATAAAAGAAAAAAAATCTTCTAAATTAGGGGAAAATATTTTCCACTTTTGAAAAGTCAAAAACATTTTCCTCACTTAATCTCTTTTATCTCACACCTCTATAAATCCTCACTTCTCCATCCCCTTTCTTCTTCTTCTTTTATCTTTTTATTCAAATTATTTTTTAATTTTCCTTTTCTTTTTTAATTCAAATTATTTTTAATTCAATTATTATATTATTTATAAAAAAAAAAAAAAAAAAAAAAAGAGGAAAGGATGGGCTTACACCCATCCATTGGCCCGGCCCAACTAGAGGTCTTCCTCAACCTCTAGCTGAGTCCCAAATTTCCTGCAAACCCAGTCAGACGACTCGATTTCGACCCAAAACTCCAAAAACACAAATTAACTTGATTTTTGATGAAATTTCTCCATGAGACTTGCATATAACATCAATATAATTGACTAGATTGAATTAAACGAAGAACAAATAAGAAAAATCTTCATATTCAAGCTTCAAAGTTTTGGATCTAAACCTTCCATGGCCGAATTTCGAATTTCTTAAATTTAAGCTCTAAAAACTTACTTTAATGCAACAAAATGATGCTAATATATATATAACAATACCCATTCAACAATTTACAATGAACATCATACAAATTATATATGGTTGGAAAAATCTCGACATATAGAACGAAAGCCCTATGGTTTCAAGATCAATCGAGCAAAAATTCCACAAGAAAAATAATGCCCATATTTGGCTCAAAGAGGAAAATTTCGAATTTTTCCATTAAAAAAAAAAATGGGTTCTACAATCACATATGATTTGCTTTGATACCACATGTAGAAAATTATTCACATAATTTGACTCATTCAACAAGAACCGAATCCATATATGACCGTAAAACACCAAGATCAATAAGTACAATGGAATTAAAGCGTACCTGTTTGAGCCATTGCTTCACTTGAAAAAGAAATAGATCAACCTGATAATCGAGATCTATTGGAATGTCAGATCTTCATCTCTATGACTTATTTCAGTATAACAGCTTTCAATGGGATCAAAGCAACTGATAGATATAACATACCACTTTATAGGCTAGAGAATGGACCTAGTAAACCCTAATCAACAACATGTCAACCGGGCCCTTCCCATTATGGGCTTCTGAAAAACATATTTACCTACACGTTGTTGTTTAACTAGGCCCGTTATTAATAGATACCAATGCCCAATTCAATCAAATCACCGTTGGGTTCAACAAATATTGAAATATCCATTAACACAATTATTTAATATAGAAAATTAATTAATTAATGTAAGCCTATATTATAGAAAATTTCCAACAATTGCATAACCGCACTGATCAATGTATCCATAAAGCATGCTAACTATATCTAGGGAAATCGATTGCATCGCCGATACGTATTGCATCGAATTGGTACAATGACCAACGCCTCAAGTCTCAAGAAAAAATGAGACTATAGATTCAACTATCGGTATCAACTCCGAATTGATGTCTAAATGTTCTGGATATTAATCTCAGACTAGAAAGGTGAAAAGGGGGTTTCCAAAGATTTGAGATAATCACTTCTTACTCTAATATCATATAAAATTTTGTAAGGTCTTCAAAAATGATAGCACTCAAGGTTAGCCAATGTGCCAATTGATTGATTAACGATGATATTATTTGCAGAACAAGACTTTTAGAAGCCAAATAATAATTTGGGAAAAGACCACCAAAAACCCCAAAGCTTGCTCTGACACATTTACCCCAAACTTTTTTTTGTGACGTGAAAAACCCCAAACTTTTCAAACTATGACACATTTACCCCATCAAAGGCATTTTTGTCTTATTTTTTTTTTATGTTTTTCCTTTTTCTTTTTTTTTCTTTTTTTCTTCTTCCCTCCACCGGCCATTGGCCGGCGGAGGGAAGCCGACGTCGGGCGAGGGCTGCCCTTGCCGACGTCGAGCGAGGGTCGCCCTCACCTAAGCTGGCTAGGGCCGCCCTCGCTGGCATCGGGCGAGGGTCGCCCTTGCCTAGGCTAGCTAGGGCCCCCTCGCGACATTGGGCGAGGGCCTCCCTCGTGCCCTCACCCGACGCAGCGAGGGCTACCCTCGCCGACGTCGGGTGAGGGCCTCCCTCGCACCCTCGCCCAACGCTGGCCAAGGCATCCCTCGCCAAGCCCTCGCCGGTGTTGGGAGAGGGTTGCCTTCATCGGCATCGAGCGAGGGTGCGACGGAGGCCCTCGCCTGACCCAGCCGAGGGCCACCCTCACTAACGTGCCCTCACCCTACACTTGCAAGGGCAGCCCTTGCCGGACACCAACCTCCCTCCGCATGGTCGGCAGAGGGAAGAAGAAGAAAAAAATAAAATAAAATAATTTTAAAAAGTAAAAAGACCAAAATGCCCTATAATTTTGTGGTAAATGTGTCACATGATAGAAATTTAGGGTTTTTGTGTCACAAAAAAAAAAGTTTGGGGGTAAATGTGTCGCGATTGGCAAAATTCAAGGTTTTTCACATCACTAAAAAAAAGTTTGAGATAAATCTGTCACTTTGGGCAAAGTTTAGGGTTTTTCGTGATTTTTTCCCTAATAATTTTATTGATTTTATTACTTTATTCGTCATAGCTATATACTAATTTAAAGTGGAATGGATTGTATAGTTGACCATGTTACATATTTATTATGGCTATTGCCGGCGAATAGCTTGATTAAACTACACTCCTAGAGGTTAGAATCATTTTAATTACCTCCTCCATTGACTTAAATATGATATTGGCCTTCGTGGGCAATTGTCGAATTGTTTACTATTGTGTTTAGAATGTTGCCTTTCCATTATACGTAGAAAATTGGATCTAAGTGTACGTAAATTCAAGTAATTTTTGTATCATTGCTATTGAGCATGCAATTAGTGTGTTTTATATGTCAGCATATATGTTACATAGGCCTAACAAGCATGCATGACATGAAACATGTTGTGGTATGTTATATATCATGATCTAAGATTAGAACATTCTATAACATTAGTATGAAACATGCCGTACTATATATCATGCTAGGATTGAACCTGTCCAATGCACAAGATATCGAGCAAAATACCGAGAACTAAGCAACAATCATTATCTTAATTTCTGCTATTTTTTTTTTTTTTTAGAGATATGGAAAAGCACATGATATAATGCGAGTTAAGTAGTAATTCATCTTGTTTGATGATATTTTGTGGCCAATATTTCAAAGAGGTTTCGCATTTTTTACTTCAACTCAAGTTTTAGTCACTTTTAAAAAGTTAGCATTTAAATAATAAATTTATTTAGGGGTCCATTTTATCTTAAGGGTGCAAAAAGATACGATAATTATTAACTATGGCTATATCGTACATCATGATTTCGTGTCTTTATAAATAATTAGAAATGTCCATAAACTTGTATATAAAAACATTTATATGTGAGCTCATTAATTTGAAATGAGTCTTTTAAATATGGAGATTAACATGTTGTAAAATATTTCAAACCAATCTTTTAACAAACTCCCTATTTTGTAAAATAAAAAACATTACCAATTTTCAAGTGTGATATTGGCTCTTAATTTCTTAATTTCTTAAGACTATGGCATAAATTATCTTAAGATCTCTTCCGTGACCTTACAAAGTGCAAGCTTTCGATGGGTAATAATTACCAACTAAAATGCGATATGCATCACAACATGCTCTCTTTGTGAATTTGGAAAAATTTATTGACTTCACCTAAATCATTATAGGAAAATAGACCCTAAATTGGAAATTATCTCACTAGAAGTTCCCATTGATAGTTCTTTAGGACTTTGACAAAAATCTTACAAAATCTGGTGGCCAAGTTTGTATGTAAATATTTTTTTCTTGATTGAGGCGTAATTGGACCTAAGCAAGTCCCTAAAAGGGTTCATATTGGTCCTCACCTAGGTCTCAAGATCATTGGGATATAAAATATTTAGAAAGTATTCTTTCATCTTGGAAAAGAAAGAAGGTATATCGAGAGGTACGAAGCATGCAAACATCAATACATTAAAATAAGGAACTCATTAATGGAGTTTGTCATCCCTACATGTCGAACAGACAAGTAGTGAAAGCCTTCCTAGAAAGCTCCCTTCCTTTGGTGAGGTTACCCTCTTAACTGAGCACCAAGGATCCAAAGGAAGCCCTTGAGGCAATTGAGGACGACTCGCCCCGCCTCGCACAAAATCTGCCCCTTCGATTAGACACGATCACGAGTCTGGCAGTTTGGGGGCCCCACCTAGGCCCATCAAGCCTGAAACAACTGGGATCGAGCGGGTTTGGACAAGTCGGGCACGTCCAGTTGGGCACGTCCAAAACTAATTACTTCCTGTAGAAAATCCAATCTTTCCCAAACCGTGGGCGGGCCTGAAAAGTATCTTCCCCCGAAGCAGGCCGACCGGCCCGCCCAGACCCGCCCAGGCCCGCCCAGCGCGCAGCCCGTTGCTTGATTTCGCTACGGTCTCCGTCTCTCCCATTGGAAAAAAAAAATTGGGCCGCCACGTGGGCGGGCCGACCCGCAAGCCCGCAACTCGCAGGCTCGGGCCGATCGGACGGCCTGCAGATTCGCTTCCTCGCTTAAACGGCATCTCCCCCCCGCAACAAAACGCGGCCGCGCAGCTTTTGCTTTTGCAGAGAACTCTCTCTCGAGATGGAACCGTGCTCGTCCTCTGCTCCTGCTCCCGCTCCCGCTCCCGCTCCTGCTCCGTCGTCGTCGTCGGTGGTGGCGGTGGCGGCGGTGGCGGCGTCGGCGACGTATTCTTCTTCGGAAGCCGCGCTGGTGGAGAGGCTCCGGCAGCGCGGATGGTCCTTCGACAACGCGGCCCACGTCAGGGCCGTCATCATGATCCAGCGCGCCCTCATCGACGATCCCTCCGACGCGGCCGCCCTCGCCGTCGCCGTCGAATCGGACCTCCTCAACACCGACCTGCGGTCCGTCGGGTCCCGGACCCTCCCCGACCGCAAGGCCTCGCACCTCCACGGCCCCATGGTCCTCCAGGTTAGGCCGCCCCGACGCTGGTTTTTGCTCCTAGGTCACCGCCTCTGATCGCTTCCGTTGCCCGTGTGTTAGTGGCGCGTGGTTGGTTTCGCTTCGGGTTCGCGCTCGTTGTGCTTAGGGTTGTGATCGTTCTGTTGTGTGCTCGAACAGATATCTGCGGTGAGGGACATTGCCAGAAGTAGTATTGACGAGGCCTCGAAGAGCTCTGGTGGTAATCGGATGCTGAGATTGACGCTGACGGACGGTCACAGTGAGATGACTGCAATCGAGTATGCTCATATTCCGTCGCTTCCCGATGATGTCGTTCCTGGTACTAAGGTATTCCTTTAAATTGCCTTCTCTATAATCGGTATGTGTTTTTCTCTGGTAAGTTGATAGACGCCCTGAAGTTGCCGTATCCATGGCGTGGAAGATATGGAAATTTTTGATAGAATCTAGTTCGTTTCGGTTTTTGGTCTGAGAGACTACCATTGAGTTTGTTAGTCACAATTAAGTCTGCTGTTTATTGCTGACGTGGCCTGGATAGCTCGTTTCGAATAAATGATTCGGATAATATAGGGTTGAAATTAATGTGGGAACTGGGACACCCTAGCTTCATTATCTCGTTGTAGTGAAGTTCCCACTAGACGTGCAGTTGTAGTTGTGAAGTGTGTATCTAGATTTTGTTGATTCTAAATAGGAAGAATTGTTTGAAGTTAATTGCTTGGTCAGGATAGGAGATATAGAGGTAGACATGAGGGGAGGATTCTTAGGCTCCATTTGTTTCATGGAAAATAAATGGTTTGGAAAACATTTTTTTTTTAAATGATCAATTGTATCGCTTGATTATTGATAGCAATTAGATGCCTAAACAATTACGGGAACAGGGAAAATATTTTTTTATTTATTCATTTTTGTAAGCGATACAAACAATCATTTTTAGGAATAAATTATTCATCTTCCATGAAACAAACATACCCTAAGTTCACAACAAGTCCATGCCACGGCTGTTTTTGTCATAGATGCTCCGTTAAGTGATTGAATGGATTAGAAACTTCCTCATTGCCACCAGGTGTGAGGACATTATTTTGTGGGCTTGTTGTCATTTCCTTTCACTGATGTAGGAGAAGGATTGAGATCCTCATATAAGTTCCAAAATTTACTCGTCCATCTCCAGGGTTTTTGGCACTGGAAATGGCTATAGTCTTCTAGAGTCCGGTTGCTCATTGGTTCTACAAGTGGATGGAAGGGGATCACGGGGGATTACAAGTCAGATGTTGCTCATACCCAAGATTCCTGTTTCTGCAATTCTAAGATGACTTTCATGTTTGCATATGTTTTGTCTTGGACAAATGTCCTCCTTCGCCCATACCCGAGATTCCTGTTTCTGCTATTTTAATGTGACATTCATGTTCACATATGTTATGTTTGGACAAATGTCCTATTCCTGGAGCTCTTTTTCACTATGCAGTACAGATCGTCTGTAGAATCCACTATTTCCCTACAAGCATTTACTGAAATTAATTTGTCATATCCACTAAAAACCCACTGATTTTAGCTACTGATTTGGAACTTGTGCATTAGGAAATCATCCTCTTGTCTAAAGCTATTAAGTATTAATGGCTGCACAGTAGTGGTTTCTAGTCTTGTTAATCTTCTTGTTGGAACTTGTGAAAAGCAAGTTCCCGTCACTTGCTTACTTTGTACTGCTGTCGAAGAAATCAACTTCAACTACTTCTGATGTTGTTTTTGGTGCCTGCTCTGTGGTCAGGTGCGGCTGGAAAAGAAAGTTGCTGTATACAGTGGGATTCTGTGTCTAACTCCAACAACATTAACCGTCTTAGGTGGTGTTGTTCAGTCTCTATTTGACGAGTGGCAAATGAACAGAAAATACTCTGGCTTCTCCCGTGATTCTTTAAAACTATCACAGCAAAGTGATGCAGGTGGCCCTCCCCCATTTGAGAAGCTGCAGATCAGGGCTTCCACACATCAGTCCACTCATCAAAGAAGATATTCAAGTCAGTCTTCATCTGCTTTCTTCTCTGCAAAAGTCATATATGATCCTCTTTGAACGACTTCTCTTTTCCTTTTATGGACATTAAAGACCCATTTGTGCAATTTTAACTTGACGTGGTAAATCTGCAGACAACCCTGAAACCTCCAATGGCAAGAAATTTGAAGGCAGGGAGTCTCGCATGCCGTTGGAAAATAGATCTGTCGTTGGACAGAAGAATCTTGAAATAAAGGAAGATGTTGTGGGAAATAGTTTGGGAACCACTCCACCTACAGGAAAAGATAAGGAAAAACCAACTTGCTCTGAGTCGAGGCCAAAAGAAGGTTAGAATTTTTAAAGTTGGTAAGATTGCATGTTTGTGTAGGTTGCATGTTACGATGATAAATGACTACTTGCTCTATATAGAGTAAAATGGTGGCAATAATAATGCTTCTGGCAGCTTCCTGTAGTTAGTCATTCTGCTTAGAAACATCAGAATCCTTTTCTCTTCTTCTTTTTTTTTTTTTTTTTTCTTTTATTATAAGCCATGAAGGGATGTGGTAAATCATCTTAGGTGCAGTTTTTGAAAGATCATCAACTACCTAGGATGTGGTGTTAAATCATCTTTGTGCAGTTTTATAGACTTAAATAAGTGAGTCTAGTAGTATGGAATGATATCAGAGGATAATAGGTGCACTGCAAAAGTTGGTCACGACATTATCAATGAAAATTGTTGAAGTAGTTGTCTTTTTATCGAAGTCTCTAAATGGGTTAGATTCATTCTGACCATATGATTGAGTTCCCAAGAAGACTAGTAGATCCCATCTAAGTGATTTTTAGCCTTTTCTATTTTGTGAGGCTTTCTATTGCTATTTGACTGGAAGCTGATTTTGTTTTCAGTTGCTGATTCTGCACCTGTTCAAAATCAAGCGGCTGCTCAGAAACTCCTCCGAAAGATGAACCAACAAGGGATGCAGAATCAGCATTTTAAAGGTCGAAGAAA
Source organism: Eucalyptus decipiens (assembly GCA_014182575.1). NCBI lineage: Eukaryota > Viridiplantae > Streptophyta > Magnoliopsida > Myrtales > Myrtaceae > Eucalyptus > Eucalyptus decipiens. Next base: position 13,957,344 of record CM024611.1, on the reverse strand, counting down.
TAGAGGGAAGGGTCAAGAAGAAGAGGCTCCGGTTTTTACTCTAAATGAATGGGAACAAAGAAATGCCGTTGCGAAGCAGCCAAATATGATCCATGATGAGGAATTGGCATGGCAGCTTCAGAATCAATTTGACTTGGAAGATGCTCATCATGTTAGTATATTTTCTTCATCGGGTACTGTTGTTTTCTCCGTTGGCAGAATTTGACATCATGACTCACTAGTATTTCAACCTTTCAGGTACTAGAGGGTCCTAATGAGACAGAAGCAGAAAGAATCAGGAGGAACATGTTCAGTTATGAAAGAGACGATGATAGGAATCATTCGGGGGGATACGGAGGTGGACGGAGGGGTAGAGGGAGAGGAAGAGGGAGGGGAAGATCCCGTGGGAGGGGAAGACGTGGTTGATTTTCTGCCCCTTCTCATCTTTCATGGGTTTGACGTTCACAACTTCATGTCAGGTATACTTTTAATGTTTGTATAACAAATTGGTGATGTATTCAAGCTTTAGATGGCAAAGTTATAAAATTTCTGGCTGCATGCAGATACTTGGAAATGCTGCGGCCATCACTGGGATTATCTTCATGAAAATTCTAAGACAGAGATAATGGCTATGTACAGTGGTTTGGTTTCTTATAGTAGTGGCCTCTTACCAAACCCAGCTAGCTTCATGTTTACTTGCTCGCAGAAGAAACTTTCTCATTCTTGCAGGAAGGGTTTCTTTATTTCTCTTTCTACTGAAAGAAGCACAACTGAACTAAGAAATGCGTGAGATAAAAGGAATAGAAATAGGCTGCTGACCCTTGAGATAAGGTGCTTGTAGATGGCACTAACCATGGCTATTCCTCACAATACATATTTCAAATAATCAGAAAATATATGATGGTGCAGTGGCATAACGTACTCAAATGATGAATTATTTTTCCAGTGTCAAATTTGCTTTGGAGTGGTGTCCTCTCACCGACTTTGACTCCACTTAACTCTGTTTAAGTTTGTAGTGTGTCATCATTAATTAAGATAAGCTGTATATCATTTTTGTCTTGGTAAGTTCTTTGAATATATCAATTAAATTAATAGTCTCTTCCCTTTTATTGCAGTGGTCGCGATGCCAGTCGGTGAGGCTAACATTCAGCATTATTATTGATGTCGATACATTCCTTTCTGAGTGATTGCATTTCTCACAATCAAGAATGAGTAGATGTTGGATGCCGTTGTGTAGAAACTGATGCGGAGATTTGAAAGGGTAATGAATTGGAGGCAACTATTTAGTTTGTCTGAGGAAGGAAGACAGATGAGTTTCTGCAATTAAAATCCTCGCCTTTTTGGTTGTTGTTGTAGCCATAGGTTTGGTGTTTCACAAATTGGCCGGGCAAATCAGGATTTAGTAGAACCGTGTCACGGAATGAGCTCATACGTTGGATAACATTTTCAGTCCTGAACCTTATACAGCATTCGCGTATGATGCCACGGAATGCAAGCTCGACTTTGCTTTTGGTTTTAACTTTCAATCGTGAAGAGAGTATTTGTTACCTTGTATAGCTGGGTAAAGAGCGGCTATTGACAACTAGATTAGCGGGAAATTTTGAATCTTCTATTTTCTCAAAAAATGTGGATCTTTTCTCAAATAAAGGCTTGAAGAGGTCAAGCCAGTCTTAAATAAGGGTCTGTAGTTTAAGTCATCGGGGTTGTGTTTTGAGGAACCGTTGCATTGTTTGATTTTTCCTCTAGGTAAAGAAGAATTCACGAGAGCCAATCAAACAGTAACTGTAGAATCGGGAGAGAGGCATCCTAGGGAAACAAAACTGGAATCAAACTGGAGTGAGCACGACCATGAAGGTTGATTGGAACGATTGATTTCGAAGGGACGAGAGCTCGAGAGAATCAATTGGATTTTGATTGGAACGGGGCAGAGGATCTCTTTCTCCCTGGAGCAAGCGAAACTCTTTTCTCAGGAGCTGGCCTCACATCGCTCTCCCTCAACTTCGATTTCTGATGGCTTCATTCTGATTTTGAAGAAGAAAAAGGCGACCGAAGCCGACCTCGCTCATCATCATCTTCCTTCATTTGGTCTTGTTATTTCTGGTCTTCAGATTCTTCGCATTTTCGTCTCCCTCGTTGATCACTCTCTCTCCCCACCTCACTTTATCTTTGACCTTCATCATCCTTTGATGATTCTCATTCATCCACCACCATCTCTCCCGTAAAGTCAAACAGCGGTAGCATACCGTTCTTTTATTTTATTTTATTTTTGGGACAAAAATTCTACATCCCAATCACCAAAATAATCAAAGGTTCCCAGTCTAGCAACTTTGCCTTATCCAAGACTTATATAGCTTCTTCAAACTCTTATTTGATACAAAATTCACTCAGGCCCTTTTTTGAGAAAATAATTCCAATTTAGGTCTTTATTTGGATTTTTTTTTCCCTAGACTAATTTCAATTCGGGCTCCTTGTAAAGGTCTCCATTGATCATTCGTGCTGATATAAGTAGAGTGTGAAAGCATCTTCAAGGGAATCGTTACTATATATATTGATCTCATGATTTATGATCACTGATTCCTTCTTTCTCTAATTATGTGCAATGACTGCTTAAGTCGTAGCACATGGAAGAAAGTTTCATCGCCGCAGAGGAAATATTGTGTTTCATCCAGCGAAAGTCAAAAAGATGGTGCTTTCCGATGGCCTAGTTGAGTAAATGCTTGTTAGAAGCAATTAGAACTGATTGATCTCATGTTTTGCTTACAAAAAGAAGAAGGATGTATGGCTTCATATTTTACAGACATTGGCAGCTAAACTAGAAGACTATTAGAGAACCAGGATCTTCCCCACATTTCCAACGCTCGGGCCAGCAAATTGGCCAGATCCCGCTCAGCCCCTACATTTTGGAGTTCTTGGAGCTGCACTATCATTAATCTCGATTAGCATAATGCCGTCAAAAGATATCTCAAATACCCGGATCAACAAATAAGTTACGAGAGCAAAATTTATCTACCAATCCCAGCTGCATCCGAGCTCTTCATCAACCGAATGCGCTTACACGACTCAGCAAACATTCTGCAATTTTTACCATCAATACAGCAAAAGTCAGTCTTAATCAAAACAGTAAACCTTCTAATTGTCGGCGAGTAGGCTAAAAGAAAGAACACTAGCTAGTTCATTTTTTCGATAGAGTTTAAGCAAAGTGAGAGCAAATCTGCACTTTCTACCGTGAATTTTTCCTGGCGGAGCCCTATCAAGCAACAAAACATTCTGTCTTGCGACCTAAGGTTCTTTCAAGCTGGAATTATTGAATATAATCTGAAAGTCTAATCCAAAGCGCATAATTCTGGGGACGCCTAATGAATCCATCTGTGCGAGCGTGCCCGGCAAATTTAAGTATGCACTGAAAATCACAAGGTCATTACTTCCAAGGGACGTCACCGGCTAGCATCCAATCACCGTCGCCGTCCTCGTATGTGGGCACGTACTCCATTCTCGTGGCCAGATCCATTACCTTGCTCCCTTCCAAAAAATTACCTACACAATGATCCCACGACACCGTGAGAGTGTGAACACATCAAACTAGCACAACTGACTTAAAGCATAGGCATATGCTTACCGTTGACAGTGAAGCAATTGAACATGCCCTCCAATGCCTTCAAGAGCTCATCGTAGCTGTTGTATGTCCGAAGGTCGACTTTGCGCAGATACGGAGCTCCATCCACCGCCACCTTCACATATTTGCAGCTCTCCAATGTCTTCTTCCTGAATGATCTCACCGGTGGCCACCCCACGACTTGTGCCCTTCACATGAATTGGAGATTGAAAAAGTCAATTTGATTATATCTGCTATATTTGATATAGAATAGAAAAGTACTTACAGAAACTTAACAGTGTTAGAGTCAACTATTCAAACTCTGGAAGAGTCCTATGTCTTCTATTTGATTTTTGTTCATCGTTTATTCTTGGCTAGGTGGTGCATTATGTGCACACTAGGACGGAGAGGTTGTAAGAAACCCGATCGAGTTTTTGTCCAGGCAAGTGGAGCAGATGTTGGATGCCCCGAGAATACGGATACCAATTGATCAAAATGGTGCTCCAACAATGAAGTAAGTTCCTATCAGATTTTGAGAATGGCCCGCTTGCTTAAACAGTAGTTGTAGACTATTACGCTGTGTTAGTACATCAATATTACAAACTAGTCTCACTACGAATAATTGGCGTTAATCTTCGGATAGTGCCATCAAGTCATCATATCAAATGAAACAATACTATCTTTCACACCACTTTGTACACAAAATCTTCTGTAAAACATTAGGATCCCTTGCAACGAGTCAATACAGCGGATCTTACTTGGATGCTGGGACTTTTCCGGCACTAGACACCTGAGAGGCTGCAGAATTCTCGGCTGCATCAACCCCGGTATCCCCACTTTGCTTGCCGATGCCACTTCCGAGGCCAAGACCGATGGTTCTGGCGTACGCCCTCTTCGCCCCGGTGATCCCCGCCTTGCAGCTGCCGACCCTGGGCTGCCCCAAGGTCAGCTCCGTGTCCATGCCGCTAGCGTTGGAGTCAGACGACCGGTCGGCTGTTTCCGTCGATGATGGCATTTTCTGCTGCGCGTGCAAATCATCCACTGCTTCCTCACTCGTGAATATTGTGTGAAGAGTTGCAATTCAATCAGAATGAGATATATATATAGTGAGCATTGTACGGATCAAATGGGTTGAGGCCACGTGGGGGTGGGAAAGAAAGGGGGGTCGGTATTCGTCCATGTAGGTGAATTTTGCTGTGAAGGGAAGGAAACAAGGTTTGAAGTGGAGCTGTCAGACATGTCGGTTCATGGAATCCGGAATTTTCTTGTTTTCAAATTTTTTGCGCTATTTTGTCAGGCGAACTTTGGGTCAATTTATTCCTTTTTCATAACTACAATGAAGCTAGTGGGTTTGGGATTTGGAAAAATGTGGTGAATTCGAAGAATATTGAGCAAGGGGTGCTCCAGCAGTCAATAACTTGAGCTATAAGCAAAAGGATTTAGTCCCAGAAAATGCGACTCCTCCTGCTGAGATTTGACAAATTCGAAGTGAATTGTCACGAATTTGACTTATATAATATGTAGAGCATGGTCGATAAAAAGGGTCATAATATTTTCAAATTACATTACTCAACCACAATTGTGAAATTTAAATTTGACGTGTGAATAAGAGTTGTCAGCTCAAACTTTCATGATAGAATTGTGTGCGTGGAAAGTAACGAGTGATTGAGAACATGAATACGCAAAAGCTGGAAAAAGACATCAACCTTTTCTTCATTAGAAGGTTTGGTAATAGTATCGCAAATGAGTTTTTTAGATGGTTCAGCTTCTTTTCTCCCCCTTCTTTTTCTGTTTTCCTTTTTGGGTTTCATTATCATCAAGCCCTTCTCCTTCCCGTTCCCACTGTTCTTACATTGCCTATCCTCCGCCACCGTCGCAAGCCTCAGTACCGGTTGCGCCACACCGCCACTGCTCGACATCATCAGAGACGGCGATCACGGCACGGCCGCGGAAGATGAGGGAGGTGAGCATGGTCATGGTGGAGATGCGGGGAGAGAGGGGTTAATTTTTTTTAATGTGGTATCCTTTAAAAAAGTTCAGAGACGTTTTAGTCAATTGAAGAGTCACTGGACCTTATCTAATTACATCTTTAAACAGGAGTTTATCCTTCGATTACAGCGACAAAGCACACGTGGCGATTGCCTGGCTGTCGGCAGAGTTGTCGCCTTCGTCGTCTTCACGAAGATGACTCGCACAAAAAGAAATGCTTTAAAATATGCTTCCAACCAATTTTCACTGAACTCTGTGTGCTTGCTGCTAGTATTGCTCCCATGAAGTATTTTAGTAAGAAGTTGACGCATTTTTAATGAAGGATTTGAGTATGCTCAAACATTGCTACAAATAAAAAGGTATAACACCAACGAAGATTCCAAACTAAGATACCATGACACTTTTGTTCACAACAAATTATCGCGTCACTAAAAATCTGAACAAGTAAGTTATGACATATTTACTCCATGTTAATTTTGGACGTCATAAAAATTTCTTAAACAATACACACTTAACAAATATGCTATATGTTAACTTCCATCCTATAATGCCATTTAATTACTGATGTGGAAATAAGCATGGCAAGTGACTTGTCTAACATGGACCAAACGTGAAAATTCAGTATATGATTCTTTAAAGTGACTTTGTTGTGAGGAAACCCAATCTAAAGAAAATGAAGTGACTTTGGGAAAAAAAGGGCAAATTTGAATTTGCACTTTCTCTCTCTTACCAAGATCTTACTAATAAAATTGGAGATTTCAATAGATTTCCGAAACGCATGGGAGCACTCATGACAAGAAAAGTAGTTTAATTCACATTTAATTCACTTCAGATGAGTCGCTTGTTATGTAGGTGTATGAGTTTTGAATTTTTTTATGACGAGAAATGTAGTTTTGAGGTAAATGTGTAGCTTGGAATAATGAGTTTGGTATTTTTGAGATACGAAAATCATTTTTAGATAAATGTATGATAGAAGTACTTGAGAATTTTTAAGATACTAACATAAGGAAGAAGCATAAGTCCAATGAAAAGATCATTTGCACTATATAATGGGGAAAAAAATTTATTATTCGAATACCCATTCAAAGTTTAATACATTAATAATTAAATTGATTGCAAAATCATTATCGATTTTTTTTAAATGAATTGCTGCAAAATTCTTATGATCGAAATACAAAAAAGTTCTAAAATATCATATTTATGAATTTAAGTCCTAATTTTTTTTTTTCTCTTGATAATAGTAGGGCACGGCTGCAGAGACAAACTACTAAGAAGTTCAAGAACCAGTCAAATTCAGGTATTTGACCTATTTATGAAGCCTTGACCTGGAGTAATTTTCAAGCAGCTATTGGAATTTGAATAGATGACTTCTAGTTATATTTTAAAAATAATTATAATAATATAACAAACGTTCAATATAGATTCTTCCAAGTAATCTCAACTCTACTTCCATATATTTCAAATCAAATCCTTTTCTCTATTTTCCCTTTTTCCATTCCAAATTTCCAATCAATCAGAGTCAAACCACTCGACCCCCCAAACCTGCAAAACCGGGAACCCTCGCACGCAGCTTTTTCCGCCTACAATCTTCGTTAAATCATTATTAACTAGCTGGGATTAGGTGGTAACAGTGCCACGTGGATTTTTAATTTCCGGTCGAATCATATACACAACTGTAGGTTAAATTAATTCAACCTAAATTGAGCTACGTGAATTACGAATAGGCATGTAGAAATGTTAGATCTTGTAACATGCATATATATGAGTAAGATGCCTTGATATACGTCGTTAATCTAACATGATATATTAGTCAATTTCAAGTTATCGACAATAAACTGTGAAGCTTATCTAATTAGTCTTGCCGAGTGCATCGATTGAATTTTGACACTCGCAAGATTGATATGACCAAGGTTTGATGATTTGCCAGCAATTTGATAAATTTGCTAATGTTAGGATCAAGATTTCATCCTAATGTCATGTGAGGCTGAAAATTACCGCATATTGCCACTAAGTGACAATTTATCAAAGTTAACTTCAAGCATATGAAACTATGCACATGAGCAAATTGCCACTTCTAGTCACCTCGTATTGCTAAGCCGCCTCGACCTCAATCATGGACCATGGCCTTCCAGAGGCGTGGTGGGGGCAAAGGTGGAAGTCAATTGTGCAGCAGACATGGAGGCTAATTGTTAAGCTCAAGCCCCACTCACAACAGCATTGTCCACTTTGAGCCGAAACCGCATGGTTTTGTTTTTTTTTGTTTTTTTCCTAGGTTTCTCCCCAGAAAAAGTCTCGTTGCAAGTTAAGACAAGTGACATCCCATATATGGCACTTCTCTAGCTTCGGCAACCACTCTCGCCCTCATAGGACCAAGTCATCACACCAGCTTCCACTCGATTCGTCCCCAAACCACACATTTTCAATTGGGCTATGGCTCTATACCACAATGTTAAGCCCAAACCATTTATAATGATATTGTCCACTTTAGGCCGGAATCCAAATGATTTTGTTTATCTAGGCTTCTCCCCATAAAAGGTTTTGTTACAAGTTAAGACAAGTATCGTCCTATATATGACACTTCACTTCACTATATCCAAGTGATGTGGGATTCGATTCATTCCCGCCACCACATCATTCTAGAGTTAGAGTCATACCTTGTCCATGCTCTCTCTGGCCCCAAGGATCGCTCCCACCCTTATAAGATTAAGTCGCCACCATGAAAAACGCAAACTGATATACATGTATTAAATTTACTCTTCATTAGTTTCCATTAAATTTACCCTTTGCTTGTCAAGGGTGTACCAATTTACGATTTTCCGTAATATTAATTCAATTTAATGAAAACTTATTGATGGCAAATGTATCATAAATGTACTAATTTATGATTTTTTTCTAGTTAAAAAATTAATTTATAATAAATTTATAATAAGTATATTAGTTTTTTTTTTATGATCTTAAACTTAATTTATGATAAATTTGTTATAAGTGTATCAGTTTTAGATTTTTTATAATATTAACAAGTTGGGGTTTTTCCCAAGAAGAATGTAGCTTCATGTTTTTAATTTTGGATTATTGTCTAGAGGCATGAGTTTATGTATTTTTAAAAGTAAATACGTTGTAAATAGAAATTCAGGTATGCTTTTTTGAATTTTTCTCTGGTAACAATCTCTTCCTGTTTCTTTACCCAAAAAAAAACAATCTCTTCCTGTCCGGTTTCATATTGGCAACATTTCTCATCCATTGAACCTGCACATTCATCATGTGTCGGCCCAAGTCCCATCGCCAGGCGAATGAGATTTGACAAACCTCATCCTATTCTACGTTTAGGTGAACCAACGTAGTCCAACAACTTTAAAAACTAAAACACGGAACCCCTAAACCAAAGTAAAATAATTTATTTTAGTCCCCTTGATTCGATTCGGGCAGCCGTCTGAAAGCGCTCACGGGGCTTCAGAACCCGTATGCGCTCTGGAGGGAAGAATCTAGTTTACGCAATGAAACAGGCGGCAATTTGAGGGACCATAGATTGCTACTAATCTAACATTATCTTGGAAAAAAATGTATTTTGTAAATTCTTTGGCATGTGTCATCGAAATGGGCGGTGTTCCATGTATCGCAAACGAGTAAGAAAAGATCGGTCTTTCTGGAGATTGATGCCCTTGATTAGTCTAATGACCATGTGAAAACAGGAGCACTTCAAGGCGGCAAGTTGATGAACGAATGTCCATGTGCATGCACGAACTGTTTGCAACTCGATTCGTCTCTTCTTTCCGGGAACCTTTTTCCCGCTCAAGCCGGTTTTAGATTACGTGCATGCATCTGAGATGATGTTTAGATTTACTTGATCCATCGCCCAAGAAAAGGATCGTTGACTCGATTGATTTGCTCTTTGAGATGAACGTGTCCAATCTAATTGAGCATGACGGGGAATCACACGGCAAATCACCAAAAGGGCCAGGTAACTCAAGTGAGCACGAACCGGAGGATGTGTCGAATTCCGGCATTTGGATTTTAAGTCAACGAATTTCGTATGTTGCTGTTCCTACGGTAAGGGGATCGGAGTGTAATGCAGACGATGTCAATGCAAGAACCACTAGCCTGAGAATGTCAAAGCCACCGTGCTAAGCCCCTCAAGCTGTAACTCCATCACTTCAGAGTCTCGGGTCTCAAACAACAGCGGTTCTTCCATTTGCACGACAAGATTGAGCACACATCTGCTTTGCCCGAGCAAGAAAATGGCAACGAGGACGTATCGGGAATGGGATTTAGCGCCCCCCGGCATTCCGACGCAAATGTTCGAGGAGCTTGCGTGAAGGTTGAGAGAGTAGAATAAACAAATGGAGGCCGAGCAAAAGCTAATTACAGGGGGGGATTACAGTATTGTTCAATCTTTTCTTCCCTCCAGAGGACAAATCGGGGACATGATATATATAAAAAGAAGAAAGAAATAGATCTGAAACCGCGGGCATGAGCACGAGCAAGATTTTCTACACGGGCAAGAGAGGCAGCGAACTACTGGCTAGCTCAGGAGACCTCGAACCAGAGACATCAAGCACTTTCTGCGGAAACTTCGCCCGCCACTCCTCGGTTATTGGCAGGTTTCGGCCTCCACTCGGTCCTGGCCCTCACAATTTCACCCCCACTTTCGAGCCGGAGCAAGTGCTGGCACTCGACTTCAGCAGAGTTTTCAAGGTCATCGACGACGCCATTGCCAGAAAGAGCAGTCAGGGACTGCAGCACGCTGTCTCTCCCGCATTCCCTCCGGTACTCCAAGGTTATGGCAGAGAGCTCATGAGTCTCCAAAATGGGCAGTGGAGCACTCTGCGATCAGCAAAAATGAACCCATCAGTAAACGGAACAAGTGAATCTCCCATCAACAAATTATTTGCACGAGAGATGCGTTTCATAGGCAACAAGTACGGCCAAAAACAAAATCTCCAAAGAACAAAATTAGCAACAGATGAACTGGAACACTTTGATATACGACCCCATGGCACTAATCTGTTAGATAAATATGCTGCCAATGCTAAAGCTTGTGTAAGAAAAGTTCTTTAATCCATTTTCTCTTTCACTTTTGAGAAAGGAGGGGAGCTTCCGGGAGAATACAATCTTTGAAGGCACTTCTCACTGATTTATCCATTAATTTATTTTTCTCAGGAACATTTGTGGAAGCCCCATGTGCCTAGGAATCAAAAGCTACCTAATCATATGTCAAATGAGAGCCCCGGATACACCTTATCAATGATTGTCATCAAAATGGAAATGCGACAAAAATGGTGATCCTAACTGCAACATGGACAGCTATGCATACAGATGCCGCATGGGTCTGTTATTGATGACAGAACCAATCCCGATTAATCTAATTGGACAGCAAAGCAGACAGCAGTCCGTCTTTATCCTTATCCGGATTTTGAGTGCAGATAGTATGCTAATTCTCATGACAGATAGTACACTTGATAACATGAATTGATTAATATTGAGACAATATGACAAAAGGAGAGAATGAGAGATGGGGCAAAATAGGGGCTTATTACGCTTTAGGAATACCTCAAGAATCCAGCCAATGTACTTCACATTGTTGACATGCTGGTTGACATCTAAATCATGCCACCTGGGCTGCACAAAGCAAACACGGGAATGAAGAAATCTCAACACTTTTAACTTGATTTTGCCAGTATATCTACAAAGAAAATGCGAACTGACAGTTAAAATCTACAATAAAGATGTGTACTTACAGTTAAACCCGATCGGACAAAATCTGCAGTGCACTCATCCAGCTTCGGTAACTTCCTATCGTCCTCAGCTACCACAGGAGGAGAGTTCAGAAAAAAAGGTTCTATTTCTCCCCGAACTTCTTCTGGTAATTTTGATAATCTCCTTGTATGTTTATTCATCATCACCCACACACTGCAGATATCAACCCAGAAAGACCAAAAGATGCACGTTATTCTCCCATCATTTCACAACCAATCGTACAAATCAAATTCCCCAAAGAAGCAAAAATATTGACTTCTCGTCTGTTCAATTGTCATGTATGTCTCTAAAATACTAATTACAAAGACCGATTTGAAAGCATGATGTGAAAAGTAAACATCTATGCTGAAAGTGCAAAAAGAAAAAATTACAAAGTCATGAAGCCCATTGTGAGACTCTTAACTAGAGAACGCTAAAATTAATTTACAATTAAACAAGCCTTTTTTCCCATCACTTATGGAAACTCGAGTAATTAAAAAGGCCAAGTCAAATTATATTTATTCCAGAGATTCATACCTGGAGGCTCTTGTAAGAGTCTCTCCTGTCTTCAGATCACGGACATGCCAATCTCGTCGCATTCCATTTTTTCCAGACCCACAAACCCATGTATCCACTTGAACAACATCTCCCCTGCAAGCAACATAAACATTTAATAATTTGTGATTTGCTCATAATAACCCAAAAATCACTTCACATCAAACCTTCTCATGCATCACATGGAACCCATGATTCTTGGTTACAACAATCAAGTCCGACAACACAGGTCTTTACTTGCCAAAAATAATAGGGTGGTCACCAGTCTCCTAATACTACATACGAGACCCATCTTCTAGAAGGTTGCCAAACTTCAAAATTTTCAAATTGCACAACAGAATGATCAGGTGTATATAGACTTTAGAAAGATGCAAGCTAAAGCACAACTAAAAGTTATAGGCAATAGGAAAGAATGCAAATTTAAAACCGTGTAGAATGCATACTTGCACAAGTCACTAACAAAGCCCTAAATTTTGCCAGTCTCGACGGTGTAAAGATTCGAAGATCCAAAAGCACCTTACATCTTAAGGTCAAAACTAACCAATTGGCTTGACCTTAAACCTGTTCCATGCTTCAGATTTACATGAAAAAGGAATATTATAGGTTATAGCTTAAAGAGTCACTGGATAGGTAACCTAATTCCCCATTCACCTGCAACATGTCAAAACATAAAATATTGTCCTACATTACATGGAGGCAGTTGCCCACAGTTAATCATCACTACTTTAAACTAGCTTAGGCTAAATGTTCATTATAGCACACTGCCAGTTTCTTAATCTCAAGCCTTAAAAACGTAGTAAGAGATCAACCCTTGGAACAAGAATATCAGGTGTCACGAAATGCATAAAAATATCAAGCCAAGAATGCATCTTCCATTTTTTTGTCGGACATTTCTTGCTTACCAGCTGGGATATCGATCTACCAAAATCTGCATTTTAGTGACAACCCAGATCAGGTTTCTTTTACTCATCTCTGGGGTAGAACCAAAGCCATCAACAAGAAGTCCGGCAGTCTTAACATGGTTAAGAGCAGTCTCCTGTCAGGAAGGAATAAAAAAGTCTCAAGCAAAAGACAAACAGCAGCCTGCCAAATATTAGCTTTACTTACAAAAAACATGCTTGCCAGCCTGCATAAGTAAATGAACTGAAGATCCCAAATTACTAATTCAGATTGTAACTAAGGTCCGTACCTGTAAGTGATTCATTAGCGTCTCTATAGACGCCGTCCTATCAGCACCTATCTCATAAGATCTGATCGAAAAGTTCTGCCTGAACACAAGACCATCTTGAACAATTCTTCCTAGACCAAATGGATCCATTAGCATATCTGGTCGTCTTGGTTTCCAATCAAGCATCATCCATTGCTTTTCTGCTGCCAAGAAGATGGTTGTGATAGCGGCGAGAAGCATGCTCCAGTCGGGCAACTGGTTAATAAAGGTCCTTGGGGGAGGTGATGATGTCCCATCCTCAGTCTTCACAATGTCGGGAAATGTTGTCAAACCAACAGAGCTACCATTTATCTTAGGAAGGGCTTGTGCATTGGCCTTCATCTGCAAACCAACAGAAGCAGATTTCGACTTCATTGGCCCCACACTTGCCACCCCATTCCCTGGTCTGGTGGTCTTGGCAATGGAATCTGGCGAAGGAACTGCGAAGAAAGCAGAAGTTGCAGCCGTGGCAACCATGATGACACTATACAGCAGCGCTCCAACTGGATGGTCTGTCACGAGAGCACAATAATTTATGGAGGCCAATGAAGCAAATCCTCAACACAAGGTATCACAAGGAGACATTGTTCCTCTGCAAGACAGGTCAGAAAGTCATCGCCATTACTATTCAGGAAAATCTGACAAAACCAGTACTGATAAATGAAGCGATGGTCCCAATCGTATACATTCTACCTAGAAAGAGAGACATAGAATTAATTCAGTCTGTGGGTGAAATTCAGGTATCAGAATTAAAATGAAACTTCTACAAAAGGCAGCAATTTCTGGCTTGGAATGCGGTAATGTACTGAGACTACCGCGAACAAATCATTCGGTACTGTGGGTTAAAACAGGTCGACCAAATTCCCTTAAAAACAGCTTCTTCTTCTTTTTTTTTTTTTTTTCAAAGCATAGGAGAAAAACCTGCTCAGCTGTAAACCTTCGGCAATTACAGACAGACATCTTCTTCTAAAAATCCTATCTTCTATGCTTTTACAGGAAGCACACCTCCTCTTAGCAATGGACAGCGTGAAATGCAGCCAAATTGCTGCTCAAATCTCAAACTTGTGTCCGTTACAAAACTGTGCCCACCAAAAAGCAAAACTAGAGTACCCCCCCGCATCAACCAAGCCGAAGGAAGAAAGCGAAAAGATTTGAACACATTACAGACACGGACCAGAGGTACGACATCCGGAAAATAATAGCAACATGGCATGCAGAGAAACTGAAAAAAAGGAAGAGTACTAAGACGAGAGTAGATCTGGCCTGAAAACCTGGAAAACTAACATGCGAATTAGGAGTTTTCGTGCCTAACGCAAGAAACGACCTCATTAAACAAACAAAAAATGCCAGATTCAGGCGGTGATAAAACCGAAGAAACGAAGGGAATAAGACGATGTGCACTCAGCGCCACATCATCCATCACCGCACTGAACACGAACAGGAAACAGAGAGAGAGAGAGAGAGAGAGAGAGATTCCAATGAGGGGTCAACGAAACCGCAGTGCTATCTCCATAACCCAGGTCCCCGAGCGGCCGAGTGCTCCGGATCAAAACGCATAACGCAACCAAAGAAAACCCGTAGAAGAAGATGAAGAACAGGAGAGAGAGAGAGAGACGGAGAGAGAGAGAGAGAGATCGCACCTCGATCTCAACCAAGCTCGGCGAATGCGAACGAAGGACGAAACGAAAGAACCCAAAAGGCCAGGGCGGGCGAGGGAAGCGCGGGGCTAAATGGACATGTCAGATCTGAAGGAGCGACAAAAAATGGAGAATCCCCTGCTCCTCCTCCTCCTCCTCCTCCTTCTCCTTCTCCCGTCCTCTTCTTCCTCCCACCTCGCAAACCCGTCTCTATTTTCTTGCCGTTACTTCTCTAAGCGAATCAATTCTCCCTGTCTCTCTCTCTCTCTCTCTCTCTCTCTCCCCTCTCCGCCTTACGGCCCTCCTCTGTTTTTTTCCTCTCTGCTTTTTTCAAATCTCTGTGCCTCTGTTTTTCTCTCTCTCCTCTTCCGTTGCTGTTTGGGAATTCCGATGATTTCCCCTTTAAAATATATTTCCGCCGAAGCCCCAGAAAGATGAAGAAGATCTAGAGAGAGGAAGATGGGATTGAGTGGCCAGCAAATTGGGAGAGGATGTGAAATGGCTGTTGAGCGGCTTTTCAGTATTTATAGCCATCTCCCCCCCTTCCCCTGCCACCTCCTCCCGCCTCCCTTTCAAAGTTTTTCCCTGCGCTCTGTTTCCCTTTCGTTCCTCTCCTTTCCATTTCTAGGAAAAAAAAAAGAGTAGCACACGAATGGTAACTCAACTTATGGAGGCACAATGTCGTTATTACACTTTTAATTTATTCAATATGAAATTTAAGGTTGTCACATGCTGCACGGTGCATATTTTGCGTGGCGCACCGTTTGTGAGGCCCCCTAGAGATCCTAATCACCGTCGGCATTAGGCACTAACCCATTAGACCGTTTTCGTGCATGAGGCTCCAAGCGGACCGTCTAGAAAAGTCCTACTTTGAGAAAAAAAGAGGATCCATCAATGTCAAGGACGAAAGTTACTTGGACTCATCATATTCCTACTTAGCATGTAAGGATTCACGTCATCAGATGCCGTCTGATTTGTTATTTGAACAAACGGAGGGACCAAATTAAATATTTATTAAGGATTATATTTGATAAATTAAAATTTTAATAATGACATTAGAGTTATGGGAAAGTTAAAAATAGTTTGTCATTTTCTCTTTATTTGATTATTTATTTATTTATTTATTTTGCAAAGCTTATGTGGGTTATAAATTGGGTTGGCTACTGGTTACTATAATTACTCCCAAAATCTATTGAGAGATATTCTCACGTCTATTTTTTGATATTCGATTCTAAACGGAGATTACGTTTGTTTTTTGTATAAATAGGCATGTCTCCATCTGTCAGATTGGGATCTAATTCCGTGGCGATGAAATCTAATCTTTCCTTCACCTATCAATTTCGATTTACGGATCGATTCTTAATCCCACTTGCCAGAATTATTTTTTCTAATTTACGATTTTATAATATTTTATTTGTACAAACTTAAGGAGAACTTAGTAAAAATAGTTATATAAGACTATAAGTGAGAAAGGAATAATATCTTAACTTTTGGAATATCTTTTATAAAGGGAATTCAAATCTTTGTAAAATCGAGAAAGATTTAAATCCAATTACAAGAACCAAGAGATTTCAAAAAATCGCCATATAATTATGGCAGAGAATTTATTTATTACCGGCCTTCCATGAAACTCTTTTACAAAAATTGGAACATTGTATCCTCCTCCCCATTTGCCTTTATATAGTAAAGATATAGTAAAAAGAAATTGGAATGCCGGAATTTTAAGATCTTAACTCATGCTAATTATACTAGTTTTCGTGTCTAGGTTAAATTATAATATTATGTCAATAATGAGGAAAAAAGTTATGTGATTCATTTAATTGAATCATTTGATATTATTTACCATTTATGCAAAATTCAAAGATACTCAACTAAAATAAATGTAAATTATCGCGAAAACAATGGATTTGTTCGAATTCTTGCTACATCATTTTCTTGTCATTTGTCTAAAAGCCCGAGAATAATGCTCCATCAATTCCCAAACAATGTTCTCACACATCGAACAAGCACAGAGCACGATTGGCCAAAACAAATTTAAATGACGATGCTCCTTTCATTTCCCATAATCTGCTGAAACCAAAAATGCTTTATTTAATTATCAAATTAAATAACCTTCTTCCCTCGCCCAGAAGCCGAGACAAACTTAAGAATATTTTTCTTTTTTGCCAGGATAAACCATAATTGGTGACTGAAAAAATGTACTTATTTTTTGTCTTAACTTTAGCAGGTCGAAGAATTCTCAGAGCTTGGCGATGACTTCTAGGCAAGTATAAAAACAGCATAGCTTTTGGAATCAATGCAAAGCAGGTAAGGTGATGACTTCAGGGATGAGATGAACGCAGATGCAAGTACATTGCTTTTGGCTTTTGCACGAGAAACACACGTCGAGATCAAAAGCGGCTGCACCCATTTATAGTTACGTCTCATGAAACATTAAGTTTGTCTTTTAAAGGTTTATATTTTAAGACACGGCATATCGAAATTATCTCGATATACATGTTGGTACGATGATGTTTGAGTCAGAAAATTGTCTCTCAAGAGACCATAGAAGCAATGTAAACTTCAAATGGGTCCATAAAAAATGATGGAAATTGATTATCAACATCCTCAATTGAAACCTTGATTTTTTGCGCGATTATGTTTGATATGTATGCGAATGGAACTTGCTTTTAGAATAATAAGTGGTCTTCTTAAATTGTGCAAAAAGGGCTGTTTGAATAACACCCTTAATTAAGTAAACTTAGATTTTCAATGACAATGTAAAATAGAATTCGAGTGTCAATTTCTTCATTTAGTGCCAAAAGATAACTCTGCAAATTGTTATCCAAAAGAGTTTTATTTGTCATATCCCAAGTTTATTCAGTATATGTTAATAAACATTCTGGCTATATCTATTTTCCTTGTGCTAGTGTTTTGAGAATAATAATTTTAAGAGAAAATGATATAAATAATTCTTGAATTTTAGCCTAATATATAATATGGTTCATGAACTGTTTATTTGTTTAATGTGACTTCTAAATTTTTGGTACATATTCAATTTAACTGAAAGATTGTATGAACATGTTCAATATTATCTCTAATCCAGAATGAAAGGAATGATAACATTGAATTTTTTCACATAATTCATGGACTATAGTGAACCTGCATAAAAAATTCATGCACTATATTACGCAAATTAAAAACTTAGGAACCACAATGCACATTTGATCTAAGTTCAAAAACTATTTGTATCGTTATCCATAATCTTGAATAAAACCCAAGTTATGTAGATATGCATGTCAAGTATCATTGGTACTATTTATCCCATGAATGTTTAAGGGTGTTAGGTGCATAATTAGGACTGTCCTTCCCTCCGTGTCCATGAACAACGCAAGCTATCTGCGTCAAACCCCATGTCCAAAGCCTTGTGCAAACAATCTTTTATAGTTCTCTTTTTTCATTTGCTGTTTTATCTTATTTATTGATTTTATATGCTGTCGCCTTCGCTTTGTCGATGGAAGATTCAGGAGCCCGGGGAGAGAAGCAAAGTAAATATTAAATTGATAAATTCTGACCACGGTATGGAGATCCTGGATGGAATACAAAGGTAGCTCAACCGTTTCATTTGCATGGACTTTGTGCAGTACACGTTTGAGTTCGTCGCCATCGGTTTTCTTCCTGGACTCCTAAAATAGCTAACCGTCCAGATTATGATTGACTATCCTAGCTCGCAAACGGATCTCTGACTTCTTTGGCGACCCAACGTGATTTTGCCACGTGGGATGTTTTCC
The DNA here is from genome assembly GCA_014182575.1 of Eucalyptus decipiens. Taxonomy (NCBI): domain Eukaryota; kingdom Viridiplantae; phylum Streptophyta; class Magnoliopsida; order Myrtales; family Myrtaceae; genus Eucalyptus; species Eucalyptus decipiens. The sequence continues at coordinate 13,938,882 of CM024611.1, read as the reverse complement.
CAACATCGGTTCCGACGCGTCTTCATGTTCGTCAAGCTACCAATGTCGACAACATGCCGAAAGAAACAAGCAAGGACAGTGTGCACAGAAATTGTTTGCAAGTGTAGGATTGTCTCTTCCACCTATAAATCGACTGTGCTTGGGAATGGCTCGAGGAATTCTAGGTGAATGACGGTTCTTCTACATCTTTGGCCCGCCTCTTTGCCCGGCCAAGCATGCATCGTTGTCAGATAAGATATCTCAGTTTGTCAGAAGCTACGGCTCAACAGAGAAATGATTGACGCTGGCCAGGGTGACTATGGATGAGAATGTACAGCGATGAAGCTAAGCCTATTTCAACGTGTTTAAGGAGACGGGCATGTGCTTCCCCATGCGTGCCGAATGAGAAGACTATTGTATGAAGAAAGCGGTCGATCACAGCACACCGTCACTCAATCATTTCGAGGTTTAAACAAGTAGAAGTTGGTGAATGACCACCAAACTCATCAGCTTCACGTTTAAACACACGCCATGTTAGTTTTTTCAATCCAAATCCAAACGTGTTGGTAAATTATATAAAATTGCGTTAAGATAACTTACTCTGCATACACCAATGCAAGCAAGCATCGAGCATCCCAGCAAGCACTAGGCGTCCCAATTGGCTGACATCCAAGACTTGGTTTACAAGTCGAAGGTTATAGTTTCAAGACCTTAGCTCATCAGTCTAAAAAAACCTAGGTTAATTTGGAAAGGATTAGTCTGGGTTTATGTTTATTGTCCATCTCAAGCTTTCCCATCTTGCCTAATAAGGATATAGTGCCGGATTTACCTAATAGGCCGTTTGTATTTCATTGACACCTTAAAACGAATATTCCAACAGTGAAAGAGATAAGTTCCAATTCCATCCAAATCCTATTTTGGCATGCAAATAGCATAAGGCATCCCAACATCATAAAAGATTAAGATTATATAAATGTGTAATCCAATGACGTAGAGAAGACTAATCACAATCGTATGCTTGAAACAGTCTTAGTTATCAATTTGGACTATTATTAGGTCAACCGATAAGAATTATCGGATAATTTCTTTAACAATATCATTCATAAAGATTCGTGTTATCCCAACTACTTCGTTCTGAAACAACTTGCCCTATGATCAGCAACATTAATGTAGAAAAAGCTCGCCCTGGTAGTTAATCAACAGTTCGAAGCCTGTGTAGCTGGGGGCAAGTGGGTTTTTTTCAGAAAGGAAAATAGGCACGAAGTTCAACGAAGATCTCTCGAACCATGAGGCGCCCATTGATTCAAGTCAGACGGCAGCAAATCAGACGGCTATTCGTGGGGGCCATCCTTTCTGCCTCTGCTCGCGATCTAGCTCCCTGTACTGCATCGTCTTCAAGGGATCGCAGCGCAGCTTCTGATCAGACTGGTTCTTCTGTATCCTCTTCTCTTTGTCAGCAAATGCCCTACCGAAGGAAGCACCCACAGAATTTACTCTAACATGCACCGAGAGATTCCCGAGAACGCGAATGATAGATTAAATATTAATTAATTTTTTAAATAATTTTTTCTATTTTTATTTCTAAATGAGTTTATAAATAAAAATATACTTTTGATAACAACATAAAATTTCCCCTTTTTCGATGACCGGTGACCGGCAAACGGTAGCTAGCAAACAGCGATTGATGGATAGCAATTAGCAATTGGCGGACGAAGGCGGTGACCGTTGATCGGCAGCAACCAACAACAAGCGACCGGTGACCGACGACTAGCAGCGATAGTCGATGATCGACGACGGGGCCAGCGACTGGCGGTTGGGAGTGGCAATAACAGATGGTGAACGAAGAGCGATCGGCGACCATCTGCGGTGGCTGGTGACTAAGAGTGGTGACAACGAACAATGAGCAGCAGTCGACGACGATGGATGAGCAACTGTCTAATAGAGAGGACAAAGATTAAGAAATTTTTTTTTCTCATTTCTACTCTAGAAATAGAAAAATTTTACTTCTGATTTCTGTTCGAAATCTATTCCAAAAATAGAAAAATGAAATAATTTTACAAAACGAATTTCCTTTTCCAAAAACAAGTCTGAAATAGAAAGATAGTTATGGAACATAAATAGAATGGTTATCATGCGTGCCCTCACTGACTCACCTCACTATTTCTCTTCCTTGTTTCTTTTTTTCTATTCTTTTAGGTGAATTTTGTAATGAGGTTGCATCAAGAAAATGATTAGATGATGCATGGTGCTACGTTAGTTCAATGTGCCTTATATGATTTTGTGGAAGTAATTTGCGGGTGCCACCCTAGATGATAGTGACTCGATATTTATAAAGTCGCGCATCAACCTTTTCATTAATGCCGTTTCATTTCACACAAGAGAATTATTTAATCTCCATGGAATGGACAAGATTCGATATTAACAAGATCTTTTGTGTCAACTGTTGGATGATGTCACGCTAATTTTATCTAACTCCCACCCTTTACTTCTTTGCAAATACAATAACTCACTCTCATAATCTTATTTTTTAAAGGAAGTATTCAAATAATTTTGTTTGTGAAATTATAACTATTGCTTTACTTAGTTTCTTCGCTTGATAACCTATAAAATTAATATAATACTCTCGTTAATTTTGACCCTCAATAGCATAGAACCACACTCGGCAAATGGGACATGTAAAGTCCGCCCGATGCAATTTCAAGAGATTGCATGACCTATAAACTTAACTTCACCATATATTATTTTGTCTTCCTTTTTTTTTTTTGGGTTCCTAGAGCATGGATAACTTTAGACTTACATAGGCTCAAGAAGTGGCTATCATGTACTACGGTATGCCAGTCCACATGGGCAAATCCCAAAATGAAAGCAAAACGTGGTGTTTGACCTTAGGAGTGAATGCTTGCTTAATTATCATTTTTTACTAGCTCTCCCACTTGCCGGGTTCATTGTGTTTCAGAGCTTTATATAAAGTATCTAGTTACTAACTTCTCTTATTATGTAGGATTGGATGGATCCTTCCCCATTAATTACGGGAGAAATCATAGTTAATTTACTCCTCTTGAACGGATTGCACATCGACATGCTTAGAATGTGCTTAGAATGAAGGGTTCCGATTCAATCCGATGAATCAGTTCCTCCAAAAATTATCATCTCGAATCATCCGACTTCTCTTATCTTTTCTTGTTCACAACCCCCAACAACAACCGATGCGCCTATCACCTTGTCGAACCATTACTGCCCTCCCCCACCAACCAGCATCGTACTTTTGCTTGTAGCTACCACCGCCGGATCCGGTGGTACTTGTCATCACCAATCACCTCTCTCCTAAAAAATTCCTCCAACCATGGTTTATTAGTGTATTATAAATCGATGCGCATCACTCGCATGTAAATTTAAAACTCACGAGTGGTTGGAGTAAATTTTCCCCGATTAGGGACGGACAAGAACACGACAAGCATATATGTACCAACCAATTTTGTTCACAACTGATGTACTCACTTCGCGTGCGACGGACATTCAGGTAGGTAAGGAAAACTTGCGACCTGACATGCATGCAATGCAGTCCATTTGTCAAACTTTCACAAGCATCGATCATCCCTTCTGTAGAAAATTCTTTCATTTTTCTTAATTGAATAGCCGGCGAACCGTTTCCCTTTCATCGGAAATCAATTCTTGCTGACCTCGGTGGAACTCTAATTCAAAACGGATTTTAATCAAATCAAATTTGACATTAGCCAAAACTTTTAATAATGAAAAATACTGCACATATAAAATAAGAACGAATCCACGACATCGTGAGGAATTATTACGTAAAAATGCTTCTATATTTACTCCATCTCAAGGTCAACGCATTTGGTTATGTTATTGCTCATTTATAAAGGACAACGATACAAATAGTCCCTGAACTTTGGCTTGATGTGTAATATAGTCCCTAAGCTTTTAATTTGTTCAATATGATTCATAAACTTTAACCCAATGAACAAAGTCGTCCCTAAACTTTTAATTTATTTAATGTGGTCTTTAAACTTTTAGTACACATCTAAATTAGTTCTTGAATCATATGAAATTATTTAATGTTATCATTCAATTAATTTAAGATCAGGGATAACGTTGAATATTTTCATATAATCCAGGAACTAACTTGGACAATTATACTTTACCCAAAAAAAACTTGGACAATTATAAAAAATTTAGAGATCACATTAAATAAATTAAAAATTCAAGGACGACATTACATATTTGGCTAAAGTTTATGAATCACATTAAATAAATTAAAAGTTCCTAGACCACATCGGATCAAAGTTCATAAATCATGCGTGTTATTTTCTTGTTTATAAGTGATGTCTAAAACCTTTCTTGCTGCAACACTGAAAAGACACAAACCTTGCGTACTTCTCTTTGTGGCCGACCAAAATCAATGTATTTGTAGCTGAGTAAAAACGAAATATCCTTGCCGACGATGCATTTGTATATGTAGCCATATGGGAATAACGAATGCAAAAGAATAACAGACCTGCTCTGCTCACTTGATATCTCTGCTTTGACCCTCGACGCCAAAAAGATCGACCAGCCTCTGGTTTAGATCCATCACGCGTACGATCCCTGCTCCTGAAGAAATATCTCTTTCTGATAATAATCTCGTTCCGTATGGGCGACATGTTCTGGACGTAGAAGAAGACCTCAACTCAGCATGGACATGCATGTACGTGTACGTTGATATCATGATTTTCTTTGCATGGTTGAATATTCCTCGCCTCTTCTTCTTCTTCCTCTCTCTCTCTCTCTCTCTCTCTCTCTCTCTCTCTCTCTTTTTTAAATTTCTGGTTACATTACGACCCTGCCATTCAATGTTCGTCGGAAGCCAATGATCATTGTTATGTCCTTAATTTAAGTTCGAATGGAGGATCCCGCTTTCGCCACTGTTTTAGTAGCCGCACAATGATGAGGGCATGACACAAAATCCCTCGCATGTCATGTATAGTACTCCGACGTTAATTTTTCGAAGTTATTAGGGATATAATCAGATTTAAAGATGCAGTAAATCATGATTCCTAGGATGCATGCTTGCATTAGGGTTAGCTAGGGCCTTCTCTTTCTGTAAAGGAGTTTGTCCGTCTGTCTAGGTGATTTAAGCTTAGCAAAAAGAGTCGTAACATCAGCTATCATAACTATATATCTTAAAACGTACTCAGTTTTCGGCCTTGAATATTTCCTTCTTCCGCAATGTGGATTCGGAACGAGAGAGAAGGCGTTCTTCCAGAGACATGTCGATGATATCACTAGGCCATAACCTGGAGGTCACAAAGTACATTCGCCAAGAGACCATAGCCCTACACCAAGCTTAAGGTCGTCGCAAGATAACATGCAGAGATATGGCAGGAACTTTTCATCACGTACATCGTTGTTGATCGGCATTGACAACCGATACATCTACTAAGTACCACTGGATCCAACTGTCGGCAGTTTTAAAGATCTTGGGGCCGCGCAAGAAGATCGACAGCCGGAAATTCAACCAATTTCGGCGATCCTCATTGAATCAACAGGACCCCAAATTTCAATTTCCATTTCCCCTTTGTTGTTTGGGGATAGAGTTAGGTTGGGAATTCGTTCAACCGTTTTGCTTTATTTCGAATGTGATTTCATTGCAGCTAGGTGAGATATGTGGTCCATCGGAGGAAGGAGCTTCCCGCTAATTATTATGGAGCCGACATAACAGTTGTCGGCCAGATGGCACATGACACTAATTGGAGCCACCGTGGCATCAACCAACGGATAGAATTTCCAGATCTACCTTAGAGAAATTCATCATCGTGTCGTGACCATTTACCCGTTGCGGGTTCGCAATGCAGAGTTAGCACGCGGGGCAAGGAACGGCGGATGGTGGATGGCGACGTGAATTTATGTAGCCGGGATGTGAATTAGACCATATGAAGAGGAAATGGTATCGTGATTGTGAAATTCATGACGATACGAATGATGCGTGTATGTTTTCATAAACCACCCCACGACCTTGATATTTGTGAGCCCCTTTTTGTTTGCTAGACCTCGACTCGGCTTGATTGTAATCGCCTTTGTGTGGTAGGCACTCTAGGCAAATCGAAATCGAAATCGAAATCCTTGACATGTTGAGGCTCCGTAATAGGCATAAATTCTTGTGATATCACAAATCAATGAAACATCCATTTCCTTATAATAACATGACATCGTTTTCTGATTCTTTCTTCAACATTTGTTAATAAAAGATAAGACTAATTCTAGTAAAACCCAAAAGTGGTAAACCTGTGATAATTTAATTCCAAACTAATTTTTTTACTACAAAAAACATTAAATTAGTATAACTGTGACAAATTTACATTCAATTAGTTTCCATTAAATTAAATTAATACTATGAAAAACCCCAAATTGATACACTCATCAACTGTTACATGAGTAATTTAATGGTAAAATTAAGGAAAAACTAATGGAGAATAAATATGTCACAAGTATATTAATTTTGATATTTTGTCGTATTAATGCTTTAAAGATAATTGCCGATTTCTCCTCTTTTATTTTGGGGAATACAGATGGCCATTTCCAGCTAAGCTACGCCTAAGCAGCCCTTACTTAGTGCTTGCTAGCTAGCACTTTAGCAGCATCGATGTAGATTCGAGAGATGGCCCCTAACCTCATGTCCATGTTACCAAAAAGGTCGAAACTTTGAATACTTTTGGAGATTATGCGAGTTGACTTTGATTGCTCAATCTAGAAAAAGAGATCTTGATCTGTAAAGCTAGATCAATCAAGATCAAAATTCGAAAACGGATGCGAATGCAAGAAGAGTAATAAAGAGAAATCTTTACGCCCACTTGAGACGATCTTTCATTCCAAAATTGAGACATGAGATTGGGGCCATCTCTCAATTGAAGGAAAACTAAATTGGCACCTTTTATCTCTTGATATCATTACCATATCGAGGACGCATGATCTGGGAGATGTAGATTGGGTTGTTTAATTAAGAAGTAGTTTCCGTTGATTGTCGATATAACTAGATTTAATCTTGCATAACTAGCTTTAATTTCACTATTATTTTCCATTAACCTACGCCAAATTACCCGTTGTTTTTCTCGTCACTAGGCTAGGTATATCACTACCATCAGTATTTATATCGCGGGTCTTATTAACAAATGCCTCCGAGACCCTAATTAACCATAACTGTTAAGGAAAACGTTCGGTTTCCTATGTGCCAAATATGTATAGCATGAAAAAGACAATGTATTGAAAATCATAGACATTTTCTTAATGGGTATTTTTTTTTTTTTGGTCGAATTCTTAATGGGTATTTAATAAGTGTTTTCTAGACAGTTGAGAAAAACCCTTTTATCCCATAATCATATTAAATGGTAAAGAATTGACAACGGGAACTAATAACTAGGGCCTAACTTTTCCTAGAACCTAAGAAAACCACTTACATCCGCTTTTCTCGAGCGCTCACGAAGCCTTAAGACCCAAAAAGAAAATTCCGGGGGCGCCAAGAAAAAGCTAATGTGCCTCGCGTCATTCGAACAATTTTTGGGCCGGACGTTCTACTCTTTCCGCACAGGAATCGCTGATTCGCACGGGATTTCAAATGAGGAACACGCTGAACAGTAAAAGGGGCCGCATCACAATCAAGAAGGACCAGTTCCTTCATGAATTTGTCGGTGGAGCACCTCTAGCAAAACGTGTAATAGTATTGCGGTGAAATGCTGGCCACAAGGCCAGAGGTGGGGGCCCTAATGATCTCTATATTCGTTTTATCATTCATAATACTTATGGTTGGGGTATAACTGTGGCACGGTTATATGGTTATACAACCATTTCTCTTTATTGGTATGTCGCCGATGCAAGGTTGACATAGCCCCACAAAAACTCAGGACCAAGGAGCTTTTCAGTATTCATAATTCCTAAGGTAGATGGACCACTCTCCTTTAAGTTGATGTGCTATTTGTTGTAGATGCTTTAGGAAATTCTTGATGAACACATTAAAATAATGAATATTTTTAAAAAATAAAAAAAAAAACCAAATGGGCCCTCGAATACATATCTGGTGTCTACAAATACGGCTAATATTAATTATATCATATATAAATTAGGCCAGTATAAAGATGGGACAAACGTAACAAATCAAGGGGCACCATCAATTAAAGGACCTATGCGACACTTTAGGAAGAAAGCAGCTAGAAAGAGGTTGGGATATGTAACCACAGATTTGCATTTTGGTCATTGGAATCCTACCAAAAACTAATTAAGTATAGTAACTAAACGCTGGGCAGAAAAAGAAGTACAGTAAGCAAACGTATGACAAACGTGGACAATTACGCCAACTTTATAAACAAAGGTATTCGTATAGTGTATCTACACGTGATAAAATTATAGTAGTTTCAATTTGACTTTAGAAGCCAATATATTCTTAAGTCCAATCCACGAATGTTAAAACCTTGTTTGTTTCGTGAAAAATAAGTGATTTGAAAAATACCTTCCTGAAAATGATTGTTTGTGTTGTTTAAAAAAATTAATAATGGAAAATATTTTCACCATTAGTGACAATTTATATCTAAACATTTTTGTAGATGGTAAAAATATATTTCGTTCATTCATTTTTATAAATGATATAGGTGATTAGTTTTGAGAAAATATTTTTCAAATAATTTATTTTGTCGTGAAATGGACAGAATCTAAAAGAAAAAAGAAAGAACCGCTATGATTTTCCTTGATGAATAAAAGAGACATAGTTCATCACATGACTTTCGACTAGGCAAAGAATAATGTTATTTTTCCAACTGGAGGCTACTATGTTATTGTCACTTTTAATTTGAAATTCAAAGTAAAGGTTGTCTTTCCCGGACCATTTGGAATCATTAAAACATACTTTCTCTCTTTTCGGGCCATCAAATTAAAATAAAAATTTCTAACTTGAGGCCCAATGGCATCATATTGAACCGATAGGATTCTGTGCATTTTGTGGTACTTACTTAGGGGATTGGAATCCTCTTTGTTTGGCATCCTCCACATTTACCTATGGTTACCCCCAGGACTAGAATGCCTTGTGCTTTAGGAAATTCACCCAATAACCAACCCCTATCTCCTCCACCTTTGCCCCTGATGCCCCGGTGCCGTCCATTTTGCTACCGCGCTGCCAAGTCGTTGCCGCCTAGCTCACGATCATTGGCAAGCCCCCCTTGCTCACTCTCTTTCCTCCCCTATTAGGGCTTGGTGGTCGCGGCCTCAGGGGTACTGAGTTCACGATTACCTTGGCATCTTGCATAGTCTCGAAGGACACTAGATCTGAGGTCACTTGAGGTTGATGAGATCGGCAAGACCTCTCTCTCTCTCTCTCCTCTTCCGTCCCATGTTTCTCCAGCCTCTCTCTCATAGCTTGCAAATTGGCCTTGGGGGTCACTCAGCCTAGCCCGAGGCCGGTGAGGTTGGGCGTAGCGTCGGGAATGTCTAATTCAGTGTCACAAGCCCAGAGGGAGAAGGGCTCCAATAGGTTAATTTTTGCCTTAACTCTTCCTATCGGTATCGCTTACCTGATGGCTAAGCCAAGATTATAGCAAAGAATTAGCTTGAGGTTCGTGTCCTTTAATGTGGTCAACTGTCCGTACTCCACATTATTAGTGCAATTTGATTGATTGACTAGGTTTCAACAAGTATTATCGATTGCTACTCGCTAGTAGTCAATGTCTGTCTTGTCCAATAATTACATCTGTACTAGCTAAATTCACGTGCGATGCAAGGTTTTTAAAACATTTTTTAGTCAAAGTTTATTTGGGGTTAGATTTTTTTTTTCATTATAAAATCATGATTGCATTTAATTAGCAATTATTATGATGAATTCATGCTTTTTAATTAGATTATGAGATGAAGAATGACAGCATATTATATAACCAGAGAGTTTGGACATAAGTTGCGAAACTCGAACTTGTTTATTTCACGAAAAACAAATGATTGAAAAATATTTTTCTAAAATTAATGATTTATATCATTTGAAATAATTAATTAATAAAAATATTTTTATTATCAACAACAATTTCTGTTTAAATATTTTTGTAAACAATGAAAATATTTTTATTTCTTTTATTTTTGTAAAAGATACAAGTGATTATTTAAAAAAAAAAAATTTTTTAAATAATTTAATTTTATGAAACAAACGAAATGGAGACTGTGTTTATGAACCTCAAAGTAAAATGAAAACAAGAACAGGAGACCTAACAACAAAACCCAGTCACTATCTCATCCACGCAGTCAAAATCCAAGTGTTCTTGGAGGGTCACATAGAGGCCATGGAAGCAATCACCACCAGGAAAATTGCACTTCCTGATGACTTCAATTTCTTACTCGCTCCGGACTTGCCAGCCAGCAAAGTAGATGCTGCCTGCTCTGGAGATGATGTGGAAACCGAGGCGGGCGACGAATCGTCCTTCATGGTTGTGGTGGCCGAATTGGCACCGGCTTGTTCGAAGATCTTTGCGTCGTCGGGGGAGTCAGACGACAGGTTTCGTATACTTAGGCAGACCAAATTAATCCATCGCAAAATGATACTGATCTAAAAGTATAATGTCGCTTGCCTGGAGTTTGTTGCATTTTAACAGGCAAGACTGATGGCGATTCTAACATAAAAATAAGTATAGCGCAGTTCGCCCAAAAAATCTTGAAAAACCGAAAAGCAAGACGTTTCCGTTACTGTAATTTGTTCCACCTACTCGTTCATCAGACAAGTTCCGATACAGTTGCTGCATTTACTTGCAGACCGAATTGTTTGAGAGTTTTGACTGTGAAAAAAAGGATTAGTGTGAGAGAATATTTCAATTACTTGGGCAATCAGAGACTTTGGCATCAATGCTGCAGATGGACAGCATCCTGAAGTGCCAAGTTGTCTCGACAGGGAGTCCCATGGAGGCACTTGGGCTTGCTCGCTTTCACTTCCCCGTGCCCTTGCAGCACTCAGGCGTCGGTTTCCTCGCACTCCCGATCACGAAGGGGATGCAGGAAGCGAAGGTTTGCCATTTGGTCTGTGCACTCCTGCTAATCCTCCTCCATAGTCAAGATCGATGCCTGCACTCAACACGGCCACCACAATGCAAAAGAGTGTAAGTCTCTTGCTCAGGGTGATCCTCATGTTTTCCACACAGAATTTCACTCTCTTTGAGCAACACTCGGTTCTTTAATCTCTTCTTGAAGCTTCCTTAATATCAATAGAGACTACAGTTACGGGACTTAAAATCAACCTTAAAGTCCTTATCTTCTGATCATGGCCATGCCATTCTGATTTCACCGCCATATTGCCATAAGCAGGATACTGTCGTTTAAGCAGCTTTTATATTAGATAAAAATCGCAGGTTCGAGAGTGCCCAGAGAAATGAAACTTTCAAGATTCCATGGGGAATTCAATTTCTTGAGCTTGAGACTCCCAGTGATATCCTTATTCTATTCTCAGGTATCACCAGTTAACTTTCACTAGGCTTCATGGAAGCGATGGCACTTTGGTGGCCTAAAAGAAAACCATTTTGGTGAATATAACAGCACGTACATCCTCTGTTGGATTACACTAAAGCCAAAGAAAAGAACTTCTCATCTCTAATCAAGAATTCTATCTGTTCAGGAATAGAGTTGACAGATTTCATTGCTTAGCGAAATTCGAGCCTTTAAACAGTTGCCAGCTTTTAGGGTCTGTTAAAAGAGTTTGAACAAGGACAAGCAAGCCGATTTCAGTAATGTGAGTTCTTCTTCCATTCATATCAAAGAGACTCGATCTTCTGCTCAAGAAAAGAAGAAAACTAATGTAACCGGTGTAATTCAGCTTCTGAAGTTCATTGAAATTCCATATCAAAACATTTATGAATGGATCTTCATTTGCGTAAATAGACCGTATCTCTGTAAGTTTTGTGGCTCTTATTGACAGACAAAGATACGTCAATTTCGATCTTTGAATGGCAAACTGACGAAGTTACCGTGAATCATTTTCAGCTATTAGCCGTACTGCTTCTTGTTCATGACTTCAATCTATCAGACTAAAAAGCTCTCTGAATTTTTCACTCGCCGACTTAGGCAAGCAAATGCACACGACCATCGTGCCACTGGGATCAGATTCCCCTCCCGGAAGCAAAATACAAACTTGCGGTGTCGGGGTCAGGTCTATCGGTCCAGCGTACAGTGGCCTTCCCCAGCCAAAGTCTGCCGACTCATAAATGGAAAACCTAGTCCACTGCGTAATAGTCAACTTTCCGCCGAACTCAAGCCTCATAGGCCTGTGAACTTCGACATAATCAATTGTAGATCTCAGATACTCCTCCGAAATGCCGAGCCGCGCTTCATGAACCAAGGATGCTGTGTTTGAGAGACTCCCGCCAATAAGCTCCGACACAGAGCTCACTGCACATGCTACGCAAACAGCATTACCATAAAACCCGTCCTTCAATGGTGGATTCTTCAGCTTCTGACGACCGTTGACAGAAAATGTAAGCCTGAGTTGGTAGTCTTCCGGTTTTACATCGAGTGCTTTCACCCATGATCTCCAGATATGGGCAGCCATAGCATCAAAAGTTGTACATGGAAATGCTTCATCTTTAGCTAGAGTCTTGACCCTGGCTTGGAACTCTGGGCTGATTTTGTAACACCTCTGCACCGGCTTGGCTATCCATAAGGACTTCGTGAGGCTCGATCCATCATCGATCCTCCTAAACTCAATATGTGGGAATTTCACCACTGGCGGAGCCCGAGGCCGGAATATTTCCCGGTCCCAACATGGCTCAGGATCTATAACCAGAGTTCCTGACTTTGTCGTGGCAGCCCACGCACGCAGAAGTTGCATGGCTCCGAGCCCATCACAGATGCAATGACAAAGCCTTAGGCCGAGGCTAAAGCCACCGCAACTAAACATGGTCACCTGAGCAATAAGTAATGGCATGTCGAGGATTTTATAGGGCTCCTCATTGGGAAACCGGTAAACCAGAGGCTGCCAACCTGGGTTAGGCACGGTCAGGTCTCCTAGATCGGCTAAGACCATTTCGGAGTGAGCCTCCACCATGATAGCCCCTTGACCTGCTTCAAAGAAGATTTCCAGCTTTCCATTCTTGGTTTCTCTCATCCTGCCTGATAAAGGGTAGTAAGGAACCAGAACAGCTGCTAAAGCATCATGTAGTACATCCGCGAGAGATCTCGATTCAGATGTCAGCGAGTTTGATCTATAAAAATACACTGTTGGGGTGAAAACACGTGCTCCAATCATATCATCCAGGTTTGAGAGGTAAAGGCTGTCACCGGGTGAAGCAGGAATAGGCCCTGCCGGTAATACTGGGAACTTCCGGTCAATCGTGATCGGAATGTGAAGCTGAGGGAAATGGACTTCTTGCACCAAAGGAGCCATGACGGAGAATGGTGATAGAGGCACTAGAAAGAGGTGGCATTTGTAGTAGATAGAGATCAAAATTCCAGGAAAGACAAAGGTGGTTGGACCTTTATGAACGGGGCCTTTATTTGTTCCGCCGAAAATAGTGTAAAGAGTGGTGCTTTGCCTTCCATTTTCCCTTTTCTTTTACTTCTTCTTTCTGAGAGCAAGAATGACTGCTTTCAAGACGGTATCAGCTGAACGTTAGTAGGGAGGTCACAACATGGCAAGCGCATGAGGGGAGGTCTGTTGAGGTTTGGCAGCTTAAATTCTGTTTGCCTAATCCTGTTTGGAGAACAAGTACTCAACTAGAACAGAGCTAGATTGAACCTAACTTAAACTCAAATCATACGATAGAAAAGGATGGAATCACATCTGAGCCAGTATTAGGTAGACACATTCTGTCAATCTTTTCTTTCTATTCTTTTTTCCTTTGCCCTTCATCCGGGGATACAATGATCAAGTCTCAACATTCTCCTCTGGTTTTGCAGAACATAGAATTTAAACCGAATGACGCACACTGTGACAGTACAAATGAAGAGAATAACGACAATGGCCCTGGTTCTCACTAAAGTTTCCTCTTGGCCAAGGGCTCAACGCTCTGAGCACATTTGATGAAGGATAATCTCAAGAAGAATGAACTTGATCCGATAGTTAATGAGAAATTGCTTGCAGTTGAAGTTCGACCCTGCCAGCAGAACTTTGAGGGTAATTTTCTTCTGCTTTTGATGCAGGGCTGGAAAGTCACGAGTCTAGTTCCTAAGGCAACAAGTTTCATGCAATCTGAAGTCTTCTAGAGAAAGTTATGGTCAAACTACTAAGTGCTCCACAGTTTTACCCTAAAATAAGTCTTCTACTGTTTCTATGTCCTATGTCTTCTATCTGTTCCAAGAATCGTCTCGAGTCAAGAGCCAGTCTTCTATGTATGATTTTTCTAGAGAATGTAGGTCTTGTCTTGGAAAATAAAAGATTAGGTGTCTCGGAATTTGCCTAGCTTAGAGGGTAGTGCCAAATTGAGTTTACATAAACCTCTCTAGGGCCTCCTCCTTATGGGTTGGAGTGTTATTTCGGATTTTATATCTTGGATTAGAGTACCTTTAAAACTTTGTTTCTCATTTGATGTATTCCACTGAATGGTCAGTTATATGCCCTCTATCCTAGGGTAGATTCCTTGAAAGTTGAGCATTTCCATTGTCGCATTTGACTTTCCTTCTCAATCTTTGAAAACGCCGACATCGTCAACATCTAAAACCCACCTAGTTGCATTGTGTTGATGCTCCACGGAGAAGGAAACCATGGCTAGGGAAAAGAGACAACAAGAGTGGAGTAACTTTTTTTCCTCTTTCCATCATGAAAAACCATCTGTCTTGTTCAAAACCATTTTCATATCACCAATTCCCACTGTCTACTTTCTATCCAACAATGAACAAGACAAAGTACATGCTCATGCATAACGAAGATAAAAAGGCAGGCAAACGGTTTTCTCAGTTCACCGTGCTGAATGATGATTATAGTGATTCTTCTCCTTTTTCTTTGCCGAGGCAACCTCTGCACTCCTCGCAGCAGCCTCCACAGCCGCTGCCCTGGCAGCAGAACCCATCTCTTTGCTAGACTTTTTCTTTTTCGAGGATGTCAGTTTCTTAAGCCGCTCTTTCATGTCAATGGTAGAATTATCTTCGAAGTTCTCGGTCGCAGTAGTTTCATCTATTCTAGCTCCTACTTCTGTGCCACCAAGTTGCTGTGGCACTTCTTTGACCTTTTTCAAAGACTTGTCCTTCTTTTTCTTTTTCATTATTTTGCTTTCTCCAGGAGCATTCTCTTTCTTATCCACTTCTCCAGTGGACTCCACTGGTTTCTGCATCTGTTCTTCATCTGCAAGGATATACACAAAAATAAACTCCTTCCACAAAGGGAAAATCAGGAAGAGAAAATCAATTTAGTCCTGCATGTGGAATTGAAGCTGTAGAATGCTCAGTTTTCCTCTGACACATGTGATACATCCAAAACAATCGCAAACAGATAGAAAGCAAGAAATCCAGGCAAAACAGTGAACACCGATATTCCAATTGTTGAATAATCAAAGTATTCGGAAGAGTTCATGTATTCATTAAGAAATAAACAAAACAAGGATATTGCTCTCATTTCCATCTATAACAAAACAAATTTAAACAACTGAGAGATGTCATATGGATTGAAAAAAGGAGCAATTACTTAGAATCTCCAAGATTATTGCCTGTGGGAGTATATGAACCTTACAATTCCTTCACAGGAGCTGACAGAGAAAACTATGTTCCATGAGTGGAAACAAATCCTATAATCCACTAAACTAAAAAGTATCATCCAGCAATGTAAAAATACAAGGTGATAGAATGTGATTTTGAATAGAAGGGAGCATTCAAAAGTTCCATACTATATAAAAGAATGGTTGACATTTGGCCCAAAAGAACTCTTGACAGAGTAAAGCCAAAGACAATGCTATACCAGAGAGGAAAAGGACGATAAATCACCTTGTGTTCCATCTTGGCTGCTTTTCTCTCTATTCAGATAAACAAACTCAGCAAGAACAGCTTCAAGTTCTTCAAGCCCTTTTTTCTTCAGTTCCTTCTTGGAAAGCTGCCTTTCAGTCTCTTTAGAAGCAGGAGGAGCTTCAATAGGCATCTTTGTAACAGGTTCTGTGTCCACAGCAACTTCAGGTTCATTTCCAATTTCTTCTGTGCCTTCATCACCCACTTCAACAAGACCATCATCACTCTCGCTTTCCTAACGTCAAAAGAGGAAAGTTTTCAAATGGCATCACAACATACGAGAGTAGCTCACTATAATGATCACATATGAACATATGGCCATCAGGAACATATTTTGGGTACCATGCGGCATCGAGAAGATATTTTAGTGGATAACAGAACTCAAAAAATGAAAACGAAACGTTGTCGGATTCTATGCGGACACCACACATGAAAAACAAAACATCCTTCAATGAAATAGCTGAAACCGCTGACGTCCTACCATACTTATTAAGACTAATCGGTTAACTGAACTGTTGAAGATTAAATTGATTAAATTAGTTTCACCCACTCAACTTGATTTCAAAGAAATATGACAAGTAAATGATCTTCACTGAGGACATCTCTTTTAAGGATGAAAAGTTACTTTATATGGATTAATTAGTTGAGCTCCGTTTTGATTGCAAGTTAAGACATTAAATCCCAGTTTTAGGTCCCAAAGTTTAAGCATTGTGGATTGCAACTTCTGGATTGCTATCGACAGGGATCACAACTTTTTACAGTGAAACAGGTCGGAATTAATTAAATTGCAACAAGTGACAACGATGGTAGAAAGGCAAAGATTAAGGGCATGGACGAATATAAAATGTAACTCAACGGGGATTAGTGAAACAAAATCATCAGTTCAGCGCCATTGCTGTATGCACTCCCCATAGCTTAAGCTTGATGAATCCCTTTTTAATCAGAATCTAGGCTACACAAATGGATGAATTCAGAATACGATAAGCTTTGGCCTCGATTTAAAAGGTTGGACAAAGAAAACCTTGTTGCGGCCAGATGATATTAAGAGATACAAATTGAAGTAACCTATGTCCACTGTCACTGGTCTGGATTAAACATCTAAACCAAATGGAAAATATTGGAAATTGGTCCCCTCAAAATATATCTAGCCAAAAAAGATAGTCATTCCCCCCATCAACAACCTTGTTATAGGTTGATAACATATCAAGTTTGCTTATTTATGGCACCAATAGGTGCAATCCATTAAAAAATCCAAATGCTAATAGACTCATCTGAAGCTTGACAAAATAATTAGTCCACATAATCTGTGCAAGCCAGAAGAGTTCAGTGAATGGCTGTCCTTTCTACGAAAAACTTAACCTCAGAGCTATATTTCAAGCAGCTGCCCTTTGGTAAGTATTTCTCTTCCATTCTTGTCTTCCTGCAGTATCGAAAGAACAGGAAGAGAAAAACATTAGATTGATTTCTCTCAACTGTCCTCCAAAGGTCGTGCGAACCGATAATTTCCATCCTAAAACCATAGCTCAGGAACAACTTTTCAGACCAGCAGAACTAAAGCTCTGTTACCACCAGACTACTCCCAGATTACCAACATCACTTACGGCCAAAGAACGGTCGGACGTTACAGCTTTATTGTTCAGCTAAAACATACACAATACATTTAGCAAGGTCCATATTCATACTGTAGATCAAGCCAGGTACCGTGTTTAAGCAGCTTTTACTTGTAAAGGGTACAAAAATTAAACGAGCTGCTCCCAAGTGGCACAAGCATCACGATCACAAGGTTCCCATGACCAGGACCGTACATAATCAAGGAAGACCTCCCAAGATTGCCCAAAGTTTCCCAAGAGCTTTTGAACATTTCCAGACACGGGCGAGATAGTTTTTGCGCTGAGGATCTAGATCTCTCTTGGCATAAATGCTGGTAGTTGGTAGATTAGAAGATACAATATCATCCACCGAATTGAAGTACGATCAATGGATGTAATCTGAGGGCCTCAACTACCTTCTTATAATAACAAAATTGATTAGCCTATACCACTATTTCCCAAATTTTCAACTTCCTCTTCAAATTGGCTTTCTACTGGAATTAGATCATCCACATCCATTCATAACCAAGTCAATCAAGGATTTTTTGTTTCTTTCTTAATGTGTTCATCATTGTATGTAAACATGATTGTTACAACAAATTACAGCTGGAAATTATTGATTTACAATGTAAACACTTCATACTACTACTTAATAAATGCGCATGTGATTATGAAGATTTAAGAGTTTGAAACTTAATTAAGATCATATCAGTCGTGGCAAAAATGGCAAGGGTGCCCTCGCCCTTATTATAATCATCCAACCAATGTTCCATTCTCTCGTTCAGAGCTTCTCTTTCTAAGAACTCTCTTTGATCCAAGTGAGCAAGTGAGTGAGCAATCAACCCAAGAAAGGCCTGGCTTAGGCACTCTAACAATCCAAATGATCCAAGAGAGCCTAACCATCAGCCGTGACACAAGCACGTATGCCCAAGTACACGAGTTGACAAAGCTATTCATTCCTTCATTTCAAACATACAAGTGCATTCCCTTTCCTCTTCAGTCCCTCCTCCTGCCAAGATTGCGCAATCTTCTCTTCACACATACACAGCCACACACGGATTAGGGTTCTAGTGAAGAAAAGATTCAAAGTTTCTTTTTATATACACGAAACATAAAAAAGCCATTGCTATTTGCTAATTCAATATGAAAGCCTTCCAAACATCCAACGCAGTAGCACCTATATGGTGAACATTTCCGGGTTATGTTGAAGGAAAAAAATACTCCTATACCGCCATCACTCATTTTCGCTTTGTATCAAATAAATCTTTTGAACACCAAAAACGATAAATTGGTTCACTCGTAACAAATTTATCATAAATTAATTTTTTTATTACAAAAAACCACCAATTGGTAAATATGCTTGCGCTTCTCGTTCTTTCAATCAAAGTAGTTTTTGGGTTTCTTTCGATCGAAATAGTTTTTGGGTTTAAGGCTTAAATTTGAAATTTAGTGAAAATTGATTTTTGTTTAAAATTATTTTTCTATTCCAAACTTGTTTTTGAAATAGAAATCCAACTGATAAAATGAATTCTCCTTTTTTTATAAAACCTTTTAGATGGTGTAAAAGTTAATTTATTTCATAGGCCGAAGCTAAAAAGGTATATGAAACAAATTCGGAAAATTAACCTTGCCACGTCATCATCAAGTCAACGTCATCGCGCCCGTTTGTTTGAGATTGCTACCCTCCCGTTCTGCACACTCCGCTGAGCTCGGTGAAAAGCGAAGTCAAAATCACCGTAGACCACGCGGGCCCCGCGCCGTGCACGAGCACGGAAGCGCCTCTTTCCTATTTTCCCTTACTACCCTCCTCCCAAACCATGATTTACAAGCGAACCACGCCAGGAAGCCACGTGATTGCGACAGCAGTTGACAGCATAATCGACATTTCATCGCGAACTTCGATCCCTAAAGTGTCGGGGAGATCCAAACAAAATCTCTCATCAGCCCTTTTTGAAACGACCTACGTCACTCTCCTAGATCCTCCGACGAACAAAAGAACCAAAAACAATGGCCGACGCGTCCACCAATCGCCGCCGCAATCGCCGGCCGACCTCCGCCGCCGCTGCCGCCCTCCTCCTCGCCGCCGTCCTCGCGCTCGGCCTAATCCCCAGTGTCTCCGCCGAGCCCGCCCCGGCCCGGGCGACGCCGTTGTGCGGGGCCGAGTACCGCCGCAGGTGCCACGACAGGGCCGAGGCCCTGAAGCTCAAGGTGGTGGCGATCGCGGCCATCTTGGCCACGAGCGTGATCGGGGTCGGCGCGCCGCTGTTCTCCCGGGAGGTCCCCGCGCTGAAGCCTGACCGGAAGCTGTTCGAAATCAAGGCCATCGACTCCGGGGTCATACTGGCCACGGTGTGCATGCGCGTGATGTCCGACTACTTTGACCCCTGGCGGTCCAAGTGCCTGCCCGAGGTCCCGTGGAGTCCCGTGGAGCAATTTCCCGTTCACCACGTTCGTGGCGATGCTCTCGGCCGTGATCACTCTGATGGTGGACTCGTACGCCATGGCCTACTACAAGAAAATCAATGCCAAGATAAGCGGCGGTGGCAGCAGCGGGGATGCGAATGGTCAAGCGAAGGACGCGGTGGTGGTGGTGGTGTTAGAGCATGGAGGGGCCGATGCGCACCTGCACGGCGGCGCCGCCGGCGCGATCGAGGGAGAGAAGGCGCAGCTGCTGAGGCATAGAGTCGTTGCTCAAGTGCTGGTGCTGGGCATCGTGGTGCACTCGGTGGTGATAGGCCTCTTGTTGGGGGCCTCCGGCAATCCATGCACGATCCGGCCGCTCATCGCCGCCCTCTGCTTCCACCAGATGTTCGAGGGGATGGGCCTCGGCGGGTGCATACTACAGGTACGTCAATCAATTCCCGACACGACACAACACGAGAACCCATGTGTTCAGTCGGCTACTTTCGGCTATTGTAGGATGCTAACACGAACGAGTGACATGGTTGACAGGCGGAGTTCGGGCTTAAGGTGAAGTTGATCATGGCCTTCTTCTTCTCGGCCACCACGCCGTTCGGGATTGCGCTCGGGATCGGCCTGTCGAACGTGTACAGCGACAGCTCCCCGGCGGCGCTGATCGTGGAGGAGCTGCTGAACGCGTCGTCGGTAGGGTTGCTGAACTACATGGTCCTCGTGGACCTCCTCGCTGAAGAATTCCTGTGGCCGAGGTTGCAGGCCGACATGAAGCTCCAATTGTTCGGGGCCGTATTCATGGCCCTGATGACTAAATGGTTCAGCTTATTTTATTTTATTTTTTTCTACTGAATTAGGTGTTTTATTCCTTTTTGTCTATTTCAAATTTCGTATGTTTAGAATCGTGTTGTTTTTCAGGGAGGGAATGGAATTATTGGCGGTGAAAATTTTCATTTTTCTTTCTGTTTTTTTTTTTTTTTTTTTTAGATTCAAAGCACATATCTTTATGATATGCGCGTACCATTTTTAAGTAAGCTACGATGTAGGGGTGATCGGGTTCAGGGTGGGTAGGGTCTAAACCTGGACCCTGTAGCCAACTCTGTTATAATCGGTTCTCTTTTTTTGAACCCCGTACCCGATCTTGTCTGCATTAGACCCTGTTACTGACTCACCTTATTTTTCTGGTTTGGGAACAGGGTTAACCTGTTTATATTGGAACCTAGGGTGTGCAACCGGACTAGGTAAACCCGAGTTGGTTAACCTGTTTATATTGGAACCTAGGGTGTGCAACCGGACTAAATAAACCCGATTCCCAGATTGGCCCACCCGGAAAACAAGGTCGGGAATCGGTTCCAGTTGAAACTGATCTGGGAACCAGTTCCCAAATTTCAAAACCGATTTGAACCGGTTCGGGAACTGATTCCGAGGGATTACTCACCCGGGAACCGGATTGACTGAACCAGTTTGGGAACGGGTTTGAGAACTGGTCTGTAAGCCAACCCAAAATCCAAAACCCTAATTTGTTTCTATCTTTACCTCTCACACGGTCACACGACTCACACCCGCAAACTTCACTTCGCAGCTTTTCCTTCGTCGCACCATCGCTAGATCCGTTAGTGGGAGAACGCCACCACCAGAGCCGTCGCTGGGTTCGCCATTGTCGCTGCCATGCACCCCCTCGACATCGTCCGCACTCAATCCCAAGGTCTCTCTCTCTCTCTCTCTCTCTCTCTCTCTCTCTCTCTCTCTCTCTCTCTCTCTCGGGTACTTCTAGCTCGGGTCGAGTTTTTGGAGTTTGCTTTGGGCTGATACGGATTCGTTCGTGTGCTCATGCAGCAAAGCGAACGATGGTAGAGTCGTGTGCCTCCCAGCATATAGGAACATTGCCCAGGCGCTCTTCACCATTGCTTGCTCCAAGGTTCTCTCTCTCTCTCTCTCTCTCTCTCTCTCTCTATGAGTTGAAAGTACTTGCATTGAAATGGTGGGTCGAATTCGATAGTGTACTTTTCACATGGACAGCCTTTCTTGCTTAATATGGCGTGAGCTCCTTAGAATTTTAAATTTCGTGTCATTAGAATTTTAAATTTCGTGTCATAGTTGGGCTGTGAAGACCATGTCTTTTTGCTTGATGGCCACTAGCTACGCTCTGCAACTTTGCCAATATCTTCTCGTGGTCAAAGACTATTTCGATAATGTCCACCCCATCGATTCACCACTCAATTTGTTCCTGTTGACTTTGCCCTTTTCATAGGGTAATTCATTAATTTCTCGTGCTCCCGTTGCCTATTTAGGACTTTGCCATGGTCGTGGACATCATTAGGGTTTACTCTCCTCCTTTGACCATTTATTAATTGATTGGTTGGTTAGACATCATTATGCTTTATTCTATTTAGTTGGTTTACAAGCAGATTATGGATATGTTATTTAGTTGATTGAGAAATTTGATTTACTATGAAAACTAATCTATTTTTGTAGAATCCTAATGTTATATAATTTGTTTTCAGTTTTTAGTCAATGGATCAAGACAAAGACATATCAATGGAAGTGGAGGACATAATGAAATGAGTCCGCTCATGGAATTGCCATTCCATGGAGCTAATGAAGTGGAATATGCGACCATGGGCATGACAAACAAGGTGAGGGTACCTAACTCTCATCCTCCTTCGGATAAAACGCGAGCTAATCAATTAGGTTGTTGGGATAATTTTTCGAGAATTATAGATGAGAAAACACAGAAAATAGTTAAGGTGAAGTGCATTCATTGCGGGATGGATTATGCGTATAATGTTGATCATGGAACATCTACTATGTGGAAGCACTTGAGAAAGTGCAAAAAGTATCCTCGTGCAGATAGAAAGCAAATGTTGTTTGCATCACGTGACAAAGATGTGGTTTGCGAGGTAGGGGAAAATACTACTAGTGGTGGTAGTATCTTAACAACATGGAAGTTTGATCAAAAACGTTATAGGCATATGCTTGCTCGAATGATTATTATTGATGAATAGCCATTTTCCATGGTTGAGCATGTTGGTTTTCGCGATTTTGTTACTGAATTGCAATCTCTTTTCCATCATTTTTCACGATTTACAATGGCAAGAGATTGTATAAAGTTATATATAAGTAAAATGACTAATTTGAAAGCTTAGTTTGGTAAGCTTAAATTTAGGATTGCACTCACAATGGATATGTGGAGTTCCATTCAAAACTTGAACTATTTGTGTATTACTGCACATTATATTAATGAAAATTGGCAATTGCAAAAAAGAATAATTAATTTTGTGATGATGCATAATCACAAGGGTAAGGAGATTGGGAAAATGGTGGAAAAATGCATTTATAATTGGGGAATAGAAAAGGTGTCTACAATAACAATGGATAATGCAAGTTCAAATGATATGGTTGTTAGTTATTTGAAAAAAAAAATTAGAAGAAGGATTTTTGATTTTGAATAGCGATGCTTTACATATGAGATGCACTACTCATATACTTAACTTTATAATAAGAGACGGATTGAATGAAGTGTGTGATTCTATTGCATGCATCCGAAACATAGTTAGGTATGTGAGGAGTTCTTCGGCAAGAGCTAAAACATTCAAAGCTTGCATTGAGAGTGAGAGAATTGCATACAAGGGTTCGGTCTGTCTTGGTGTTGCCACTAGATAGAACTCTACTTACATAATGTTAGACACCGCCATAAAGTTCAAGAAAGCTTTTAAAAGAATGGAAAATGAAGATTTATTTTTCTTAAGGGAAATTGACAATGATCCTTCTGAAGATGAAGATTGGGAAAATGCCATCATTCTTTCTAAATTTCTAAGACGGTTTTATGATGCAACCAAAATGATGTCGGGTAGTATATATTACTTCAAATGATTATTTTGAGGGGATAACTATGTTGTATAAGTATTTGAATAATGCGGTGAATTCTTTAGACTCAAACCTTCAAACTATGGGTTTAAAAATGAAAGATAAGTTTGACAACTATTATGGGAGTTTGGATAAAGTTCATATAATGTCATTTTACTTATTTATGTCGTATAATGTCCAAAGTCACAATTCTTTATGGTCTTTACTCAATCTTGAGCTTCCAAACCTAGTTAGTAGTTGTTGGGAAATCCGAGTGGGAGTGCCAGTTGGAGAAGCAACGGTTGAAAGGTCCATCTTCGATTGACTTGCTAGATGCCAACCAATGTGAAGAGTTAGGAATTCATGAGGTACATGTCTAATTGGGGTTTTGTAAATCAATCTTCAATTCATAGGTGACTGCAGAAAGTATTTCTTGAAGCATCCTATATAACCTTATTCGAGTATTTTATAGCATTTAGGTGAAATCTGTTAGTCTGAAAGGTTTAAGAGCTAAGGAGATTTTCTGCATTATGTTACATATTGTGTTCCTTCTCCTTAGAATAACCGCTGATCTGAGAATACTATTGATTTATCTATCCTCCGTCTATATTACTGGCCTATTCATATTTTCTTTTTTGTCTTTTTGTTTTCAAGCATTACCAGTTCATGCACCCATTGCTATTGGGCGAGACCCTTTAAAGGAAATTATAGCTATTGTTCGGCCAGCAAATTTAAGTTACTCCACTACTCTGAAGATCTTGGATCATAAGTACATTGTCAAAAAGAAAATGGAAATGTTAATGGAAGTCAAATTCAGTGACGATTCTGATAATGGTCGAGAAAGTCATCTTTGTTCATCTCGCGTGACACCATTTTGTTATAGAGGATTTCATGGTCTATACATCTTTTCCTTGGAGCACAAGTCTTATGAACTATTTCAGAAATCCGGTGTATATAAATTTCTATTTCATATGGTGAACAAGCATCTTTAACTATTTGCTACAACGGTGGATGTGCTTATGAGTGATGTATAGCAATTTTTATGCAAAACAGGTTCCAATAGGGGTGATCGGGTCTAGGATGGGTAGGGTCTAGACTTGGACCCTGTACTTAACCCTATTATAATTGGTTCTCTTTTTTTGGACCCTATACCCAACCCTATTTGCATTTGACTCTGTTCCCGACCCATCCTGTTTGTTCGGTCCGAGAACAGGGTTAACCCTGTTTATATTGGAATATGTTTTGCATTAAAACTGTTGTACAACACTCATATGTAAGATAAATCATTTACAATCTCGATCAGCATAAGCACATCCACCGTTGTAGCAAATAGTTAAAGATGCTTGTTTACCATATGAAATAGAAATTTATATACATCGGATTTCTGAAATAGTTCATGAGACTTGTGCTCCAAGGAAAAGATGTATAGACCATGAAATCCTATATAACAAGATGGTGTCACGCAAGATGAATAAAGATGACTTTCTCGACCATTATCAGAATCGCCACTGAATTTGACTTCCATTGACATTTCCATTTTATTTTTGACAATGTACTTCCGATCCAAGTTCTTCGGAGCAATGGAGTAACTGAAATTTGCTGGCTGGACAATAGCCACAATTTCTTTTTGAGGGTCTCGTCCAGCAGCAATGGGTGCATGAACTGGTAATGCCTGAAAACAAAAGGACAAAAAAGAAAATATGAATAGGCTAGTAATGTAGACATAGGATAGATAAATCAATAGTATTCTCAGGTCAGCGGTTATTCTAAGGAGAAGGAACACAATATGTAACATCATGCAGAAAATCTCCTTAGCTCTTAAACCTTTCAGACCGACGGATTTCACCTAAATGCTATAAAATACTTGAACAAGTTTATATAGGATGCTTCAAGAAATACTTTTGCAGTCACCTATGAATTGAAGATCGATTTACAAAACCCCAATTAGACATGTACCTCATGAATTCCTAACTCTTCACATTGGTTGGCATCTAGCAAGTCAATCGAAGATGAAGCTTTCAAGCGTTGCTTCTCCAACTGGCACTCCCACTCGGATTTCCCAACAGCTACTAACTGGGTTTGGAAGCTCAAGATTGAGTAGAGACCACAAAGAATCGTGATTTTGGACATTATACGACATAAAGAAGTAAAATGACATTCAAATAATTAAATAGATACCTCTCTAGAGTCAATTACTCCAATAGGTAAAGATACAGAACTCTGAACCTCCAAGCAAACGTTTCCATCATGCTTATCGAGGATGCAGCCTTTCTCATCAGGCACCCCTAGTGGCCTTTCACACAAAATAATGGAGGGGCAACTTGTTAGCAGAATCTTAAGGTATCCAATCAGTTGATGAAAATTGATAACACTTCAACCACAGAAAATCGATAAGTGACTCACCTGCATATGATTCGTGCTTCCCCAACAGAGAGAAGAAAGACAGATCAATTGACCAATACGCTTCATTGAACATAATAGAGAAACATTGTCGCACTAAATAAATTGTTTTCTCAATCAAGTTGAGGGATCTTCTAATCTGGAAATCCCCTATGAGCTGATAGACGGTTAAAACTTGATCCCAAGATTTTTCTCCGATTTAATACATGATCTAATTCTTTCATTTCAATCCTAGCGAACATAAGTACTGACTGATGGTTTGAATGCAAAATGCTTCCACTGATCAATGTAGGACACTTTTAAACAACCTACTTTTCTGTCCAAGTCTCCTTGGAAAACATAATAAAAATCAAGTCATTGATGGTGAAATAATGAAATTGTCTGAAAAATCATTTGACTACTATGGAATAGGCACCGGTTTGAAACTTAGAGTTATCATAGAAGCTACAACGTATGTACATATTAGACGCATTGTATCTCTTTATGTTTCGAATCGCATGCTCAAAAAAAAAAATTCCATTAT
Source organism: Eucalyptus decipiens (assembly GCA_014182575.1). Taxonomy (NCBI): domain Eukaryota; kingdom Viridiplantae; phylum Streptophyta; class Magnoliopsida; order Myrtales; family Myrtaceae; genus Eucalyptus; species Eucalyptus decipiens. The sequence goes on along the minus strand of CM024611.1, from coordinate 13,912,203 downwards.
GTTTAAGTATAAACGTTATCTGTTGGATATACTGAGATAATCTAACGTGCCCACAATAAAAGTATCTTTTTGCAAAAAGCTCGAAGTAAAAGCAACTAAATGCACACATGTATATCATTTCTTACCAACGCCATCTCCTTCAAGTCCTTCAAGCAAAAAATATTCCAAAGTAGCATAGACATTCTTCTTGTGCACTCCGGCACATGCTCCTTTGAGAATTTTGATTTTCTGGCCACATCTCCAAGATACTCCCTTCCTTTTCATTTGACGATGCACTCTCACAACTAAGATATAAATTTTTATATTAACCAATTGCACCATGAGCAGTAAAGCAAACATATAATAAGTGAAACTGGAAGCAGTGCGATCAAAGAAGTTCAAAAGATATCAAACATTTTGTGCAAGATATGAAAAGACTGAATAGCAAGCCACTATCATGTGACATAGCAGAACTTCATCGGTAATCCACCAGATTATGATATATATATCACTTCTACATACCGTCGGATGATACACCAAGTTCCTTCTTGTTTCCAAGGTTGATTATGAAAACAACTTGGTCCTCGCCGCTGTCAACCTCTTCATCATGACAAACATGCATTTGGATAACCCCAAGAGTTTATTTACCTCATACCACTCCATCCCAAATCCTTTTTCCAATGGGAGAAGTTTGCTTAACCCCAAAATTGATTATTGATGCATTGCTATCAATCTTATAGCTCATCTCTAGGCAATGTATAGCTATTTAGAACAAAGGATACTGCAGATTATTTAATTAAAGGTATTATCACCAATTTTACTTGATCCAGAATTGTCATCCATTTCAAATGATCATCAGCAGTCTTATCAGTCCACAAGAGAAAGTTTATGTAGTAAAACTCTGCACAGCTAGTAAATCTAAGGTTGATATTTGAACCTGGCCTAACAGAACTAGATGCAGGTGAATTAGATACATATAAGCAGAGAAACATTGAACAATTATCCCATTTGGGACTCCTCCCAATACACTTTAAGCAACGTACATAACGAGAGATAATGATAATAACTACAATGAAAGTGTTGGTGGTGATGATAATGATAAGAACCAAAGGTCACTATATAAGCATTCTCAAGGGAAAACAGAAGAGAGTTCATATTTCAACATGAAAATTTTTTGGGCAAGTAGAGGACCATTCTAGACCAATATTACAAATCCAAGAGCAACTTGGCACTTTAAAAACATCAAACTTCATCAGGCCTTAAGCATGTAGTAGTTAAAACGTCGTTTATTTCCTGATGAACAAAACAGCTTTGCATCAGTCAAGCAATTTAGCCGATTAACTGTTGTAGGACAATTTTTGACTGATCACATATCAACCTTGTCCTTGATGCGCTCGATCTTCTTCTCCTTCTTCGACCTAGCGTTCCACGTGGTACAAAATCTCTGACAAAAACCTAAAATTCATATATAAAGAAAAATCAACAAGTAATCATACTCTAGAGACATGCAAAAGTTATGATTTAATAAAGTCTATTTACTTACCACAAAATCGGACTTTCCACAAAATGAAGTTTATTTTCCAACAATAATGTCCTTGGTAAGACAATCTAAATCTAAAAAAAAAAAAAGATTAATAAGGCATTCACTTAATAGATAGTTATGCGAATGAATTACAAGATAGAAAAATATATATATAACTTACTTGCCTCAAACTTTTTCGCATTCTTGATGCACTCTTCAACATTAATTGGCACGCGAACAACTCTCAACCAATCTTGAGTACAAATTAAACCTTCCACCATTCTAGGAGTCAAAGAACTTCAAAAGCCATTAAGTACACGTCCCGATGTACTAAAAGCTGACTCTTAAGCAATGATAGTCATGGGAATAGACAAAATATCCCGAGCCATCAAAGATAAGAGTTTATACTTTGACCCCGTACTCTTCCACTACATCAAAAGATCAATATTAAGGATATCTTCACTTTCAGCTTCAAGATACCGATCAAGCTCAAATTTGTTTTCATCCAACACTCTTTTCTTCACGTGGAAAAAGCTTTTGTGCCAAGCATGAATTTCACAATCATTGTCATCAATATCAACATTGGAAGCACTACTATTGTTACTTACACTTGAATCACCAAATTTTTCTTTATTTGAAGAGCCAACAAAAGATTGCTCATAAGATTTATACAAATTCTCCAAGGCGACCTTCACTTTATCATGCATCTCATCAATTTTTGCTTCATCATTATAGATTTGTTCAAAACAGAACTTAATATAATTTAACTTCTTTGTAGGATCCAATGCAACCGCAATCAATGCCATTATATTAACTTTATCCAAACTCCCATAATACTTGTCAAACTTCTCTTTCATTTTTAAACCCATAGCTTGAACCTTTTGGTCTAAAGAATTCACCGCATTATTCAAATACTTATACAACATAGCTATCTCCTCAAAATAATCATTTGAAGTAACATATGAACTACCAAACATCATTTTGGTCGCATCATAAAACCATATTAGAAATTTAGAAAGAATGATGGTATTTTCCCAATCTTCATCTTCAGGAAGATCATTGTCAATTTCCCTTAGAAAAAATAAATCTTCATCTTCCATTCTTTTAAAAGCTTTCTTGAACTTTATGGCGGTGTCTAACATCATGTAAGTGGAGTTCCATCTAGTGGCAACATTAAGACAGACCGAACCCTTGTATGCAATCCTCTCACTCTCAATGCAAGCTTTGAATGTCTTAGCTCTTGTCGGAGAACTCCTCATATACCTAACTAGGTTTCGGATGCTTGCAATAGAATCACGCACCTCATTCAATCTGTCTTTTACTATCAAGTTAAGTATATGAGCAGTGCATCTCATATGTAAAGCATCGCCATTCAAAATCAAAAATCCTTCTTTTGAAAATTTTTCTTTCAAATAACTAACGGCCACATCATTTGAACTTACATTATCTACTGTTATTGTGGACACCTTCTTTTTATTCCCCAATCATAAATGCATTTCTCCACCATTTTCCCAATCTCCTTACCCTTGTGACTATGCATCTTCACAAAATTGATTTTTTTTTTACAACTGCCAATTTTCATCAATATAATGTATAGTAAGACACAAATAGTTCAAGTTTTGAATGGAATTCCTCATATCCGTTGTGAGTGCAATCCTAGATTTAAGCTTACCAAAGTAAGCTTTTAAATAATTCCTTTCACTTAAATATAACTTCATATAATCTCTTGCCATTGTAAATCGTGAAAGATGATGGAAAAGATATTGCAATTTAGTAACAAAATCGCAAAAACCAACACGCTCAATCATGGAAAATGGTTGTTCATCAATAATAATCATTTGAGCAAGCATATGCCTACAACGTTCTTGATCAAACTTCTATGTCGTTAAGATACTACCACCACTAGTAGTATTTTCCCCTAACTCGCCAACCATATCTTTGTCACGTGATGCAAACAACATTTGCTTTTTATCTACATGAGGATACTTTTTGCACTTTCTCAAGTGCTTCAACATAGTAGAGGTTCCATGATCAACATTATACGCATAATCCATCCCGCAATGAATGCACTTCACCTTAACTGTTTTCTGTGTTTTCTCATCTATAATTCTCGAAAAATTATCCAAACAATCTGATTGATTAGCTCGGTTTTTACTTGAAGGAGGATGAGAGTTAGATACCCTCACATTGTTTGTTGTGCCCATGGTCACTTATTCCACTTCATCAGCTCCATGGAATGGCAATTCTATGAGTCGACTCATTTTATTATGTCCCTCCACTTCCATTGATATGTCTTTGTCTTGATCCATTGACTAAAAACTGAAAACAAATTATATAACATTAGGATTCTACAAAAATATATTAGTTTTCATAGTAAATCAAATCTCTCAATCAACTAAATAACAGATCCAGAATCTGCTTGTAAACCAACTAAATAGAATAAAGCATAATGATGTCTGACCAACCAATCAATTAATAAATGGTCAAAGGAGGAGAGTAAACCCTAATGATGTCCACGACCATGGCAAAGTCCCAAATAGGCAACGGGAGCACGAGAAATTAATGAATTACCCTATGAATCTCAAAGGGCAAAGTCAGCAGGAACAAATTGAGTGGTGAATTAGGAAGAACTTATCGATGGGGCGGACATCATCGAAATAGTCTTTGACCACGAGAAGATATTGGCAAAGTTGCAGAGCGCAGCTAGCGGCCATCAAGCAAAAAGACATAGTCTTCATAGCCCAACTATGACACGAAATTTAAAATTCTAAGGAGCTCCATAAGAATTTCCCACCTCAAGAAAGTAGGCCCTTACAAAATCACGCCATATTAAGCAAGAAAGGCCGTCCATGTGAAAAGTACACTATCGAATTCGACCCACCATTTCAACGCAAGCACTTTCAGCTCATAGAGAGAGAGAGAGAGAGGGAACCTCGGAGTGAGCAATGGTGAAGAGTGCCTCGGAGTGAGCAATGGTCTGGTACGCGGGAGGCACACGACTCTACCGTCGTTCGCTACGTGAGCGCACAAACGAATCCGTATTAGCCCAAAGCAAACTCCAAAAACTTGACACAAGCCAGAAGCACCCGGAGAGAGAGAGAGAGAGAGAGAGAGAGAGAGAGACCTTGGAACCAGGTGCAAACGACGTCGAGGGGGTGTGCGGCAGCAACAATGGTGAACCCGGCGACGGCTCCGGCAATGGCGTTCTCCCACTGACGGATCTAGCAATGGCACGACGAAGGAGAAGCTGTGAAGTGAAGTCTACGGGTGTGAGTCATGTGACCATGTGAGAGGTAAAGATAGAAACAAATTAGGGTTTTGGATTTTGGGTTGGCTTACAAACCAGTTCTCAAACCAGTTCTCAAATCGGTCCGGTCGATCTGGTTCCCGGGTGGGTAATCCCTCGAAACCGGTTCTCAAACCAGTTCAAACCAATTCTAAAATTTGGGAACCGGTTCCCAGACTGGTTTCAACCAAAATCGACTCCCGACCTTGTTTTCCGAGCGGGTTTTACCCGGTCCGGTTGCACACCCCTACCATGATGTAGTTGGTCAATTTCACTCGACCAGTGGAATAAGAATAGCAGGGACTCAAGTTAATAAGCAATCATCAACTGCCACTGTGCAAATTGTCAGCAGTTACTGCAAATCTAAGATTAATTTCTCATTATAGACACTTTTAACTGCTTCAAAGTGGAAGTGTGGTATCAGTGATTCACCGGACAAGGGAAACAACACTCCTAAAGAAAATTCAGCACTCACTAGTATCCTGTAATTTCCATATTCTGTACTCTCTTTTATGGTCGTCTTCTTATTCCAATTTTTGAGTTGTTCTAGTGGCCAGCATACAGGATTTGGTAGCCCTTCTATTCTGCCTCAAAATAGAGCTGAAACCAATATTTATCTAACAGGAAAGACTTCACAAGCTAGACTAGCATTAATCAATAAATCAAATTAGGTGATAAACAAGCAAAGAACTATAACTAAGTGTGAAAAAGTACTCTTGATGTTCATTTCAACAATACCGAGAAATTTGCTTTTGTGCTTGCATAAGTCACCGAACTATGTACACCTATCTTCACCGACACAGTAAATCCATTCACCTTTTGGTGATACACAAGCAGAACTGTTGATGTGAATTCTAAACTGATATTGTAGATGCTTTCGTTATTAAGAGATAAATCTTGCAATGTCTCAATTATTATTATTATTATTATTATTTTGTGACCTAGGGAACCCGCACACCGTACCAACACGGACAGCCTAAAAGGCCTAGGGTAACGGGGGGTAAACCCTGGGGGCAACACGTGCTAGCCACCACACACATGCCACCGGGTAAGTCACCCTGCGATGCCCGAGAATCGAATTCCTCCCCTTGCGTTAGGGGGAGAAGCTCGCCGCCAGCAATGCCACCCAGGTGGGTGGTACAATGTCTCAATTATTTTATTGGGTGTTAAATTGATAAATTGCATACATACATGGTCACCTCGTATGTTAGGAAGTAATAAAATGAATTCAATTCAAGCTATTTGATAAAACATTTTTTAATGAAAGAAAAGGGTACCGTAAGGGCATTAGGGAAATCAAGCAGATTGACATTGATCTTCAAATCACTTTTTGCCTTTCTTTTTCTTAGAGTCTGAAATTAAGAGGGTGTCTGTTCGTCGTAGTCTCGTGCTGGCATCCTACCTTTTTAACATCAGCTTTACCTAAAGAAATTCGGGGAAAAGAAATGCAACCTTTACATCGCAATCTCGCATTTAAGGTCGTATCTTTCTTAACATCATTCTAAAATATCCTATGGTAGCTTAGGTTCGGCGGCCGAGTTGCGTATGACATGTGTAGTGCTAAAACTTCAAGATGTGCAGGTCAAATTGAACAAATTCCATATTTTAACTTGACGATTATGTCGCAAAAAAATATTAGTGATATATAAGTATTTGCAATAATCAGCTTAAGTTAGCAATATTTAGGAATATCGCATTGACTTACACAATGCACTCCCAAAATTTTTGTCATCAATGGGTAATGTACAGATTGTGTCCAATGTTTGAAAATACTTTTTTTTTTTAATGAATTTTTGCATCGGTATCGATTTTTCTCGATGATAATCAGTTTGGTCAATTACAATGGGGTTTAGTAGGAGTATCCAATTTATGTAATTTGACGTTCTTGTTATTGAGGACTTTTCCTTTTTATTTAATTTATGTTTTTTTCCTTAAAATATATATTTTTACCAAAGTGACTATGTTTATTCATTTTGTTTGATATTATTGTTGATATTTATTTTTGTATCATGAGTAATTAGTATATATACTTTTTCTTTTTTTTTTTTTTTTTTTTTTTTTTTTTGCATTTTCTCTCCGACAAATCATCTTGGCTACAAGGTCACTCTCTACAACTTCGTGTAAGATTTCCCAACCAATTGGATGACCAAAGTTGGATGGCATACATCAATAACAATATAATTTGTTTGCCTTGGGCATTAGACACGTCCAAATGCTACACTAGTTGATATCAAAATTTTTGTTGACCATTTATGCATTCATTTTGCAAAAATATAGAAAAATAAATATAGCAAAAAAATACAATAATAAATAAGAGAAAATGAAGCTTGATTAGCCCATGCATTCAGCCCAATTCCTGAGCCTATGCCCAAGGAGGGCCGGCCCAAGGGCCCATGGGCCACCCAAGCCCTTTTGGTCTTTTTAAGTCCTTCATTAATGAACCCATGTGCGTGAACATTACCTAGGGTTAGTAAAATTACCATTTTATTCTTCTAGCCTAATAAAACAAAAATCATGGGCATCAAGAAGGGCAGGGGTGCCTAAAGGAAGAGAAGAGAGAAAGGATGATGTCATGCCTAGTCTACCCTACTTAGCTAAGCCTACTAATCTTTTTTTAGCCTAGGCATGATGAGTTTATTAAATGACATTAATGGAACCCAGTGAAGAAGTAAAGAAAGAACCAATCCAAGTCATTGATTTTGGATAAGATAGTGCAATTTCCCATCACACTACACTAGAATCTCCACTCTGCTTGAGGCATGGCCAAAATGGGCAGAAAAAAAAAAAGGGAAATTCCTATCACCAAGCTCAATTCGCGTTCTCTCATATTGCAATCCAATTTTAACCACCAAACTCCCAGATAACGAATGACCATGTTCGCAAAACCTCAGAGAATTCTGATAGTAACACATGAACCAAGATACTCACCACGTATGAAAATAAAGGAAGTACAAGAGAAGGCATCAAGTAAAGTATGACAGCACCAATGTACATTAAACCAAGCAACCCGAACTCAAGAGATACTTCGGCCTTGCTCTCCACCACCTTCTACTCGTCAGTCCAGCTCCAAATGCACTCCGGCGGTGCGATCAAGGCGTAGTAGTCGTCGCCGTCGTCGATGTCGGCCTAGGACTTCGCATTGAGAGGGGCCAAAGCCTAGAAGAGCTACTGCTCTAGAGCTTCCCTAGAGGCCTCTCCGTCGCTTTTCTTCTCCTTTGCCATTGGCTTCTTCTTCTTCTTCAAGCTACCAAGAGTTGCGAATACGTTGGTGCTGCTCAGGATTGGGGCATCATCCCTTTGGTTGAATCCTCCCGCCATTGACAACCCATGTGAAGGTAGAGAGAGGCTAAAGCTTTTTGAAATACTTTTCAGCTGTGAAGAGTTCTGAAACTTGAAAAAAAAGAAAAAGAAATTGCATTTTATGACAATTTGTTCTTACACATTAAACAATAAAGAAGAAGAAGATGAAATGAATAAAAGATGCAATTAAGAATTAATGTAGAAATCTCTCAAGAAATCATGCATTAAAAGTTAAAAAGGACGCCCCAGTGGCCACCCTTCCAACATGGAAGAGGGAGGTGAGGGGTTCAAATCCCCACATTCTCAGGGGGGATAGAGTGGGGACGCGTAAGTTTCAGGAGTGGGTTTCAACTCTCACGCCCTGCAAAAAGCAGGGCAAAAGTCTGAGAGTGAATATAGAGTAGGAATAGAGTAGGACTGACAAAAAAAAAAAAAGTTAAAAAGGATGTTTCGCTTTTCTTGCTCTCTTTTTCCGTTTGAGAGAATTTATAGAGAAAGTTTTTACTTTGCAGGAATTAAATCTTCAATGGTCATAAGGAATTTTGAAATAATTTAAACTTTCACCATTAGATAGATATTAACACTTTCCCTTTATATCTTTACGACTTTCCCTTTTGTAATAAGAGAAATTGATTTTTTTTGGAGATAAAGACGCCTCTGCCCAATGATTGACGATTATGTGCTTGTCGAATGGTGGTTTTTTAGCTCCGACAATTAGGTAGGAACGTTTCGAGAGATGTTTGGAGAAAAGTTTCGCATGCTATGCTAATCATTTCTAGCCGTACTAACATTTTCAAATCCCTAAATTTTTATCGAATCGTTACGCGTGTTATCTTCATTTGTTGTAATAAAGTAAAATAAAAAGAGTACTTTGTCCTTACATGGAGCCCACCGGATGTTTGGAGTGGCAGGTTATCAGGAAAAAGTTACTAAGATTCATGTCGTTGAATTTGTATTCTTCTCCTCCTAGAGATAAGTTTGCATGTATTTCCTGTATAATAATAAGGAATTACACAAAAATGTCTTCTCTTGGAACTGCAACTTTGACATGGCATCAGGAAGCTCCTATCTATCTATAGTGCTAGCGAAAAGATGTCGGGTATCAACCAAGCCAAAACATACTGAAAGGGGTCCCGAAGGCCACTTCGGTAGAGTCTTGATGACGACCTCACCCATCAAACAAAGACCGCTTTGTATGTTAGTCTGCACCCCGGTAGAGCTGGTGCCGGGCCATACTCAGCAGACCTGCAGACCGAACGTTCTGTGGAAGCGAGGTGGCTACGATGGTCATCCTCTCACACCCCTTTTGATTAGTTTTGTCGCTCATCCAGCGGTGATTCGATCTAATTAGGCCATTGTTTTAAACCCATTGGCTAATTTAGCCACTGGTACAGTCTCTTGATTCTGGTCTAGTTACTCACAGATGATGTGTGATCGTTTCAGGTTGTACCGACGGCATGACCCAGGTTAGGATTCCTCCAGTAATCATCTCAAGCACTTTTCATTAGGCTCTTTCGATTTGAAAATGAAATAATCTAGGCACAATACTCAGAAACTAAAAATCGAGATGACAAGATCAATTTTAGCTCACGAGGCAGGATCGTAACATAATCGATCAGTCACCAAATGCTAAGAAGACGATGAAAGATGATGATACACAAGACAGTGAAATAGGTTGTACTTGATAAATATTAATCGGGTTAAAAAAATTGCAGGCCTTATGTGCTGCGCATGATCCAAGCTTGCTAGTTGCAGGAAGATCATGATGTCAAAATAAAAATGCTAAACAGGATGAAAGAACAGATGTAATATAATTGACAGATATTAATTGGGTGAACCAGAAATTCAAGATGCGGCAGCCGACGTGGAGTTGTCAAAGGTTGTACCAACGTGCTGAATGACGAAACCATAGATCTTCCGCTTCAGTTGCTCGATCTTTTCCATAAGGAACTCATCGCTTTTAGGCACCGCGCGATCCAACCAATCATTCACACGCTTCAAGTGTGACAAGACAGCTGTAACAGAGCCGCAGTCGAGATTTAGTACTTTCCCGCCACCACACTGTCCGAACACCCGAAAGCCTGCAACCAAGGAATCCTCAATGAAACTGACAAACCACATTTGCATCTCAGACTGCAACTTCATTGCAAAGTCCACAGTTTCTTTCATTCCATGACCCCTAGTCCAAGCGCAGGCAGTGTCGGAACGTGATGGAGAAGCCACTTTCATTTGGTTCTTGCCATTTGCTTTCACAGATTGCCGTTTGAGCAATGTTTTCTGAAGAGCTGATGCTGGTTCACTATCTTGATTTGTTAAAGAAATTGACAACCTCAAGATCAGTGGCCAAAGCTGCCTCCACCCAAATGGAGAATTTCGATTGTTCTGTGGGGATGATACTATCGTCAGCACAGGCACGGCTGTTAGAGAGAGATTTAACAACACCAGTCGATTTCACGACCTCATCATAAATGGAGAAGAACCGGTCAATGGAGGGCAAAGGATTCCCAGCCTTGGATGTGGAACACAGTTCTGAAAACATGCTGGAACAAAAGATAAAGTACAATTTTCCTCAGATGGTGCCAGATTGAACTATACAAATATAAGTTTACAATGATATGACTAGAAGTTTAGAAGCACAAAACTGCTAATGATGCATTCAGACATGTATTACTGGCTTGGCTCAACAAATCACATAGCACAACATTTAAGCTCTCATTTATGCCGCATTCATGCTGTGCTTCTGTATGTTTATTGGTTCCTTTGCAAAAATCAGAACTGGCGTCAAGTTAGTACCTCAAATTCCTCACTAGTGACTCCGTAGCATTGGCCTCCTCCAATGCTTCAGCAGCTGCAATAGAGGCAATAAGTTTCCTCTGCATAGCCTCCTGCATTATTTAGTCAACAATAATTAGGATGACTTGGAAACAGTTTGACCACTTTCAGCAATTCTCTGTTTAACAAATTTATACCGTTGACTGATGGATGATGAATTAAAGAACTAAATTTTGCTCCGAAATAAAGAGCGAGATCATTCTTCATCGAAGCTCATACCTTCCCAAGGCTACTAAGTTCTTTGGAGACTGAGTCGAGAGAAACACTGCCATCAGTCCATTTCTTATCATGAATGGTAATTCCAGAAACTGAAGTGGTCCGTTCTGGTGTTCCAGATTTTGCCTTCTCATCGCTTGACGGATCATCACCGTTCGACTTTCCACTGGTCACATCACTAAGACGTCTGGATATAGCAGCCTGAGAAAAAAGACACAATTTTACTTTGAAGTAAGAACCCGTTTGTGGAGAGCTTCAAAGAACCACATTTTGAAATGGAAAGCTGTCATTTGAGGTTTTAGAGCTCCGAGATTGCTACAAGACGTGAGCATTATCAAATAGCATTATCAAATAGCTAATTGTCTTCTTCACCATTTCCAGTGAGTGAACCATTGTGGAATTCATCTCCACAGCCTCATACCAAATAGAGCACTACAAACAAATCTCCAGTTCATTGCATAGTACACAAGTCAGTAATGTGACGGGGTTATTCTTTCCTTTTTTTCTTATTCAATCAAGCGCAATTTGTCCATTTCTTCTTCCTCTCATCAAGAACTAACAGAAACACAGGTCAATCTACAGATGTGCACCTTTTCCCACGAAATAACAGCAGAGAAATGTGAATCAAATGAACAGACAAGCACCCAAATTTTCATAAGCATGATGATAAAAACCAAACCTTTAGCGAACGTCCGGTCTGTTCTGGATCTAAGGTAATCATTATAACCCGGTCACGCCTTTAGTTAATTCGCTGATACGACAGGAAAAGATTGATACCTGAGTCCGCAAAATCGCCTGCAGATCGGGTTTGTTCTTTCCAGGAGCCTTCTCTTTCTGCTCCGTTGCTGGAGCTGCCGATGCTGATGCAGGCTGCTCGTCCCAGTTCTTCCGGCTTGCCTTCCCTGAACCCACCAACGCCTCCGAGACCTTCGAAATCCCAGCAGCGAGTGTCACCATCTTCTTCTTGCTAGCCGAGTCCATCACCATTGGCGACATCTTCACACCACCCGACAATCTCCTCCCCGGCGAAATGGAAGCCCTCCTGGCGCTTGGAGACGCCTGCCTCCGAGCGTTCGGCGACGGTTGCCGGTACCTCGACGGAACTATAATCGCCGGTTCCTTCGAGTTCCTCCTGTTCTCTTCCTTGGCAGCGGCCAAGCTCGGCACGACGCACTTGGAGGGCGCCGGGGACCCCGACCGCTTCCCCTTTCCAGCAGGCGACGGATCTCTCTCCGCAACGGGGGCAATTTTCTTCCCGACCGACCCCGACCTCTTCGCCGTCGCGGGGGACGAGAATCTCGAGGGCTTCTGAGCAGAAACCCTCGCCTCCGCATCGGAGTTCAAGTTAGGCAAGTTGTCCCTCGGCGCGAGGGGCTGCCTCGACCTAGGCCTCTCCGCCTTCGGCTCCTCCCTGTCGCTCTCCGCCCTCGACAGCACGCCGCCGCCGCAGTCATCCTCGGGGCGGCCTCGGGAGAGGAAGGCGGCGATGGGGTCGTCGGCGGAGGCGGGGGCGGAGGGGTCGGGGTCGGAGGCGGGCTGGATGACGAAGTCGCGGCGGGAGGGGGAGAGGCGGGCGACGAGGGGGTCGGGGGAGCCGAGGAAGGGGTGGCGGCCGGGGGGGGCGGAGGCCGGCGGCGCGGGGGACGGGGAGTCGGGGCGAGAAGGAGGCGGTCGAGGTGGACGAAGTGGCCGAGCTGGAGGCGGTTGGAGAGGATGAGGTCGGCGTCGCGGTCGGAGAGGGAGACGTAGGTGGAGTGGAGGGAGTCGGAGAGGTGGAGGAGGAACCCCCGGTTGGGCCACAGGTCGTCCGGGCCGGAGAGGGCCGGCACGATGCCGATGACCTGGAGCAGGGCCGACCGGTGCTCCCCGGCCACGCGGGCGTTGCTCGAGTTCATCGACTGCAGCAGCTTCAGCAGGATACCCTGCGTGAGCGTCGCCATGCTTTCCTCCTTCGGTTGCTCTGCGCTTCTGCTTCGGTGCTGTCGTGTGCGGAGGATTGTCTGCTTCGGTGAAGAAGAAGAAGAAGATGAGAGAAAGAGTGGGGGCTGAATTTGTCCGTTACGAGATTCAAATTCAAAATGCCGCGATCATCATTTTTCTTTTTTCTTTTTTTTTAAAAAAAAATAATTTTAAGTAAGAGAAAGGTTGTGGGGGAAAGGAGATGGAACGGGATAGCGGCAACGGCAAGTAAGCGGATCCCGTTGTCGAGGCGAGGGGCGTTACGGGGTTGGAGAGAGAACGGGGCGATCCGATCTGGGAGTGGGGCCCAGTTGGGTCTTTCCACTTCTGGAAAAGGTGACTGACTTCTGCCGTGAAAGGCAGAAGAGAAAGAAGGACGAAAAAAGAATTTTCTTTTTGTTGATTTTTGAATGTCGATATATTTAAAACCCCAGTTTTTGGGAATTTCTATCCCGTTCTTATTTTATTTCGACTCAATTTTCTCTCTTACAATTCTCTTAAATTTTGCACAGTAATCGATCAAATATAACATGTTTTGCTGTATATTCTTTTAAACCGAAGCCAACACACTAAATTGAAATTAATAAAATAGATTGAACATTTTTGAATAATTCAAAAATAAAATTGAATGTGTATTTAATTTTAATAGATCATAATTAACAAATTGAAAATTCAAAGACCACAATATATATCAAATCAAATTTTAAAAATCACTTATGTCATTACCCTAAAACATTATTATTGGTGATTTTTGAGTGTCCATATTCAGGCTCCCAAGTTTTAGGAATTTTTACTGATCTCATTTAATTCAACTCAATTTTCTCTCTGATAATTTTCTTTACTTTTGTGTGTAATCAATCAAATATAACATAATTTGCCGTATATTTATCTAAACCAAAGCTGCCGCCTGAATATCGAAATTTGAAAGTAAAAGTAATTAGAAACGCCGACGAGGCTTTTACAAAACAGACTACAAGCATTGGTTACCAGCCCAAAGCTGGAAATTCTAAGAAACAAACTGTCCAAAAAATAATAAGTAGCCTGTAGACTGTGATCTCTTGTAACAGACAGATGAATCTTAAACATCCATCAGCTCGCTTTTCTCGAACCATAAGCAGCATTTGCATGGACACCGACTCGATTCGATAAAAGAACCGTAACCCGTCAACGATGAGTTTCCTTGTTTCTTCTCCAGTTTCGATCGAGTTAGAAAAAAACCACCTTCTTAATCGTTAGGTGAGAGGCCGTGTTTAGCCCTCCGCGTAATTGTTCCTACCGCGCTTATGTCTTCCCTTCAGCAGGGTGAGTAGAGTCATCGGAATCTTCCTTAAAGCATGCTTCGGGCAGCCTGAAACTCAGGCAGTACATTGCCTGCAAAACCGACCATGCTCAACACTCAATAGGAAGGCCCATGAGGGCATCCTTTAACACAGAACATAGTTGAAACGCTCGGAGTGCTTGCCAGAGAGTACCTTATTCGGAGCCACATCCCTAACCCTGTGGAACATCGGCTCGCTAATAGAGGCATCGAGGGCTCGTTCTGCTACCTGTTGGAATCGGAAGTGTGTTCACAGGACGATGAATGATAAAATATCCAAGGAAAGTGCGGCTATGCAGTCTAGAATACTCTCTTGTGAAACTCTTCATGTTGATAGCAAACAAAAAGGTTAAAAAAGGAAAATGCTACTGATTGCAGGCTGATCCCATTATAGGCAAACGAGAAGTTAAAAGATCCCAAAGTTGAACCAAACATTCTGACCCAAAAAAAAAAAGTCAAGACCTAACACACCTGCGATCATCGAATCCTCATAGTTGCGACAGTTTGTCATGGGGTGGTACATTTAAGATTACATTCTCCATGGAAAAACTTCAAAAGTCGACAGCGGAACTAAAAATTGAGGAAATTGAATAAAAATGCGCTGATGACCCTCTTTTGGCCTTGTAGTAGCAATGATGTGGAAGTCTGGTACAATATTTCCCAGACAAATCCATCTCCCCTAAGCTATCTATAATCTTCAGAATTCGGTTCTTAAGTAATCCCAGAAGACAGAGATAATAAGCACAACAGGAAAACTAAGATAAGGACAAGGTTCCTGAAATCTCCAAGAAAATTTTTGAGTTCACTCTAAATTGTTTTACCCTGGTAAATTTCATTGCAGTACCCACGTGAGAAATGCAACAACCAACAATTGCAATGAACCACAGAAAGCTCCATTTGTTTTGACTTATTCAGATTCAGTCCACATTAATACTGATTATGAGAAGTGCATTTATTTTATGAGAGCTTAAAGAATCAATGTAAAATCCATGAGAAAGCATAAAACCAACTGGAAGTTAGGAAGTATATTGGTAATTGCCACCCAAACAAAGTCAAATCAACTTGAAGATTGCACATGTACGTGTTTAGACTTGCAAAAGACGATAACATTAACAGGTGGACATATATTTACGTTCCTGTAGAACAGAACTTACAGCCAGAATGGATTCTTCAGTTTCACTGGCCTTCATGAAACAATAGCAGTGGATCCAAGGAGAAAGTCCCTTCCAATATTTCCTGTGTATAAGCCCCCTAAATATATCTGAGGCAAAAAAGAATTAGAGACAAAATTGCCTTTCTGGATCTTTGACACAGCTTTAAATATATATTTAGAAGTATTCTACGAAGTTGAAAGATCACGCAAAAAGTTTAGGAGAGAAAAGCAAAGAGGCCTTGAGAAGAAGTGCATCAGCCTAAGTAAACATACACTACCCAACGTCTTGGATTTCTTTTTTATCAGAAAAGTGCAAATCAGAATTATCAATAATGCTTAAATTGCTGCATTAAATAACAAAACAGGGATTTAAGTTTTAAAGTATCATCACAATCAGCCATTAAGGTAGCAACTCGATGCATTATGCAACTATGCAATGTAAAGATATTTTGAAATATTTGAGGAGGCTATTGAAATAAAAAAATTTCTCCACAAAGAATGCTATACTGACCACTCTTTCTATCTCGTCTGGTCTCTACAACACAGATTTAAGGAATTGAAACAAACCCAACATGGTTTTTTCCCCATTGGAGAAGACATATTGAGACAGCAGATGGCAACAAAATTTCATGCTGTGCCAAATCACAAGCGAGAGAAAGGGAGAGAGAGAGAGAGAGAGAGACCCAAAAATGTGAGAGCAGATGCAGGAAGGTTCATCACCACATGATCAATGTGCTCCCATGTCTTAGAATAGGACAACTCACTGGCCCTGATTCGCTTGTTGTTATTTCCTTTTCTTTTACTAGATACAAGTACACTACAATCTTTGGCATTGGAACCTGCCACAGAAATATGCAGAGAAAATGAATTATCTTGAATCTTGATTAAACGGTGCAAGAATCAGTAAATGCACCACCATGCACAAAATCTTAAACAAACTAACACACACATGAAAAGCAGTTAACCTATTAAATGGTAAGAAAAAATGACAGTGATGCTTGTGTTACCTTCTTTAGAAGTATCTAATGGTCTTTTAGCTGCAGGAGCAGCTGCAGCTGCACCAGCACATAAACCTTTCAGACCATCACCATTGCTTGCATTGTCATCGGGTACTACATCCATGTTATTGCATGTCATACATTGGAGAATAACACTGAAAACCATCAAATTGCAAAAGGACAGCAATCAAATTGCAGCAAAACCATACCTGTGGTCCCATCTGGCTCTGCTTTCTGCTCTGACAATTCCCTATTGATCTCACACTCTTCAGTAAGAACATCAGATTCCATACTAGTTTTGCATTCAGGCAAAGACATCATTTGAGAAATGAATTTCCTCGCATCCAAGTTGAAAGCATGAACAAGGTCATCCACTTTGTTCAACTGTGCATTGATCTTCAAATATTTAACACTATCTGGGTTTAGGTCATTTGCATACACCATGCACCCCTTTTGAGCAGCTGGGATTGCAAAAGGACCAATGCCAGCAAACATGTCACATATGGTTTCTCCTGGTCGGAAATTAGATACAAGTCTTATATGTTCATGCTCCAGTCTTGAATTCCAATACACCAAACTGTAATCAAGCTTGAATGTTGCCCCATACTGCTTCACCTCTGTCACCATATCACTTTTTCCAGCCAAGACTTCAAATTTCGGCACACGAAACTCATTTGTGATTGTTCCAACCTTATTGACAATCGTCTGGATTCGTGGATAATTTTTCTGCTCATGTAAGACACAGTCATGTCTACAGATTATTGATGCTGCATACTTTATGGCGTATCTCTCTGAATGCTCAAGGCCTCAAGTAGCACACGCTTGTGTACTTAAAACATCCTAAAAACAGGAAATAAGCAGAACTACCACAGTGATGCTCTAAATGATACTCAGAACACATTCAGAAGAGAGCGCAACACATTGCTGATTGTGAACCACCAGCCCACATTTTGTGGCTTGGTGTTGCACGTGTTTAGGATGCTGAGTTCAGAATGAAGACAAAAGAGTACAGGAGAAAAAATACGCAAGAAAATTTGACTAGTGTGCTGTGGACAATGGCACAGACAAAATAACCAACCAAAGAAACACAACATTCATTAAGCATGAGAGTTAGTAATACGTACGTCATAGATGACTTTAGCAATAACATCCTTGTAGGGAAGCAGTTCATCATGTATATTCAAGTGTGCAATATGACCTGCACAAATCAGAAGACACCGTTACTTCCGGAAGATCACCCGGTTTTGAATAAAAATTGCCCATGAGGAAGCTTATCCAGAAATAAATTATAGAGGTTTTGTACATAACTATCGTTTCGAAAGATGTAGGTACCTCAACCCCGGGTGGGAGAATCTGCTTCAATAAATGATCTGCAGTCAAGGTCAACCAAAAGTTAATAAGTAATTGCAGCTCAAAGCAAACCCAAATGTCATCTACAAGGCATGTCCCCAAAAAATAATCAAAACAGCAAAGTATGTGCAAGGCCTGGCATTCCTGTGCAGCATTTCTAATGCTACAGTACGTTACTATTGACTCCCCCGCCCCCAAAAAAAAAAAAAAACCACAACAAAAAAGGAAAATTGAAATAACTGTAAAGGGGACAAATGAAAGCACAGTAATTGAAAAGAATATGAACTTGAAAGATCCACTGGCACATAAAACTGATTAAAAACCTCGCTGCATTAAAAACTCATCATCTACAGAAGCCTAATATGAACTTTCTGAACAACTCATGGCACATATCCTTTGCAAGTAAAGCAGAGTTGTCACTTTTAAGAATGTAGTGACTTCTCAGTCTAACAGAACATATAAGTTTATGCAGTCTGCAATATATGTCCAATGAACCTAAATCTGACCTGCACCCCAGTAGGAATAACCAAGTGTCAGTGAATAAGGGACAGCTTCAATCTCGCACAGTTTCTTCATTTCATCAAGAACTTGTTCTGGAATATCTGACAAATCTGTCCCACCGAAAAAGAGGAAAAGGAAAACGACGATGCAAGCATTATTCACCCAATTACGACATAAAAACATATCGTTTTGACAGAGTAAATCAATATCATTGTTTGAACAACAAGTCATAACACAAAGAGCTTCCCTCCTAAGGCTCTAGACAGTCCCACACAAACAAGCATGTACCCCAAATGTTCCAGCATTTTCATAATGCACTTTACAGGGACTGCAGACAAAAAAATATATATATCTGGTGGCATAGAAACATCACGCTTGCCTTTTTGAAGTCCACAAACCACAAGACAAAACACAGAAACACCAGTGACAAAGTCATCTCACTTGTTTTCCCAGAAAGCTACATCTCTTCAATATACTCCACAAGAATACTATGACGTAGACCAAAGCAGGGCAACAAAGAAGGCAACATCTACCGTGGAAACCAAGTCCACCAAGTGCCAGGCGACATGCAGGATAACACGCACAATTTACAGGCGCCGGACTAAATACAAATCAATGACGGTGCACTTCCGCCAGGCACAATGGCAAAAATCCTAACGACATTCCACAAAGGCGGAACTTTTACACGCAGGACGAGGGATTGGATTCTCACCAGAATGCTGGACCTTCTCAGACAATATCATGAGGCGATTCCTCTCGCACGTCGGGTCTTCTGTGATCGGTTTTATCCGAGCCTTGTCCAGCAAGTAACTGCCAACGCCCCAAAGAACAAACAAACCGAAAAAAAGGCGTCAAATTCGTGCACAGAATACAATGCAAAACCCACTCCAATCTCTCAAAAAGAAAAAAAAAAAAAAAAAAAGGGCTAAAGCTACGATCTTTGGACGTACCCGTTCAACGCCCGGGTGGCGACCTTGCAGAGCTCGCGGGGGATGCGGAGCGCCCACAGCTTCAGGTGGACGTCGAACTGGCTCTCGTCGAACATCTCCGCCGTCGAAGAAAACCCGAGCGATTCGCGAGGCGCTTCCGAATTGGGTTTCGATCCTCTCGAACTTCCACGGCGGAGGAATCAGCAGCAGTTCTCGCGGCCGCGGGGCGACATCGGCGAAGGGTTCGAAGAGATGAAATCGGGAAGAGGAGGAGCGCGAGGCGAGATGGGGAAATGGGGTGCGGAGATGAGGAGGGAAGTGCTGGCAAATTTCGCTAGGGTTTTTCCGCAGGTTTTAGCGGGGAAGAAGAAGGGGTCATCTCCTTTCCCTCAGCTCCTCTCAGCTCAACAGTTGAAAGTGGAGCATTGAATAATGAATAAGAAAGCGCCTAATGGAATCATTCTGTTTTAAAAATAATTTGCGGAGTAAAAATAAATTTTTTTATTTTTATTTAAGAAAAGAGTTTAAGTAAAAATAACTTAGTTTGATAACGACACAAAATTTCTTCTTTTTTTGGATGGCGTGACGGAGGACCGACGACGCTTTAATATAAAAAATAAAAATAAAAATGATTTAGTAACAAAAAAAATAATAAATAAAATAAAATAAAATAAAATTATTATTTTATTTTAAAATTAAAATATCCTTAAAAATAAATTTATTTTATTTATTCTATTTTATTTTATTTGTGAATAAATTTATTTTAAAATGAATAAAAATAAAAAATAAAAATAATTTTATTTGGCAAAACACTCAAGGCAAATAAAAATAAATTTATTAAATTTATTTTTAATAAACTAAAAATAAAATGATAAATAAAAATAATTTATTTATTTTAATAAATTTATTTTTATTTTTAAATGAATAAAATGAATATATTTATTTTTATTTATAATAAAATGAAGAGGTGATGTAGAGACGTAGATGAGAAAGACTCTTAGGGTTTTAGTTGCACTTCCTTTGTTTTCCTGAATGTTTTGGAAATGGTGCCGAATCAGGTTTTCACCTTCTTTGATTTGTCTGTGTGAAAAACTTGTGATATTTTGTTGTCATGCCCCTAAACCAAAAATATATGTAACTTTTTCTTTTCAATCAAACTTCAGTGAACCACAAGGCCATCCTTCTAACATAGATGAAGAGGTGGGTGGTTCTCCCAACACAAGAGTTGGTACGATATAATTTAAAGCCTTTATATCACGCTTTATAAACGTACATCCACAAAATCCTTCATTGGTTGCATTTATAATTGCAGACCCAAAAAAAAAAAAAAATCAAACTTCCGGTGTGGTAACTTAAATTTGGTTTGTTAATGTTCTTTTTTGGCTTGCTTTGATGAACAAAATTTCTTTTTTTTTGTTAAAAACAAAAAAAAAATTGTTTGTTTACGTCAAGTTCCAAATCATGGATCCACCCAAAAATCGGAAGAAAAACATTTCTTGTTCCGGGTGGATTTTAAGAACAAATTTTCTCTCTTCTCTCTTTTTCTTCTCTTTTTTTTTTTCTTTTATTTTTCTTTTTCTTTGGCTCGGTCGGCCTTAGCCATGGTGGACGACCGTTCCCAGGTTCGCCGGAGCGTCGGGGCCCCGGCGTGGATCAGCGTCACCTCCGAGCTCGGCTCTTGGTTGGGCCAACTCGGGCTTGAACCTTGGAGCATTGCCCAACCATAATGAATGGTAAATATTGGTCCAAAAAAAAAAAAAACTAATAAAAATAAAAAATAAAATAAAAATATTAAAAAAATAAAAGTGACTATTTCTTTCAATCAAACTTCAGTGTAATGATGTAATCTCTTGGTTCCATCGCTTGATTGTCACAAAATTTAAAAATGTTCACAACAAACAACATACCGTGTCAAATTTCTAGCACTTAGATAAACATTGGAGCATTCCAAAAGTTAATGACAGTAAAGTGTAATTTTGAAAAAAAAAAAAAAAAAAAGATCAAAACACTCAAATGATATAATAATTATGATATTTGTATGTTCTTATCCCTTTCTACTTTTCCTTTTATCTATTCTTTGGCTTGTCTTGTTCTTAATTCTCTCTCCCCTCAGGAGAGTCTTCCCAACATTAAAAGAAACGGCACCGCATTATGACATTGCGTGTCTTTATCTTCTTTTTTTTTTCATTTATTCATTTTTGTAAAAGACGCTAACGATATTTTAAAAAAATATTTTCAAATTATTTAATTTTCAGGAAAGAAATAGAATCTCATTAATCTTCATTTCTATAACAGTTTTGAATCATGACAATGGCCTAAAGCAAGCGCGTCTCTTCATTTTATGAAGGAAGGGGGAATCAATTGAACTGAATCCAAGTAACCGACAGAAACATACCTTTCTATGTTCTTTTCTTCTCCTTCATCTTGAAAGAAATTGGATGTTTGAAATTAGATGATTTCCAAGAGTTGCTCCAACTCATTATGCGTACGTTGTAAACTAGAGGTACCTGTTACTTATCGAGAGATTAACATGGTTACTTTTCGTCAAAAGAAAAAAATAAAAATTAATATACTCAATTTAAATGGTGTTTCAACCGGTTACAAAGTTGATGTGGTAAGGGAGATTATAAGGCCAAAATCAAAATCAGGATCGCAGAGTCCTACCCAAATTATTAATTATGTTTCTGATCTTTGTAGGGAAAAGAATAATTCACATCAAGACGTATCTCTTTTCGCAATGGTAGTGTCAAAAAAGAAGCATATATGCCAACTTTTCCTCTAGCGCATCCTCACTTGATCTACACTCAAATTTGCTGAACTTGAATTACATCAGGCCACAGTTCGACATACTGACATGTATTTAATTTGGAGATATTACGGTCTCTGATGTATCGGGAAGCAAAACTGACTAGATGCGTCTGTTCCACTAAGAAGCTCGAGAGCATCCGAAAGGCTCAGAGACAATGGCAGCTTCTGAAATACTCATGCACATTGGATCGAAATTGCACCTACTATGAAATGCACAAGGCACAATGGCTAATGGCATGTACAAAGCAACCGATGGCATGTCTGAAATTATTACATTGCCAGGATACCAAATTTATAGATTGTCGCTCAAGCGAAACCAGTGTTAACTACTATGCCTGCAGAGCAGGATTACAAACCATGAGCATCCAACAAATATAGAAGGCCAGGCGTGGAAATGCACTTATGCGTGATCTTCATATTTTTAACTCGTCTTCTGGAGCCAGTGGCACAAAGAGAGCTTCCACCTCACTCTGTTCGACTTCCTCCACTGTTGCTGGTTGCCATTTTGGATTCTGCATAAGCATTCATGGGAGTTTGAGCATGGCCACATAAAATTCATACCAACAGAAGTTTTGTGAATCATGCCATGACTGACAAATTGTCAAGACAATATCATTACACAGCTCTAGTAGCATCTGACAGAGAAAAAGCACGCTGCTCAATTTACAAAGAAAACAGACATACAAACAATTTCCATGAATATGAAACCAAGCACATGAACTTTCAAACAATATCTTCGTATTCCTTGATGCTCAAAGTGAATGTACATGTGAGACAGTAATAGATTTAAAAGTGAACCATGATCAAAGAAGTCGTGAATATTGTGGATGTATCGTATGCTGTTGATGTGCATGTAATTTTTTTTTTTTGGGGGGGGGGGGTTTGCGTTGAAGAAATTTTTGGAAGACTACCTACATTGTATTGCAATAATACAGCTGTTTTACTGACATATATTCATGTTTCTTCTAAAAGATGGAAAAAGCCAGTGAGGATGCTACGCTGATATGCCAGACCATGGTATATTGCAATAGTTTGAATGCAACTGCATGATACTTGCCAACACAGTCATAAGACACTTGGGGTGTGGTTGTTTCACTGAAAATGAATAATTTGTAGAGCATTTTCCTAAAAGTCAAAATGAATGAACAAAAAATGTTTTCATTGTCTACTGATATATTTAGATATGAAAAATGGTCAATAATGAAAACAATTTTCATTAATTAATTATCTCAAGGGATACAAGCAATTATTTTATTTTTTTTTTAAATGTTGTCTAAATCATTCATCTGCAAAACAAACTAAGACTAGATGTAGAATAATTAAAAGATGCCAGAGCTGATTAATGAGAGGGTTTAAACAGTAATTAGAACCTGATCCTTATCCACCAGTACTGCACGGACACCTTCAGCAAAATCATTTCGCAGAGAAGACCTTACTGCTAGCCGATATTCAGTTCTCATTACACCACTCAGCTAAGCATGACAAAACAATGATGTTAGTATAAAATATGATATAAGACATACCAATTGCACACTTGACAATTGACTCCTCAACTAGGAAAGGAAGACAGAGAGAGAGATTCCAGCATCCAATTCAGAACTTACTCTTGACAATTCAGCATCATTGTTTCTCAAGGCTGATGTAACTTTTGAGAAATGCTTCTGTGTCAAGCAAAGAGAGAATGGAGCACCTTTCCCAAGACCTTGAAGAGCATCAGTGGCCCACTCAACCACTGCCAAGATAGAGAGTATTCAACAAGACAATACACAGACTAAGCGAGCAACAAACTTCAGCATTACTATGATAGTATTGGAAAACTATAAAAGTTTTCAGCACATAAAGTGAACTAAGGAAACAAATTTATTTCATCTAATCATCATTAGAACCTTAATTACCTTTGGCATCAGAGCTCTGCTGATGCTTTCTCAGCTCTGCAATTATCTCCACAACTGATTTATTTGCACCAAAGCATGCAACAATGTGAGGTAAGAGCAATTTTAACTGGGCCTCTGATTCAGATTCACCACTGAATCTTCCCATTAGTGCTCCAATGTCCTTGGAGGGATCTTCCGAGCTGCAAGGCAGATAAACATAAGGTTCTTCTTCTTAGCATCATGCTAACATATTTAACAAAAACACTGGCTCTATCTGGATCTTAGATTCTAAAAGAAAAATCTTTCAATTTGAACATTGCGATGTGTGATACAACAATCATCCTAAATGCACATTTATACTACATATATCAGTGAGTCTACCGAAATTTCATTGCAAGGACAGACTTGTAGAAAACAGTACCAGATATGAGATAAAAAAACAAAAAACGCATTATGTGCCTAGTATTTTTTAGGGCCATACAATGTAGTAGCCAAAAGAGCCTCCTTTAAGGAACCCAAGTTGCTAGATGGCACATAATGCGTTCCAAGACCCACATATAGTGCATCAGAGGGTGTCGAGATCCTTTTTCCTGTCAATCCAAGATAGGCGCCTGAAAAAGAGGACAGGTTAACCACTTCAGAAGTAGAAGGAAAAGATTAACAACAGGTGACAGCTTTGATTACTATAGTACACTTATCCATATGCCAACAAGCTGACTATGGAGTACGTCACCTTCCAGACTGCTTTGCTTCAGTACCTATCAGACAAGATCTATGCACGAAACGAAGAGCTTCATTTTTTATTTATTTTTTAACAAATGTTCCACAGTAGAACTAGACAAAAACGAGACTTAGTTCTTAACCAAACAAATATGCTCACTTCCTCAAAAAAAAAAAAAATGCATTACATGTACACATGAGAAGTTTTTGGATATCAGAAAAAGCTCTGAAGTATTCATGGATATAAACATAAGAAGGCAAAAGTAAGGTGAAATGATCTATTTCCATTTAAGGAAAGAGTTTCCATGTATTGTGGAGACAACATTCTTCAGTAATGCAAAGACAAACCATTAATAAATCTATTTGAGCTTCAACGTGTCTACACAGTCCATCTAGGATTTGTTGAAGTCCTAAATGCAATAGTCACAAGATATATAGATATTCCTTCTGTCATAAGAACCCGTGAGGTAAATCAGATACAATTTAGCTAGATAAGAGACACACTTCTCAATTTGATAAATTACATACCAACTGATCCATCTCCTGGACTCTGTGCTGCTATATATGCAAACCCAACATCAGGGAAAAGACCAATTCCATTTTCTGGCATAGCAAGAAGTGTCCTCTGCATGGGTCATGATGAAGGGGAATTTAATGGAACAGAAACAGTATGTTAACCTAGAGTACATTGGAACCAACTGAAAGTTGATCATCCATACCTCTGTAATTACACGGAAATGACCGTGACCAGATAGGCCAATACCAAAGCCCATTGTAATGCCATCCATCAATGATACATACGGCTTTTTGTACTCTGATATTTTGCATATCAAAGAATACTCAGCAGAAAATACCTATACAAATGTGCAGCAGATAGGGGCATATCAACTTGAAGTGTAACAGTCGAGAAAAGTCATAACTTCCATACAGATGGCAAAGATTTAAGCTTCATAGGAGGAATATTCATCTATTCACCAAAAAATAAAAAATTCATTGATAGGAGCAGCATCTAATTTATTAGCCAATCCCATATGCAATGATAATTACAACAAAGTTCACAGCTCATTCTCACATAAGTCTCTCATATTCCTAATAAAGGTAAACAAGAACAGAAGGGCATCTAATGCTAATTTCCCATAAGAAGAACAAATTAAGGGATTCATCATTGACATCGTCACAATTCTAGGGATTCATCCATCATTGACATCGTCAAGGAGCATCCCTCTAAGTAGTGAATTAGTCATGTTTCCTACTTAAGGAGCCTCAGGCTCCATTTATAGGGATTTGTGACTCAAACAAAAGGATGGTGAAACAAGTAGGTGGCATTGTTTAAGAAGTTATGGAGTAAACATGATTCAAGAGTGTGACTCTTTATTCCCTACTCCAGTTTCCATTATGCATAAGCAAATTCCAAAACACCTCCACTGCCTACTATACGTACATCCTCAACAGATACCAACAGAAAACCGCAGACACATCAAGCCCAGGATGACAGCGACCCAGGTGCTCCATTACACAACATGCAGAAGCAATAACTTGTCTACCCTGAATAGGGAAATCAAGCTAAAAATATAAAATGAGTACCTTCGGCACGAGAGGAGTATTCTTATCCTTTCGAATCTCGGCGACAACGCTCTTGATATCCATTCCTGCATCAAGAAATCACGACATTCGATTCATATTCCCCAAGGAAAGAAAGCTCCAGGTCTCCTCCCAATTTACCTGCCGAGAAGGCGCGAGCCGAACTGCCTTCCACGAGGACGCACTTCACCTTGGGGTCCGTTTCCCACTCGTCCAGGAAGCTCTTGAACTTCACGTCCATGTCTGCGCCCAAAATCGAATCACACATGCAATAAAAAAAACTAAACCATCGCACAAACATCTCCATCTCCTCGCATCGACGACGGAAAATCAAACCCCACAGACTCTAAAGATTCCTAACTCAATCGCGATCGCCAATCAAGAGCGCGCAGCTTAAAATCGAGAGGACCGACCGAGGTTCATGGCGTTGAGGGCCTTGGGGCGGTCGAGCGTGATGACGGCGACGCCGTTGGGGTGGACGGAGGACTTGACGAACTCTTCGACGGCGGACGCCATGATCGCGAGGCTCCGGCGAGGGACGGCGGCCTCCGAGAGAGCGAACCTGAAGGAACTGCCGAGGCTGCGAAGGCGACTGATCGGATGCTTACTGAGCAATCGAGAAGCTCCGATCAAGCTTGTCATGCTGGTTTGAGTGAGCTCGATGGTGGTTTTATCATCGTCGACGCCGTCGTCTTCGCCGTCCAGTGGAAGCACAGAGCGTCGTCAAAAAAAGGGAAGAGAGATAATTTTCCATAGTTGGACAAAATTGCCCTTAAATGCGATTTTTTTCTTTTTTGTCTGGCATCATCTGTTACCAGTTTTTTTTTTTTTTTTCAATCTATTATTTACCTATCTTACAAGCTATCATATGTGCTATGTATTGTGTACAAGTTGCAAAATTCTAATTCCTCACTCACACATCCCACCCCAACTTTCAAGAAGGTGGGAATCGAACTCTCCACCTCCCCTTCCAAATAGGAAAAGTAATTATTAGGGCAACCTAATAATTTATCTAGAATTAAAGGTGTGCGTCCAACTTGAAAATCGGATTGAGCCGGCCGGGTTTCGAGTGATTCCAAGTTTAACATAAGGAACCAAACCAATCTAGTCACTAGATTGGACCAACAAATTGACCAAAATTTCTCACTTTTTATATTTTTTTATCCTTAAATAAATCCTTAATAGTAAATTATTTTTTAAAGTTGGGAAACTCCCACTTCCACTGAGAGTAGAAACAAAAGAAGAAGAAGAAATTGTATGTTTTAGGACAATCTTGGAATCAAATTGGATCAATTGGTCGATTCCCAATTCCATAATTCAAGAATCGACCTTGTCCAGTCTAGTTCTAAATTTTAAAGTAGGAATTGATCCACCCTA
Organism: Eucalyptus decipiens; assembly: GCA_014182575.1. NCBI lineage: Eukaryota > Viridiplantae > Streptophyta > Magnoliopsida > Myrtales > Myrtaceae > Eucalyptus > Eucalyptus decipiens. Next base: position 13,884,500 of record CM024611.1, on the reverse strand, counting down.
AAATTGATCATCCTTATTTTTTTTATTTGAAATTGCGTGCCATAGTAGAGTGGGATCAAAGTGCAATGAAGATAAAGCAATTGTCATTTAACGAAAATTGATTTAAAAGTAAAAATCTATTATTAGAACTAACTCAAGATTGATTTCGATGAAGGGGAGTTCAGATAATCTTAAAACAAGTTTAAATAATTTTTTATTTATGAATGAAAATAAAGATTTTTTTGGTCAAATGAAAATAAAGATTAAATGCATCCAAATGACACCTAAATTAAGATAAAGCAATTACTTCATATGGGTTTGGGCTATGAATTGTTGGGCTTTTGGACCTCTTGCATTTTCCTTCTAGATGTAATTATATCATAAGCTAATTTTGCATTAATGTCAATATATATATATATCATAATGACCAAAAGAAACAACTTCGGATATAACGTTGCCTGATTTTCTTAATATTTTTTGTTTACTATATGCTTTGGATAAGAATAAACTTGCGCATGCTTGTTTTTGTGATTTTTTCCCTAGTCAAAAGTACCCAACGGGCCTAAGGGAACACATCAATCGAGCCCACATTTAGGAAACAAGACATTGGGCCTCCCAAGGCCCACTAGCCCATTTAAGATTAATGGTTGCCAATGTTGCTGAAATGGAAAGTTCCAAACATCCAGGGGTTCTACATCAAGAGTTACCAAGATGAAATTCTCCTTAGGGATATGCCATGAAGCATGGACCGCGTCGCCATTGCCATCCCTTGCCACCATCGTTGTTGCAACTACCAATGACCTTTCGCGCCCCTAACATCAAGAAAATACATAGACACTTCAGCACTATCATTTTTCTGTAGTTCACATTCACTGAGCCTTGCCCATTTAGTGAAGGCCAAGCTTCTAACCTAGATTGAACATTTTTTTCTGCCATAAGTATGGGATGCAGAACTATCTGTTTGGCTAGCCAATGAGATCAATATCACCACATTTCCCAGCCTCAAATTCTCCCTCTGTTTCAATCACAACTTCTATAACCTGTATACTGGAGGTAAAGAGACGGAGGAAAGGATTAGGAGGGATTGGTCTGGTGCTATATCCATATGGATCTCTTCAAATATGGAGTGATTTGGAGGAATTTGGAAGGATTTGTATATGGGAAAAGTATCAAAAAAGTCTCAAACCTTTTTTTGGTGTCAATTTAGTCATAAATCATTTTATTTTGTGCCAATTCAGTTCTTTCTAACTAATTTTAGCCAGATTTTACTGACTGGGTGCCAGTCAATTGACATGATACGATCAACGTTGACATTGACAACTTTTGATAATATATTTAATATTTTAGATTTTCTCTTTCTTTTTTTCTTTTTTCCTTCTCCTCCTCCTCCTTCCTCCAACTGGTCACCAAACCTTGGCGACCAGCTAGAGGCAACAGTAGGCGACAAGGCTTGCCTCAACCTCGCGACCTCTAGCAAGGCTCGCCCTCGCCAAACATGGGTGAGACTCGACCTCACTAGGATCCAGTAAGGTCGAGCCTCACCCAACCTCTAGCGAGGCCAGCTTAAGGCCGCCTAGGCCACAAGAGCAAGCCTTGTCACCTAGTGCAAGGCCAACCTCACCAATCGTCGCCTCTGGCCGATCGTCAAGGTCTGGCAACTAGCTGGAGAAAGGAGGGGAGAAGGAAAAAAGAAAATAAAATAAAATTCAAAAATATTAAAATAGTATTAAAAGTTGTTCACGTCAGCGTTAATCGTGCCACGTCAGTTGCTCGGCATTCAGGTTGCAAATTCCGACCAAAATTAGCAGGAAATGACTAAATTGACACAAAGTAATAAAGTTTATGACTAAATTGGCATAAATATAAAAGATATATGACTTTTTAACATTTTTCCCCATTTGAGGAACATATTTGTTCTTCTTTTCTCACTTGTGCCCTTTTTTACATCTATCTATAAACACATAACAAAACGATCGTGTCATAACACACACACACACACACACACACACACACACACACACACACACACACACACACACATATATATATTCCTAACTAGCATCCAAGTTACATTAGAACATAGAGCGAATTTGGTTCAATTTGAAAATGAGCTTTGGGAGCAATACAAATGTTGAAAACCAAAGCCCTTAGGTGAAATGTAAATTGCGTTTGGCAAAAGCTCCTTTACAAAGCGACTTTGGATCTAAGTAGTATTTGGTACAAAAAAAAAAATTGCAAAGGACTTTCACTTTAACTTTTCTCTTTTTCATTAAAAAGAAATTAAACCCTTTCTACAAAGGTTTAAGGCGCGAATGATAAGATCTGGTGCCGGCGACCAATGGTCGAGGTTGCACGACCCCAAGCAGCCCTCATTTGGGGTCGTAGATCTCAGGCAGCCATCACCTGGTCTTGCAACTCCAGGCAGCCGTTGTTTGGGGTCATGCAACCCAGACAACCGTCGTCTGTGTAATTATCCGTCTATTCTAAATATATAGAAAAGTTGGGTTGTGATCACATTAGTCATCACTCACTACCGACAAATGAACCGAAGCGAAATGAATATTTTTTCCTCGCGAAGCTTTTGTTTGAAAATACGAAAAAGGTGGAATTCTTAGAAATAGAGCGTGCAAAACACGAGGAGGACTCGATTGGTATTCTTCCGGTTTTTCCTCACTTTACCATCATCCTTCGTCTCTTTCGTTTGTCCCGTGTGTCAAACGTCTCTAGAGCAACTTTTCTTCGGATACTGTCAACACAACGTGGACTTTAAGGTGAGAAGGGTCCCGCGGGGAAAAGCATTTACGCCACCTTTTCGCCGTACCTTTTCGAAAATTTTCTCCTCGATGCAAATGATATCCAGTCAAAGTTCAAACAGCTCAAGCCCAAACGATTTAAATGCGAGCCACTCAATATCCAACCATAATACCTAATCCAAAGAGACGAGCGACATGCAATCCACACATTCACATTCACTACTACCATAACATCACTATATACCGAGAAAAAGTCTAGAAATAAGAGGGTAATTCTAGTCCACTCTGAGAGCTTAATCACCTGCTAAACACACTCAAACCCCAAGATCCTACCCAGCACATTGAGAAGCTGCTGATGTGCCGTGAGCTGAGGGAAATGGCCATCGGCTTCGATCATCTCGACTGTAGTCTTCCCCTGGATCTTGTCGCTCATGTAATGGGCGACCGAGTTCGGTACTACGATGTCGTTCGTGGTCTGAACTATAGTGCACGGGGTCGTCACACTCCCGAGGACCTCTCTGTGGTCGCATTGGAAAACCGTCTTGGCTAAGGGAAGCGCGACCTCGGGCCTCATCCTTCTCAAGCACTCGGTGAACATCTCGACCGATAGAGTGTCGTGCGGGTCCACCCCGAGAGAAGCAAAGTTGGATGCCCAACCGTGGTAGTCGGACTCTATGCTCGATAGGATTTGATCGATCTGTTCAGTCCCAAACCCGCCCTCGTAGCCGTCCGTGTTTAAGTACCTACAGATAGTAGCGAAAGTAAGAACGCTGCAAGAAAATGCACCTCAACGTGGTGATGAGGACGAAACAAGCGCAACACGGTGGGGATTAGAATGTGCAAATGGCTTTTTTTAGTTTAAATTGTAGACCAAGTAAAAGGGGATTAGTGTCATTAGCAGCTGTCGAAACTACAGTATACAGATAGCTCCAACTGCACTGAAATTAAAATAGTAAAAAGGAAAAGATGAAGTGAAGGTGGAATTATTGTTTCATATTCCAATTTGTTTCGGATAATTACAGAGTGAAGAGGACAAAAACACGATTAAAATAGATAGATACGACGGAAAATCGAGAATCGTGGAAGGATTCTTTCGTGTCTGCTCATCTTACCCGTGATGGGTCCTCAACATTAAATGCACCAAGCAATAGCTTTATCAATTTAATACTTGCCCAACAAAAATGAAAATTGAATACTTGCGATAGGGAAAATCAAGTACGAAAAGCCGGTTTGGTAGTTAGCTTTCTACTTCCGTCTAGTTGAGAGTCAGTTCACACCATTCAAGGAGCAATGTAAATGCTCAGGGTGTGTTTCAGATGTAAGGAAAGATAAAGGATTGATAATGTGACATGAACCGAACTGAACTAAAATGATAAAGTTTTATCTATAACAGAACTAGTTATCATACAAGCTCATTAATCTCGCAATTGACAGTGATATTTTCTTTAATTCGGGCTACACATTATTCGAGTATCAAATCGGAACTAAACTTTTAAAATCCCTTTGTCCAAGTCTCGCAAAATATCAAGAAACACAATGAAGGATTTACCCGGAGATTTAGAAAAATTAGGAGAAGAATTAGACTCCATGTTCACAAGAGGAATCGATTTTGATATACATCAAATCCTATGGTCACAAATTTCACGAACAATAAATGTTCTTAGAGAAGCATATAATGAGTCAACAAGTACTTAATTAACGAGCTCTTTTTCGTTCTTTGTTGTAGCGGAGAGATGATGTTCGGGCAACAGGACACCACCTTATGTTATCTAAGAACAAAGGTTGTATGTTATTTGAAACAAATCCAAGTGATGGGGATCGGTAGCAAATTGAACCGCACATGCTTTATATTTAACACTCCCTTATCATCAAGAAGGGCTACAAAAATGTTTGGATCTAGCAAGCAATATGCATAAAAACACATGATGATGGAGATACCATAGATTTATATAGCAGCATCCCTCCTATGATCCTAACTAAGATTATGTTTTGCTTAATTCATATTTTTTTGTGTGGGTAAAACCATGCAAGAAGAACTTTGTCATGGTGATAAGAGAGGACTTTGGAACCATTAAGCTTCCTCCTCCACACGCCTATTACAGACATATATTTATAAGGGGAGGGGAAAGTCATTTTTACATCATAAATTTTTAGCATATTAAAGATGTCGTTTTGATCTTTATAACATTATTAAGGCACGCTGAGCAAGAGTAACCGCTAGCTCCTATATATCAGTTAGATTCAACACTATTAAATATGTAACTTGCCTAGGAGAAGCACCAAGGAGTATGAGGCTCTTGAAGAGGTCAGGCCTCTTCACAGAGGCAATGCAACCGATCATGCCGGACATGGAGTGGCCGACGAAGGCTGTGGACTTGAGGTCGAGCTCGTCAAGGAGAGATATCAGATCACAGGCGAAACCTTCGTAGGATGAGTGCTTCACGGGGTCGAACAGACCTTCTTGCTCCTTGACAGCTCCTGAGAATGCCCAGTCAAAGACGAGGACCCTGAAATGCTGGGACAAGACAGGGAGGATCTTGTCCCACACGGTCTGGTCTCCTCCGAAACCATGAGCGAGAACCACCGTCTCGGCGCCTGAGCCGGTGAGCTTCGCGTTCATGGGGGCCGACAGGCCTTTCTCTAGCATCACCATCTTTTGTGAGAAGAAGAACAACAAGAAGGACAGGAAGCTAGAGAGAGGGAAGGAGAGGGAGGGAGAGGGACGAGTGACGCTGTGCAGGGGATATGATGTGATTAGGGCACTATTTATAGATGAAGAGAGAAATTGCAATAATTGAGGATGGCTCGTTATTATTCAATCATAAAATTTAGGGTCGAGTCTATTGCTTCATGAGAGGAGTCTTACCTGATGTAAGTAGATGCAATTTATGAGGTTGGATTGAATTCAAAAGTTTGCAAATTTTATATAAATTATAAAAGAGGTTGTTCAAATTATTAATCATAAAATAATAAGAAAAACTAGGGTCATATTTTTCTCCGACCCATTTCGAGAATGATGAGCTCCTTTTTCTTGCGAGGAAAACATCATTCATTGCTTCACCTTCAAAGAAAACATAGCAGTCCGCTTGAGGTGGAAACGACTCTACATCAGGAGTCAACAACAATGACAATAAAAGAAAAAGGTGGATTGAGATACCCAATTCAAAGGACAAATTCCTTTCCTCCTGGGAGTAGCAACAGATCAGATCGACTTATAATTTCAGTAGAGCTGATTTTAGCAACTCCTGACCGATGAGTTCGAAAGATGGACTTCATCAGCTATTAATTTGACTACAGTTTGCATTTTGAGGGTAGTTCATAACCTACAACCTACCAATCAAATGCATAAGTGGGGAGAGTAGCCCCTGAGAAGATAAAAAGACTATTAGATTAAATCATGAAGTGACTTCGACAAGCTCGGACAGCTCACTTTTATAAATATTTGTTTAAAGTTTGTCGTGCAATATGATAAGTTAATCTAATGGGATTTATACTTGCGCATTACTCTCGCCAAAATTAATATTATTAGATAATGAATTGTAAAGTTAGATCTGGAGGAAGGGAAAGAAGGAAAGCTACATCCATTTGAGCAGAAACTTTCACGGGATATCTGTTTCTACATGTTCCTTTTGACATTTAAAGAAAGGATAATCGAGAATTTTATAATGGTTCGGTCCAATGCATCTACTTTTTGCATTAAAAAAAGCCAATAAAGTGGGTCTTCCTTTGCACTCTTACTTTTTCAAAAGCCCCAGTGCTCGAGGGAGTCTTAAAAGCTCGCCCACTTTGCTTCCGATCTTTCAAGGACTCGCCCATTAAAGAAAAGTATTTTTCAAGAGGATCCACCATAGATATCTTTCGGAGTATATAAGATTTAAATTTAGAAAAATTATTAAATGTTTGGTGTGGACAGCACCAAAAAAGTGCCAAATCTATGTTAGTACCAATTTAATCTTAATCTCCTCAATTGTACCAATCGAGTCCTAAACCTTTTTGACGATTTACTTGAATAATCCATCTGGTCAATTTAAGTTGAAAATTATTAACATTGACATTAGTCGTCTACTATAAAAAAAAATTTAAAAAAATTTCATTACTTTTACTTCTTTCTTTTTTTCTTTTGTGACTTTCCTTTTTCTTCTCAACCGTGGGTCGACCGTCCACAAGCAAGGGCGTTTTCTTCTCAGGCAAGGGCCTAATGGTGGACAAAGTTGTAAAAACAAATAAAGAAATAAATTTAAAAAATTGTCCACTGCAATATTTTTTTTTTTTTTTGGTCGGGGAACCTACCGCGGGAGAGTAAAGGATGGTCAATAACGTGTAAGATTTTGCATTGAAAGATGAATCAATACCGGGCGGTGGTGTCCACTGCAATATTCGTCGTACTACATAGGATGGTCAATAACACTGTTAGATTTTGGCAAGATGAATCACATTGATAAATCATCTAAAGGTTTATGACTAAAATGATTCAATTGAAAGGTTTAGAATTGAATTTGTACTAATGTAAGTAAGTTTAAAAACTTTTTGATACTTTTCCCATGTTTGGTGTGGTCTAGACTCTTAACTTTCGATTTTTGCTTCAAGGTATATAAAAGTATTGACAGGCACTTTAATTTTTTTTCATAACTTAACATAAAGAATTATTTTTTTTAGAAAAAAAAATTATAGACATTCTCTTCTTTTTTCAAAGTACCATTCGATAATACTCAAATTCGGATGAATTTTGCAGACCCACTTTTCATTTGTGGTCATACATAAGGAGAAGCACCTTTTTTATGGTGATAATTATGTAAAGATACCAATTGGGAATGGGCCTTTTCAATTGCTTATAGGGATAATCATTGCGTGGATTAAATTAAAGATTGAAATAAGGAGAAAATCTCGCTGCCAAGCATGCATGCAAGTGATTAGCAAGCGCTAATCTATGCCTAAAAGGAAGACAGCCGCAATCCATTGCCAACGGTTGGGAACATTTAGTGAGGTTGACTTTAGTGTCCAAATTGAGGTCCACAAATTAGTATGCTGCATATCATCCCCACAAAGATCGGTTGTGTTGAATTATAGGCGTTGTGGACATTAATTTCTTGAACCCAATATTAAAAAAAAAAAAAGCGTAATATATAATGCTCTAAGTGCTATCCATCCAAATAAAACTCACATGTTCAAAAGAAAAGCCAGCGCCTTTAAAATTGAATTTTTCTATTAGATTATTCACAGGATGACATAAACGTACTAATTCTTAACACACACACACACACACACACACACACACACACACACACACATATAAATTTTGTGGGAGTGATTTTTCATATGCATATGCATTGAACAAGTATTCCGTTTATTTATATGTCTAATGACGTGGAAACAAGCCTTAAGTAAAACCCATTATTGATAAGATTCTCTAACAAGCTCTTGCATTAAATGAGATACGAGACAAAGCAAAGATCACTGGATAATCCGAATATGAACCGGTTGCAATTTTTTGGATACATTTGAAGGGGGGCTACCAATCATTTGTACTGCGGTTACTTTTTTGTCATATTCTTGGAATGTTTGACGCTTTGGCTACCATCTAATTCCCGTCAAATGTGGCAAACCCCTCCATCGTAATCATATTGAGTAAATTCAGAGTCGTACGAACTCGTGACTCTTCAAAGTAGTCTCGGGGAAATGACACGGAACGGGTTGAACTTGAGGCCTCTCACTCCTTGAGGCGAAATGGCCATGTGCCTAAATAACGTGCCGACGCAAGAGTGATTTGTACTTATTTATGCACAAGGAATCAAAATTTCTTAAGAGTTAAAATGCAACGGTACATGAAATTTGAGACAACGTGCTAAGATTATATTTCGCGACCAGAATGGGCATAAAATAAAATATAAAAAAATTATGCTAGATATGTTAAAACTTAATTGACCAAATAATACATCAAATCAAGTGACAAATTGTTACCATGCATTTATTAATTTACCAATTTAGTAGGTTAATTTACGGAAAATGACATAAATGACCTTTGAATTTTAACCTAATATGCAATGCGGTTAATGGACTTTTAATTAATTTAATATGAACCTTGAGTTTTAACTCAATATGCAATATTATCCTTAAATTTTTAATTTGCTTATTATGATCCATGAACCTTTGACTCATGTTCAAATTAGCCTCTAGACTATACAAAAATATTCAATGTTGTCCTTGAATAGAAAGATAATATTTGTCTTTTCATATAATTCAAAAGTTCAGAAGTTATATTGAATAAATTAAAATTTAAAAATTTAATATTATATATTGAGTTAAAGCCCGTGAACTATTTATATTATTATCTCATTAATTTATGATGCATTAAATTAGAAAGGGAAAGGCACGTTTAGGTCCCCCAAGATAAGTCCAAGATCTGCCTTTTTCAGTCCACATTTAATAAATAAAAATGGGTCGGCTGAGGTGGGTGGGGTTGGGGCCCACCACGTGCATTCTGTAGCCATTATTTTATATAATGAATTATAAGGAAATTACGTCAGCCATACGCAGCCGCCAGGAAAAGGCACGTATTGCCATCTACCGACCACATAATTAAAAAAGAATTTAATCTTGCAAATTAATTAAGCGGAAATTAGAATAATTTAGGAAGTTGATGGGGGTAAATAATTTAATCTTTCAATGTGGCCACGTCAGGTCGCAGTAGTCTGAGTGATGGAATTGCAAAATCATAATCTTTCACATTTTATGAATCTTATCCTCTTTGAGTGCATCTCATGTTTTATCATTCTTGGGTTACTCATATATCATTGTCGCATGATGCAGCTATTACATAAGGTACATTAATTTTGAATTGTAGGAAAGTTAGGGCATGTTTGGCAACGTGCCAAATAGTGCCTAATTCTAATTTTTTGTTCTCAGAATCAGTTTGGGACGAGAATCGATGTGGTAAAATTTTTGTTCCCGAGAACAAATTTGTTCCTGGGAATAGATTGGGAAGAGAATTGAGAATAAAAGAAAAAATATGATTCTTCGTCCGAGAATCAAAACAATGAAACTCTCATTCTTCCCTTCCGTCATCCCGCGATTGTCATCCACCGCCGCCCGCCATCGTTCGCCACCGCCCGCCGCCGTCTGCCGCCAGTCGCCTGTCCGGCAAGCTCGCCAAGCCAGGGCGAGGTCCGGCGAGCTCGTCGAAGGCAAACCTAGCCACCGGAGGCAAGCCCAGCCACCGGCGAGGCTCGCCCAGCCCCGCCGGCAGTTAGGCGAGGCTTGGCCTCACCAGATCGGGCGAGGTCGGAGGCGGGTCGAGCCTGCCCGATTCTTTGGCGAGGCTCGCCCGGCCCCGAGGCTTGCCCGGCCCGCCGGTGGCCACGCCGGCCTCGCCGGGGCGAGGCGAGGCCGGCAGCCACCGGCGAGGTTGGGGCAAGCCTCGCCCGGTGCCCGGCAAGGCTCGGCCCTCATCGAGGGCCGGTCGACCCTCGGTGGCGGTCGCGGTGGCCGACATGAAGCCACATGAAGAAGAAGAAGAATAGGAAAAAAAGAAAAAAAAAAAAAGTAAAAAAATTATTTAAAAATCAAAAGAAATTAATTTGGAACATAATCAATTAGCACGGTATCAAACGCAATTCTATTCCAGAATAAAAAATTTTGGACAATTACCAAACGCATTTTTTTACTCAGAATCAGTTCTCGGGAATAGAATAAAAAAAAATCATTTATAGTCAGAATTAGCTCCCGGGAACAGAATCGTTACCAAACGCGCCCTTAGAAGATATGATTCGAAATATGATTTGAGTCGTGACATGACAAATACAATGAACAAGTAACTAAAATCTAACCCCCAAAATCCATGAATTCTTTTTTTGTCTTTGTCTTTTTGGTTTTTCTTTTTATCTTGTCCTACTCTACTCTCATCTTACCATTACATAAGGTACATTAATTTTGAATTGTAGGAAAGTTAGAAGATATGATTCAAAATATGATTTGAGTCGTGCCATGACAAATACAATGAACAAGTACCTAAAATCTAGCCCCCAAAATCCATGAATTCTTTTTTTGTCTGTCTTTTTGGTTTTTCTTTTTATCTTGTCCTACTCTACTCTCATCTTACTATTACATAAGGTACATTAATTTTGAATTGTAGGAAAGTTAGAAGATATGATTCGAAATATGATTTGAGTCGTGACATGACAAATACAATGAACAAGTAACTAAAATCTAACCCCCAAAATCCATGATTTCTTTTTTTGTCTGTCTTTTTGGTTTTTCTTTTTATCATGTCCTACTCTACTCTCATTTTACTATTACATAAGATACATTAATTTTGAATTGTAGGAAAGTTAGAAGATATGATTCAAAATATGATTTGAGTCGTGCCATGACAAATACAATGAACAAGTAACTAAAATCTAGCCCCCAAAATCCTTGAATTCTTTTTTTGTCTGTCTTTTGGTTTTTCTTTTTATCTTGTCCTACTCTACTCTCATCTTACTATTACATAAGGTACATTAATTTTGAATTGCAGGAAAGTTAGAAGATATGATTCGAAATATGATTTGAGTCATGACATGACAAATACAATGAACAAGTAACTAAAATCTAACCCCCAAAATCCATGAATTCTTTTTCTGTCTTTGTCTTTTTGGTTTTTCTTTTTATCTTGTCCTACTCTACTATCATCTTACCATTACATAAGGTACATTAATTTTGAATTGTAGGAAAGTTAGAAGATATGATTCGAAATATGATTTGAGTTGTGCCATGACAAATACAATGAACAAGTAACTAAAATCTAGCCCCAAAAATCCATGAATTCTTTTTTTGACTATCTTTTTGGTTTTTCCTTTTATCTTGTCCAACTCTACTCTCATCTTACTGTTACATAAGGTACATTAATTTTGAAATGTAGGAAAATTAGAAGATATGATTCGAGATATGATTTGAGTTGTGCCATGACAAATACAATGAACAAGTAACTAAAATCTAGCCACCAAAATCCATGAATTCTTTTTTTGTCTTTGTCTTTTTGGTTTTTCTTTTTATCTTGTCCTACTCTACTCTTATCTTACTGTTTGGCTTTTAAGAAGAAGCCATTCATTTATGGATGGAGTCTAAAGAAGAGAATTGCATTTGATAACGTGTCCATTGATTTTTCCAAATTATTTTTTTTTATTTTTAAATTTTTTTTTTTTTTTTTTCTTTTTTTCTTTTTACCTTTTTACCTTTTTTCCTTTTCTTTTTCATTTTTCTTTTCATTTTTTCCTTTTTCTCCTATTTTTCTTTTCTTCTTGTCGGTCACCGGATGAGGCCCGACGACCTTTTGCCCTCCTCTTGCGAGGTGCGGAGGCTCGGCGGAGCTCGCCAACCGGGGTGAGCCTCTTGAAACTTACCCCAGCTCCCCACCCCGCCGCGAGCCTCCCCGAGAAGGTGGGGATTTGAGCCGCGAGCTTTGACCCCGGTGGTGGTGAGCGGCGGACAATGGCGGGCCCCCTTCCATGATTGGAAGAAGTCAGACGTAGAATCAACTTTATTCTCAAATCTACTCCAAAACTGGGCGGAACAAATTTGCGCAAAAAAATTTTCAAACGCGATGGTTGAGAGAGAGTTAATAAAAGGATAGTTAACTTTTTTTCTCCCCCAATTTTCCCTTAAATAGAGGTTGAAAGTGAAAGATTAAAATGGTCTAAATCATGCTAATACATTAACCAAAAGGTGCCGAAAATCATTTTGAGCACCGTTACTGAGTTCCATCAAAAGTTGAACAACCCTCGAACCTAGTACATCTACGTTTGAGTCTTAACAGGTATTTCATCTATTCGGAGATTCTCAGGAAATAACACGTTATGTTGACACTCTAAAGTCCGTGAAATTAGTCACTGGGCGAATTTCGTAATGCGCCGAAATCTTGCTCTTCGAAGACCATACAGCTGTCTACCAAGCTCGAATTAATTATCGACAAACTACGCATCTTTTCAAGCTTGAATGATCAAAGTCGAAATCGGTGGAACAACCTTAGTCAAACGCAAAATCTAATTTTCCAAAGAGATACGAATCTTCCCCCAGAATCTTCTTTTCATTAGATTCGGCAAAATCTAATTTTCCACGTCTAGAAGGCGGGACCACCAGCAACGATGTCGCATGACATCGACGACCCGGGGGAAAAGCTGTAATTTGGAACTTTGCTACTTGTTTTTTAATTTGGAAAGCGAGATTGCCGGAGACCGGTCGCAGTTCGGCATGGCGAATTCCCATTGGGGACCTTTCTATGCTTTCATATTAATGGTCGCGCATTAATGTGAAACCCAAAATGACAAGGAAGGCCAATATAAAGATCCGTTTGTTTGAAAGAAAATTATTTTCAAGAAATTATTTTTTTGACTCTACGATATTTGGATGGTGGGACACTAATCGACCTACTGAAAACGTCGTATATGAACTGAAACAAGCTTAGATTGAGGGAAAATAACTTTTACCGAATAAATGGAAACTAACTATTTTCCTTGAAAATGATTTTTATAGAAAACAGTTTCTTTTATTATGTAGTTTTAAGTGAAACGAACATATCCTAAAATAGCTATTTTTGGTTTACCATTAGGTTAAATTCATCTTTATGCAAAAAAAAATAAAGAAAAAGAAAATGAGCGACGCCCATAATTCCCAATTCATAAATCATTGAAATTCTATGTATTGATATATATAATATATATGGACCTTTAAATGCCGAGTCAAGAAGAGGAACATATCATCTTGGATCCCGTATAGTGATTCCGATTGACAGGAATGACACCCGCTCATCGAATTGAATATTTTTTTTTTTTTTTCAATCATGGTCTAACTCTTAACTCATTCTTACACTTTTGTCTTGTCTTTTTACAGAGTATGGGAGTCGAAATTCACATATGAATTAAACATCCTCACCCCCAATTCTCTTGAGAAGGTAAAGATTCAAATTCTTCACCTTCTCCTTAATAATGGTCATTGGAGCAACCCCTAGTGAAGAATCAATCCACCCAAAGGGATCTGAAGATATTTAGGCATGCAAAGCGGAGGAAAATCCAATGAACGTGTCATGACTTGCGGACCAAAGCCATGAGGTTACTGTGATGTCACGCTGGTCTCAGCAATTAGGGCCACCTCGAAATTACATATTATAGTCCATATAGCAATTAGCTCAGTAAGAAGATAATTACAAATGTTTTACAGCTGCAAAGTGCAAACTACGTGGATAGATACATACGTATTAATGGTTTATATATTAAAAAAGAATACTTTGGGGTTATTTTTTCCTATATGAGAACTTATTTTCACGTAACTTATTAGAAATAGTGAATTATTACTACTCAACGTGAAAAAACTTCAAACACGTGAACGAAACTACCAGATAGATACTCTCATATGTTCAACTTGCTAGTTCATGGATGTCGCTATCCATGTCGGGGAAGTTGCAACTACTAGTCACATTAAAAGATTTGTAGGTGAAAGGCCACATCTCTCAAAGGAGAAGTCACCAATAAAACGGAAAAGTTATTAGTTAAGAAAATGTTGAGGGACAAAATTCTAGTATGGAAAATTACAAAACCGTACTAGGTAAATTGTCCAGGAACCGGAGGTTGGGCGATCTTTAGCTTAGAAATTGGAGGTTACTTATTTAAATCCCATTAATTACGTGCAAACTGTTCTGAGTCGGCATTACTTACAGTCTAAAAAAATATAGATTTAATCAATTTATGAAGTTTGTTAGGTGTTTCATAAACTTCTAAGTAGCCTAATCGATCCAATGGTGAATGTGACTGCATTGGAATCGATGATGGACATTACACGGCTTGATGTCCATTTAAATAATCATGGGAGGATGCTATATCAAAATTAGACCGATAACTTGATCACTACGTGAGTATACTAGCTGAGAAAGTTCGATTAGGGATGGTTATGGGAATTGTACAATCATTGAACGCATAAATGTAACATTATCAAGATGATATTTGACAGACCGTGATGGCTAGCTACAAATATCGAATCAAGGTAGAGATTGCCTCAATTTGTGGGTCATCACTGAATTTGGCAATCTCGGCTGACAAATTTGAGGTAAAAAATTTGAAGTTCAAACATCTTAACGATTATTTGTTGAATAATCTAAAAATGGCAAAGGTTGAGTTAGATTGATTGTGTTTTCAACCAATTCCGAGCTTACGATATATTTGTTTGAGCGAAATAATTTTTCACATATTAGTTTTTCCCATTTTCACAGCGTTGTGCACTATAGCAGCCTTTTGTTGTGATGACACCCTCTTGCCGCATAGCTTGCACAACAGCCATGTAAGCAGCCACATCAATGACAGCCCGATCTCTCTTCAGCATACCGAAACACTTGGGCAATCCACTCGGGTGTTTTTCAGATATTTATCTAAGCTTAGGTTGGCTTTTGCTACATCACCTTGATTTTGAGGGGATGCTATGATTTTGCTATCTCTCGTGATGGTACATATATCTAGGAGATTTTATATATCTCCATTTAATTATGCATATTCTAGATTAATATGTTACCCAAATAGCCATATGATAAAGTCTATAAATAGACTAATATACTCTTTATCAAAACATATATAAATATCTAAGAATTACATAGATCTTTTTTCCGCATTATGAGGCGAGATTTTGTGTCATTTAGCAACCGAACTTGGTTTTGAATGCAGTCGAAAAGTATATTGAGGATTTTGATACTCAAATTTGCAACAAGATCGTTCCAAACCTGTCCTGTCTCTGTCTTTGCTGGAAGGGGAGAGATCACTAAAAGGCAGCTGGATCCAATGGATCTAATTGATTTAGACATTGTCTTTGCTTTTCTAAACACATTTTTCATGCTCCTCTTTACCAAGTTGGAAGATCTTTCAATGTCTCCGTAACAATGTAGGTCTCGTTGACTGAATCATGTCGATTCATGTTGCCGTTGAATTATAAACTTCGGGCAATTTAAAGCCAAATAAGGGGGAAAGGTGTTGTCCTTGGTGGGTTGCAGCAAATAAATTGCATAAGGTCGAAGGTCCACAATGTCGGCTTTGTAGGTGTCCTCATTTAAATGACCGTTCCCACCTAAGTTTTTCAATACATGCATACATATACATATGTGTTTGTGTATATTACGATAATAAGATTTTCAACCATCCATTCCAGTTCCTGGAAGTAGGTACATTCTTCTCTTTTCATTTATTGCTCAAAATAGAAGAACCAACCGCCTTTTATCACCTTAAACTCTCGTACATTCTACTTTCAAGTAGGGCTAACAATTGGGACATGAATTATTTGCACGATTTGAATGCAACACAGGATTTTCGACCAAAAAAAAAGAATGCAACACAGGACCAAAAATTATGAACTGAAAAATCCGAATGGGACACAATAATGATACCCTTGATCCGTATATTGACACGAATAAACGTGTTTTCGTCGCCTCTTAATTATTTAGCTTATACAATTTGAACTATATGACACAAAATACAAATTTAGATCATGATATTAAACGCCTAATTTAACAATATTGAGCTGACCGAAGCTTCGAGGGAGAAAATCTTACCCCAAAGAACCTTGTTTGCTTAAATAGAGCATCTATCTTGAACTTCTTGATCTTAACTCGCATAATTGTAAAATCAAGGGATTTGGAGTAGGGTTAAGTTAAAAGGCTTCTGGTTCTGATAGAGAAGAAAATGAATAAGGGATAGTTATGCGAAGAAGATGATGAATAGTAGTAGTATTAGAGAGAGAGCATGATTCGGCCAAGGCAAGTGCATGGAGGCTTGATTTGATTTGCAATCATTTAGGTATTAATGGGCTGATGTGATGAATAATGTCAATTTAAATATTAGATTCAATGGCACAAATTACGAGCATGTGTGTATTTAACTGATAGACAAACAGCTTGATTTGGATGATGAATAGAAGAAAGTTGATAATGTTGGGAAAATATTTTACATTTCAATAAATAAATAGGAAACTTGGTGTTGCTCCAAACACCAATAAGTTAGAAAAATATTTTGAACTCATTAAAATTATCAGCAAAAGCTATCTAATGCTAAGGGACATCATAAGCATCCTCGACATGAAAACAACTCTCAAAATTTTCAATTTTAGTAAATGAGACCTATCACCTTTTGAAATTACAAAATAACACCTATTATACAAAACTTAAATTTTTTACCTTATTTAATTTCCTTTAATTAATCTAACTCAATCACTAACAAATAATCATTACAATAAATTGTTAGGGAAATCCCTAGCATGTGTGTATTTAACTGACAGACAAACAACTTGATTTGGATGATGAATAGAAGAAAGTTGATAATTTTGGGAAAATATTTTACATTTCAATAAATAAACAGGAAACTTGGTGTCGCTTCAAACACCAATAAGTTAGAAAAATATTTCGAACTCATTAAAATTATCAGCAAAGCTATCTGATGCTAGGAGACATCATAAGCATCCTTAACATGAAAACAACTCTCAAAATTTTCAATTTTAGTAAATGAGACCTCTGACCTTTTGAAATTACAAAATAACACCTATTATACAATACTTAGATTTTTTACCCTATTTACTTTCCTTTAATTAATCTAACTCAATCACTAACAAATAATAATTACAATAAATTGTTAGGAAATCCCTTATAATGTTTTGAAGATGACAAAATAAATCAAATGCTACTAATGTGTTTGATATTTGAGTAATATACTATACAGATGATAAAATGTGTAAAAGATATTGTCAAAGATTATACATGAAAGAGTTAGAAGACTAGATGAATTTATTTAGACTATGTTTGGACCTTAAGGCTAAATATATTCAAAACAGACTTTAAGGATGAATTTACCCAGACTTACGTCCAGATTATAGAGTCTCTTCGGACAGAATACTCTCAGACTTTACATCTAGAACGAAATATGTTTAGAACAAAGCAAGTTCAAAATGAAGCATGTTCAGAACGAAACATTTGATCGGAAGGTAACACGAGCCCCAAACGTATAACGGCTAGTGATCCGATTTGGATTCTATATCAAGATAGATTTGATTGATTCAATCTAATTGATTGACAATTGGATCCTAAATATAAGAACTTTTTAAGCGAAGAAGCTCTACTTATGGAAACTAAGGTTCTATTTGTATAGGCAATCAGAATCAACTAGGAATTCTATCTTTGTCACTCAATGTCTACTTAATCTTCTTGATATAGATCTGTCCAATGGATAAATTGGAAGGCGATCCTTTGAATACTATCCAACGCCTAATTTGGAAGTGGAGAAATATTTAAGGAGACCAAGGACTAAGGAGCAAGGAAGAGACGGAGCGTAGAATCTATAATTCCAAAGTTTGAGCAAACTTCAATCATACATTTGTCTTTCGTAAGCTTAAACATTTGTGATCATGAGAGAAATGCCAAAAGAGTGATTTAGTGAGATAGTATGGTCTATCATTGAGTGTTTGCACTCAAAGTTGTAATACCTTGTTGATTATATAATGGAATCTAACCAGTAGGTTGTCACTGTGGGAGAGTGGACGTCGACTTGATCTAAGCTAAACCAATATAAATTTTGTGTGCAACATTCTCTTCCCTTAACTCTCTTTATTTAAGTTTGTTGCACACTTACAAGTTTTTTCAAAAGTGTGTTTTATCGTCGATTTGATCTACTAAGCGAAACCAATATCAAAAATTTTGACTTTGTTGCAACTTATTTTATTCTCTTCCTTTTAAACTTTCTTTATTTAAGTTTGTTGCACACTTACAAGTTTTTTCAAAAGTCTATTCTATCGCATAATAGATTTTGAACATCTGCTAAAAGTCTGAAGATTTGTTTATCAAACTCTGAACCTTATTCAAACTTTGCTTGCAACTTATTTTATTCCACATTTATTTGTCAAGATTTCTTTTAAACACCTATCCATACCCTCTAGGTGATCGTACTAGCGTCATCATTAATATCTCATAAGAATTTATATGCCGTGAATTTATGTTTTTGCCATTGTATTGCACAAAATTATTATTTTACAACCCCTCATCTCTCTAATACTTTTGCTCATCAAAGTTATTAATGGTTAAAGCATATAGTTGAAAATGAGTCGAAAGTGGCTAACTTCTTTTTTATTGGTCGGTGAAAGTGGCTAACTTGAGTGGGCAAAACTTGTGATAAAGTAGTGGTAAGAGTGGGGTTACGAGCGATGGAGAAAGGTGATTGAAATATGTAATAAATATCAATGACCTTGTAAAATATACATGAGCCTCATGAATAGATTTAGTTAAAGTTTTTGTGTTCTAAAGGTACTTTGGACATTTTCAATGTAATCATGCCACCCCACCCGTGGCACTAGCCTAATATTCATCAATTTAGTGAAATTTTTTTATTGTGTTTATTTAGATTGGGAGAGATAAAAAATTCTTGGGAATACCATAGTGGCATAGTGGAATTGTAGTGGATTTAGTTTTATTAAAGTATATAGGAACCGAAGCAATCTGAGTTTTTTTCCATGTGAAGTTTTCGTTTGAGTGTAAAATACAAGGACTCGAATTTGGTATTTTTCCGATCTTCCTAACTCCAGCATCCTTTTTCTCTTTCGTTAGTCTCGTCTCGTCTCGTCTATCAAACATGTATAGGTGACTTTCTTCGGATTGTTCCATCTAAACATGTGACGGACAAGACAACAGGGAATTTATAGTGAATAGGTCCCCTACGGCTCTGTGGTGGAAACTATTTCCCCACTTTTTGGCAAATAACCTTTTCGAAAATTCTCTCCACGAATCAAATGAAATCCAGTCAAGCAGCTCAAGCCCAAATTATTTAAATGCAAACTACTCAATCCAACATAATACCTAATCTAAAGAGACAGAAGACGTGCAATCAACAGACTCCCAATCCTCAACTCACACATTCACATCCACAAATACCACATCACAACATACCCCACTTGGGCATCTTGCTGTAACCTTATTCACCCACTATCCATACATAAAATCCCAAAAAAAAAAAAAAAAGATTCTAAAATATAAAAATAAGAGGGTAATTCTAGACTTCTAGTCCAGTCTAGGGTACAATCATATGATGAAACTTCCAAGAGCTTAATCATCTGCTAATCACACTCAAAACCCAAGATTCCACCCAACACATCGAGAAGCTGCAGATGTGCGGTGAGCTGAGGGTAATGGCCATCCGCGTCGATCATCTCGACCGTCGTTCTCCCCTGGATTTTGTCGCGCATGTAATGGGCGACCGAGTTCGGCGCCGCGACGTCGTTCGTGGTCTGAATTATAGTGCACGGGGTCGTCACTCTCCCGAGGATCTCTCTGTGGTCGGATAGGAAAACTATCCTGGCTAAGGGAAGTGCGATTTCAGGCCTCATCCTTCTCAAGCACTTGGTGAGCACCTCGACCGAGAGGAGTCGCCCGGACCCACCCCAGAGAAGCAAAGTTGGCTGCCCATCCGTAGTAATCGGACTCTATGCTCGATAGGATTTGATCAATCTGCGCGGTCCCAAATCCGCCCTCGTAGCCGTCCGTGTTTAAGTACCTAATGAAGGCAAGAAAAAGTAAGACACTGCAAGAACATCACCTTCGGCGTTTATGCTATAAACGGGATTGAAGTTTTAGACAGGATTAGTGTCGTCCCCAGCTGTCCAAGCTACGGATCTCTTTGTCATCTGCCATCCATATATAGCGAGAAAAGAGTAAAGAGGACAAAAAAGACAAAAAAAAATAAATAAGTTTTAAATAAATACAACGACAAATTTAGAATATCGAACCATTCTTTTGAGTCCCACTCATCTCATTCGTGATGGGCCCTAAAGCATTAAATAACCCCAAACAGTAACTTTATCTATTTAATTCTTGTATAGGGAAAATCAAGTATGAAAAGCCTTTATGATTTTTGTTTCAAGCGCCGCTCATTTCGCGAAAAAAAAATGAATGATTTCAAAATTATTTTTTAAAATGATTACATAATGAACCAATAAGTACTTAATTCATTTTTTTTTCAACAGTCAAGGTAGTGTGCGAGCAAACGGTATACCATCATATCAAATATTTTTAATGTCCTCTAGTAAACATAAATGTCTCAAATACTTACAGAACTCACAACTAAACTATAATAAGCTTAAGAATTATTTCTTTCCTGTAATTTTATCCATTGATTTTGACCTAATTGGTCCAAACCATCAATCATTCGAGCCGAACCAATAGTTTTTATCCATGACAGATCTCAAAATTGTGTTTCTTGAACACTCCCTTCTTAATAGTGGAGGTGCCATGGAATTATCTTCTCTTTAATCTATCTTTAAGCTTCGTGGATGAGAATACATGGAATACCCCTCCTATGATCCTAACTAAGATTATGTTCCATTTAGAAATTAGAATGCGTTTGTTTAGTGAAAAACGAATGGTTTATGAAATATTTTCTTAAAAATAATAACTTATGTTGCTAGAAATAATTAGTTAATAAAAAATATTTTCATTACTAACAATAATTTATGTTTGAATAAATTCATAGATGATGAAAATATTTTTCATTTATTCATTTTTATAAATAATATAAATGATTATTTTAAAAAAATATTTTTCAAATAATTTGTTTTTCGCAATATAAATAGAGCCATAATTCATATCTTTTGCGGTAGACCATACTAGAACTTTGTCGGTGAAAAGAAAGCGCTTTTGAACCTCCTAGCTTCCTTATTCACATCCTTAACATAAACAAACTTAAGGAAAACTATACATCTACAACTATGGACTTTACAAGTAAAGGGACAAACCCATGAGGGGAAAGTCTTTTTTATTTTATTTTATTATCATTTAATATTATAATATATTAAAGATGTCTTCTTCTTCTTTTTTTACCATTAGGAAAACACGCTGGCCAAAAAATTCTTTTAGCTCTACCGATGAGACATATGATGAGGCCTGCCAAATCGAACAAAACCCAAAAGAGGCAAGACTGAAATTAATACCTTCCTTGGAGAGACCAAAACGTAGTAAACCAAAAAAAAAAAAGAAAAAAAAAAAAGAAGTGCTGATTCAAATAACAAACTGCATGAGAAATTGAGCTTTCTTCTTCCTTTCTCTTTTGGGTGGGAGAAATATGTTGAGTTACTTACCTAGGAGAAGCAGCAAGGAGTATGAGGCGCTTGAAGAGGTCAGGCCTCTTCACAGAGGCAATGCAACCGATTATGCCGGACATGGAGTGGCCGACGAAGACTGTGGACTTGAGGTCGAGCTCATCGAGAAGAGAGATCAGATCACAGGCGAAACCTTCGTAGGACGAGTGCTTCACAGGGTCGAACAGACCTTCTTGCTCATTGACAGCTCCCGAGAAGCCCCAGTCGAAGGTGAGGACCCTGAAATGCTGAGACAAGTGAGGGAGGATCTTGTCCCACACGGTCTGGTCTCCTCCGAAACCGTGAGCGAGAACGACTGTCTCGGTGCCGGAGCCGGTGAGCTTCGCGTTCAGAGGGGTCGAGAGGCCCTTCTCTAGCATCGCCATTTTTTTTTGTGGGAAGAAGGAGGACGAGGACAAGGGGAGAGAGAGAGAGAGAGAGAGACCAGGGTGAGGGGGACGAGTGATGGCGTGTAGAAGGAGATATTAACCATGACAATAATTGAGCATGACTGGTTACTGTTCAAAAAAGAAATTTATGTTCGAGGAGCCTCGCGTGTCTCACGAGGTTTTGGTCGAGATATTAATAGGGTAATGTTTTTCTCCAACTTCCTTCCCTATTGAACTTTTTCTTCTTCTTCTTCTTCTTCTTCTTTTTGCAGAATAACATCACTTATTGCTTTGTAAACAAAGAATACATGAGAGTATGACTCAAGGTGGAAACAAGGACGACAAAAAAAAAGGTAGATTAGACACCCAATTCAAAGGAAAAGCCCCCTCCCCTCCCCTCCCGAATTTTTTACCCCTCTCCCTCTCGGGGTGAGTAGTAACCCAATAGCAATCCGCTATTAATTTTACTAGAATAAATTTATTTAAGTTCTCATCTAAGGCAAGTTCATTATCTGCATCCCACCAATCAAGGGAGAATTACCAAAAGAAGTCTTAAACATATTTCAATTGTGCCAATGCAGTCCTAATTTTTTTTTTTTTTTTGGTCAATTTAGTCTAAACATTTTATAATTGTGCCGATTCAATCCATCTGGCCAAAATTGGCCAGCCACTGGCGAGGCTTGCCCCCACCGACCACTAGCAAAGGCAAGCCTCGCCGACCAATGGCGAGGTCAACCCTCGCCTTGGCTGGGCGAGGCTGAGCCTCACTAGATCTAGCGATGACAGCCTCGCTAACCACTGACGAGGTCGACCTCGCCTTGGCCAGCGAGGCGAGGTCTCACCCAGCCAAGGCGAGGCTCGCCCTTGCCAGTGGCCGACAAGGCTGCCGTCGCCAAATCTAGCAAGGCTCAGCCTCGCCCAGCCAAGGCAAGGCTGCTATCACCAAATCTAGCGAGGCTTAGCCTCGCCCAGCCAAGGCAAGGCTGCTGTCACCAAATCTAGCGAGGCTCAGCCTCGCCCATCCATGGCGAGGTCGAGCCTCGCTATCCTTGGGCAAGGAGCCTCGCTAGATGTGGCGACGGCGGCCTCGCCGTCGCTGGGTGAGGCTCGCCTTCGCTAGTGGCTGGCAAGGTCCTCGCCTCTAGCTAGTCGGCCGGCCGGAGGAGGACCGAGAAGGTGGGGAAAAAAAAAAGAAAAAAAGAAAAAAATAAAAAAATATATAAAAAATTCAAAAATAAAAAAAAATTCAAAAATTCAAAAATTTGAAAAAAAAATTTAAAAATTGCCACATCGGTGTTCGGCGGCTAGCTGTCCCCGGTCGGCCAATTTTGGTCGGATGGACTGAATTGGCAAAATTATAAAAGGTCTATGACTAAATTGACAAAAAAAAAAAAACTTAGGACTAAATTGACACAATTGCAATAGGTTTATGATTTTTTTGGTAATTCTCCCTAAATATACTATTAAACAAAATTCTTAACATATATATACTTTGTCGGAGTCTCTTGCGTTGAAGAAGTATCCCATTTATTTACAAGTCTAACAAATACGAAATGAGCCGTAAGTAATTAAGATCCATTATTTATAAGATTCTCTAACAAGCTCTTGCAAATATGGTTTCTTGTTGAGAGCTTTTTGTGTCTTGCCGAAGCCAGGCAGTATTGGGAAGACCCGGATGCCCTTGTCGACAATGGGAACTTAAAAGAATGAGAGAGAAGAAGAAAAGCAAAAAGAAAGAAAAAAATTGAATTATCCATGGCTAATTACAGAAGAAGGGAAATATTTTCAAGATATTATCGTCATTCGACGATATTTATACGGTGGCTACTACTTTTCTCATATCATGAGGTTGTTTGACTATTGATTACTTACTAATTAAACCCCCCCATCCAATACGGTGGATCCTTCCCATTTTGATCATATTGAGTGAACTCAATTTCATACAAATTAGCGATTCTTTGAAAGTGCTCTAGTAGGAAATGTTAATGATGAGGGTCGAATATGGGACCTCTCGCCCAGGCGCCTAACTATCCACAACAACCCCAGAGCAATTCATGCGGTAATCACTTATTCATGCACAATGAGGGGAACATTTCTTAACATCTAAAATGCAACCGTGTAGATAATTTGACGCAGTGCGTGGAAATTGCATTTTATCGTTAAATAGAGCATAAAGCAAAGAATTTTACTAAAACCCACTTCAAAAAAAAAAAATCCATTAAGTCAAATGATTAATATATGATCTCCTGCCTTATTTAACTTAGCGATTTAGTAGATTAATACATGATACCTGGCATCGATCTAGAAATTAACTCAAAAAAGGGAAAGTCACGGGTCATGACTCAGGGATTTGAGGACATAAAAGGCCCATTTTGTCCTTTTGCGAAGCGTATTGACGTTTAACAATCCCCCAAGATACGTCCAAGATCTGCCTTTTTCTGGTTTACTATAAATAAATGTACCTAACTCTGCCAATTTAATTTAAAAATGCCGCCAAGATAATCTAATATTGCAAATAATTTAATTATTGCTGAATTTAGAATATTCACACTAGGAAAACGACACTATCAAAATCAGCAATGGACCTTGTCTTCCGAAAGGGAATATTCAGGCCTTGGTAGTCTCTTGTGAACACAAGTTGCATCCGTCTCGAGCTTATCCATCTAATTTTATGATACATCGATACCAAGATTTCATTTTATGAATATACCCCATTATGTCACCATCCTCTTTCGCAAACCACTAGTTTTGGTGCCCCAGTTTTTCAGGAGTTGATTTATGTGGTCTTTCTCCATCTCGTGAGCAATTTTTCTGTCTGTTGATTAAAGGAGAATGGATTAAAGGAGATCAGAATATTTTTTTTGCTCTTTTTAAAGATGAAAAGAGAAAGGGAAAATTGTTTGTAAATAATTGACTTATTATATAAGAGGCGATTCAATCTCAAACTTTTTAATTTTAGTTAAATTAGTCTTAAATTTTTCAACGATTTTCTAATATAGTCCTTTCAGCGATGGTCCAGTTACGTCGGTTGTCCTATGTGACATGACCATCGCTAACATGGATTTTTTTTTATTTTTATGATATTTTTCTCTTTTTTGCCTTTTCTTTCTTTTCATTTCCCTTTTTTCTATAGGTTGTCGCAGCCCTCACCCCATGCCCTTGGTAGCCATAGTGAGAGCATCACAATCCTCTCTCTACAAGTCCTCGTTATAGCTAGCGATCTTTGTCCACCATTGCCAAGGCTTTGATGATGGGCGAAGGGAAATAGAAAAAAAAAACAAAAAAGAAAGAAAATAAAGAAAAAGGAGGAAAAAAGGAAAATTTTGGAAATTTTAAAAATTTGCAAAAATGATCCACTCCAGCGCTAATTGTTCATGGAAATTTTAAACCTAGAGATGATGCAACTTGGAATGTTATCGATGCATGTATTCTTGGTTAGATGTTAAATTCTATGGAGAATAATAATATAGTCGATCTAGTAGCTCATATTGATATAGTCAGAGAACTGTGGAAGTATTTAAACGTATTATATTCTGGCCAAAATAACTTGTACACGAATACATGAGCTATCACTGGAGTTCAATCAATTTGAAAGGGAGGGACGTTCTATTACAC
Organism: Eucalyptus decipiens; assembly: GCA_014182575.1. Classification (NCBI taxonomy): domain Eukaryota; kingdom Viridiplantae; phylum Streptophyta; class Magnoliopsida; order Myrtales; family Myrtaceae; genus Eucalyptus; species Eucalyptus decipiens. Next base: position 13,858,654 of record CM024611.1, on the reverse strand, counting down.
AGTACTTAAGAGAATGTATGATGAGTTGAATGATGTTCTCCCTATTTCAGCCAATGTTCAACAAATGCAACTTAAGAGAGAACGATTATTTGTAATAGGATTCCTAAGAAGCCATGGTCCAAAATATGAAACTATTAGGTCTCAGATTCTTGGATAAGAAACTATTGCATCACTCATAGAGATGTTTGCTTGGATTCTTCAAGTATTTCATAAATCTTCTTAGGATACTACACCTATGATAAATAGTGCAGCTCTTGTGTCCTAAACTTGAATGGGTAGTGGTTATAGGTGTGATAAAGGAAATCGTGGAGGATATAATAGACATCGTGGCTAAAGGGGAGGTTAAGGCGTAGGAACAAAGAGAAGCCAAAGTCAATAGCATCTTTATGGACAATCCCACTTACCGATAAGTTAGGGGCCACACAAACTTGTCATTACTATGGCAAACCTAGTCATATTCAGAAATTTTATTACAAGTTACATGGTAAACCAAGGTAGCAACACTAGTTTGCAAATACAACTTCTAGTACTAACTCTCCTCTACAGTCTTTTGAAGGCAAGGTAGTAGTTATGCCTAATGAGAAATTTGCTTGGTATAACTAGTTTAAGATTTCACGGCCGGCTTCTTCCACTCCTATTTTGGTACAAACTAGTAATGCTACTACATGCTTTTTAGCTACTTCTAATCCATTGCTATTTATAACCAGTTAGGTCTTTTGGGTATATTTTCCTCTCTTACTCCATCTCTATCCATAGTTACTGTAGCCAATGAATCATCGACACATGTTAAGTGAATTGGCGTGGTTCATCTAACTCCTTCATTGCCATTATCCTTAGCATTTTTCTCCCGCAATTTTTAAATCATGTTAATTCGTAAATTAATTTTTTTTTTTAAACTTTTAGTGTTTAGTAACATTCTATCCTGATTGTTGTATTTTCAAGGATCTAGCTACAAAGGAGATGATTGGTAGATGATGTGAGGTAGGTGGTTATGTGTACTTAAACTATTCATTAGCTAACCCTCCTCTTGTATCTGATCTAGGTGTCCCCATTGCACATTACAAAGGTACATGTACTCAACATTCTATTGCAAACTTTGTTTCACACTCTTCTGTGTCTCTTGCTTTTTAGTCTTTTTCATCTATTATTAAACAATATCCTATCTCCAAGTTTGTAGCTGAGGCATTATAAAGTTTTTATTGGAAAATAGTGATGGAAGAAGAATTGAAGGCTCTTTAGGTTAATTAAACTTGGTACTTCGTACCCCTTCCTTTAGGCAAAGCTACTATTGGTTGTCAAAGGGTATATGTTGTAAAAGTCAATCCCAATGGTTTCTTGCTTGTTTAAAAGTAAGACTTGTTGTCAAAGGATATACTTAGGTGTATGGGGTTGACTATCTTGATACATTTTCTTCTGTTGCCTAACTTATTATTATTATTATTATTATTATTATTATTATTATTATTATTATTATTATTATTATTATTATTATTATTATTATTATTATTATTATTATTTTATTATTTTGATCTCTCCCCTGTCACATATAATTACCTTTTTTTCAACTTGATGTCAAAGATGCTTTTTTTTTCATGGTACTCTTCATGAAGAAGTTTATATGGAGCAACCTCCAAAGTTTGTTGCTAGGAGGGAGTCTTGAGGATTGGTTTGTAAATTTAAAAAAAAAAAAAAAAAATCTTTATATAGTTTGAAGCAATCCCTATGGGCGTGGTTTCTAACATTTTCTAAGGTTTTCTTTCTTTTGGACTATCTAGATGTGGAAATGATCATTCTTTCCTTGGTAGGGGAGGCAAACTATTATTGATTGTGTATGTTGATGATATTATCATCATGGGAGATGACTCAAAACCTATCTTTAGTAATAGTTTCAAACTAAAGAATTAGGAAAGTTGAAGTATTTCCTAGGAATTGAGGTGGCATAGTCACCAAAAGGTATTATTCTATCACAGAGAAAATATGTCTTAGATTTGCTCACTGAGACAAGTAGGTTGGGATGAAAGCCTCTTGATTCACCCATGGAGCAAGGGGTTAAACTGGTTGGTGAGGGAGGAGAGATCCTTGATAATCCTTAGAGATATAGAAGATTGGTACATAAGCTTAATTATCTCACAATTATTTGACTAGGCTTTGCCTTTCCAATTAATATGGTAAGTCAATTTTTGTTTTCCCTCCTACATTTCACTAGTATGCAGTTGTTCATGTTTCAAGATACTTGAAGAAGGCTCCAAGGAATGAAATTGTTTACCACCCATGGCCATAGTAGGGTTGAAGGATTCTCTTATGCTAATTGGGTAGGGTCTCCAGATGATAGGAGATCAACACTGAATATTGGACCTTGGTTGGAGGAAATCCGGTATCATGAAAGAGTAAGAAACATAGGGTTGTTACCTGCTCCAATATTGAGTCAAAAATATATACCCATGGTACTAGTGACATGTGAATTGGTGTAGATTTGGTAGTTATTGACTTCGTTAGGCTTTAAAGTTTTAGTGCCCATGACTCTATGGTGTGATAATAAAGTTGCAATGCATATAGCCTTCAATCTTGTGTTTCATGAGGGAACAAGAGACATTGAGATTGATTGTTAATTTATTCGAAAGAAGTTGCAGAGTGAAGCGATCCTTCCTAATCATATTGAACAAGTGAACAACTTGTAGACATCTTTACTAAATCACAGAGTAATAAGAGGATAGAACATATTCGTAACAAGTCAGGCATGATTAATATTTATGGTCCAACTTGAGGGGAAGTGTTAAGTATGAAGGGTAAAGTGGTCTTTGGGACCTTTCGGACTTATTTTGATGTATACGTATTAAACTTTATTGAAAAATATAATAATTAATTCCTCACACACGCGTTTTTGTTAATGGGCGAGCCTAGGCTATAATTTTAGCTTGATTCAAGGGCCTGTCGATTGATCATTTCTACTAATCATATTATGTTTGGAGGTTTATTTAGATTGGGAGAGATAAGAATTTCTTGGGAATATCATAGTGGCATAGAGGATTTAGTTTTATTGAGGTACACAAGAATCGAAGCTTTTTTCCACGTGAAATTTCTGTTTGAGATCACAAAATGGTAGATTCTTAGAAATGAAGGATGCAAAAAAGAATCAAATGTAAAATATGATGACTCAAATTTGGTATTTTTCCTATCTTCGTATCACTAACATCCTTTGTCTCTTTCATTAGTCCCATCTATCATACGTGTCTAGGTGAATTTCTTTGAATAGTTGCATTTGAACATGTGATAGACAAGACAACGAGGACTTTAAAGGGCCCATAACTTTGTGATGGAAATTATTTCCCTACCTTTTTGCAAATAACCTTTTCAAAAATTCTCTCCTCGAAATCAAATAAAATCCAATCAAACAGCTCAATCCCAAACAATTTAAATGCAAACTACTCAATCCAACCATAATAACTAATCTAAAGAGACAAACGACATGCGATCAACAAACCCCGACCCTCATCTGACACATTCACATTCACATCCACATCCACAAATACCACGTCACAACATACCCCACCTTGGCATTTTGCTTTGACTTTCACCTACTATTTATACATAAAATCATCCCCCCCCAAAAAAAAAAAAAAAGAGTCTCAAGGATAAAAGAAAGAAGGTAATTCTAGTCCAGTCTAGGGTATAATTATATAATCAAACACTTAAGAGCTTAATTATCTGCTAATCATACTCAAACCTCAAGATTCCACCCAACACATCAAGAAGCTGCAGATGTGCAGTGAGCTGAGGGAAATGGCCATCGGCTTCAATCATCTCAACCGTTGATTTCCCTTGGATTTTGTCACGCATGTAATGGGCGACCGAGTTCGGCACAACAACGTCGTTCGTGGTCTGAATTATAGTGCACGGGGTCGTCACTCTCCCAAGGACCTCTCTATGGTCGGACAAGAAAACCGTCCTGGCTAAGGAAAGCGCGACTTCAGGCCTCATCCTTCTCAAGCACCCGGTGAACATCTCCACCGAGAGGGCATCATGCGGATGCACCACTAGAGAAGCAAAGTTGGGTGCCCATTCATTGTAGTCAGACTCTATGCTCAATAGGATTTGATCAATCTGAGCGGCCCCAAATCCCCCCTCATAGCCGTCCATGTTTAAGTACCTAATGAAGGCATGAAAAAGTAAGACAATGCAAGAACATCACCTTCAGCGTTTATGCTAATGAGGACCGAAGGGTGCTTGGTTTGAAGTTTTAGACAATTTAAAAGGGAATTAGTGTCGTCGGCAGCTGTCCAAACTATGGATGGTTTTATCATCTGCCATCCATATGAAAAGCGAGTAGAGAGCGAAGAGGACACAAAAATAAAAATAAAAATAAAAATATATGGATTTTAAATAAATACAACGAAAAATTAAGAATCATCGAAAGATATCTATGTGTCCACTCATCTCACTCGTGATGGGTCCTAAAACATTAAATACACCAAAGAGAAAGTGATTTAGGCTCCACTCTTTTACAAAAATAAATTATATAAGAAATCAATAAGTACTTAATGATTTTTTTTTTCGATGGTTAAGGTAGTGTGCGAGCAAACAGTACACCACCATAGAGGATCTAAGAACCAAGGTCATATGTTAGTTATAACAAATCCTGGTGATGGGAATTAGTAGCAAAACTTTCTCTATTTAACATTAATGTCTCAAATACTAATAGTACTCATAACTGAACTCTAATAAGTAGGGGTGTGCAAAATATCTGGGAACCGCCTCGGAGACCGCCCGGACCGGACCGAACCGGCGGTTCTTGAGGGAACCGGCGGTTCTTGAGAACCGATGGGTATCGGTCCGGTTCCGGTTCCATGGGCGGATCCGCCCACCCAGACCGGATCGGAACCTTTTTAATATTAAAAAAAAAATTACTAAAAGAAACCCGAGATTGGATCTCATCTTCTCACTCCCTTCGTTTTCGGTTCTCTCTCTCTTTGTCTCTTCCTTGGTTCCTCCTGATTCTATCGCCATTTCGATTCCTCCTCTAGCGTCAACGCCGCCGCCACCGCTCCTCCGCTACTGTTGTTCCCCCCCTCGCGTCGGCCGCCACTCGCCATAGTCGCGGAAAATTGTTTCGCAACCGTTCTATGTTGAAAACCCGACCATAGACCTTCTCCCCTCCTTCCCAACTCATAGACCCGATCGTTCTATGTTGAAAACCAAAATTATTTCGCGTCAAGATCGGTTCCATGGATCCACCCGGGAACCGAACCGCCGGTGTGGATCCATGCAACAAACGGGTGGATCCCGGTTTCAATTTTTCGGAACCGGTCCTTAGCGGGCGGTTCCCGGTTCTAGGTCGGGAACCGCCCGCCCGGACCATGCACTCCCCTACTAATAAGCCTAAGATGTATTCCTTTAGTATCTTTTTACCCGTTCAATTTTCACGTAATTGGTCCAAACCATCAATCATTCGAGCCAAATCAATCGTTTTCATCTATGGCAGATATCAAAACTATAGGTTTTCAATACTCCCTTGTTAGTAAAAAGGGCAACAAAAAATTTCGACGTTGCATAAAGGAATTATCTTCACTTTAACCTATCTTTAAGTTCTGTAGATGAGAATATACGGAAAATCCCTTCTCCGACCCCAGCTAAGATTGTCTTTCATTTAGGATGTGTTTATTTTATGAAAAATAAACAATTCAATAAAAAAGAGTTTTCATTACCAACAACAACTTATGTCTAAATATCTTTACAACTGGTGAAAATATTTTTTATTCATTCATTTTTATAAACAATATAGACCATCGTTTTTAGAAAAATATTTTTCAAATCAATCATTTTCTGTGAAATAAACGGAACCATTAATTCATATGTTTTTGTGGGTAAACCATACTAGAACTTCGTCATGGTGAAAAGAGTCTTTTTGAACAATTTAACTTCCTTATTCACAGGCTCATCATAAACAAACTTAAGGAAAACTAAACATCCACAACTATGGAATTAGCAACTAAAGGGACAAACACACGAGGGGAAAAGTCTTTTTCTTTTTTTTTTTAATCATTTAATATTAGAATATATTAAAAATGTCGTTTTCCAATTTTACACATTAGTAAACGCACTGACCAATAATAATTGCTTGCTCTACTAATGAGACATTTATTCAGGCCTGCCAAATCGAACAACACCCACAAGCGGCAAGAACTGGACCATCTTTGAAGAGATGAAAACGTGGTAAACCGAAACAAATAAGAAGTGCTGATTCAATTGAACAAACTGCAAGAGAAACTAAACATTGTCCTGCCTTTTTTCTTGGGGTGGGAGAAATATGTTTTGAGTTACTTACCTAGGAGAAGCACCAAGGAGTATGAGGCGCTCGAAGAGGTCAGGCCTCTTCACAGAGGCAATGCAACCAATCATGCCGGACATGGAGTGGCCGACGAAGACTGTAGACTTGAGATCGAGTTCATCGAGGAGAGAGATCAGATCACAGGCGAAACCTTCGTAGGACGAGTGCTTCACAGGGTCGAAGAGACCTACTTGCTCCTTGACAGCTCCCGAGAAGCCCCAGTCAAAGACGAGGACCCTGAAATGCTGGGACAAGACAGGGAGGATCTTGTCCCACATGTCTGGTCTGCTCCGAAACCGTGAGCAAGAACCACCGTCTCGGTGCCCGAGCCGGTGAGCTTCGCGTTCAGGGGGATCGAGAGGCCCTTATCTAGCATCATTTTTCGTGGGAAGAAGGGAGAACAAGGACAAGAAAGAGAGAGAGAGAGAGAGAGACGAGTGATGGTGCGTAGGGAAAATAGAGTGATTAGGGCACTATTTATAGGAAAGAAGAGAAAAAATATTATTAAAATAATTGAGCATGACTGGTTACTGTTCAAATGATAAAGTCTTGGTCGGAGGAGCGTGTTTCATGAGGTTTGCTTGAGTTGAAAAGTTTACAAGTTTCGTTTAAAAAAAAAAAAATTGTCCAAAAAATTGTCCATGTTTCCGTATTGAGTTTCTTCTTCTTCTTCTTCTTCTTCTTCTTCTTCTTCTTCTTCTTCTTCTTTTTTTTTTTTGGCCAAAATACCATTGCTTATTGCTTCACCAACAAAACATGAGAGTATACTCAAAGTGGAAACAACGATGACAAGAAGAAAGGTGAATTAGATACTCAATTTAAAGAGGAGACTTTTCCCCCCCGGTGAGTAGTAACCTAATTAGTAATTCACTGTTAATTTAATTTTACTAGAGTTGATTTTATTAAAGTTCTCATTTGAATGAAGTTTATAACTTGCAATCCACCAATCAAATATATAATGAGGAGAAAACAGCCTTTAAAGATATAAAGACTATCATAATTAATTATAAAGTAACTTTGACAAACTCAAATATCTAATTTTCGCAAGTATTTACTCAAAGTTTGTAATGTCATTTGATAAGTGAATCTAATGAGATTTACTTCGCGTCATTACTCTCATCATGAGTGTGGTTGATATTATTAATCTATATGTATAATAGAAATATATAATGAATTGTAAAGATAGACGTTGAGAAAGGGAAAGAAGGGAAAGCTACGTCCATTTGAAGAGAGACTTCCAGGGGATATTTATTTCCACATGTCCCGTCTGACATTTAAAGAAAGGACAATCGAGAGCTTTCTAGTGGTAGTCAGTTCAATGTTTCAACTTTTTGCATTTAAGAAGCCCAATAAAGTTGGTCTTCTTGGCCATCTTAGAACGGACATGACAATTATTTTTGGAACAGTTCCTAGAATAATTTCTAAGCAAAAATAATAATTTGATAACGATATAAAATTTCTACTCTAAAAATAGGAATTCGTTTGATAACGACACAAAATTTATTCCTTTCGAACGGTGGTGGACCGACGGATAGCGGTGACGGATGGTGGCGGTAGCAGCCGAAGGCCGGCGACCGACGGTGGCAGCGACCGGTGGCGACCGGCGACCGGCGGTGGCGGCAACAAATGAAGGACCGATTGACAAACAATGAGAAAATTTTTTATTTCTCATTTATGTTTTAGAAATAGAAAAATAGAAAATTTCTACTTCTTATTGCTTTATTCCAAACTTATTTACGGAATAGAAATATATTAGAAATAGAAAAATGGAATAAGTTTATCAAACGAATTTTATTTCGAAGCAGTGCGGAATAAAAAATTATTTCTGGAACAATAATAGGCAGTTGTCATGCACCCCTTAGCATTCTCACTTTTGGTAATTAATGAAAAATGGTGATAATTCAAGCTCCAATTCTCGATGAAGTCTTAAAAGCTTCCAATCATCCATTACCCACCGATTAAAGAAAGGTATACCTACTTTTTGAAGTTTGAAACTATACATTCACTTAATATCCAACATTATAAATTTTCAAATATATGTAATAGGATTAAAAGCCACTGTAGTGGTTCATTTATTCTCTAAAAATGAACTATTTTAAAAATACTTTCCGAAAATTAATTTTTTATCTCATGAAATGAATAATCATTGAGAAAAGTTCTTTCATCGATAATAGTATATGTTTAAAAATTTTAGTTGATGAGGAGAATAGTTTTCATTTATCTATTTTTGTAAGCGATTTAAGCAATAATTTTTAGAATTTTTATTTTAGATTATTCATTTTTCGCAACATAAACGCATCCTAAAATTTGTGAACCTCAATTTTTCTGAAATTGTTTCCTTCCTTCTTTTTCTAATATCTTTTGGTGAAATACCAAGATGAATTTTATGAGACCCACTTTTCAATTATGTTCATGTATAAGGAGAAGCGCCTTTTTTTTTTTCTTTTGGTGATAGTTATGTGAAGATGCCAATTGGAATGGGCATTTTCAATTGCTTAAAGGGAGAATCCTTGCATGGACTAAAATTAAAGATGTGAAAAAGGGAGAAAATCTCGCAGCCGAGCATGCATGCACGTGATTGCGTGCACTAAACGATGCTAAAAGGAACACAACCGCAATTCATCGCCAACAGTTGCGAACATTTAATGAGGTTGACTATAGTGTCCAAATTGAGGACCACAAATTAGTATGCTGCATATAATCCCCCACAAAGATAAATTGCGTTGAATTATAGGTGTTGTGGCTATGATTTCTTGAACCCAATGGAAAAAAAATATCGTACTGTATAATGCTCAAAAAGTACTTGATAAGTGTATCCATCAAGATAAAACTCCAACGTCCAAAGTAATAACTATATATGCCAAAAAAAGTCAATGCCTTCAAAATTGAAATTAGTAATATTATCCGTGAACGTATTGAGCAATATAATAGAGAAGTAAAGATTGTCAATACCGTACCGTATTGCAAGTAGGCGACAGCATTACTCGTATTTATGGTCTTGATGAAGTAATGGCGGGTGAATTAGTAGAATTTAAAGAGGGTCCCATTGATTACTCAATGAGTGACATAATTGTACTACTACACAAAAATTCTTAACGTATATTACTTTATTGGGGCGATGATTCCCATGCTTTTGCATTGACCAAGTATCCCGTTTATTTACATAACGAGCCTTAAGTAAGTAAAACTCGTTATTCATGAGATTTTCTAATAAACTCTATTAGATGAATGCGTGATTTAATATTTAATTACTCTAACACGCTCTTGCATTAATTTTGTGACAATCGGCTCCACAATAATATGTCTTGCCAAAAGCAAGGCAATATCTGCACCAATGAGGGTCGAACTCAGGACCTCATGCCCAAGCGCCCAACTATTTGCATCAACCCAAGAGCAATTTGTGCAATAATTACTTATTCATGCCCAACGAGCAAAACATTTATTAAGATCTAAAATGCACCCGTACAAATAATTTGATGCCATGCATGGCAATTTACAATCCGTAGTAAAGAATTTTACTAAATTCATGAAAAGAATAAATTAACAAAAAAATCCATTAAGTCTAGTGATTAATATATGATACCTAACATCGATCTAGAAATTTTAAATTAGAAAGAAAAAGTCACGGGTCATGACTCAGGGATTTGATGACATAAAAGGCCCCGTTTGTCCTTTTGCGAAGCGTCGTGACTTTTAAGCAACCTCCGAGATACGTCCAAGATCTGCCTTTTTCCGGTTATTATAAATAAATGTACCTCTCTACCACCAACTTAATTTTTTTTTTTTTTAATAAAAAAGGCCACCAAGATAATCTAATATTGCAGATAATTTAATTATTGCGGAAATTAGAATATTCACGCTAGGAAAAGGACACTATCGAAATTAGCAATGGGCCTTGTATTCTGAAAGTGAAAATTCAGGCCTTGGTCACCGTCTTGTTAGAACATATGTCACATCTGTCTCGAGCTTATCCATCTAATTTTATCATACATCGAAATAGGAATATCATTTCGCGAATGTACATTGTTTTGTCGCTGTCCTCTTTCTCGGACCACTAGTTTTGGTGCCCCTACCTAGCAAATTTCTTCTCATCAACAATTTTTCATGTCCACCGGATTAAAAGAGATTGTGATTTCTTTTTAGATGAAAAGAGAAAGGGAAAATGGTTCAAAATGTCATCAACCGATTGCATAGCAGTCAATTCAATCCCCCTTTCAACAATTTTCTAATCTAGTCCTAACATTTCGATAGTTTTTTAATCTAGTCATTCCATCTAATTTTGGCTAAAAATAGGTGACATAGTGATCCAATCAATGCTAATCATCCTGCATGGTAGAAGCTGTGCTGACGTTGATGATTTTTGCAATTTTTCTGATTTTTTTCTCGTTTTAGCCTCTCTTTTTTCCCTTACTTTTTTCCTTTATAGGTCATTTTAGCTTTCGCTCGATGCCCTTCCTGACCAAAGTGAGGGCTTTGAGACCCTCACCCTGCAAGCCCTCATTATGGTTGGTGACCTCTACCAACCATTGCCGAGGCTCCAACGACTGTTGGAGGGAAATACAGAAAAAAAGGAAAAAATCTGGAAAATTTAGAAAAAAAAATTGCAAAAATTATCTACTTTAATGCTAATTGTGCCATGACATCTGCATTAGCAATTTATGGCCAAAACTAAATGAAATAATTATATTGACAAATCATCAAAAGATGTAATACTAAATTAGTCAAATTAAAATGTTTACGACTGAATTAGCTATAACACAATAGAAGACTTTTTGGAAAATTGTCAACATGTCAAATCAAAACCTATCACAAAGAAATAACGGAGTACAGAATCAAACATAGTTAAATATAGGATGTAATTCCCTTCCCATCCATGTTAAAAATGACATAATCAAATGCTTCAAGTACTTCAAATACTATTGGAGAATATAGTTTGATTCGGAAGTATTATGCTATATTAATCCTTGTGAATTAATGTCATAGTCATATTAGCCGTATCAAACATCCGATTACTTAATGAAGTGACTTAAATAATTTTAAATTTATGGATGGCAACTATCATGATGTCCGATTACTAGAGCCGCTCATACTTGCATATCAAGCATATATACTATTTTAATTATTTTTAACTTGTGTACCATTATTATTTTTGTGTGTATAACTCAATATTGATAAGAAAACTTCCTTAGTTGACCGAAGGAAAGCATGCATATATTTTACGCAGCAGTTACGTCACATGATGGTGGTAATGTAATGCGATGGCAAATCACTATCGGTTCGTGTATTATGAATCTCTTTTTGCTTGGCATTGAGAGTGCTATGTGATGTATTTCACTTTTAAAGAAAGCATGCATATATTTTACGTAGCGATTACGTCACATGATGGTGGTAATGTAATGTGACGGCAAATCACTATCGGTTCGTGTATTATGAATCTCTTTTTGCTTGGCATTGAGAGTGCTATGTGATTTATTTCACTTTTAATTGGTCTTGTTACACCACATGTCACAGGCACATGATGTGACTGTCACATGAGATATCTCCTTTCAAAATTGAGGAGGAATTGGCATATGTGACTAATATTTGATTCAAATATTTTCTTAGAGACATGGCGCATGAGTGGAAAGTATCAACCAAGGCAATTCCCTTCTACAATTTCCGAGGGACTCTTGCCCTAGATCTCGAGGATTATATCCTCCTTCGTTCATGATGTTGGGAGGAAAGCGTGATAACGAATGGTGATTAGAATGTTCCCCAAATTATAATTTGCCCCCAACCATTTAGTTTCGTTGCCTTTCATGTCTCATATGAGATTTTGTTAGCTTTAAATGGTGTATATCGTCTGAGAGGTTTTTTGTACTCTCCCAATTACAACAGTCCAGTCAACTAAAGTTACGAAAATTGATTCAAGAGCAAAAAAGACTGTGTTTTGCAAGGACCGATGTGATCAGATCTTGAATGAAAAGAATCATTTTGCAAGAATAAGTTAGTGTGGACATCGTACGGTCCATGAAATTGGCTAGGGGGGAACTATGAACTACACCAAAATCTGTTCATCGAGGACCATAATTATCTACCTAGCTTGAATTGCACCTTCCCATCTCGTGCTTCATAACATGTGAAAAGACGAAGAGAAATATTTTGAATAATCGATAACTTCACGATTTTTTTCAGAAATTTCAGATATATTTTCAGACGTTTGTGATATACTCGATGTCCCCATCCTAATAACACTATAATCGTTGCGACAAGCTTAGTCAAACACAAATCTCACCATCCAAGGAACATATCAATCTTCACCAACATATTTTTTAAAATTTTTACATATAGTAAAGCTAAAGGGCCCCATGTCTAGAAGAGGGGACCGACGACAACATTGTCACATGACATCGAAGACCAGAGAAAAAGCTGTATTTTGGAACTTTCCGACTTTGTATTTTCGTGGAAAACAACAACGCCGTCGACCGGTCGTTCTTCGGCATTGTCTCGTTTGATAATATATGGAAATTAAAAAAAAAAAAAAAAAAAAAACAATGATAATCAACTCGTTGTCAGACAAATTGGCCTAAAGGGCCCACTGAATTGGAAAGAGGGAAAGGAAGGCATTATTACATAATTTCATTTACTCCTCTTTTTGGGATTGGAATTAGTTTAAATCCATCTTTGAAAAAAAAAAAAAAAAAAGATCAGCCCACCATCCGTAGTAACACGGGTGGGGATGCAAGTGTTACATATACAAGATTCGAGTCCCATACTCTATAAAGAGGCAAAGTAAAAATGAGAGAGAGGGGGAGGAAAATTAGAAATACAATCGAACCATTTGGAAATTTAGTTAAAATAAGCAATGCGCCAAACACAATTTTGGCTGAGGTTAGATGTGTCCTAGTCCCAAGTCGAGAGAAATAAATCATTCTGAATTCTGTGTGATGCTTTCAGTTGACACAAATGACACCTCATGGTTGGATCGAAAAGTTTAACTTAGTCTGATACGGAGAATCGACTCGCCCAAAAGGGACCGGAAGAAAGTTAGGCATGCAAAAGGGAGGGAATATCCAAAGAAGGTGCCATGACTTGCGGACCTAATCCATGAGAAGGTCAATTTGATGTCACGCTGGTCTCAGCACTTAGCTCAGCTTTTGTATCAATTTTGTCGTCCATAATTTTGGTTGGAATTTGTACTATGATCGCAAGCGAAGACAGGCCATTATACTTTCACCTGCTTGACAACGGATCCCATTTTGTGCTCAAAAATACATATTACGGCCCACATAGTAATTTGCTCAGCAAAAAAATATTAAAAATGTTTGTAAATTACAAATTACATATATACATACCCAGCGGTTTAACATTACTCTTTTGTAGTCCGGAGAGTTGTCTCCGACAACCGGGGCCTTTCTTTAAGGTCCTTAGCCTGGACAAGTTATTTTCACTATATGGGAACTTATTTTCACGTGGGATAACTCAATAAAATAATGAATTCTTACTCCTCAAACCGAAAAGATTTCTAAACACGTGAAAGAACTGCTAGTTACTCTCATTGGCTCAACTGACTTTTTGGTGGATTTCACTATCTATGGGGAAGTTGCTAACTACCAGTCACATTCAAAAAGGTATAGGTCAAAAGTCACATCTCTTAAAATGAGAGTTACCAACAAAATGGAATAGTCCTTTGTAAAGAAAATGTTGACTGATAAAATTCTAACATGGACATTTTACTAACTAAAGCGACAAAATCGCTCTAAGCTGGAGGTAAGAGGATTTATAGTTCAGAAACTAGAGGTCATTTGGTCAAATTTCATCAATTGGTGCGAATTGCACTGGATCAACACTATTGGCACGGCCTAAAAAGGTCTTTAACATAATCGATTCATAGAATTGTTCCACGATGTATCAAAATTAGAGCATTACCTTAACCACACGACACGAATGTATTAGTTGAACGGAGCTTGATTAGGGAGGTTATAGGAATGGTACGATCTTCAAACGCATCAATGAAACGTTTTCAAGATGGTATTTGCCAAATTGTCGAGCAACAAGCATTGAGTCAAGGTGGAGGTTGTCTTCACTTGTTTTCTAGATGGGCTGAAAGAATATAGAGAGGCGGGGCAAAGATTGTACCACCTACGTCTTGAATATTTATGGCTAATTTTTTTTTCCAACAACTGGGACAAAAGACTTGATTTTGGGATTTTCCATCAATAATTTGTGAAGTTTTCAAGAATTTTGTTGTGTAATCTAAAGATGGCGTTTTGGCCCTTTTAGGTCATGGGAGGGAATCCAAAATTCTCCTTAAAAACTTGTATAAGTTTGACTGGCTTGAGGTTCATTAAGTAAGACCCAAAAAAATCTAATTCGAGTAGCCATATTTCAAAATTATCCTTATTCTTTTTAAAAGATACATATGAATTATTCACATTTAGTCTGTACTAGAGAAAAACCGTGCAAATTGGATCAAGATCTTGTGTGTATCATCAAACGAGCCGAAGTGAATACCCCATTTTCGGTTTCGATTGCAATCAAAAAGTATATCAAGGATCTTGATGCTCAAATTTGGAATAGGATTGACCATTCCAAATCCGTCCTAATTCTATCTGGACTAAAAGGATGACGATCACTAAAGACTGGCTTGATCCAATGAATCTAATTAAGAGTCACATGTAGGGGTTGTCCTTTGTAAGCGTGTTTTTTACGCATCTCTTTATGGGGTGAGCTACCAACCTTATCCGGACGAGTGATTTTTTCATTTTCTCATCACAATTAATATCGATCATATCGAATATATCGCATTGGATTTATGATTTCATGTGGTCGTTGAATGAAAAACTTTTTGGCAATTTAATGCCCAGTATGGGGGGAATGTGTTGTTGTCCATGGTGGGTCGCAGCCTAGAAATTGCATGAGGGTCTAAGGTCCATCATGTCTGTTTTGCAGGTGTGCTCATTTAAATGACAGTTCCTGCCTAAATTTCTCGGTATATAAATGAACAAAATGTACGTATGGAGCAATATCCTACAACAATAGAATTCTCAACAATTCATTCAATTTCCAGGAAGTAGATGCATTCTTTTGGTTTCGTCTATTTCTCTAAGCATTTTTTTTTTTTTAAATTCGAGAGCAAGAATGTAGAGATTCAACTACCTTTTACCGCTTAAAACCTTAAATTCTCATACATTCTACTTTCAAGTAGGGCTTGTAATTTGGACACGAATTATTTGCACGATTTGAACACAACACAAGACCAAAAAGAAAAAATAAAAATAAAGAGACTTACGGAAAGGAAAAAGTATGAATAGTACCCAACACAATATGGTTACTTCATAAATTGACGTAAGATTTCATTGCAAGTTAATTATTTAGCTCATGTTACGACCAAAAAAAAAAATTAATTAGCTCATACAATCAAAACTACATGACCCGAATTACAAATTTAAATCATGACACGGTAATAGGAATCGTCAGTCCTATATCTACTTCCAGGGACGTGGAAATTGGTTGTATGATAGAGTATCATTCCGTTTCTTGAATTTTTTTTCTTAAAAGAAAAGAGGATATCGATCAGAACCGTGGATGGTAATGAATCAATCATCCAAAATATAAGGATCTATCAAATAGGGGACATTAAGCAAACTTACGAAATGCTCGTGGATCACCCCTCACATACCTAAGATTAAAGCTATATTTGTTTCCAAAAAAAAAAAAAAAAAATGAATGATTTGAATAATATTTTCTTAAAAATAGTAGCTGACCAATGGAAAATTTATTTATTATTAACTATCTAAATATTTTCATGGATAATAAAAATATTTTTTGTTCATTCATTTTGAATAATATTTTCTTAAAAATAGTAGTGACCAATGGAAAATTTATTTATTATTAACTATCTAAATATTTTCATGGATAATAAAAATATTTTTTGTTCATTCATTTTTATAAGCAATACAAGAAATTAGTTTTAGATTTTTTCAAATTATTTATTTTCCGTGAAAAAAATTAAGAGTAAAGCATGGAAATATATAAAATGGAGGAAAATAAGGATCTAGAAAGATTTGAACTTAAAACCCATGTTCTAATATCATTAAAGATTGTCCAATCTAATATAAATCTCATAAATAAGCGATGTGAAATACATTGATGTAGGAATATGCAACCTAAAAATTAAAGTATATGGAAGAAGATAAAATGTATATAAAAAGTATATAAACTCTGCAAACAGATGATATGGGATGTTTAAATACCCCTTCTCTAGTGCAAGTTGGATTAAGAAGGATGCATGGAATTTGATGACGAACAATGAGCCTCGCATGTGAAATAAATTGGAGCGAAACTTGAGAGCCATGAAATATTTTATGTGGCTATTGCCAAATATTTTAAACGAGTCATTAAATGAAGATATGATTTTAATATTTAAATATAACAATCTTGACTAGAGTGAGCAGCGTGGCGCCAATATAATATAGTCAAGGGATGAACATGTCGATTGACGACCTTGATCGCTCGTTTTTGCCTTTCTATTTTCTTCTTAAGGTTAGAATTAGATGTCATAATAGTCCAATGGAACAAATAATTCAAAGGCATAAATCCGGAATTTTCCCACCTGCCTATGGAGACTAGTCTCGTGACCAATAGCAAGAAATAACGTCTAGTGTCAATGGATTCTTCTAATGTGATGACACTGTTTTTATTAAATTTATAATGAGTTAGTTTTAATAAATTTATTTCGAAATAATGTTTTTTCCAAATATGTACGTTACAAGCAAAGAGATTAATCGGGATCAGTAGCTTCTCCCAGTTGGATGTTCCTGCGAAGCTAAGGCTACGCATGGTAACATTTTTGTTTTTTAGAATTTCTGTTTTTTTGTTCCCCGGAATAAAAAAAAAGAATAGAAACCCGTTTAGCAACGTCAAGTTGTTTTTCTATTTCGGGGAATAGAAAGTTAGCCCAGGAATAAATTTGGAGTAGAGACGAGAAACAAAAAAAAATTGATTATGTTCCCGAGAACAATTTCTAGATATAAGTCAATTTTTTTTTTCTTTTCATTTTATTCTTCTCTCTTGCTGCGGCCACCTTCAACCGCTCGGAGCCATCGATGGCCACCGCCGCCGATTGCTTTGCCGATGTCGCTAGTAACCGGCAGCCGATCGCCGACCGGTCACCGCCCGCCGCCACTGCCCGCTAACACCGCTGCCACCCGTTGCCGCTGGCCCGCCTGCCGCTGCACGACCGCCGGCCGCCGACTGTCACCGCCGACCGCCACCGCACAGCCCATCAGCCGCCAACGACCGTCGACCAGCGACTGGCGGTTGTGCAACGGCAGGCAAGCTAGCGGCGGCTGCGACGGCGAGTGGCGAGCAGTGAGTGGCGGCAGACGACGATCCATGAACAAGAATAAAAAACTAATAAGTACAAAAAAGAAATTGTTGCGTTACCAAACGCATTTCTATTCTTTTTCTATTCAAAGAGTAGAAATTTTGTGTAGTTACCAAACGGGTTTTTTTTACTTAGAAATTGTTCCCCGGAATAAAAATAGAAAAGAACTATTTATGAAAAAACTCTTCCCTAGCCAAGAAGCGTTGTCATGCGCGCCCTAAGTCCCCAACATCACATTCACATCAACTCATCGACTGATTTCCATTTCTTTTTCTCTTTTGCACAAGAGTCCAATTTGCCATAATTCAGATTGTAATAGACATATGATAAACCTCAAAAGAAGACATTGTTCCTTCATTTTAAGAAAACCCAACGAAAATGGCGACGTGCCCTTTAAATTACACGCCACCTCCCTTGTGACAATGATGCAGCATCTCCGTGATTGTCACAAACTTAAGAAAATACCAAAACTTATAAACCCGAGAGAGGAGGAAGGGGATGTGCATCGAAAAAGAAAATGTTATGTGTCAAACACGGTATCATCTATAAGAAGGAAAATTTGCATCTTTTGATTGTAATGTTAGATATTGGTCATTTTCGAAAGGGATGGATGTGGCCTACCACGGACCACTTTTTTGTTACAGTATTAGATACCTTGCAAGAAATTTGGTGCATTGGTCCTCGAACTGGTATGAAAAAAACAACTAAACTGTGATGAAAATGTCTCCCTTTTCACCCTAACCGACGAACAGGATAAAAGATCAGTTTGCGGGCTTGTCAAAAGAGATGAAGATGAGAATCGACGTGCTCCAACGCGATCTGCCCTCCGGACGATTGAAGAGCAACCGTGATCGCTTCACGACATGCCTCAAACAAATCTTGTCACCGTAAATGCCCAATGGCCCTGGCCCCCTCTTCCGCCAACATCTTTGATTTACAAAGTTCGAAACACGAATCACAACATTTTTTAAGGTATTAAGTGTGTAGAGATCGAAAATGTTTTCATTCTTAAAAACACCCCCTGCCTTAACCTACACTACCGTATTCATGGAATGAATACTCTTCATCATACCGGTAATTCGCTCATATGAAGTTAGCGCAAGTCTCATTGCTCATCTCCTTAGCCACTTGAACACCAAAATGACTTTACCACAAGCTAAACTTTTGAAACAATTTCAAAGACAGTCATTAATCATTAAAGGAAGAAGGAAAATGAGATCACATCCTCAATGAAAAAGGGGAAAAAATAGGATAAGGAGAAAAGAACCTAATCAACTGAATTCTTGAGCATTCATGCGCCTTTCCATCATGGAAAGGCAACCAATTACTGTACCCCTAACAATTTCCCTAAAGCTAACTTTAAGGGCTTCGAATGCAATTGAACCGAATGTACGGAAATGCCTTCTCCACTGCAAGCAGCCACTTCCTTGCAAGAATGGTCAGAAATATCTGCAGAATCAGCCACCACAATCTTGTTGGCAGCATACTTCTCCTAGAATACGGATGAATGTGCTTCGGACTGAGGTTTAGGGGGCGGAAAAAAATGCCTGTACGAAGTATGTGAGACGGATAAGACAATTTATTATCGGTAATAAAAGATTAAAGGGCACGACCGAGAGCGAGCCTGCCTTCAAACTTCGCACTAAATTTTAATGCCATAACCTATTGCAGAACCCGTTCCTCGGCCTTTTGCTAGATACCAAATCTGAAAAGGCATCAATCAACTGTCCCGCTAAGCTACTTCGGTCATCACTCAGAGCCTGAACAAAGCTGTTAACCACTCTCCGTTCCCGCTCCGTGGATCTTAGGCTGAACCACGTCAAAAATTTCAGCCTGAATTCTTGATTGATGTGACCCCGACATTCAAGTTCCCTGATGGTCTTGACGCAATCCTCAAAGTTATCGTCCAAGCTTCCCGAACCACTAGAAATATTGCTAGGGGACCCATTTATCAGAGTACTATCGCAATCATGCAACTCTTCTTTCATGCTCAAAGCTCTTTTTCTGCATAGCTCGACCTGAGAATCTGCACCTGGTGCTTCTCCAGCAGCAGCCCCACATGTCCAGGCCGCTGACTCGCCAATCATCGGGGGTCCAGCTCCATTGTGCTTACTGAGTTCATGGGAAGCAGCATCATCATCCACCTCAACAACCTGATTGAATAAGCAGCCGTTATCTTCATCCCTGGAGAACTCATAGGGAGGGGCTGCCTCATTTAAATCAGGGACAGAAGCAACATTTAAGTCAAGTTCACGCGGAACGGATGGCACATAATTTTCTACAACTTTCTTGGGCTCCGTCCTTTTGCTTATTCCGCAACATCTCTCCATATCAGCACTGCAGAAGCCTTCGAAGCATCCTCGCTCTTGAGCTGAAGCCAAGTGCAGGATCTTTCCGAGATCACGGACCTTGAAACCAGCAAAAGCAACTGCATCTGTAGAATCAGGCTTGCTATTGGAACCAGAGGAACTTCCTTCAACGAGGGCTCTCTCTTTGTTGCCATCAATAGCAGCTAATGGGTTGTGGTTCTTGTGGATGATCTCCACACTTTTTGTGAAACACTTCGCCTCAGAATGACCCAAATCACCTGCTTCTGTATAAGAAATTATGTGAAAGGAATATTCAGTGCATGGCTGCAAATTGGATATCAGAATTCTTCTCTTGTCTCTAGGAAAGACACAAGCGGGTTCTTCTCTTGTCTCAGCTCCACTCTTATGATACCACAGTTTGTAACCCTTAATGTCGTCAGCTGATGGAGAAGACAATTCAATCAGAACAATAATGACAGAGGATGAAGTTACTTCCTCAAATAGGAACTTGCAAGCAGCAGGACGTGACTCCTCTGTAACAGATACAGAAAAATCGTTAAAGAAAGCTATCATGTTAAAGTACTTCACAAAAGATAAGGGCCTAGTACAACAGATCTAACCTCTACGAGTTATATTGCTGTTGGAAGCACTGACCAACAATTCCTCTGCTCTTTCAACTGCAATAGAGCAGAGTTTCTGCACATCACCGGCAACTGATAGCCTGCTGACAATTCCCCGTGCCATCTTGGCAGAAAAGCCATTAATGGGACCCACCTCTGTTTCTAATTTGGCCTTTGCGTCTTTGACATATTTGTGCAAATCTTTGAACTGGGAAGTACCATCCAGAAGCCTGTAACTCAAGTATATCCTATAGCAGAGGACATCGATACGACGAGCATCCTTAGCCATAACTAGCTGCTTCTTCCAACTTCTGCATGTATCCACGTAATAAAGACATCAGCATAAGTCAGAAATCTATAGCAGGAAAACAAGTAAATTGTTCTATTTTAGAGATGATCTGAAACCGACTAAACCCACATATATGCATACCACAAATTGTATGAAACATCTTGTTCTAGGCCAAATCTTACAAAACAATATGCTTAGAAGCTTCATCATAACATTTAAAAAGAGACACGTCATCTTAGCTAGCCATGTCAAATTCAATACCCAAAATAGATGGTTAATACATAGCTACTCCACCTAAATTAAGTAGAAATAAGAGAGGATCCAGAAGGAACATAACTCTGTCAAAAGTTTTGTGAAAAAAACAATCATTTTAGAAGTAACATTACACTCTTTAACCCATGAATTTCGCGGCTATTACAAAATATAAACTTATTTCACTCTTTTAAACAACATTAATTAGGAATCTAAAAAACTCAGGAAGAGGCTCAAGATAGTTTTGTCAAGAAAAATGTTTGGACTAGAACTCTGGTAGTCATAAATATAAGGCCAAAAATGCTTCACAAAAAACATTTTTCATGTAAAACTCAGAGCAGACACATCAACTCTTGAAGCAACGCCCTGATGACTGAAAACATGAAACATGGAAAATACTAATACAGAGAATATCACATAAGGCAGGATGCAACAAGCATACTCACGCAACTTTTTCTGGCTAAACGCACAGTCATGCAATACACAAAATGATGCCAATAAGGCACAGGTAGAGTATTTAACCCAGATATGACAGCAGGGGCCACCCTTAAAAAAAAGGTGCACGTCCAATCAATGAGTACTGATGCATCAGAACAGAAGAGTGAAAAGAAGACCACTTACCCTAAAATTCCAGAAACTTTGCCACAAGACGCACAGCAGTAACTGCCATCAAGCTGCATCAGTTGGCCAAGATCGACAACTCCAGCCTTTTCACGTTGAAGAGCACATTCAATGTGGCATGACAACCCACAGGAGCCCAATACCCCATTGTCAGACTCTGATGAGCACACCAACCAAAGGCTGGGATCCTTATTGTCATCAAATAAATGGCAAATGCAGCAAGAGCACCTCTTGCAAAATGTATCATCAGTTGAAAGGACAGCTCTACATGCCGAATTTTTGCATAACCATGACTTTGAATGCCCAAAATCCGAAGCCTGTTCAATGGCTGGAGGAAGTCGCATTGGATTATCTCCCTTTCTCATTTGCTTCTTGGAAGAAGGCTGATTGCTTGGACTATTAGAGGCTTTCCTGTGATCCTGCTTCTTAAATGGTTTGTTGTTTGGTTTCAGAGGTTCTCTCATTTTGCTTTTGGATGAGGCTGAATTTTTCTTGTCCTTATCGAAGCAAGTTCGAAGAAGTTCCTTCTTCAGACCAGATTTTAAGAACTCCTGCAGCAGATCTGGACTTTTTGAAGCATCATCTGAATTCCCATTTTTTTCGGGAGTACTCTGCACACTTGAAGACAGACTCTGGATACCTGAAACTGTATGGAGAACATAGTTCTTTTTAATGATGGGAGAAAGAAACCATTGAAAAACATAACAGAAATAAAAATAAAACAGATTTAAGAAAAGAAACAAAAAGTTCCCATGCTTACACAACTGGAAAGAAACCACCATGGCAGAAATAAAAGCCAGCACTCATAAAAAAAGAAGCCTATAAAACACATCAACTCGTTTCACTCAGCAATGATCAACCACCATTGCAGAAATAAATCCAGCACTCATAAAAGAAGCCTATAAAACACATAAACTAGTTTTACTCAGAAATGATCCGGCATCCACCCCCCTCCCCAAAAAAAAAAAGAATTACTAGAGTTTGTCGAAGCATAAGTCGAGACAAAAGGAGTTCCATATATTGCTATGTGTACCTCTTTTGTAAATGTGGTCAGTGATCAGTTTAGGCACTCATCGAGAACAACCCATGGCAAAAGGGTAATGGGAAAAATCATAAAACACAACTAATTGCCACAAGGGCTTGAACAAAACATGGAGTTTGTGGTGTGGAAGTGCAGTCTACAGGTTAAAAAGCAATATAGTCAGAATACCTAAAGATTTGATCATCTAGACTAGATTGACCACGAAAAACATAGCAGAATTACAAATCCGTCGAATATCAGCAAAATTATGAAAGGTGAGGTATTCTCACACAATCCTACATACTCTACATCCTAATTCCATGAAAGAATCCATTGTTGAGGAAATTTTCGATTTATGTTGCAGGATATCAAAGGAACCAATTCAAGCTAAGAGCCAGGTCAGATCTTGCATAGATCCATTAGATCTATGGCGCAGTCTCCCTAAACAAGAGGTTAGAGCTCTATCTAACAAGCCTGTGAACACAACAGGCATAAAGAAGGCAGGAAGCATGAAACACATCATAGAATAGCTTTGAAAGAACATACCCCTTTAATATTAGATCGACAGGATTATGACAGAAAATGAACAATTTTGACCAGGATCCTGCAGATCTATTTAGTTTAAATGCAAGGACAAAACACCGAGGTTAGGATAAGAATCAAGAAAAAGCTTTCAGACTTACACAGATCCTTGAGAAATCCTACCGGTTTATTCAGTCTCCATCAAATCAAACTTCTCCGATCTAACGAATGTAATGAACTCAGGGGCCATTCACGTAGATAAGTTCTCAGATCTGGATCTCAACAGGCAAGGAGAGGACTAATGAGAGATATGTGCAATTGAACCTATGGGAGGAATGTGCGCATACTTATAATCGCATCCCATCAATATATGGTCACAAATCTGAAATTGCGCTTTAAAAGATGCAACATATTAAATTAGATGCCTAGACGCTCCTTACGTATTTTGGAATCTGAAGAGTTTCATGTGAGCCATTTTGCGACTTCTTGGATTAGTCTAATCGAGCAAGATATCTTTCCCAATCAAAAGAATCCTAATCATCGACGCTCATTTCTCCAAGAATACCATTTCTGAGTGCCACGTGTTGGACATGCGTACATTCACAACCAGGCATTGAAAGTATGCCCGATATCTTAGTTGGATACTAATTCTGGCAAATTTTTAAACCGGAAAAGAAACTTAAATCTGGCGTAATTGATAACAGACAAATGACCCTTCACAATACACATGAACTGCACTCCAGTTCAGAGTGCCACAAGTAAGTCATGCATATGTTTGGAAATCCACGTACTGCAATAACCATAAAATCTTCTGAGCATTTCAAATTTTCACAACAATGAAAGGAGGCATAACCAATAATAGAAACTATCTATAACAAAAGAGAGGTAATGATAAAACTATTAACCTCTGCCTGTCTACCAAGCTAGATTGTGTCGTAAGCTTGCAAACAAAGAGAACATGCTTTAGACAGAAGAAAAGCACGAAAAGGTAGAGAGGAAACGCACACAAGGCAGTAGTAGTTCCACCACATATATGACACAGGCATCAGATTCGCAATTATTTCAGTAATTGGTGATCCCAACGACAAAAATTATTTTCATGACCACACCCCTCACAAGCTCCATCGATCAATTCCAGATAAGGAATTCTAAAGCATTATCCAAAAAATTTAATGTGTTCAGAGAAATGTGAACTCGCTCTTGTTCATCTTCACATTGATCTCAGCATTTGTTTGAAAAGTCCCGCAGAGAATTGATAAGAACACTGTGCAAAACATAAACTCTGGTTCAGAACATGCAAAGTCCATTAAAGGCTTCGACTCAAGTCACTATCATCACCTCTCTTGATCTATTTGCACTCTAGCAAGGAACCAGCTTTTTGATAGGCTCAGAAGGTGCTCAGTGCTGACACAAAGACAGGCCTGTCTGTGCAGATGCATAAAAGCACATAGACATTCATGTATGCATACAAGCTTGTATACCGCGTGCCTATTTTTACGGACCAGCTGTAACATGACAAGAGGTTCCACTAAAAATCATGTCGCTGGTTTTTCCTAATCTGTTAATGCAGACAAGCGGAGTCCCAACATTTTTTCAATAAAATATTAGGCCTAAAAGGTACTCATGCACATGCAGATATCTTTTGGCATATAAATATATGCACACACATGCATGCATTCTGAGAGACTACATATGATAAGAAGAAATCTATGAACCTAAAGAGCTTATCTGCTCACTGGACATTACGTTGACCAGATAGTAAAGCATCTCCTTATCAATTCTATAGAAATTCATTGAATGCAATGCAGTATACTCAAGATCATCATCCATACACAACATAGATGAAGGTGAATACTAAAAAATTTACTCATCACAAAACCGCAATGTATCTTGATCATCCTTCTTACAGTTGCAACTCTTACGAAGAGCAAGTAAACAACCAGACAAGCAACACTAAGAAGAGGAAATGGATGGTTATGTCCAAATACAAACCTTTAGCTAAGAACTTGTCTTCTAGATCCATATTCTGGTCAACTAAGTAAATAAGACCAAAATCAACTCTCCCCGCAACAGATGATCAGCGACAGAGCATCTGCATAATAGCACATAAGACATAGAAGCAATTCAGATTACCAAATCAAGATACAGAACTTACGAAGAGAGATGTCACTAAGGCACAAAATAAGGACCTACAGACTTTGCTCTTCTGGCTTTTTTGGATATTATGACTAAAACAGACAGAAGAAAAGAATCTAACTCTTCCGATCACAAGATCAAGAAAGCACCTTTGTAAGTGACCACTTTCTCTAGAGCGCAATTCAAATAGTTTTCACCCAATTCAAGTAATCACAAGGTGATTAAAAGCGAGTTCGAACATAAAGTTTCTTTCTTTTTGTGCACTTGAGCTGCTTCAACGCCGCCCCCCCAAAAAAAGTCCAAACTTTTGACCTTTATATTAATGCAATGCATCTGGCAGAATCAACACGGGATGACAAAGCATCGAAAACTACAATGCAAACCAATAAATGTATCGAACAAATCAAGATGTAGCCTCAGCATCATGGCATCATTTCTAAAAATAGATCAAAAACAAGTATCATCCTCAATACCCCGCATTCAATAGAACCGTCTTCCACAGCATGCAGCATTCGCAAGGCCGCCGCGAACAATAAAGCGAAGCAGAATAATTCCACCTTTCTAAGCTCCATCTTAAATGTCATGGAAGAAAAAACAGCGGCCAAAGCAAGGACCTTTGACCCGCCCCCGCCTCAAGCCGCGGGCACGAACCAACGCGCGAAGCGAAACCGGACCCAGTCAACTCCAGCCAGACGCCGCGCCCTCGACTCACGGAATGCACGGCAATGCCCATGCATTCCTCTCGAATTCAATCGCGCGCCGGAACCGCGCGGGGCGGGCGCCGAGCCAGATCAAAGCGGCCCAATCAAAAGGCCGCGGACTCTTCACCGCCCCCGCCGACGAATTCGCCCCGCCGGAGGACGAGGCGGAGCACGAAAATCCGGACGGGCGGGAGGGGAACGCGCGGAAACGCGAAACGGGCCGGATCTGAGTCGGAGCGACGACTCACAGAGGCGGCCGTTTTCCGAACCGAAAACGGGGGAGAAAAAACCAAAAAAAAAGAAAAAACCAACGGAGAAGAAGCGCCGGAGACGGCGACGAATTCCCGCCGGAACGCACCTGCGCAGGCGGAGGCGACGGAGAAATTTCTAGGGTTTTCCCCGTTCCGGCAGCGAATCAAGACCCGAACGAGGGAGAGAGGGAGGTCTTCGCAGTCCTCCTGGAAGAGAGAGAAACTCCCGTTCGTTTGATGATGTTCAAGGTTCGGGACAAAATGGCGAAAAAAGAAAAGAGAAAAGAATTTAAAAACTATAAATACGAAATTAAAACGATTAAAAAGACGAACCGGAGGGGGCGAGGGGGGCATACGCGCCGCCCGGGCGCGTCGGGGCCGTTGGCCCCCTTCCAAAAGTGCAGTCGTTCACTGCCACGCAGGAGAAAAAGGTAAGTGAACCACTGTCGTTCGATCCGATTGGTGCGTGCGCAACACCGCCGGGAGCACTTCGCGTCGGAGTCGATTTGCGGGAGGAAAAAAAAATAATTAAATTTTTTTTTTTAACGATCCTTTTCCCCCTCCCGGGGACGTTTTCCGATTATATTTCCTTTATCGGGTTCTGGCCCCCAAAAAGAAACAAACACGAAGGAAATTTCGAAAAAAATTTCCAAAAAAAATAATAATAATAAAAAAAGGAAAGGAAAACTCGTGCAGTCAAATCCCTGTCATTCAGGAATTAACACACCACGAGAAATATGGACCCTCTGGCGCGATTACTCGAATTTTAGGTCTGATGATGTTGTTGTTTCGTCGGTCATGGGGAAGACCATCAAACGGCCGACTCCGTAGGCTCGAGAATAATTCGATCCAAATAGATTTATTTAATTCGTTTTCATCCATTACATATAATATAAGTTTAGTGACTTATACTCAACCTAATTCATCCATAATTCATGCTCGCCCCGACCCTACACAAACACTTTCCATATTTAACACAACATAAGAAAATCCATGCCACCAAAAGTAAAGTGAGATTGCAAAATGAGTGAGCGTTTAGATCAAGTGAAAGTCATAGAAATTGATACAGTTATTTTATGACCTATTTTAATGTTTAAACTTATTTATATGATGTAATTACACATGTCAACGAATCCCGTCATGAGTCACTAATAAAGCGCCTTTCTTTTTTAAGCATACGTAAAGAATGGTTCACATTTCACGTCCGCGACGCGCAGATCTGAGGTCGATTCCGTCCTGGAGACGATCATTGCATGGCCACGGCCCCTACTTTTTCCGGTCGAATTGCAGCATTGGGGGGTTGTTGCTCCACCCATGAGGAATCCAATTTGGTTCCAACCCCACCGATTGGCTAAGCCCCTCCAAAAAAAAAGATTAGATTGTAAACTAATCCTTTTTCGGGCTTTAATCATTGACGCGGAATGAAAGGGGACTAAGGGCGGGATGACACGTGGTCGAGCCAGTGGCCGACACGTGTCCGCTGGAATCTCCCTTTGGGGGGAATCGGTCAAGCAAAAAGCTTGGGGTCGGGGGGGTTGAATTGGAGGGCCGCTTTTCTCGCGGTGCGCTTTTTACTGTTGTTCTCTTCTCCGTTGATTTACAGCTGGCCAATTAGTGACCAGACACGTGGCGCCCTCCCAAAACCCCCCAAGGAAAAAAAAATAAGAAAAATTGAAAAATTCCCTCAATTCAAGATTCGACCGGCACGAGTGTAAGTCGCACGCGTGAGAAGTTAGGCGGTCGAAAGGGAGAGTGGGGCTCGGGCGAAGTTGACGCCGTCCAATACGTTTGCTCGGTCAAATTCTTAATTAAGTTCGATCCTCCAATGAAATTAAGTACGTTTGAATAATCAATCTGTGCACAGCTAATGGAGGGCGGCCGGACCAATGCGAACAATCGAGGCTTATTCATTGAATCGCATCACGAATCCACTTTCATATAGATTGACATTTTCTCGAATTGGGAAAGCGACGTGAACGGTTCCTAAACTTTGGCTAAATGTGCAATGCCGTCGCTGAGCTAATGAAGGGGGCATGCAGATTGCCAGTGGGCAGTACCAATGTGAACATTTGAGGCTTATTTCGGGGTAACATGAATTAAATCGCGTCACGAATTCAATTCTATATAGGTTGACTTTTTCTGAATTGGGAAAACAACGTGAATATCTATTAACTTTGGTTAGATATGTGATGTTGTTTCGGGGCTTTTGTAGTTTATTCGGCGTGATATGATTGCACTGTGATTATGAAAAATTGTCGTCATAATTTAGAATGGATAACTTTTGATATTGTGATCTTGATGATATTGCTTATCTTAATGTACTATCCGTGATCATTACATATATCGTTGAACTAAATATAATATTAAAATATAAATCTACATATAAATAGGGTGGGGTGGGCCTATTGCAATCCCCAGCTCACCCAAATCCCCAGCCCTTCCCCGCCCTGCCCTGCCCTGCCAAGATCTCCACTGTCCATTTTTTGGAAAAATAACTTACCCTGTACTCATCCTTAATTACACAAATTATGTGTTATTTACAGTCAAAAAAGGAAAAATAAAGAAAAAGACTTTAACCAAAGCGGGTGTATGAAAATTTGGATGGGCCTATTACAGTCCCCATCCGTGGCCCCATCAAGATCTCCACCGTTCATTTTTGAAAAATTTATCCGTCCCATGCTCATCCTTAATTAAGGAAAAAAATTAATGGAAATATACGTTTGAAATTTGGTGGTACTCATATGCTTCTTCTAACTATTTCTCATCTACCTCCTTTCTGGTTAGATGGAAGAAAAGTGTTTTGTTGCAGTTAAAGACGACACCATGAGTGAGAGGAAGAGAGAAATTGAAGATGGCTTTTATTTGACACTTTTGTTGAGGCATGTTGCTCAAGGAGTAGACATAATAATTTCGAGGTGAATGTATGAGGATGTTGGACGAAAGAAGTCTCCTATTAGACGAAGATATCGGGTTTCTATTGCATAATTTATAGTAAGCTAGTGTCAAAGTTATATGTAAATCGGTGGCTCACTCCGTATGTGCATTGGAATTTGATGAAATACCTCGAGGGGGAGCCTTAGATGACTCTCTAATTGCCGTAGCAGATGGCGTCCTTGGCTTCTCGTTGGGCTTGGCCAGGTTAGGTTGGGACGATCGAGGTAGATCCGCTGTACAAATGTTGTCCTCACCAACGCA
The DNA here is from genome assembly GCA_014182575.1 of Eucalyptus decipiens. Lineage (NCBI taxonomy): Eukaryota > Viridiplantae > Streptophyta > Magnoliopsida > Myrtales > Myrtaceae > Eucalyptus > Eucalyptus decipiens. Next base: position 13,829,044 of record CM024611.1, on the reverse strand, counting down.
TGCAAAATCGGCTAGGCCAAAAGTGGAAATTTGAGTTGGGAAGGAAATCATACCCGGATTAATAGGGCGGCCTCAAATGTCAAAGGCTCCCATGTGAGGGGGGAGTTCTATTAAGGTGCACAAGTGAAGTATCGGGCATAAAAAGTCCCGTGAAGGATATGATATTAGGTGGAGTATCCAATATATCATAATTTTCTTTTTGTCCATCCAATGAATCATAGTTGACTTAACGTTGTTTAAACTTTTGAACGAAGGAAATCTAATAAAATACGTTGACGAGCTTAAAGTTGAATTCTCCTCGATAAATTTCTCGATGAACAAATGGTGCAGGCTTCAACTGCTCGTAACGAATAATTTTTGCCAACTCAGTTCGGTCCAGTGGTTCGAGGAACAATTTAAAACTCAGCACATTCATACAATGCCGTATACAAGTTTCTATGCCAAGACTTTAGAAGACGTGTAAAGTAGCGATAGTGGTCCAACGTCTCCAGCACGAAGTTGCTGTCTTTACCTCTCTTTTCTACACACCAAAAGATACGTACAGTAACTTTAAACTCCTACCACAGAAAAAAAAAAAAACTCGGTATCAAGATCGGGAGCTTTTCGTTTCAGCAATCTGATCATTACTCGTATCGTAATAAGCGGCAGAGGATCCCATCATCAAATGTTATTGTCCCATCGATTTAAGGAAAGCATCGGCGCGCATGACACATGTCCGACCCTAGCCGTGTCGCCTTTCCGACCATTTCTTTGTGCTTCAATCGGAGGAAGGCCACCACCTGACGCGGGGGGGGGAAGGGAATAGTGGTGGGTCTAAGTGGCTACTTTTCCACGCAGTTCTCGAGTGCATTATAAGAGAGACACGTCCGCCTCGAGATGCAGCAAGTGAGGTGACGCGAAAGATAGATAAGGGGCGGGGGCGAGAGAGATCTTGAAACGACGCGAGACGTGACGCGGTTGCAACGCCGGATACGATGGGGAGGCAAGATCGTCGCAGCTGCACCCTTGTTACGCATCAAAGTACGAGGGTTCTGTCATGGCCACGAGCGAACATCGGCGATTCCGCCACAGTACCGCGGTGTTCCAGTTTCGAACGACAGGGCTCTTTCCCTATGTTGGCCAAATGCGTACATCCCTCATCATGACGATTGGGTACTAAAAACCCTGGAGCAATAATTTAACCGGGAAAAGGTCCAGCAACATCGGCTTTTGTCCTAGCGTATCGAGTATTTCTATATATATTGGGTTGGGTATTTAATGGGTGAGTCTAGGAAGAGCCTAAAAATGGTTCTATGAAAGATCGGAATTTCACCGGTCGTGTATTGAGGTCGGGCCAAAGGAAAGTAATTCCTTATCGAGCCTTTAAATTGGATTCAGGTGATTTTTTTGGCTGAACTGTAAAGATGATCTTATTAAATTCAAGGCAAGCTGGTTGTGTAAGTTTCCTATAATTATTGTAGATTTGATAATCTAAAACATCGTAGGTTGCTCGGAAATCGGAAATATAGATTTTACAAGAATATTGTTGCTATGGGAGCTTTGTGATGGTCTTGTCAGAGAATATTATGTAAATTCACTAGCTACAATCATTCCGACCTACTATTGAGAAAATTATCTAAAAAATCCTTAACATATTGCACTTTAGTAAATTTTATTATAAACCTTTAAATTATGCCAATTAAGTCCCAAAAGTTTGGCCGAGTCTATCATGCCAATTTCAATCGAAAATTGTTGATGCGGGTGCCGGTGATGCCACATAAGATATTTGGCCTTGATGTTGATAATTTTTATTTTTTTTATTTTTTTTCTTTATCTTTTTTTTTCTTCCAAGTTCATTAACCCTCAGTGGCTGCTAGGCGAGAGCCACGAAGCCCTTGTCGATTGTTCTGTGACTCTTCGCCACTAGAGGGTGAGGGTTGGCTAGTGGCCCTTGCCAGGATTGGAAGGAAAAAAAAGAAAAAATAAAGGAAAAAATAAAAATTTTAGAAATTTAAAAAAATGATAAAAATTGTCTAAATCAATGTTAGATGTGCCACTTAAAATAGTCGACGTCTATATCAACGATTTTCAATTAAAATTGGTCAAATAAATTTAATTGACAAAACATAAAAACTTATTTTAGATTCAATTAATAAAACTGAAATGTTTAAGAGTAAATTGGCGGAAGTGCAATCAGTTATTAAATTTGTGCAATGGAAGTGGACTTGCAGTTGGGGCCGACCACCTCCCCATGATGAGGAACTTTCATAGACAAATGGTTTGCGGAAAACATGCAAATTGCAATGATCAATTTTTGTGAGACCCACATGATTATCGGCCCTTGGCAATGAATGAGGAATCCTTTGTGTGAAGTTTTAGGTAGAGGACCATGCCTCCTAAACCCTATCTCGATTACTTGTTGTTTAGATTATAGACACAAGTACATTACGATCATAATATAATCCATTGGACAACCTTGAAAGTTTGATGATGAACGAAAAAGGCCGAAAGCATTTTCTAATCTCTTTGTCTGACATCCATCTGTCCTGAAAAGCCAAAAGCAGACCCAAAAAGAAGTGATGAAAACGGTTCTTTAGCTTTTGGTCTTTCTATATTCAAAACATATGTTGGACCAGGTGGGTGCTTCTATAAGTTTTCAGCCAGAAATTTCTCGAATTTTTTTTTTCTCTAATTTACTCTAAATTGTAATGGTCTTAACTTTTTTGCACTTATAACTAGTAATTTATCTTTATATCCGGTGACTCATCTATATCTCTCTGGGAAGGAAGATGTTAACACTCAGTAATTAATTAGTAATATAATAAAAATACCTCGAATTGTTGCATGGGATGGTAGCTATGATCAGTAATCATCTTTTGTGATTGTAAATTTCGTATAGGACTTTGTAAATGACAAATCAATAACTGTCCTTCACATGGAGAGAATTTATTTTTAGATCTTGCAAGGTTCAATATATGATCGTCTGACTTTCCATGAGAAATCATAACTAACCTGAATCTATTGTAAATATTTTTTCTTGTTCTTAGTAACTTACCTTCTTAATTAATAACAAAGCAGCCCTTAAACTGAAAGCCCCTATTAGTGAATAATAATCCTCGTATGTCGATAATTTTCATTGAATGTTTGCAAGTTACTATCTTTCCAATATTATTCGACTGTTGTAATTTTTTCCTTTTGATCTCAGAGTCCAAATTACACATAAGACCAATCTAATAAGTTGTGTCTGACATAATTTCCTTGGACAAGAAATCAAAATTAGAGTACAAAGTTAAGAGAACCGTGTAGATACCCAAGGTGCCTCAGTTTGAAATTCTGAAACTGCAACTAGTTTGGTATGAGGAATTTGCATACGAATCTTAGAACTAGTTAGGTGTTACTCTAGGTGTGCTATGCTGTGAAGTGTTATAAGTTTCATGTTTTTGTAATACATTTTATTAAGCTGCAACACATCAAATCCAAGTGAGAAACTGCAACTCCATCCCCTATTTCACATTACATCATCAGTAGAAGGGAGCATTGAGAGGGAGAAACACAGAGAGGCTTCTTAATAAAAAGGGCAAGAAGAGAAACCTGAAATCATCAACCACAAATCAATATGGAATTTGATCCACTATTTAAAGCTGAGTGAACTATGAAGAGCCATACACGCATAGATAAATAATCTTCCACAATCGAATTTACAGAATTGTTGTTGTCTTATTATCTCTACTAGCAAACAAGTTCATGAGTCTTAGCCAAAATATACACACCAGCATTTTCTTGTTCTCTTTTACCTGCATCAACTAGTAAATGATACTGGAAAGTAACAGCGAGCATCCCCAGGTAAGAGGAAATAGTCATTAACCTAATAAAACAGACGTCGACTACTCAAATCTTGTTGGCCAATTTCCCTCTATCTCCTACGGGCTTCACGTGGAGATAAGGGAACCACATTGCTGCAAAATGGAGAAGCAAGAAAGGTCACGGTCCAGTGCATCGCACCTCACACGAAACGAGAAAAAAGAATAATTGCCGTCCTCTGCGATCCTCAGCCAATATAAAATGAAGGCTCAGGGGAATTCTGAACGAAGCTTTTAATGAGTAAAAGCACATGTAGGAGGTTAACATGTCCGATAGAACGCTCATAAGGACATTTGACAATAAGGTAAAAAAATATAAACGGGCATCTTTCTAACGAAGCATTCCTTCTTAAGATGATAGCCCAGGATGGAGCAGACTCGTGTTCTGATGTCAAAAAATGAAGTGGAAGGAAGTGAAAGGATGAGATAAGAAGGGACTACAGAAAAACAAAAATCAGTCATGAGCAAGACTTTGTATTGCTAAAGACCACAAGTAGAGAGGCGACACAATTAAAACATAAGGGAGACCTAAGACATGCTAAGGCTGCAACAGATAACAGCTGATTCCTGGGAAAAACACAAGCGAACGTGCGGGCACAAGCCAATGGTGGTATATTGCATTTAGCAAAAGACATAGCAGGATGAGCGGCTTTTGGCCAAAGCTACTCTAGAATATCGTTAAACAGGAAGAAAACGCCTATATTACTTGTCGGTCCCAGACTTTCAAAATACAGGTTGGTCAAAATTAGAAGACAAGTAACATACTAACGTAACTCCCACTCTCCATAAAGCTTACTAAAAATTACATCGGCTACGTTGCTAGACAGCTGTTATTCTTAATATTCTATGAATCTGACAGCACAATCTGATAAAGAAACTTCCACAAGTTGACAATTAAATCATAAAGAATTATATATATATCTGTGTCAATCATATTCTGACAGCAATAAAGGTTAATTGACCCCAACAGCAATAAGACATCGCTATGACCAGAATTCGCACGAGGTATTAGCTTTGACCGCAAGGTTGTAATAGTCAAAGTCAGCTCAATGAACGCCCACACGACACGCCCGGACAACCCGCCGAGAAGATAGTCAGAGCTGGGACGCATGAACTCACGCGTTGATGTGATGTGATTCCCAAGGACGGCATGCCGCCCCCCTGAACACGGTGGGAATCCATGTCCAGAGCCACAAGATTAGTCAGGAAAGATTGCTGTTTCATATAACACGTTGTCATTGACTATCGCACGCCATGCGCAGCGGCAAACCACGTGGTGCGTGACGACCACGGTTTCTCAACGAGAACCGGCTTTATGTGCATATTGTCTACTTCCGTCTTTTGAATTTGGTTTTGAGGGACGTTCCGACATACCTCGAACTCATCGATAGTCCCGCGAATCACCGTCCTTTGAGAAAATATTCTTAAACACTCCAGAAATATTTTTAGCAATGTATCTCGGTTTCTAGATGTGCGGAAAAGTTATCAAAAGAAAATCTTAAATTATCATAAGAAATTAAGAACGTCAATTTAATCGTGAATCTTTTAATTTGATCAATTTAATCATAAATATTTTATCAATTTAATCTTTCGGTCGAAAATCGTTGACATGAACGCTAGTCATTATACATGGCACAACTAGCGCTATTATATATATATATATATATATATATATATATATATATATATATATATATATATAATTTTTACATTTCTTAAAAAATTGAAAATTGAAAATTTTATTGAATTTCTTTACAAAAAAAAAATATTATTGAATTTTTTTCTTTTTCTTTTTATATTAATGTTGTCGTCATCGTCGTTGTCATTTTATTATTTTGTCATTTTGGCCGGTGAAGGCAGCTGGCACGGGTCCCGACCTTGGGTGAGGATGGTTGCCTCGCCTAGCATTTAAGACCAAGTCTCCAACACTCAAGCTAGGTATATCGAGGTCGGGCCCAAAGCCCTAGTGCCTATGCCTAATGGCCCAACACTCAAGGCCTGTTTATAAAGGCAATGCTTGTATGTGACACGACTAATGCTAATAAATATAATTTTTACATTTCTTTAAAAAAATTAAAAAAATTAAAATTAAAAATTTTATTGATTTTTTTTTGGTGAAATTTTTTTATGTAATTTTTTTTTTTTTTTTTTTTATACTAATGTTGTTGTTGTTGCTATTTTATTATTATGTCATTCTGGTCGGTGAAGGCAGTTGGCACGGGTCTCGGCCTTGGCTAAGGGTGGTCACCTCGCCTAACGTTTAGGACCAAGTCTTCAACACCCAGGCTAGGGTATATTGAGGTTGGGCCCAAAGCCCTAGTGCCTATGCCCAATGCCCAACACTCAAGCCCTATTCATAAAGGTAGTGCTCGGGTCCCCGACGCTAGAGCTCTAGTACCACCACTTAGGCTTAGGTTAACAAAGGTTGTATGCAAGTCCTTAGCATTCGAACTCAAGTTCTTAGTTAATAAAACACTTGTTCTTATAAAAGCATTTGTAAAAAGACTAATTTTTGAATTATTTCCTTTTTTACCTCTTTCTTTTTCCTTCTTCTTCAGTCGGCCGCTAGTCACCGCAATGGCCGATGACCAGCCTTGGGTGAGCAACTAGCCATATGTGAGGGATGAGCTCGCCTAGGGCTAGCAAGGCTTGAGCTCACAAGAACTGGCAAGGTAGAGCCTCACCCACCTCTAGCGAGCTCGAATCTCATTGACCTCAGACCAGCTCGACCTTGTCGAATTTGGTTCAACTCGCTAGATTTGGCGAGGCTTGGCTTAGCTTGGTTCAACTTGCCAAAATTTGGCAAGCTCGTCCCTCATATGTGGCCAGTCGTCGGCCATCACCATGGCTAGAAGAAAAATATAAAATATAAAATAACTGCTTCTTTTTTTTTGAATATTTTGTAATTTTCTCCAAGAAAATCAAATCAAAATTTTCATATCAAATAGCGAAAAATATTCTTAAGTTCATTTTTAGACTTCAGCCAAATACAGAAAACATTGTTATTTTCTTGGAAAAGAGTTTTCATAATTATCACATCTTCTGTGAAACAAACAGAGCCTAAATGAATAAGCAGTGAACTTAAGAAAAACAACACGTTTAGGATATGGAAGGTAACGACTGTCCTCTTTGCTTATTGATGGTTTTGCGATTTATTTTTGATTCTTGTAATCAATCTCATAGAGAAAGAAAGAAGCTTGGGCAAATTGGCCATTACAAGAGATTTAAATAGCTTTTGTTCTGTTCATTAAGTTCAAACACAGTTCTGCGAAAGGTAGGTATATACCATGGTTTTATTACACACATGCACTTCAAATCTTGAAATCTCCACATAAACACAATCTTCGTTACATGCATATGGACATCATTGGTCTCGCTGGTGAGGACCAAAACCAACATTCAAAGAAAAATACCAGCGCAAAATGATGGACACGCTCGATCGGGGCTAGACTAGGACTCCTGTGTAATATGAAGAATCAGTTCAACAAAAGGGAAGGAAGAACCAATTAAAGAGAGAAGAAAAAAGAGGTGGGACTGCGAAATTTGACATCGAATCACCAAGTAAATGAAAAACTCCAGCCTTGCATTTGCGCCGGGTCCAAGTGACCTCAATATATAGCAATCATTGATGATAGCTTCCAAACATGATTGTAATAATTGTGATCTAATGGGCTCAGGTGGACTCGATACATCCAATAATGACTTGGAAGGAAAACAAGGTAAAGCAAGTCTTGTAACCTGATCTTGGATGAGCTACTTACCAGCATCTTCCTGCTGCTTTTCTTACAAGGAGTAATTTTTATGATCATGGCGGTCTTGCTCTTCCCAGAGGAAGCCATGAATCTCTGATAAAAAGAAGAGGTTTGATAATAAAGATGACAATTGCGGTTTTACACGATTGTACGAAGAGAAAATGCCGACATATGTTATGAGAGAGAGGGAGAGAGAAGGTAGGGGAAGGTCTGAGGAGGTGGAGGTGGCGGTATGCGTTGAGGGGAGGAAGTTGGTTTCAACGACCAAATGAATATGTACTTTGGCTCTTTTTTATGATGTTTGGGTGGATACTAAAGCTCGACCAAGTTTGTTACGGTTTTGAATATGGCTAATACATTTAAATCTTGATGCTAGTTTATAGATTAAATTGATTATTAATAGCATCGATCATCTTGCCTTCCCAAAATTTCTAAAAAGGGCTTTCTTGTTTCTTTTTATTTTTATCAATTATATGATTTTAAAATAGGTATTTCAGTATACGAGAGGGCACTCTTTTCTCTGGGCAATAGAGAGGTGGGTGCTTCATATCAATATATGCCTCTTTGACGTACGCATGCTTCTAGAGCTACTCAATTAGCTACGGCACCTGGTGCATTTCCCCAAGGGTGTCCTAAAGTACCTCCGCTGAATTGTAGTACAGAATCATCTCCAAATATCTTGGTTAGAGCAGGTATATGCCAAACGTGAATACCCCTAGAAGCTACGGGCAGAACACCTAATAGAGAGACCCAATCTTGAGAGAGAGAGAGAGAGAGAGAGAGAGAGAGAGTACTAGTTTTCCCTCTCCAAGAGTCTCACCTTCCCAAGACCAGAAAAATAGAGAGAGAGAGTACTAGTTTTCCCTCTCCAAGAGTCTCACCTTCCCAAGACCAGAAAAATAGACTATTGTGATAGAGGGAAGCTCTAGACTGTATGCAAATGGGAAATAATCGAGAACGGACGGTCAAATGGATTTTTTTTCTCTTGCTTACCTTCTTTCTTTTCCTCAGTTTTATGTTCATATTGATCTTAAAATTTAACTTCATGAAAGATTTTACGCTTCGTACAAACTCAACTGGTCTGATCTTTTGTGAACTCCGGCATCCACATCTAAAAACTTTTTTATCTAGAGATTGGATTGGGGTGAACAACTTTGTATCCGACCAAGATATTTGAAGCTCAAATTTCTCCTGCCAATAAATCAAACAAAAGATAATTTTCAATCTTTTCTTTTTTAAATAAATTATTGAGTACGTCTTGAGATTTGGCCAATGGCTTGGGCGACGATCGAATCCTAAAAATGTTGAATGGATTGAGGTGTTGTATCGCAATATGTCTAAAGATGAATTGTGCTTGCGTATAGTTGATGGAGCCTGGCCAAAGGCATGTAGCTACTGGCCACAACAACAACACAAGCGGCCGGCCACAATGGGGAAGCACCCAAGTGACAACCCAAACCCTCGCAAACATAGAAATTAAGTATGTTCTCGGCTTGTTTTGTGACATTACATCACATCAAATTTTCTCGAGTGTTTCTAAGGTTCTGTATGTGAGTTTTGAGAATAAATTACTGCAAGGGATCGTGTACAAATAAATTAGCTATAATCATATATCCACATCTATTGACTTGCTAATAACGACACTTGAATTTGTTACTACGGCCGCGTTTAGTAGTCAGGATAAAATTCAGAATATGATAAAATTGATCATATTCTATATTTGGTGCATGCTCAAGACATGATAAAGGGGGATATTAGAAAGATATAGACCGGATAAAATTATCCCATAGGAGAGGCGTGATAAAGGTGGATAGAATTTCTAATATTCATAATAGGAAAGTTATTTTTCTTGAATGACACTTTTTAAATTAAGAAAATTAGAATTATATCTCAATATAAATAATATTTAAATTCTAATACAAGAAATTCAAAATAACAAAAAAATAGCTATTTCAATTTAAGCTTATTTATATATAAATTTGAATTTGATTATATTTTATAAAATAATTTAAATATACAAATTTAATATTATTAGAGAATGGTGGGAAGGGAAAAAATAAAAAAATAAATTAATTAATGAAAGAGATGAAAATAAAATAAAGTAAGTAAGAGTGATGCAAGAGATAGTTATTTTTCTAGAAGAACAAATTTTTTAAATCAACAAAATTAAAATTATATCTCAATATAAATAATATTTGAATTCTAATATAAGAAATTCAAAATAAAAAAAATAATAAATTAGTTATTTTAATTTAATCTTATTTTTATTTTTATATATTCGAATTTAATCATTTTTATAAAATAATTTCAATATATAAATGTAAATATATATATTTATTATATATTTGAGGTATTTTAGTATTTTGGTTATTTTAGTACAATCTAATATTTAATAAAATTTTATTATAGAATGATGGGAGGGGAAAAAATAAAAAAGAAATTAATTTATAAAAGAGAGGAAAATAAAATAAAAAACCAAATAAAATATAGTAAGCATGAGTATCGTGAAAGATTTTTATCATCTCCATTTGTAAATTTTTTGGTTTATTTTTAATAATGTGTCATTTATACCAAATAATGTACATGATATGAAATAAATATATCCGATTTAATTACTGTAATCACCAAACAGTGGATGAGATATATCAAAATCTCATAGATTTCATATCCTATCATATCCAGTCCTATCTTAATTAGAAATCCAAACAACCAAATGTAGCCTAAGGCTGCATTTGACAGTTGGGATAAAATTCGGGATAGGATATGATATCCTACGTTTAGTACTCGCTTAGGACAGGATAAAGTCAGATATAATGGGAATATAGGCTGAATAAAATTATCCCATGGGGGAGGTGGGATAAAATTATCCCATGGTGGATAGGATTTCTAATGTCCATAATAGGAAAATCATTTTTCTTGAATAACAAACTTATTAAATTAACAAAATTGAAATTATATTTCAATATAAATAATATTTGAATTCTAATGTAAGAAATTAAAATAAAAAATAAAATTTATTTTTAATCAATCTTATTTTAATTTATATATTCAACTTTAATTCTATCTTATAATAAGCATTCAATCTATAAATTATATATTTATACTTATTATATATTTTAGGTATGTCAAGTATAGTTTACTATTTGATAAAATTTTATTAAAGAATGATGAAAGGGGATTAAAGAAATAATAAATAAAATAATATAAAAAGAGAAAATAAAATAAATATAAATTAAGGAATGGTGTTACGAGAGATTTTCATCATCTCTATTTACAATGATATGCCGTTACATGATATGATGTGAATATATCTGACTTTAATACCACAATACACCAAACAATGGACAAGATATAAAAAAATCCCAGGATTTCATATTCTATTCAGTCCTATCTTGATTAGAAATCCGAGCGACCAAACGTAGCCTAAGTGTATAAGGTTATTGCACAACATGAACTAACTGTTTATGAAATTAGTAAAAACTGCATACATAACTAAACAAATACTGTTGAAATTAAAAGAAAAAAGAAAATTCAATAATACCAAAAGAGGCACTAATATGAACAGAGATAAAAGGACCGGTAATTAATATTGCCAGGTAAGATCTCTATAATGAGAACTTAGGCACTTCTAGAACAAAGCTGCGACTCTACACCCATTACTGCAAACTCCCACGATGCTTACTCCGTTCATTGCTACAAACACCAGGGTGATGCGCTAGCTGCATCATCTTAAACTCCGTAGCTTTCGAGAGGTAATAAAGAAATCGGTGAAGAAAGAAGCCATGGCATTGTCGTTGAAGGACTATGGCCGAAACGAGACGTCAAAAGAGGAGGGAATCAAGGGAAGGTGTGACCCAAGTATGGCCGAACTATGAGTGAGGAATCCAATGATGACAAACATCATACTCTCACATTTCTGTATTGTGCCTCCAAGGGCCATTGGCAAGATCATCCACTTACAGAAGATGCATTAATCCTGGTCCATGCTTTGCACGTATAAATTCAACCACTCAAATTGACCAGGCCATGAAAAACCGCAAAAGAAAAGCGTCCCTTAAATGATATTGTACCAATATTGGGTACAAATGAGAAAAACCACATGCGCATTATATGATGGATTCCGAGATCTTCATTCTTGGATTTGCAATAAATGGTTAGAACTACTTCCATGCCATGCAGGCTATGCACTCAGAAAAGACATTTAGTGTGGAAAAAAAGAACTCTCTAGTTCATCTTCTGGTCTATAATAACCCAAGTATCATGTATAGTGTTTCCTTGATGGTGTTTATTAGAGATACTTAAGGATTTCTCTAGAATATTATCCTATGTTAATGAAAATTATGATATTTATGTTGATTAATCATGTCTCTAAAAAATGCACGTCTATTGCACATATATTGTACGTAAGTTGCACGTACATCTCCCCTTGATTGTCCATATAATGATTGAGATATTTACTCAATCCATGAAGGAGAACCTTCATTTAATTACATCAAAATCCATGAAGGAGAATCCTTACATATCATTCAAAAACCGAAAAGAAAACTTTATACATTACTACTAATACAAGCAAAAGAAATTACATCCAAAAAAGCATTCACTATACATCAAACTAGTACGAAAGGAAAAAGCTTTAAAGGAATATATTGGAATTCTAGCTCTAACAGGTTTCCTCAAAGCGTCTTGACGGAACCGTTTGTTCTATAGGGTTAAACGTTCCACTTTGGCCAACACGCTATATACAAGCTTCGCTCGGAATCAGATTCCAAGAGACATAAGGAATGATCACCTTAAGCTCGACACGGTGGATTATGTAGTCTTTTGAGGTGCGGTGCAATTTCATCTCGCATTCTAATTTTGTGACCACCCATTCGACGTCTCTTAGTGGGCAGTGGTATAGTATGTAATAAATCTTTTCCAATTATCTTTGCAAATACTCAATTTGGTCCTTTGGACAGCCTTGTCGCGAAAGTCAAAACAATATAAACCCGACCTTAGTGGATAAAAATCCCTTGGAGTATGCGATATTGGCGGGCTACTATCGAAGGGTGATATGATATGGACCCCGTAAGTCCCAAAAATGGGATAGGGTCATCAACACCGCTAGTGAGGCGTGCCTTGAGAAATTCAAAGGGCTTGACAAAGGATTTGATTAGGAGTAAGAGTTTTCAAGAAATCGATCCGAGAGGAAATGACCATGAATGGACAAACTTTTATATATCTCGAAGCTTAGAAAGAGAATGTAAATTTTTATCAACTCGAAAATTATCATGCTTCCACCAAATTCTTTTAGGTGAGAAAGAAACCAAATGTGGAGAACGCCTATTGGGGCTCTAAAGATTGAACGCTTTTCTTCTTTCAAGCGAGAGAGTATATGTTTTGGCCAAAATCATATTTAGAAATTCCTTGAGTTGACATACTTGTTTGACAATACAAGCCATTGGAGGATTAATTGTTTTTCTTGTATGAGGAAAGATGACGAGCTCGAAGAATGCTAAGAGGAAAACTTTAGCTTTTTAGGGATTCAACCCCACAGGCAAATTAGCGATGTTTCATTGTAGATAAGACAAAGGGAGGACATTTGAGAAAATATTGGGTGGGTTTTACACTCCATGTAGGCGAAGAGTAAAACCATTTAGAATCGACACGTGGCTCCATGTGTAAATGAGGTCAGAGATTCAAAATTTGCTCGACGCCCTCCTCTGCTCTCTCTCCTGTAGACTTGGCCCACCACTCTGCACACTCTGACGCTCTCTCTCCTCTGCTTGAACTGCTCTCCTCTGTAGACCGTGTCGACTCGTCCTCTCTCTCCTCTCTCTCTCTCCCCGTTCTCCGTTCCGAGAGGAGAACAAAAATCGCAGGTGTGCTTCCATATGCTCTTCCCCCTCCTCTGCTCTCTCTCCTCCGCTGGTTGCTTCCATCTCCCCCCCACCCTGACGCCGATGATGCCGATGCTCCTCCGTACGACGCTGACGCCCCTCCACCTCCGCCTCCGCCTCCACAGGTTGCCTCCGTCGCCCCTGACTTCGACGCTAACACCGCCGATGCTGCCAACGCCTCCACCTCCACCTCCACCTCCGCCTACGCCCTTGAATCCCATGCTAACACCGATGCCCCTGCCTCCCTCTTGCGACCTCCAGTCCGCTCTCTCTCTCTCTCTTTCCTCCTCGAAGTTGCGCCTCTCTTCCAGTGAACCGCGAGGCCGACACCCCTCAAACCGGTTGCCTCCGTCGCCCCCGACTCCGACGCCCCTCAAGCCGGTTGCCAATGCAACTTCCCTAATAAAATAGAAAATTAACGAAAAGAGAGACTAAAATGCGGGACGGAGAGAGAGGCCGAAATGCCAACTAATTTGCATGTCGTGCGTGCTATGCACGTGTTCGTGCATGTGATCCAGAAAAACTTGGCAAAAAAAAAAAAAAAAAAAAACACTTCTCTAGTTTATCTTTTGGTCTATAATAACTTGAACATTATATATAGTGTTTGCTTAATGGTATTTATTAGAGATAAATAGGGATTTCTCTTGAATATTTTTCTATGTTAGAGATAATTATGATATTTATGTAGATTAACCATATCTCTCAAAACCACCGCCCGTAGCGGCGCAGTTGGCTTGGGCTCTCTTCCTCTCACGAAGGGGAGGAGTTCAAATCTCAGAGGCGTCGTTAGGATTCTTACCTAGACTATTGTGGTGATGGGTCCTTGCTCGCCGGCTGTCGACTTACAAGGTTCCTTGGTTACCAAAAAAAAAAAAAAGAACATATATCTCAAAATGACACGTATATTGCACATATAGCTACCTTTGATTGCTCATATATTATGATTGAGATTTTTATTCAATCCATAAAGGAGAACCTTCATTTAATTACATCAAAATCCATGAAGGAGAATCCATACATATCATTCAAAAACTGAAAAGAAAACCCTATATATTACTACTAATACGGGCAAAAGGAATTACATATGAAAAAGCATTCGTTATATAACATGTTTGTAAAGAATTAAAGATGTATTACAATTTATTATGCACTAGGGTAAAAAAAAAAAATCATATCTCTCAAAATTACACGTATATTGCACATAAGTTGCACGTATATTACACGTATATCTACCTTTGATTGCTCATATATTATGATTGCGATTTTTATTCAATCCATAAAGGAGAACCTTCGTTTAATTACATCAAAATCCATGAAGGAGAATCCATACATGTCATTCAAAAACCGAAAAGAAAACCCCATATATTACTACTAATACGGGCAAAAGGAATTACATATGAAAAAGCATTCGTTATATAACATGTTTGTAAAGAATTAAAGATGTATTACAATTTATTATGCAATAGGGTTAAGACACGCCTAACTATGCAATTATGTATATAGAAAGATAATGAGCAGTTATATATGAAGTGGATTTAAGAAAGCGTGAGAAGAGAACAAGGGAGTGGGTAGTTTTCGTTGAAATGGGTGGGCATTAAAAAAAGAAAGAAGGTAAATTTAAGAAATTTAAAAGTGAGACAAGGAGGTATTTTCCCTAAAATCTGCTGTTAAAAAAGCACAAATATCACATGTTTGTAAAGAATTGATATTTTAAAAAAAAATTAAAATCATTTTATAACAAGTTATTGGAATTATTGATTAATGGAAAGATATTATTGACATAGTATAAGAAGAAATTGCACATATTTGTATGGAAAGAAAAAACTTGTTAAAGATTGATTTTTTTTTTTGTATGATTCAAACTTTAAAATTGAAACACGTGATATATAAGATAACATCATTAGTTCATGGATTTGCCATCGATAAAATATTTATAAAGTAACTAACATATGATATTTTGAATAAAAATAGTGATTGTGATTCATAAAAATTAAGAGACCCAGTTTATGTTATAGTAGATACATAGATTATATATAGCTTATAAGAATACAAGTTTTCTTTTTATATAAGAAATAATATTCATCTTTCCAATGGGATAATTTTATTCAAGTTATATCCCCTTTATATTTGGCTTTATCCCGTCTTGGTAGGAGCCACACACAAGACGGGATAAAATTTTCATTGTGTCCTCCCCCTTTTCAACTCTCCAAAGGAAATCATGTGTAGCCTTTGTCCTTAGACTAGTTATTCAACCAATGTTATATCAGGAAATACTGTGACCTACAAGGATTCAATAAACATAAGTTTCCTATGTGATCATATTTACATTTGCATTATGAGCATAATTAAAATAGCCCATAGTCTATTCTTTCTTTAAACTCTACCTGAGTTTATTTACATGTGGGAGCTCATTGTTACCCCAAAATTGTAATATATTTTGTCGAGTATTTGAATATTATTGGCTTGTTCCATAACTTGCTTGATATTTTTCAATGAAGAAAAGAATACAAGATATTGTAACTCGTTCATGCTTGCTTGTTCCATGTACATTAGAGCATGCTTATTTTTTTTTTTTTTGGTAAAGGGTAAATATATATTAGCAAAAGAACCAAGGAGCTACACACCTATATAGAGACCCTGGCACCAAGGCTTACACTCAAAAGACAACCAGTCAAGCGAGTGGAAGAAGTGCCGGGGAAGGGGGAGGGGGGAAGGAGCTGCAGAAAGAGGAAAGAAAGAAAAGCAGCTAGACGCAGGCTAAATAGCAACCAAAAAGAAGAGAAGGGGAAGACGAAGGCACCGCGCAGGGGAGAAGGAATACAACCATAAAGGCGAAAGATAGCGACGAAGGGACACCATGGATGCACCCAAAGCTGAAGAGACTGGACGCCTCATTACACAGTGAAATGCCTCATTCAAAGATCGAAGGATGGATTCCCCAACTAAGTTGTAGTCTTCTGTTACGAGTCGTATCCGGGACCTTCGAAAAGGTAAAGGCTCTATCCTTGATAGCCATGCGAAGATGTTCCTTCAAAGCTGGGAGGGATAAGGTTTGGTTGCGGAAGATGATGTTATTCCTTTCCTTCCAAATAAGGTAGCATAAAGCGGCAAAGCCAAAACGAGCCATCGATTGATAGAAGCTAGTATCAGAGAGATGCTTGGTAACCCACTCTAAGTTATCCTTCCACGTAGAGTTCCGCCATGGGAGGTTACATTTATTCGCCCAAAAAGCACCCAGACTAGCCGTAACCGGGCATCCGAAGAATAAATGATCAACAGAGTCAAGTATAGAGGAACAGAACATACATGAGGATACTGGGATTCTCCCATGAGCAAACAGAATTACCTGGGTCGGTAATTGGTTGCGAGTGATCAACCATAAGTGGGTTTGATACCGAGGGGGAAGAGAAGAATTCCAAATGAATCTCGACCAAGGCATAAGATGGCCCCTGGCCCTTAGAAGTGTCCAAGCGGAAGCCGCCGTAAACATCCCTGAAGAATGGCCCAGCCATAGGAGTCGATCATCATTGTCGTTGAGGTTTGGGAGAGGATCCTACCAACCCATAATGGCCGCCGAGACTGCAGAGGGAAGGGAGAGGGCATTAATTCCAGCAGCAACATAAGCAAGCCGAGGGATGCCAGAACAGTATATGTTCCGATCTGTGAAAAACTTATAGAGCGGCCCCTGGTGATGCCAATGATCGAACCAAAAGGATGTAGATAATCCATTGCCTATGCGCCACATAAATTGATGCTGAATTAAGTCTCGAAGGCCTAGCAGTTTTTTCCAAGACCAAGAGCATATAGTAGGCCTAGGGATGACCCAAAAATTCTTATGTTTGATGAAATCGGAATGGATCCATTTGCACGAAAGTGATTCTTTATCAATAAAGAGGAGCCACAAGTGCTTAATCATTGAAGCGATATTGCTAATCCGGATGGGTCGGATACCCAAACCACCTTCCTCCTTGGGTAGGCAGACTTCATCCCATTTGACCTTCGCCCCTCCTGATCCAAGGGTAGGTCCCTTCCAAAGGAATTGGCGAAATATTTTCTCAATTTGTCTTGTGACCGAGGAAGGGAGGATGAAAACACTAGACCAATAAACCTGAATCGAGTGCAAAACCGATTTGATCAGCTGCAATCTACCGGCCAAGGAGAGGAACCGGTTCGTCCAAGATTGGACTCTCGAGGTTATAGCACTGACCAAAGATATGCAATCCACTTTGCCTAGTCTAGATGAAATAATAGGTACCCCGAGGTACCTAAAAGGGAGCGAACCCAACTGAAAGCTAGAGGTACTAACCATGGACTCTTTTAGAGCTTGAGAGCCACCCGAGAGAAACATTTCGCTTTTGTTGAGGTTTGGTTTCAGCCGGACCAGCTAGCAAAGGATTGAATCCCATCCAATAGCAGGCACTGAGAGAAGACATATTACCTTGAGAGAACAATAATACATCATCGCAAAGAAAAGGTGGGAGAGCCTAGTCGCTTTGCATCTCCAAAAGAACTCATAGCCCACCTTGGACGTTTGATTATTGATGATTCCAGTAAAAACTTCCATAACAAGAGTGAAGAGATATGGGGACATAGGGTCACCCTGCCTGATACCTCTCCCACTTGAGAAAAAACCATGCAATTCACCGTTAAGAGAAATAGAGAACTTAGGCGAACGAATGCAGACCATTATGCGGTCGATAAAAACTGCAGGGAATCCGAAGGCCATCAAAGTAAGCCGGATAAAGTTCCAATCAATGGAATCGTAAGCTTTACAAAAATCAACCTTGATAATGCATTTAGGCCGATAAGGATTGTGGTGAAAGTTACTAAACAATTCCTGGGTCAGCATAATGTTATCGCTTATGCGTCTTCCTTTCACGAAAGCATTCTGGGGAAGACTAACTATAGAAGGGAGCACAGCAGCTAACATGTTAGCAATAATCTTTGTGATACACTTGTATAGAGTGTTGCAAAGCATGCTATGGGCCGAAAGTCATTAACCGTTGACGCATTAGGGACCTTCGGGATTAGAGTCGGGATAGTTGCATTGATCTCCTTCAAAGCGGCTAACCATTAATAAAGAAGTCCCGATTGCCAGCAGGACCGATGGTCCTATAATCTCCTATGCCCGCTTGAAGAACTCAACATTAAAGCCATCTGGGCCAAGGGATTTACCAGAAGCAAGGGAGAACAGAGTAGATCGAATTTCCTCATCCGAAACAGGGCGAGACAGCTCCTGGATCTGTATATCATTGAGAGTATGACTCAACTTCTCCTGGATTTCGGCAACCAAGGGCACCGAGGGAGGAGGAGAGGCCGCCAAAAGATCCTGGAAATGGGAGAGAAAGAGCCGATGTACCTCGGGCGGGTGAGAGACCAAACGGTCTCCATCATGGATTGAAATGATTCTATTTCGCAGGTGGGATTGTTTGACGGATTGGTGGAAATATTTCGTATTTAGATCTCCTTCCTTAAGCCACCTCACTCTCGATTTTTGCCTATAAAACGATTCCTCTTGGAGGCGAAGGTTAGAAAATACCCGTAGCTTCTCTTTCTTTGTATCCGCCAGGACCTAGTTAAATGGATCAAGATGAATGGCTTCCTGGGCCAAAGAGAGCTGGGCTCTAGCTTCAACAGTTCTCCTAGTTATGTCCGCATATGCCATCTTGTTTAGATGCTTAAGCCTGCATTTAAGTGCACGAAGCTTGCATCATAGGGAATACATAGACGTACCAGTAATTTCAGAATTCCAAACCTGCGAGACCATGTCAAAGAAGGAGGGATGGCTCATCCAAAAGTTGAAGAACTTGAAAGGCTTGCGGGTATTGGGAACAGGCATGATTCTAACAACCATTGGGCAATGATCCGACACCCCCTGGGGCAAAAAAGATGCTTCCGAGAAAGAAATCACCGAATTCCATGCTGAGTTGATCAACACTCTATCAATTTTCCTAAGCTTGCGGTTCGATCCCGAAGATGTTGCCCACGTGAATCTATTTCCCACATATCTCAGATCATTCAAACCAGCTTCAGCAAGACACTCTCCAAAATCATTGAAAGAGGGGATCCAATAGTTAGAAGAGTCGACTCTATCCGATGCATCCCGAATCGCGTTGAAATCTCCAGCGATAATCCATGGCGAATCCAAGAGCACTAGACTACGGCGCATAAGCTCATTCCAAAGGGGTCTTCTCAAAACGAAAGAATGCTCCGCATATATACGAAAGATTGAAAGAACTGCCGCTATTGAGACACAGCAGCCGACCATGAATAGCCTTAGCCGAACAATCAAAGGTATCAAAAGAGGCATTTTTGGGGTTCCAACCCACCCATACTCTCCTCCTGTGCGAATGAATGTAGTTGGAACACCACCGCCAACCCGGAATAAGGGCTGCAGAAATAGTAGAAAACACAGCAGGAGAGATTTTGGTCTCCAAAATGCCCACACAACTAAGGTTGTTGGTTCTCACAAAATGCCTAATTTCAGCTTGCTTAAGGGGGAGACCGAGACCCCTAATATTCCAAACTCCAAAAAACATAGGACACAAAAGATAGGAATGGTTATCTCTTCCTTCCTCCTAGTTTTCTAACCGACGAGGGCACCGGCTTTGGGCTAGGTGGTATACTCGCATCAGCAGATGCATATCGAAGAGGTCCTTTCAGGCGAACAGGAACATCTATCAAAGGTTTGGGAGAAATGGGGGAGGGATTGTCTCCTCTAGGATAGATGAAGGTATCACATGCGGTGAGTTCGAGCCGCTCCTACCCGAAGCAGTTTCATCCACCACTTCTTCATCTGAGGATGATGAATCCGAAGAGGATTCCCCTGAATCTTGAACTTGAATCGCCAGATGAGGGGCCAAAGGGATGTCAGGTATTAATTCGAAGGATGGAGGGGGAAGATCTACCTCATTCGTAGGTACCTGATTTACCATTTCGGGCTCCATCTGCTGATTTGCAGACTGTTTATCACCTTCTGCCTGAGGGGGAGCCATAGTGCGAGGTGAGGGAGGGGGGTTCTCTGGTTGAAGGGGTCTGTTGTTACGCTTCCCCCGCACTTCCCTCCACTCGTTGGCTGGACGGACCGAGCTTGGATTAGCAATTGCATGGCCAGACTTAGCCTTAAGTTCACCAGGCGCAGCACATCTGTGCCCAAAGGTGCAACAAGAGGGGCAAATAGTTGGCACCCATTCATAATGAACATCTATAGAGCGACTTTCACCATCAAGGGAGAACTTAATGAATTCAGGAAAAGAGCTCGATGCATCAATCTCCACAAAAATACGAGCAAAGGCAACCATAGCCATCTGTTATGTTCTGTTGTCAACAAATAACGGCTTACCAACAGCACTAGCAAGAGTGCTCAAACCAGGTGCAGACCAACATACAACTGGAACATTTCTTAAACGGATCCATATAGGCATAGAATTATGACAATCCTTCTTGAGTTCCATCTTAGGATGCCATTGATGGAGAATAAGCGGGATTTTTGCTACCGTAATCGGTCGACCTTCGAGAATTTTCCTCCTGAACTCCTCATTCGGAATACGCAGGTAGTAGAAACCCATATCAGCTGCAATTACCTCAATTAACTCCTCATCCCAAGCATGCTTAAGAGTGTCTTGCGTCAATTGATAAGGCAGTCTCTTTCCGATATAGTATCCAATTAGACAATCCTCCCATTTAGGATGAGCAGCCTGCATAATTTCAAGTGTAATTTGCGGCATTACTACATTATCGACAACAGCAGGCGGGTAATAAGACAATTTATACCCCTTAGTAGCTGAACGAGTCACTACAGCCCACGTTCGAGCAGGGGGTTGAACATTAGTCGATGGAGAGGCTTTGTGGGTTATCAACGGTTTTCCAGCAACATTAGATAGCCCAGATCGCACAATATCACGCATACCGGGGGGGGGGGGGAGGATGAACATCACTCGATTCCTTCCCAGCCTTGATGTTACTTTTCGGAGCCTTGTCCAATGGAGGAACGGACACATCGCCAATAGCAGAGTTCTGAGGACCGAAGCCTAGGCGAGACCGAGCTTTCCTTGCTCTGCTTCGCCCCCTGCTTCGGGAACGACCCCGAACACCCCTAGCATCCGAGGGAAATCGAGCAGGGGATGGACGAGAGGGAGGGGGGATAGAGGCATCCTTTGAGTCTGGAGTAGGGCCCTTGCCGAGGATGCTCGCATGAGCAGCGGACGAAGAAGCCATCCAAGCGCAGCAGTTCGCACAAACCAAACCCTAGACGTTCAGATCGCGATTCCAGAGTACAGAAGACATACTGGGGGAAATCGTTTGGAGGGAGCTTAGATCGGGTCCAGGCGCAGCTCGTCTCCGAAAATGAGCGCCAACGGACGGCCAGAGTGGCCGGAATCAGCAAAAATGCACTCCAGTGAACAGTACCGGTCGCACCAGCTAGAGAGAGAGATGGTGAACAGTAACCCGCGAAGGAGAAAGGTTCTTACTGGTTCTTGGTTCCCGCATGCTTATTTATACTTCAGATAAAGTGAAAAACATCATCATAATTTAAAAACTATTCTAATTTCAAAAAGTCATAAAAGAATTACATGTGAATCTCCGTATCAAAATATGTATATTGTAGAATATGGGATGTTATGGATTAAAAAAGAAAAAAAGTCAAAATGCACCCATTGTAGAATTTGAATTAGGCAAAAAGTAAGGCGTAAAACATGTTCAAACATGCTCTAAATTGATTGAAGGAAAATGAATGTGCTCAAATATCTCACATCACTTGACAATTGTTTGTAAACTCTTTTATATACATATGGTCACCTCTCATTTTAATCTTTTGGGTTGGACTTTCATCTTAGTCAAGTTCTGCTCTTTCTTGTGTGCATCCACTTCGTTAACCAAATTTATATGCTTTACACTCTTATGCATTATAAAATCAAGTCGATTGTGCATATTCTTGATTGATTATAATTAGTATAATGTTTATTTCATTACATTAAATTGTGTTGTGAGTAAATTAAATGTTAAAAAAAATGCTCTAAGCATTTATTAAGGGTCATTAGTTGCAACCCAACCACGAGCAGTGTAGTTGATGTGAGTTCTTTCCCTCATCGCAGAGGTCGAGGGTTCGAACCCTTTGTTGCTAAAGTATCTGAAGTAGGGGGTCCTATAGCGGCTTGCAGAGAGGCCCGACGATGCTACCAGGTATTGGAGGGTCGTGTGATCCCCGAATGGTGATCTCCGACGGTTCCTCGGTCAACAAAAAAAAAAAAGGGGTCATTAGTTGCATTTAAATATACATATATTATTATTTGAAAAATGAAAATTTCGTAGAATAAATGTTCTTTTGTAAATAATTAAATGTGCTATATGCCTTGTTGTTAGTTTAAGGAACGCAGACCGAAAATAGAAAAAGTAAAACCCGTTTTTATATATATATACGCGGAAACATTTCCACACTGTTTTTCATTTCCTCGTTTGTTTGGTTGCATAGGCTTTTCAAATTTGGCCACAGATAAACCATTTCGGAATTTCTTTCTTTTTAATTTTTTATGAGAGATTTATCTCTCTCCCCCTCTCTCTCTTTTTCCCCTAAATATGAGGAAGTAAATAAAGTCCTCACCTATGGAAAAATGACGGTTAATTAATCAAGTCCCTGATCGAAACCTGCATGGACGGACAAAATATGAGGTTAATCATAATTTCTCAAACGAAAATTTGAATTTATATGATGTATCTCATGCCATGTTAGATAAGACGCGGATATGACAAACATTTTTGTTTATTAATAGCCGGAACCTAAATGGACGGTTTGGATTCAAGGTGCTTCACCGTATCGATTAGTATGGAAAGTCAATCCATATTGTGTTTAGCCTAATTTAACTTAAGATAATGCGTGGATAAGATCATAGGTGGAGGAGGGAAGGGGATTTGAGATGTACTTTTCCTATATTGTACATGATAGTATGGAAATCTAAATATATATGGTGAACCCTACTCATGACTCTATATGAATATATCTACTTGAGAAATGATTGTGTAACAGTTTTTAATGTACTGTAAGAATAACAGTCAATTCTACATCACAAAAAACCATATCATAAATAATTATAAATTGTTACGAGATCCATTTATTCAAGAATTTGTAACTTATAATAGATTGTTATTTTCACAGTACCCAGTGACTATTATGCTAGCAAAGCCTTATTTACACGAAATATCTGATCTTACAATGGACCATGCACGAAGCATTGCGTAGTTGTAGGTTGTAACCTCCCTCTGCATGACCAGGCATGGGGGGAGGAGAAGGTCATGCCGTTTCGAGACCTCAGCGGAAAATTTTTCAGAGCTCTCAAGGTCAGCTCCGCAAAGCTCGTGACTCAGCTCACTCGACGACAAGTCAGAGAGTTACCTTCATTCAATGCTCCTTTGCTTCTCGAGGGGGACCTTCTCTTCTCGTGCTTCCGTAGCTGTCTAGAGGATGTGGATGTGTTTTTCTTCTGAGTTTCAGGTCCTCAGGCTTCATCTCATGTCTCGGCTTGGGCCGTTAGTTTTGCGCTTCCAACAGCGAGAGACTTCTCCGGTGGAACTTCCATCCGGTCATGGAAATGGTTTTTTTTGGTGATTGGTAATTAGGATTTTGTGAGTTTCATCGGGTCGATGCTGTCTTTGGGTATCGCGATTCATGATTGATTCGGATTTTGTGAGTTTCATTAGGAAGATGCTGTGTCTGAGTACCCCTTTCATGATCTAAAACCTACTATAAGCAGCATAATCATGTGAAGTGGGGCCAAATTTTTAGCAAAAATATGTCTTTCTGAAAGGGCCCTTTTCATTTGGTCTCCTTGCTATGGTTTGGGGAGGAAATCATCATGTACATTGTCTAATTCAAAGCATTTTTAGCACTCACGTTATGCTTTTCTTTGTGTTGGAGGGGGAGCATTCTTTTCACATACTTCTAACGTGATGTTCTTGGTCTAGTCATCTAGCGATTGTCTCGATAATTTTCACTTTTACTTTGATCATGGACATGCTTTTCTGTTATTCTGAGAGTTCGACTCTGTCCATAATTTTTGGATGAGATGGCCCTGTTGATAGACGACTCACTCGTTTTAGACTAAAAGGAACTTTTCTACTATGGTTTTAATCATTTTCCTCTCACCTTCAGGTTTTGAGGCTTGGCTTGCTTCGGCTCGGGGTGTTCCTTTCCCCTTTCGACGGCAAGCAAGTCCCGGAAACGGTGTACGTAAGTCATTATGTGCTCCGCGTTTGGCCTGATCTTGTTTTGGAGTGTCGTTTCTCGATAATCTTGTTGAAACACCCCCCGTGGCTCACATTGAGTTCCTCCACAACTACGCATGGAATTTAGGGACACCGACTTCGGAGTTCATGCAATCCAGTAGTCGAGGCTCTGCATTTGCGCCCTTCGATTATTTTAAGGAACAAAATGGAACTGTGAGGGAGCCTTGCATGTAAAGAGTGATGGGTTGATTGATTGCAGGTTCCTTGCCTTCGGATTCTCTTGTTCGTCCAGGCATTGTGCGGATTTGTTTGATTCACATTTTCATGAGTTGCATGTGCGTGCGTATTTATACATGAAAGGCATGGTTGTTTTCTTTCTCTGGTTCGGAGATTCATTCATCCATGATCACCATCATTCATTGAGGACTAGGAGTTCATGAACATCTAAGCCCCAGAAGTAGAAAAAGAAAATGGTGTCTTTGACTTGTGGATTTTTTTTGGTAGTGGACAGTGCGTATCGTTAAGCAAAAGAGCTAATCAGCACATGTTTTAATTGTGCTTCCTCTATGACACTAGTACTGGTTCATTCAGTAATCTTTTAATTTCTACTGTACAGATTATTCATTATCAGTAATTACTGTTGAAGTTAACTTGTGGCACTATAATCAGGAACGTTAATCATCTCCTCACAAATAAATTGTCTAGTCCGGGCAAAGTAAAAGAAGTTGGTTTATAGAAGTTCTTACGGTGGAAGGTTTAATACCTGGATAGGATCTTCCAGGCATAGTGAACCTGAGAAAATGTATAAAAACAACCACTTGGCTGATTGTCGGGTGATGTATTTTATCCACGAGGAAACGATTCCTGCTGGATCGTCATGGTTGAAATATCCAGGCCGTTTGACAAGGGGGTTTATATGCTCTTACATTTAATAGGTTTAACTTTTAAGTTGAACTTTCTAACAATCGTTATGATTAAATTCAATAATGATATACTCTTCAATTGACAACTTAACTGTTATGTCCTTCAACATCATTTAATTATTCCTAGAGTAGGAACACCTGCTCAAGTTTGTTGTAGCTACTCGTTTTGTCAACAGGCAAACATAATTTCTTTTGCCAAGTCACGACCAATCCAAGATATCATCTATCATTACATTTCTTGCAAAGTTTGAGTAATGGCAACATTGGCGATAAATTCCAAACATTTCTTTAGAATGAGATACCAAAGTTTGCTGATGATCTGTTCCATCGTAAGAAATTACAAACCAATGGCACTATTGTGGTGACCTTCTGTTAATTATGTTTTTCAACAGCATTCTAGCTGTATTCACCGGCAATAGAGTTCATAGGGGAACAAAAAAAAAAAAAAAAAAAATCATAAGACTCTGGGGTTGTCACAGAAGGCTATAGCCAGGAATGTTTCTTCTCTGTTTTCCAGCTTCAAGATCTTCTTCCAGTTACATATGCATTTTGCTTCATCAATCACGTCCGGTTGGCTCCAGAGGCAAAACTGTGATAAAGAGCACAGTATTGCTTCTGGAGCCAACAAAGCGTGATTGATGAAGCAAAATGCATGTGTAACTGGCCGAACATCTTGAAGCTGGAAAATCAGTTTTGATAGAAGAAACATTCTTAGGTATGGCTTTCTATGACAACTTCAGTCTTTTGATTCATCTTCTCACTATGTTCTCCCATGAGCTCCACCACCGATGACACCACTAGAATGCTGTTGAAAAACATAATTAACATAAAGTCACCACAAAAGCACCAGAGTCTTTCAATTCATCTTGATATAACCGCTAACCGATTGCCATGCACAATCACGATAGACTCCCCTGAAATTTGACTGAAGAACACCCGCACCAAGAAAAATTCAAGTGTGACAATGGCAAAAGCTCAATGGAGAATGATCTCTGATGCGTTGGTACAGCAGCCGCAGGAGCGTGACGTCAGGATTACAAGCTTCGTGTCCGAAAACTGCAAGAGCTAATGTGGGCGTTCAATGGAACTTCGTTGCTGGGGCAAGCCGAGGTGGCAAACGGCACGGACGGGACGTCTACCACCACCAGGAGGATATGGGTTTGGCATTGACCTGAGGAAAGCAGCTGCTTCACGTCTGGATGGGGACGGCGTCGGGATCTTGAGCAAAACAAGAGTAGGCACAGTGGTTGTCTCGATCACAGGTTCGGCCAGAAGTCTCGATCACAGCTTAACGTCAATCAAGGAGTGGTCCGGCGCAGTGACAAGGACCCACGGAGATGCTGACTTTGTTGATCTAGGCGTGGTCTTGTGACCTCCAGAAAAGACAAAGAAACTCTTCTCTTTCCCTCACGTGTATATCTCTAGGATTCTATGTGGTCTGAAATTCTGAATTGCCGGCCTCTTACTTGTGAGGTATAACATCCTATATATAATGCATACCTAGGTTTAAACTCGATCTCGTGGGCTTAATTTAGGCATTTTTCATGTAATGGGCTGAATTAAGCTCAAGGCCCTTTTCATGTAATGGGTTGAATTAAGCTCAAGACCTATTTTAATTAATTCCCACAGGCTGAAATTAGATCAAATTAAACTTAATTTGGCCTGTCTTCCCATGCAAATTTCGCTCAGCTGGTCCCCTAGTGCTGGCCGAATTTTGTCCGGCTACGTGGGCTCAATCCGTTCTTTTAAGTTCATAACCATCTACCATCAATCCAATGCTAATGTAATTAATGAGAATATAAATTAAATAATAAATGCTCCTGAAACTATATATTATGCAAATTTTCTAATATTTTTGTTTAGGGGTCGAAAATTAATCCTTAATTTTTTATACAACAAATGAATGATCGGTTCGCCAAAATTTATATGTCAATAGATGATTAGAAAGCCAAACTTAAAAGTTAAGCTGGTAAGCACAAAGAGCTTATAAACCCCCTTGTTAAGTGATATGGGTAATTTCAATTATGATAACCCAGCATTGGTACTGATAAGAACGATAACCTTTCTCCAAAAGTTTTGAATTTATTCTTTCTCAACATTTCTAAGAGATGTATAGGGCAAAATAGTTTCTCATTTTATTAGCCAATTAGTAAAAGGTCCTTTCACAGTCCCAGATTGGGGAGATGATTTAAAAATCATGCAAAACAATTATAATTTGACAATGAGGCTACGCTGCAGCACGGTACCTGCCTCACGACAATTTTAGCTGCTCCCACTTGCAAAATGATCTTTTGCTTTCATGAAGCATGTACACTATGTAATGTTGAATCCTTAGGTGTTTTATTTCCACTTCAATCACCAGGCCATGCAAGCATTCCAAGATAACTCCCAGCCCACCGAGGGGAGGAAATTTTTGCTGTTCGAACATTAGATAGCTAACATTACATAGCAAACTACAATTTTTTAGCATTTACTAATTCGCAGTGTATAGTTTCCGAACAAGTTAAAAGAATAATATACTTATGGATAAAATACATTGGCCGACAATCAGTCCAAAGGCTGTTTGTACACATTTTCACACGTTTAGTCTGCCAGGAAGAACCTTCCACTGTAAGAACTTCTATAAACCAAATTCTTTTATTTTGCCTAGACTAGACAATTTCTTTGTGAGAAGATGATTAATATTCCTGATTAAGATATTTAGTGCCATAAGCTAACTTTAACAATAAATACAGATAAAGAATAATCCATATGGTAGAAATAAATAAGATTACTTAATGAACCAATACGAGCGTCACGAAGGAAGCACAATTAAAACAAGTGTTAATTAGCTCTTTTGCTAAATGATACACTCTATTCACTACCAAAAAAAATGTACAAGTCAAAGACAACATTGTTTTTTTGTTGGTCATATTCTACTCTTATTCTAACTCTTAGTCCTCAATGAATAATGGTGATTACGGATGAGTGAATCTTCTTTCTAGAGAAACAGAACAGCCAAGCCTTCCGTGTCTAAATACGTACCTAAATGCAACTCATACAAAGTGTAATCTGACAGGGAGGAGTGCATTCGAGATTACGCTATTAACTTGTTAATTCAACTTAGTACATATTTCCGCAGGTAGGCTGGTCCTATAAAACTTTCTTAATCTTTCAGTTCTATCATGTTTGATTCTCTCTTTGTTTGTGTTGGGAATAACGGATCCCCAAAAACCGGATTCAACACTAAATCGAACCCCTAAATCAATGTGGAAGCGAAGCCCAAGAAAACAACACGTATCACCGATCGTAAAGCACACCACGGATTCGAGCGTACCTTGTTAGCCACATATTAGACACCGACGCCGATAGGAGGAAGAAAATCCGGTCCTGTTCGATCCGATGAAGCTACGAAGGGAAGAAAAAAAAACGCGTCATATGCTTACTGTTTTTCCTTTTTCTTTTGGGAGAGAGAGAGAGAGCGCGCGGGAGAAGACGTACGTTGATTCTGATTTCCAATGGGTGCCATCTCTCTCTCTCTCCTCCCTTTTATACTTTCCCCCATCCACGGGCCCTATTCCCGTGGGCCGGGCTTTTTGGGCCCAGCATGGGCGGACGGGCCTTAAGCCCATCACCAATTAAAACCATCATCTCCCACTCGCACATGGTGGGCCGAACAGGATTCTCTTTACCTCTCTTCAACATTCATACCGGTGAATAATCTGTGCGACTAGCATACTTTAAGAGCTCATTGCTATACATCTGTTAGGAATATATAGTAGCTCATAATTGGGCGTCACACTCTGAGTAGATTTAGTATGCAGTACCCTAGATCGATCGATCACATTTATATCTCTCTTGATCTCTTTTAAACAATGATATATATTGTATTCACAATTATAATTATCACAAAGACAGTCATAATTGGTCGACCAGTGAATACAAAACTACAATGTGATTCTCCAAAATCGATTTTCCTCTTTCCTTCAAACTCTCAATTTCAGTTCAGCTTGCTTTTCTAGAAATGTCCCATTAGATTGAATCAAACTCATGACCATTGGCAACATCCTAAGATAGCAAACATTAAATATAAATCTTGAGAATAAGTAAGAGTGATGAGGGGACTTAAATTGAGGAACTCTTTTCCTCAAGAGTCTCACACGTCATAAAAGTTGAGATCAAACTTTTTGCCACTCTTATTGGTCGTCTTATGCATACGTAGTATGATATACGTATTACGGTATTAACTCCTTTCCCATGGAGCGTATGTCTACACTTTTCAATACCGTACATATGATAGTTCAGACATACCAAATGTCTAACTTGAGTTCACGTATCTACTTATTCACAAAATTCATCAGAACTTACATCTGGCATCTTAGACAGATAAAGTAAAATATGTGGGGTATTTTACTTTCGGACATCGTAAGAATTATGTCATCATCTTAACACTCGGTTAAGGCGACATACGTGTTTTAAGCTTGAGCTCTCGATTATCACTTAGATAATAAGCTTAAAAACAGTCTCATCTCTATTTATCACACAGTAAATAGAGGCGATTACCCGTGTGAGTGGGCTAATCTTATATCTGTCCAACATACTTCTCTTAACTTAAAGTAATGCACTGAGCATTAAGATGCATAAAGATCATACAAAGATTCATAGGCATTAATCAATGAAAATCAAAATTTCATAAACGTGAACAACTCAGGGAAATTACAATCCAGTACATCAGACTCTACGCAATCCTAGAGATTTTACATGACCACAAAACACATCTCTAGGTATTGGCTTTGTCATAGGATCTGCTACCATTCTATGCGTAGATATGTACTGCAAGTTCACATCCTTTCGTGTAACCATATCTTTTACAAAGTTCTACTTGGTATCTATATGTTTGGTCTTGCCATAATACTTTGGATCTTTGGTGTACGTTATAGCTGCTTGGCTATCACAGTTAACCAATAATTGATTTGCAGTTTTCTCAATAACACCTAAATGATCTAAGAATCTCTTAAGCCAAACTCCTTCTTGTACTGTTGCTGATAATGCCACGAACTCAGCTTCCATCGTGGATAAGGCTATACACGTTTGCTTCTTACTGCTCCATGATATGGCGCCATTGCTCAGTAAGAAAGCAAATCCTGAGGTAGATTTTCTTTCATCTAAATCTCCTCCCCAATCAACATCTGAATAGCCTTCAAGTCGCAGATCCTTTCCTTGGTAATTCAACTTGAAATCAGCAGTTCCCTTCACATACCTCAGTAATCTCTTGACGGCTTTCCAATGTGCTGGGCCTGGATTGGATTGGTATCTACTCACCATTCCAACTGCAAAACATATGTCGGGTCTTGTACACATCATAGCGTACATCAAACTCCCAACAGCACTAGCATAAGGAACATGCTTCATTTGTTCCTTCTCTTGTAGAGTCCTTGGACACAGTCTATGGCTCAATCCTTCACATTTCGCAATAGGAGTGTCTATGGGTTTACAAACTTGCATACGAAATCGTTCAAGAACCTTATTTATATAGGTTTCTTGCGAAAGAGACAACGATCTCTTGAAATCTTAACTCCAAGAATGTATGCAGCTTCACCCATATCCTTCATCTCAAAGTTGGAAGACCACCATCTCTTCACAGTATTAAAAACTCAATATTGCTTCCGGCAATCAGTATCTCATCAACATATAATGATATGATTACAAATTGATCATTGGATCTTTTGATATATACACAATGATCCTCTTCAATCATTGTAAAATCATATGCCATTATGGCATTATGAAAACGTATAAACCATTGTCTTGATGACTGCTTGAGGCCATATATCGATCTCAAAAGTCGACATACATTTTCTTCTTGGCCTTTCACTATGAAACCAGCAGGTTGTTCAATATATATTTCTTCCTCTAATTCTCCATTGAGGAAAGCAGTCTTTACATCCATTTGATGTAACTCAAGATCCAGACTAGCCACTATTGCCAGAATAATACGAATCGAGATAAATCTCACTACAAGAGAAAATGTATCTTCATAATCAATTCCTTCATGTTGATTATACCCCTTCGCCACAAGGCGAGTCTTATGCCTTTCTATCGAGCCATTAGCCTTTCGCTTTATTTTGAGAACCCATTTGTTCCCAATAGCTCTGCGTCCTTTTGGAAGATCAACCAATTCCCAGACTTGGTTTGATTTCATTGACTCCATTTCCTCTTCCATTGCATTAATCCATTTTTCCTTACTAGGGCAATTCAGAGCTTCATTAATATTTCTTGGCTCATCCTCATCTTGTGGAGCAACCATAAAAGTTTCCCCTTCAATGTCAAAACGTCGACGGGGAATACTTTGGCGACTTGTTCGCCGTATGGGAGATTGTATACTTTGCACATCATTCCCCATCATGCTCCCACTTGGATTAGGTAATGATGATGTCGTCTCATCATGTGGTTGTAATTGAGTTGAATTCAATTCATCACTTCTCATATTACTCCCACTCGGATGAACTCCACTAACATCATTATCCTGATCCAAGGTCTTAAATATGGAACAATCTTCCACTATTTCGCCCTTCTTAGGAAATTCATCCTCTAAGAATGTGACATCTCGTGATTCAAATTCAGTTATACTCCCACTTTCCTGCTCACCTATAAACACATACCCTTTTGAGTGTTCCAAGTACCTTATAAAAATACTTTTCTTTCCTCTGGGACCCAATTTCCCAAACTTGTGAGAGAACTCATGTGTGTAGGCAGCACAACCCCATGGCTTAAGAAAACTTAAGTCCGGTTTTCTACCTGTCCATAACTCATATGGAGTGGAAGCAACTGATTTGAAAGGCACACGGTTAAGTATATAGGCAGCAGTTATCAACGCATCACTTCAAAAGGTGATAGGTAAGTTAGCATGCGCTATCATGGACCTAACCATTTCCAGTAGGGTTCTGTTTCTTCTCTCCGCAACACCATTTTGTTGAGGAGTATATGGAATAGACAACTGTCTTTCTATTCTTTTTTCATCACATAATTTTCTGAACTCATTAGATAAATATTCTCGACCTCGATCGGATCTCAATGCTTTTATTTTCTTGTCTAATTGATTTTCTACCAGGTTCATAAACCTTTTGAAACAACTTATTGTTTCAGATTTGTGAGAAATCAAATAGACATATTCGAATCGAGTATAATCATCAATAAATGTGATGAAATAAACAGCCCCATGCCTTCCTCTCACATTCATTGGACCACAGACATCAGAATGGATTAAATGCAGAGGAAATTCAGCTCTTTTACATTTTCCAAATGGTTTCCGTGTTGTTTTCCTTTCTAGGCAATGCTTACATATAGGCAAATCGACGTTTTCAATGTTGCCCAACAAGCCCTCTTTGGCTAGTCTGTTCATACGTTGTTGGCCAATGTGACTAAGTCTAGCATGCCACACATTCACATCATTATCATATGTATTAGGAGACGTGATAAGGGAATAACAAACATTTGCATTAACATAGTCAATATCTAATGCAATGAAACCATCCAGAAAATAACCACAACCATAGTAATTTGTATCCAAAAACAAATTCACACCTCTATTACAGAAGTTCATATTAAAACCTAGTCTAACCAACACTAAAATAAACACTAAATTCCGACGAATCTCCGGAGCATACAGCACATCATGAAGGAACAAAGTGCGTCCACCACGTATGTTCAGTTGGCAGGTGCCAATTCCTTTCACTTCAGCTCTATAGTTGTTTCCCACATAGATCCACTTAGTTCCAGTAGGTACTCGTCGGAATTCCACGAAGGATCCTCTATCCTTTGCTACATGGTCCGTCGCTCCTGAATCCACAGTCCACAAAGGATTAGACTCAGTTAAAAACACAGAACTCGACACATAAGTAAAGTTCTGAAAAGTACAAGGGGTGCATACCTTCTTTGGCTCACGACAGTCGCGAGCATAGTGACCCTTCTTGTCACAATTGTAGCATTTCACCCTTGCTAGCTTTTTCATGCGAGGATGCTTTCCTCTATCATGTTGGTTAAACTTGGGTTTCTTCCCTGAAGGACCAGCTTCTTCCTTGCCTTTCCCTTTATCAAACTAGCTAGGGCGCTTGCGCTTGGAGCTCGAAGCTCCATTTGAGCTAGAACTAGCATGATATAGTTCAAAGATCCGGCTTAGCCGCCAAGAGGCGGTCCTCTTCCAGCTCAAGATGACGCATTGCATCCTCGAAGGTTTTGATATTTTCATTATGAGTCAGGTGCACCTTCATATGCTCCCAACTCTGAGGCAAAGAACGAATCACTGCTTGCACTTGCTGCTCATCTGTGAGGATATGGCCAGCATCTTTCAGCTCAGTTATCATGTTTGACATCTTTCTAAGATGTTACTTCATGGTCTGACCACGAGGCTTCTTGTAAGAGTCAAACCTGATAGTGACCATGAGGCTTCTTGTAAGAGTCAAACCTGATAGTGAGCTGCCTCAGTCTGGTCACCGAAGTATGACCAAATCTAGCTGCCAATG
Organism: Eucalyptus decipiens; assembly: GCA_014182575.1. Taxonomy (NCBI): domain Eukaryota; kingdom Viridiplantae; phylum Streptophyta; class Magnoliopsida; order Myrtales; family Myrtaceae; genus Eucalyptus; species Eucalyptus decipiens. The sequence goes on along the minus strand of CM024611.1, from coordinate 13,794,930 downwards.
CCTCCCACATTTCCTTGGCATTGTCAAAACGCCGAAACTCTTGCATGGCGTCATTTTCCATGCTGCTCAGCAACGTGATGCGAGTTAGAGAGTTCTTTCTTTTCCACGTAGAAAAAGCTTCATTGTCTCTTTTGTGCTGTGCAGTGGTTCCCTCTTCAGGTTCTACCATGGTCAGGTTAAGAGCCTAAAGTGCTTCTTGCTCTTCCAGCACATACTGGATTTTCATTTGCCAAATTTCATTAGGGGTGATCGGTTCCCGGTTCGGTCCGGTTCCACCCAAGAATCGGGAACCGGACCGGGAGGACCGGTTCCCACTTTTCTGGACCGTGGACCGGACCGGCTGGTCTTGGAACCGAGAACCGGACCGACCAACCGGTCCGGTCCGGTCCGGTCCGGTTCCAATGAACCATCACTTGTTTCATTTCATAAACCTCAGAGGATTGCCCCCGAATCAATGAATCAATTGGTAATTAAAATTTTCACAACTTGTGGAGAAAGAGAAAATGTACCAATTTTGACGATGGAAAGGCATTTGAGTGTTGAGCAAGGCCGAAGGCAAGGTTGTGAGAGGGGAAGGTGTCGACGTCAAGGCTTAAGCAACTTGATCGAAGCTAGGCATGAGGCGAGGCTGCGACTACGGGAGGCTGCGACATCGCTACATGCTTTGCATGACCTATTAGCGAGACCCATTTAGAGACTAAACAACCAAGCAAACTCCAATGAGACCGCCACACCTATATCAAGTGAGATCATACTGAAACAAACGCTACAAAAAGACAGCGATCTAAAACTGACGAAAGTGAAGCCGAGAAACGCACCTATGTTAGTTAGGAGGCAAACGTCACTCCAAAGAGCAGGAATGCACAGATCTCAGGCAAAGCATAAGAGGAAGAGAGCCAAGCGTAAATGCGCAGATCTCAAGCGAAGCAAAGGAGGAAGAGAGCCAAGCGTCAGAGCGAGTGAGGCGTCAAGGCGAGGCACTCGCCAAGCATTTGAGCGAGCGAGGCGTTAGGGCGATGAGCTCGAAGAAGGAAGAGAGCTGAGTGTTCGAGCAAGCGCGGTATGAGGCGAGACCTCGCGGATAGGCGCTCGGAGGAGGAAGAGAGTCGAGCGTCAGAGCAAGCGAGGAGTGAAGCGAGGCATCGGGGCAAGGCGCTCGGAGGAGGGAGAGAGCCGAGCATCCGAGGGAGCGAGGTGTGAGGCGAGATGTTGCGGCGAGGCACTCGGAGGAGGAAGAGAGCTGAGCGTCTGAGGGAGCGAGGTGTGAGGCGAGACGTTGCGACGAGGCACTCGGAGGAAGAGAGCCGAGCATCGGCACGAGTGAGGCATGAGGTGAGGCGTTGGGGGCGAGGCGTCGAGCGAGCAAGAGGGGAGGGGTTACGGTTTTGAGAGGGAAAGGCAAAGTGAGAATTGCCGCCGAATTGGATTGCAAAATTTGGGAAAATGGAAGTTGATGTGATGTCTACCGTAGATTAGAGTAGAAACTAAATAAAAGAAAGAGAGGGGTTAGGCTTACGAGAGGGAAAGGGAAAGTGAGAGTTGCAAAATTTGGAAAAGAAAATATGATGTGATGGTTACTGTAGATAGGTTCAAAAACTAAAAAAAGGAGGAGGGATTAGCTTAGGAGTTACAAGAGGGAAAATGAATATGGTGATGGGTGTAGATTAGTTTAGAAACTAAAAATAAGTAAATATATATAAATGGTCGGTCCGGTCTGGTCGGTCCGGTCGGTCCGGTTTCGACCCCGAAACCGGGAACCGGACCAACCGGTCACCGGTTCCAAAAATAGGAACCTGAGACCGGACCGAGACCTCTAGAATCGCTCGAAACCAACCGGTCCGGTCCGGACTGGACCGGTTCCCGGTTCGGGCGGTTTCCGTTGCACACCGCTAAATTTCATAGTTGTCACCATTGAGCTTTTCACCTTTGTTCAGCTCGGCAACTATGCTCTTTGTGGCTGAAGCCATTGATCTGAACACATCAGACAAATATGCACGAATTATTAATGCCTATCTTTTATGCATCCCTATTTGCATAGACCCATCATATTAATGAATAATTTCAAGTAAGGCTTCAGAATCAAAATGTCACTATGTTTCCAATCATCCTTCAAAAATCCTAACTTAAAACTATCATTAATATGATTTTCATATGCAAAATCAATTCTATGAAGTTACAAAAACTTCTATAACTACCACTGACTAATTACCCACAAAGAATCAAGCAATAATGTAAAGCAAAGATAAATGATATCCAATAAAAACAATAATGCTTTCAATTTATACAATCAAGATATCGGTTGTTACATCAACAACAATTAGGTAGTACAATACATAATATGTCCACAAAGCACACTTAACATATATCAGCCAATACAACTAACACATAGTCAGCACACGAACTGGGAAAGATCCTCTTTTGTTCAATTTCTTGATCTTTTCCCTTGTCATAATACAGTAATATTCATTTACAAAATCTATCACAATTTTCTTATAGGAAGCAGCTCCGTTGACATCCCATATGCGATTCAACATATCTTGCCATTCAGGTGGAAGAGTGTTTATGAAAAATCGCACCATCTCTGACTGTGACATAGGACGACCATTCCATATGACCTGTTGAATTTTCCCGTTGACTTCAAGGACGTGATCAATTAAGTCACCTCTCTCCCATCGATGATCAGTCAGCTCAGCTATCAACTTAGACAGCATTTCCTTTTGTTCATCAGTAACTGCACGAATAGGTGTGCGCAACCTCAAGGGAGGCATTGTTCCTGCAACAAATGCAGAACAAAATAAGGGATCACTTATAATCCACATAGACTTAATTGAAAAAGAAACACATTCTTTTCCTCTTTTTTTTTTTTGTCAACGGTCAACGGTCGTCAACGGTCAACGGTCGTCGGTCGCCGGACCGGTCGGACCGGTCGGGCCGGTTGGGCTGGGTCGAACGGACCGACCGCACGTGCCGTGCGCATGCGCGGGCTGACGTCACGCAGACGTCAGCCGGCACGTGCCGCGCACGTGCCCAGCGTTCGCGGGTCGGGTCGTTGGCCGGTGAAAAACCAACGTCAGCACGCGTCGGTCCGTCGACCGGCACGCACGCGCCGGTTCGCCGACCGGCGCTTGTGCCGCACACGCTGGGCTATCCAGCGCTTCCGGGCGCGTCGCGACCACGCGCAATGGCTTCTGGCCGCGCGTGTGGGCGCGTGCGGCGTCACCCGGCGGCGCTCGAGGTGTCACCAGACTCGTCTCGACGTTGCCTTTCTTCCTATGCCATCAGAATTTGATTTCGACTTACGCAAACTCGGAAAAATGGCCGAACAACGCTCGGGTGTCGGGATTTCACACCATGATCCGTACAGCCGAGAATTTTTTTGCGAAAAATCAATGAAAGATGTCAAACAGGTCGGGAAAACGTGAACTAGGGCTCTGATACCAATGTTGGGAATAACGGATCCCCAAAAACCGGATTCGACACTAAATCGAACCCCTAAATCAATGCGGAAGCGAAGTCCAAGAAAACAACACGTATCACCGATCGTAAAGCACACCACGGATTCGAGCATACCTTGTTAGCCACAGATTAGACACCGACGCCGATAGGAGGAAGAAAATCCGGTCCTGTTCGATCCGATGAAGCTACGAAGGGAAGAAAAAAAACGAGTCGTATGCTTACTGTTTTTCCTTTTTCTTTTGGGAGAGAGAGAGAGCGCGCGGGAGAAGACGTACGTTGATTCTGATTTCCAACGGGTGCCATCTCTCTCTCTCTCTCCTCCCTTTTATACCTTCCCCCATCCACGGGCCCTATTCCCGTGGGCCGGGCTTTTTGGGCCCAGCATGGGCGGACGGGCCTTAAGCCCATCACCAATTAAAACCATCAATTTGCATGGATAGCTTAACAAACAGATTACCCGCACGTGGGTTCGGCGGAATTCGTCTTGTATAGATTCCCTATCATTTTCGGTAGATGACGGTTTATCCTCTGCTCTTATGAATGATCCTGCGTGGACAGTAGCAGTTCGGTCATTGTACCGACAGTTTTCGGAAGTGGATCATTAAATCTCTTTCGTAACCCAGGGCCTTCTTCAGGTTGATCTTCTCATTGCAAAGGGCTACTAAATTTTGTTTCTTCTGGTGTTATTCATCGTACTTACTGATAACATGCTTCAAAATTTGGGTTTGTTGGTGCTTGATGAGCTAACCTGGCATAAAGAATCTTTATCTTTTCTGTTGGTGGTAGGGTGGTGTGCGGGTAATTTGTCCTTGCAATAAAAGAAGCATTTATCCTTTTAAGCTAAACAGTAATTTCTAAATCAAGTAAAGCATCTGCTTAGCAAGTGCTCTTTTTTAGCTTGTGGCTGCTGCATAATGAACTTCTCTTTATTTATTCAAAGAAAGAAAAGACATATGTAACTTATTCTTTTAGAGTAGAGCAGTTATTTTCTTCTCACTTGTTGTTGCTTGTTCTATAGGTCATTCGCCCCAGCGGTCTGGAACAGCTCTTGCTCCTTGGTCGGATGTTGCAGGGTACTAAAATGCTTCCATGGTACTTTTCACAACATCCTGCAGCCACTGGTACTTTCTTCCCTGTGATGCTTCTTGGCCCAATTTTTGCTGGAAATCAATGATGTGAAAGTCGGTGGTGTCACGTGAGATGGCCGGCGCTGACATAGGTGAGGCTGGTCCCTATGATATGATCCTATAGATACGATCTTGGGCCTTTGACCTTGGGATCGATCCCACAAGGTGAAAAACAAAAAAATTCTCAGCAGGAATATATTCAAATCGTTCTTACTGCAAGATACATGGAGAGGAGACCCTTATATATACCCAAGCTTATACTATACATTCGATTGTTAGACATCATCTGCTCCAAAGATGAATCAGAAATTCGAAAAATCAAAATCAATCTCTCAATTTCAAGAAATTTCCAGTGCGACGCGTCTTGTTGGTCCCACATGAAACTGTGATTATTATTCAACCCACCACAACCCATCGCAATAAAGATAAAAAGCAAGGATAAACTTTCATAAATGTTAAATTCATTCTTTTTTTCGGATGCATGATCATAACTGTACTTCTCTATATATATGATCGTTGTTTCTCATTGACTCGAGCATCACTTGACAGTTTTATGCCATATCAGATGTACCCAGGGAACTTTTGAAGCCCTATGCCCGATCAGACTCGAAGCATTTCTGATAGTGAATCACAAGGGTAGAACCATTCGCCTTAAGAGCATGTTTAAGATCCAGAGCAGGAAGCTACATTAGATACTAAATGAGTTCACATAGTTTCTTTTGCCTCTCAACACACGATGCAACTAGGAACATTTGACAGAGAACTAATTCAACCGACATTACTTTAATAGAAAAAAAACCACAACCATATGTGAATAAATGTGATATTTCTATTTTCTAAAGCTAGTTATTTCTATCGATTATCAATAATCGCCGACCAAAAGAACTTATAGTACATTTTACCTCAACCGTGTCTCACTTAGTCTTTTCTAATCCGGATTGACGGTGAGGGACTTGGGGCAATTTTTGGTGTCAACGCCTGTGAATATTATTTAGTCACTTGTTGTTTAGGCACTCCTCGAATGTGGTTCAAATACTAAATTACACATCCATTTATCAACTTCAATTTTAAGAATAGTTGACACCAATCTCATGAAACTTTCTCTCAGCACGAGGAGGAGTGTTAAAATAATTAAATCTTAAATAACACCTTCATTTGCGAGAATTTGCGAGCTTAAATGTTTGAGACAGTTGAATACAACAAAACTTTACGAAACTGAATAGGATATATAGAAGACGGCGTATCAAGGGAAAGCATAGTCACTTCACTTCCATGACTGAAACAGTTCGGGAGCGGTAGATAATTTCATCGACCCAATTAATTTGTGGTCGTCCTTTTCTTCTGTATGTAAAAGCTGAAACGCAGAGAGATGGTGAATGAAATTATCATATTGTATGTCCCAAAATATCTAATGATCGTTCTAAACGATGCCTGTGACACACATAGGTCGCCAACATTTCTCTTGAAGACAAAACGTGACCTTATCTGTTTCCTAACAAGAACCGGCTTTAAACGCACATGGTCTACTTTTGCCTTTTGAATTTGGTTTTAATAGACGTTCCGACTGCCTCAAACTCATCGATGGTCCTGCGAATCACCGTCCTTTGAGAAAATGTATCTCGATCATTAGATGCGTAGGAAAATTTTAAAATAAAAAAACTTAAACCTATTGCAAAAATGTCAATACAGTAATGTAATGTTATTCTTTTCTAATATTAATTTTTTTGTTGTTATTGTTTTATCATTATGGCATTATGGCTGATGAAGGTAGCTAGCAAGGGTCCTATCCCTAGGTGAGGGTCGCCTCGCCCAACGTTTAGGACTAGGTCTTCAATGCCCGAGCCAAGGTCCATTGAGGCCGGGTCCACAGCCCTAGTGTCCATGCCCAATGCCCCGACACTCAAGCCCTATCCATAAAGGTAGTGCTCGAGTCCTTGACGCTGAAGCTCTGATCCCACCACTTAGGCCTCGGTCCACAAAGGTCATGTGCGAGTCCTTGGCGCTCAGACTCGGGTTCTCAGTTAATAAAACGCTCGTTCTCACAAAAGTATCTATAATTAAAAAAATTGAATTTTTAATTTTTTTTTTCTTATTATTTCTTCTTCAGCCGCTAGGTGTGCTATGAGTGTTATAAGTACCATGTTTTGTAATACATATTATTAAGCTGCAACACATCAAATCCAAGTGAGGAACTGAAACTCCATCCCCTATTTCATATTACATCATCGGTAGAAGGGACACAGGCGGCTTCTTAATGAAAAGGGACAGAAGAGAAAACAGAAATCATCAACTACAAATCAATATGGAATTTGATCCACTATTTAAAGCCGAGCGAACTATGGAGAGCTATAGACATAGAAATTTGGGTTTCGTGACGAGTGCAAGGCCAATCCATAAGGCAGTGCTCGAGTCCCCCGCAACGCTGGAGCTCTAGTCCCACCACTTAAGTCTAGATCCACAAAGGTCGTGTGCGAGTCCTTGGGACTCGGACTCGGTTTTCAGTTAATAAAACGTTCGTTCCTATAAAAGTATTTATAAAAAAATAGATTGAATTTTTAATTCTATTTCTTGTTCTCTTTCCTTCTTTTTCAGCCGGTCCCTAGCCACGACAACCAGCTATAGTTGTGCTATGCTGTGAAGTGTTATAAGTTTCATGTTTTGTAATACATTTTATTAAGTTGCAACACATCAAATTTAAGTGAGAAACTGCAACTCCATCCCCTATTTCACATTACAACATAAGTAGAGGGGAGCATTGAGAGGAGAAAGACACAGAGGCTTCTTAATAAAGAGGGACAGAAGAGAAACCAGAAATCATCAACTACAAATCACTATGGAATTTGATCCACTACTTAAAGCTAAGTGAACTATGAAGAGCTATAGACATATAGATATTTGGGTTTCGTGAGGCAAAGTGCAAGGCCAATACATATTTCCTGCGCCATATTGACGCAAAGTGATCCTTCTTAATCGAATTTACAGAATAGTCGTTATCTTATTATCTCTACTAGCAAACAAGTTCACGAGTCGTGGCCAAAATATACACACCAGCATTTTCTTGTTCTCTTTTACCTGCATCAACTAGTAAATGATACTGGAAAGTAACAGCAAGCATCCCCAGATAAGAGGAAATAGTCATTAACATTAACCTAATAAAACAGACATCAACTACTCAAATCTTTTTGGCCAATTTCTCTCAATCTCCTACAGGCTTCTCGACAGTCCATAAACATGCTACCTGAACCGTGGAGATTAGCCACACAGCTGCAAAATATAGAAGCAAGAAAGGTCAGGGTCCAGTGCATCGCACCTCACACAACACAAGAAAAAGAATAATTGCCGTTCTATGCTATCCTCAGCCATAGAAAAATGAAAGCCCAAGGGAATTATGAATGAAATTTTTAATGAGTAAAGTAAAAGCAGATATAGGAGGTTAACATGTGACAGAATGTTAGTAAGGACTTTCAGCAATAAGGTAAAAGAACATTAATGGGCATCTTTCTAACAACGCATCTCTTCTGAAGATGATAGCCTATGAAGGAGCAGACTTATGTTCTGATGTCAAAAAAAGAAGTGGAAGTGAAACAATGCCATAAGAAGGGACTACAGAAAAATAACATCAGTCATGAGCAAGAATTTGTATTGGTAAAGACAGCAAGTAGAAAGGTGAAACTCTCAAAACATAAGGGAGATTTGAGACATGCTAAGGCTGCAACAGATACAGCTGGTTCTTTGGAAAACACAAAACATGTGCACGCACAAGCCAATGATGGCATATTACATTTAGCAAAAGCTTCAAAAATCAGACCATGTGAAATCCGTATGACATTCCTAGCCATAAGATTGTTCTCACTCCAAATGTCATGCTGATGTTAACCGTGAAGAAAAGGTTTCTTACATCAGCTTTTTCTCAGCAGCAGGTTTTCAAGCAAGAGATTCTAGAGAGAGCAGATCTAATTAAGTTAAAAATAGAATTTTTGTTCGGTTATAGTCCATTTACCAGATAATTTATCCCTGACCTAACACACTTTGTAAGGCCATGATCTTACCACGACGAGCATTCACAAAGTCTTGCCCTGGACAGAATTATATTCTTGTTCCCGGCCAGCATTACTAATATGTCCTTTTTCAGGAAAAAGAACATTACATAATGGCTTGAGAATAAAGTCTATAGCCACAGTCAAAGCTGTAAGTATCCCAATTCTGATGGCTGCTATTGTTAGAATTAATTTGGCCAAAATGATTTTTGACTGAATGACATCAATTAACACAATGCCCATGATGAATAAAAGAAAATAAAGCTGGTAGCAGAGCAAAATAGAATGGATAATACCAACTTATAGCACTTGAAAAAGACATAGCAGGATGACCGGCTTTTGGCAAAAGCTACTCTAAAATATTATTTAACAGGCAGAATATGTCAATATTACTAGTTGGTCCAGACTTTCACAATACAGATTAGTAAATTTAAAAGATAAGCAACACACTAACATAACTCCCAGTCTCCATAAAGCTTATTAAATAACATAGTCTACAAAGCTAGACAGCTGTTATTCTTAATATTCTATAAATCTGACAACCCAATAAAGTAAAGAAACTTCCACAAATTGATCTTAAAGAATTATATACCATCTGTATCAATCATATACTGGCAGCAGTAAAGGCTAATGCCCCCAACAGCAATAAGACAACACTATAACCAAAATTCGCATTGGGTATCAGATTTGACCGTAAGGTGCAATGGTCAAAGTCAGCCCAATGAAGGCAGATACAAAGACACCCGTAAACAAGCCACCAAGAAGATAGTCAGAGCTGTGATGCATGAACTCGCGTGTTGATGTGGTGTGTGATAGCCAACAACAACATGCCACGCATGGCGAAATCCATGTCCAGAGTCACAAGATTAGTCAGGAAAGATCGCTGTTTTAGATAGCACATTGTCATTGACTATCACACACCATGTGCAGCTAACATGGTGCGAGACGACAACTGAATAGTTTTCTCCAGCAATTAATCATGAACTCCATTCAAAGAAACTCAACAGCCTCAACATGCCATCAGTGATCCACAGAAACAAATTATGCAATCTAAGATGGATTTTTTCTTACGAATATGTCGAAACCATTGTCGCATTTGACTGGAAAAGAGAAAGAACAGAGGATGCATACGCAGCCTGATGATTCAAAACAGCAACGAGCTCTTCCACAAGAACCCTATGCAGATCAAATCAAGGAGACCTACTTCTCATCGAACCAACACAAATAAATCCTTCACGGACACTAGAAGTTACTGACAGTCTGATGGTAAGAATTTGAACCCATTAGAATTGTCATCTGATCATGAACAAATTACTCACAAAATTCCATTTTTGAGCGTCTCCGTCTTCTCTCCATTACTGATGAGTAAACCGGGGTCACTACAGAATGGCTAATATCAAGTGGCCAACAATCGGAGCAATCAAATCGCAGTGAACAAACAACCTCTAACCCATATAATTCGAACCGCGCATCATCAATCCCACAAAAAAATTGCCAGATTAAAAGCAAGAATCGAAACCCTAACCTCAAGAAGAACTTCGCTTCCCTCCTTCGCAGGCGGGGGCCTCGTCGAAGTTCTTGGAGGGGTACTTGGCGCTGACGCCGGCGACCTCGAAGACCAGGTTCTCGCCGCTCGACTTGATCCCGGTGATGGACCACCACCGGAAGAGGGCCCTGACCCGGATCCCCTCCAGCCCGGCGATCCGGCCCCTCACGATCTTCCCAGTTATCTTCTCCGAGTAGGCGGCCAGGTAGTTGTCGGGGGGCAGCGTGAGGCGGCACGGGCCGTGGAGGTCGACGGCGAAGTCGCCGGAGGTGGCGTTGATGGAGTAGCCCCGGACGTCGGCGGGCAGGAGGCCGATCGGGAAGCCGTAGGCGGTCAGCTCCGCGTGGGCCCTGGAGACGGGCCGGGCCGGGACGTCCGGGAGGTCCGAGGAATCGACGAGGAGCGAGAAGAGGAGGAAAAGCACGACAGGGAGAAAGATTCTCATCGTGGGTTCTCGCTTGCGGTCCTGTTCGAGTGCGAAAAGCCTCCAAAGGCGCAAGCTTTGGGGGTCGAGGTCGTCGTCTTCTTCCTCTTGTTTACTGGTTAAGATGGCGTGAAGCAGAAGAGTTCTTCCCCCTTTTGATGACCGGGGGAAATGCGGTGACGTGGCACGCACGCACGAACGCTCGAAACGGCGGCGTGGCACGCTGGTTTGCTTTTACGGACGGATCGCGTTGCGAAGTTGCCGAGGATAAGATGTCGAGTTTGTTTACCCCGTCAAATTACGATTTCCACAGGACAAAGATGAGATTTTTAATTGCGAAAAGCAAGATGGGAACTGGGAAGCGGGACATGAAGTGGTGCTGTTCCTGTGCTTGGACCACTCCCGCCTCCTCCTCAAAAGAATCGAACGAGGAAAACTCTAAAAACTGTGAAAAAGTGTCTTGGGGGATATGCTGCAGAAGATTCGTTCTTTGAGAGTGCAAGCGCAAGTGCAGGAGGGGGACAAAACTTCGATGCAATTCTACTTTTTAAGACAACTCGAACTTGGCAAAAGTTGTCGAACTCGAAGTTTCCCGTAGAGAAAGTGCAGGGTCATTTCAGTTCCGTGGATCGCGAAGGAGGGATCATCGCGAGTACATTATCATCACTATTTCAAAAAAGCGATGAAACAGCTTACCCAAGAGCCAATATAGTTGGTCCGGACTCCGAGCAATTTCCAACTTGATTATAAATTTTGATATAGTTGGTCCGGACCCAAGAGTCGTTAGAATTTAATTGAGCAAAATAAAATCAATAAATTTCACTTGTTCAAATTCTAACAACTGGGTGTCGACTGTTTCGGATTAGAGGTAACAAATTCACGGGGCTTGTAAACTGTTCATTGGTTGTAAAGGATAAAAAATTACCAAAAAAAAGTCATAAACATATTATATCAATACCAATTCAGTTATAACATATCAATTTGGCTTATTTCATTTTAAATTTTTTAACGATTTATCAATTCAGTAAAAACCTTTTGGTTGTACTAATTTAGTTCTTCCGCCCAAATCGGTTGTGCCAACTTAATCCTCCCGCCCAATTTTGGTTGAAAAACGCTACTACGACGATTTAGTTAATACCGTCCATCTTACGTGAACAATTTTCTTTTGGATTTTTAAAATTTTGAGTTTTTTATTATTTTTTTTTTCTTTTCCTTTTTTCTTTCCTTTTTTTTTTCCACTCTTGGCCGTCACAGCAAGGATGTGGAGGTTTCCGGCCATAGGCGAGGACCGTTGACCAAGAGTGGGAAAAAAAGAAAAAGAAAAAGAAAAAGAAAAAAGATTAAAAAAATCAATAAAATTATCCACGGCCGATGTTGACTAGACCGTCGTGTTAGCGTTTTTCAGCCAAAATTGATCGGAATGACTAAATGGACAAGTTCTTAAAAAATTTATAACTAAATTGATAAATAATTTAAAGATTTATTATTAAATTAGCATAATTGAAAGAATTAGGACTCAATTGGCAAATTGTAAAAATGTTTATGACTTAATTTAGAGTTATGTATCTAATGAGTCATTCTAGGAATAGCGTAAAAAATGGTTTTATGAAAGATCGAAATTTCATTTACTCAGCAAAATGGCTTATGATTTGAGGTCAAGTCATAAGAAAGTAATTCTTTATCAATCTCTTAAATTGGACGTAGATGATTTGCCTCTAACTAAAATGTAGAGACGATGTTCGTAAATTCATGGCAAGTTGGTTGTATAACTTTCCTAAAATTCTCATTAATTTGATGATCTAAAACATGGCAGGCGGCTCAAAAATCCGATTTATAGAGTTATAATCTAATATAGATTCTACAACAACGTCGCCGCTTCTAATACAACTCATGGAAGCGGTGGTGCTCTTGTCAGAGAAAATTATGGAAATTCATTAGCTACGCTCATATGAGCCTATTATTAGATTTGTGCAATAGAAGTGGACCTGCAATTAGGGCCGACCATCTCTCCATGACGAGGAACTTTCATGGACGATGGTTCATGGGTAATGTGCAATCGCAGTTATTGAGGGTGCGTTTGGTTCAGCATTCTCAAGAGACTTTCAGCCTCCAAAGCTCTTTTAGAAAATTTGAACTGTTTAAGAACCATTTTCAAAGTAATTTTCAGCCGACAGCCAAGACGGGCAAGACTAAAAGCCCAATACTAGTAGGGACTAGTTTTGAGCTTTCAGCATTTGGTCAAATACTAAAACTTAGTTTTTTCTTCCAAAACTATCCTTACTCATTTTTCAAATTTATGATTTTGCCCTCGTTATTATTATTTTTAAAATGCCAAAATAATGCTAAAAAAAAAAATCAAACACACACACACACACACACACACACACACATACATAAATGCTAAAAAAAATTAAATATATTTTGGTCTTTTAAAAAAATATTTATATATTTGATTTTTTTAGCATTATTGTCAAAATTTACATTAAAAAAGTTGTATATATTATTTTTTCAATTTTAAACAAATAAAAGTTAAAAAATTCGGATGAAGGGTTTGGTCTTTTTAAAAAAAAATTATATATATATGTATTTGACTTCTTAGCATTATTTTTAAATTTATATTTAAAAAGTCGCATACATTATTTTTTCAAATTTTAAAAATTAAAAATTAAAAATTTTTGACGAAGGATTTTGTCTTTTTTAAAAAAATATATATGTATTTGATTTTTTTAGTATTATTGTCAAAATTTATATTTAAAAAGTTGCATACATTATTTTTTTCAATTCCAAACAATTAAAAATTTAAAAATTCTAATGAAGGGTTTGGTCTTTTTAAAAAAAAATTATATATATGTATTTGATTTTTTTGCATTATTGTGAAAATTTATATTTAAAAGTTGCATACATCATTTTTTTCAATTTTAAGAAAATAAAAATTGAAAAATCCGGTGAAGGGTTTGGTCTTTTTTTTTTTTTTTTAATTATATATGTATTCGATTTTTAGTATTATTTTCAAATTTATATTTAAAAAATTGCATACATTATTCTTTTTAAACAAATAAAATTAAAAAATTTAATATTGATTACGCAAAGAGCTTTTCAAATGTATTTTCTATCAAACGGCATTTCTCTTAAAGTTGCTTTTCAAAGCATAGTTTACCAAATGGTCAAAGTCCTTTAGGCCAAACTACTTTGTATTTTGCTAATGGGCTTTCAAAATGCTAAACCAAACGCACCCATGTTTTTAGATATTATATATGCCACTAATTGACCAAAATAAGGGCTAATTGTTTGCTAGGAGGCACATCTACTAATTTTAGTGTCAATGACATACAACAGGAGATAGCCACTGCCGATCTTAGTATCCACAACGCCCTCCAAGAGGAGCAGATTGAGGACAATCCGATGCCGCACCCGAATAAATACCTTTTAAAATGAGCCTTTCTAGCCTCCATCACGTCTTTGATACTTGGTTTTGGTAAGTCTTGTGTCACCCCCGGTTATGGTGAATTAGTCTTTTGTTGCAAACCAAAAAAAGTTAAGCTATTGCCCTTTTCTTTTTGTCTAGCTTTATTATTGATAAAAATGACAGATCTATGTTTTGCCAGAAATTGGAGCAATGAGTGAGACAATCGCGTCCATAATGAAGGAGTAGAAGACAAGCAACAAGCATGCTGAGACTGTGATATGGTACCTCTTCTTATTTTCGGCTTTTGGATCGGTGATGGCGGGGTTGACATTAGACTGGTTTGGCTGCTGTCGTGTGATCAGTTTTGTGGGGTTCTTCTTCTTTATTAGGCCCTATGTCATGGGCATCAATTCCAATAATGCCTTCTTGTTTGGCCGCTTCATCACTCAAGTTGAGACTGGCTACGCCCATATGGTCACCCCCATCTACATTGCAGAGATCACTCTTGCTATCTTTCATGGCTTGTTCACCTCTCTTCCTGAGGTACTCACATTTTTTCCCTAAGTTATAGTATTTTGTTTCACTTTTTTTAGTATGTCATTGATTTTTATCTTTTTCATAAATTACTTTATTGGAAAAATTAGAATTAGAAAGGTGATTGCATATATTCATTTGAGCATGTTTTGGCGGTTTAGGTGTTCAACAACTTCCATTTAATGAGTGGCATATCATGTGCTATGTGAGAGTAATCTGCTTGATTCTTCTCGAAATCGCGATCCGCGTTATGCCAAGATCCCCTTGGTGGCTCGTCATGCAAGGACACATGTATGATGCGTACGGCGTCCTCGTAGGAATCTCGAACTCAAAACTCATTTACTTGCAAAAATCGAGGAGGTTGTCAGCAACGTGGCGCATGGGCCAACCCTAGGAGTGTGGTGGGATCTCTTTTACCGAACTCGATCCGTTTGCCACATGCTTGTTTGCGTCATTTTCATGCAAGTGGCTCGGCAAGCCTATAGCTTTGATATAATCTTTCTTTACAGCCCTCATATTTTGGATATGATTGGTGTCAAGTTCTCGGATGGCAAACTCTTAACGACCATCGCACTCGAATTTGTAAATGCAATATTCACCCTAGTTGCCAGCTTCCTTGTTGACAAAGTTGGACGACGATGCTGCTGTGGAGCCTGGGCTAGATGATTGGATCTTTAGTCTCCCCGGAATGACCTTAAATTACATCAACCAAGGCCACACCAAAGAGTGATGCATCACATCATTATTCATCTGTGTTGCCAGCTACTCGGTGGGAATGCGACCACTCACCTCAGTCTACAACTCTAAGCTACTCCCGCTCAGGTTGTTAGCTAAGGGATGCGCAATCGCCTTCATTGCAAACCAACTGATGAGTGGAATTATATCATGGGCATTTTTATCACTGGACGAGGCGATCATCCACGGCAAAGCTAGAATCCCCTCGGTGACTTGTCATGTAGAGACGCATGTACGATGCGCAAGGCGTCCTTGCTAGGATCTTGAACTCGGAGCTCATTTGCTTGCAAAAATCGATGAGGCTGTCAGAAATGTGGCGCATGGGCCGACCCTAGGCGTGTGGTGGGATCTTTTTTACCCAAATTGATCCGTCTGCCACATGCTTGTTCACGCCATTTTGATGCAAGTGGCTTGGCAAGCCTGTGGCTTTGCTACAATCTTTCTTTATAACCCTCGTATTTTTTAGATGATTGGTGTTAAGTTCTCGGATGACAAGCTCTTAAGGACCATCGCACTCGAATTTGTAAAGGCAATATTCACCCTAGTTGCCAACTTCCTTGTTGATAAGGTTGGACGATGGCAGATATTGCTTTGGAGGCTGGGTTGAATGATCGGATCCCTAGTCTCCCTTGGAGTGACCTTAAATTACATTAACCAAGGCCACACCAAACACTGATGCATCACATTATTATTCATTTATGTGGCCAACTCCTCAGTGGGAATTGAACCACTCACCTCAATCTACAACTCTGAGCTACTCCCGCTCAGGTTGTGAGCCAAGGGATGCGCAATCGTTTTTATTTTATTTATTTATTTATTTATTTTTTTGGTAAAGGGTAATAATATATTGAGCTATAACCAACCAATTTACAAGATCAGGCACCACAAAACTTGCACTCAAGAAGACACAACGTCTAATCGAGTGGAAGGGCGCCGGACACAAAAGCGCACCGCAAAGCGGTCAAAGCAAGCAAGCCAAGAGAGACGGCCTTGCAGGGCCGAAACAACCAACAAAACGAAAAAGAAAACCACACGAAGGGCCACGCAGGGCCAGACACCAAACTACAACAAAACCAAAAGACGCCAAGAGGGCGAGGCACCGACGAATCCGGATAGGCCCCATCAAAAGTGCAGGCTAGCCAGGAGAAGTGGCACAAGCAGGAGAAGGTACCCACCATCTTTGGATCAAGAAGGGCTAGCCGATCGGCATAGGAGAATCGAAAATAGCAGGGTCAAGGCCCCAGGTCCGTTGTAACCTCCTATTTCTCAGGCAATCTTCCACATTCTTGAAAGTTAAGGCTTTATCCTTGACAACTTTAATGAGATGCTTCTTGACAGCTGCAACTACGACCGGATGCTCTCTAAAGAGAATGTCGTTTCTATACTTCCAAATGAGATGGCAAAGAGCACCGAAAGAGAATCGACCAATGGAATGATAGAAGTCTTTACCTGAGAGGAATTTCATAGCCCACTGCAGATTTTCCACCCACGTCATGTTCCTCCACGGGAGGTTACTCCTGGAAGCCCAAAAGTAAGCCATACTAGCCGTGATACAACAACCGAAGAAGAGGTGGTCAATAGAGTCTGGCGTGAGCTTGCAAAATGCACAAACTTCTCCCCCAATTCTCCCATAAGACATAAGGAAGGCTTGAGTAGGGAGACGATTCTTTATGATCAGCCAAAGATTGAATTGGTATCTCGGAGTGATGGCCTTATTCCAAATAAAGGAAGACCAATCCACCCTTGCTTTCCTTCTCCTGAACATATGCCAAGCCGAGGCGCGAAAAGAGACCAGACGGATTGTCACCCAAATAAATCTATCCGGGCCATCGGAAAGGAGCGGAAGGGGCTGGCTCCAAGAATCTAATACGGTCCTAAAGACTTGACTGCGAGAAGAGAATAGGTCTCGCAATGGTTGCACACCTAGGAAGCCCCGAATCCAATATAGTTTGCTCAACAAATAAACTCCAACGGACCTCTTTGATGCCAATGGTCAAACCAAAGGGAAACCCTTCGCCCATCTCCAATCCTCCAGCAGAATTTTAGTCGAAATTCAGATCTAAGTTGGAGGATTTTCTTCCATGCCCACGAGCAACGTGTCGAAGCCTTTACCATCCAGAAATTCATCCCTCTTTTCAGAAAGTTAGAGTGTATCCACTTGCACCATAAGGACTCCTTATCCGTGAAGAGGATCCAGATGTGTTTAAGCATCGCAGCCTTGTTGCACTCTCGAAGACTGCGAATTCCAAGACCTCCTTCCTCCCTTGGGAGGCATACATCCTCCCAGGACACTTTAGCTACTCCCTTTCCAAGGGCAGGACCCTTCCAAAGGAATTGTCTAAGGATCTGCTCAATACGGTCAAGAACCGCCATAGGAATAGCAAAGACACTGGCCCAATAAGCTTGAATAGCATGGAGCACTGACCTTATAAGCTGAACTCTCCCAGCAAATGATAGAAAGCGATGAGTCCAGGATTGCACTCTTGCTGTGATACGATCCACTAAGGATACACAGTCCGCCTTGCCAAGCCTTGAGGAGATAATTGGAGCTCCTAGGTAACGCACCGGCAGCTTCCCTTCCATAAATCCAAAGGTGTCCTTGATCTGACACTTCAAGTCATCCGAGCCCCCTGCAAGAAACACCTCACTTTTGCTATTGTTCGGCTTCAATCCACTCCAAGCGGCGAATGTGTCCAGGCCATCCTTGAGGAGCAAGGTGGAGGCCATATCCGCACGGCAAAAGAGAAAGACATCATCAGCAAAGAACAGGTGTGATAATTTAGTGGCCTTGCACCTCCAGGAGAATTTGAAACCCGGCTGCTCCGCACGAGAAGTGATGATCCCTGAGAAGACTTCCATAACCAAGGTGAAAAGATAAGGAGACATGGGGTCACCCTGTCGAAGGCCTCGGCTACTCGGGAAGAATCCATGGAGCTCCCCATTCAAGGAGATAGAAAACATAGGTGTGCGCACACAAATCATGATAAGACGAATAAGATGGTCTGGGAACCAAAAAGCATGCAAAACCAGCTCCAGGAAGTCCCAGTCTACCGTATCGTATGCTTTCTGAAAATCCACCTTGACAAAGACATTTGGGAGCGAATGGTGAAGATGGAACCCCGCAAATATTTCATGAGCAAGGAGAATATTATCCCTAATCCGCCTACCCTTGACGAATGCATTTCGAGAAGAGCCGATGGTGTCCTCAAGCACCGCAGCCTACACGCGATTGGCTAAGACCTTGATAATACATTTATAGATCGTGTTGCAGCAAGCAATGGGTCTATAATCATTTACCGAGGTAGCATTAGGCACCTTTGGAATTAACACCAAGATGGTGGAATTAATCTCCCTTAGCAAGTCTCCCCGTAACAAGGAAATCCTTTTTGCTTCAATGACCAGGGGTCCAACAAGGTCCCAATTGCTCTTGAAGAATTCGACACCAAACCCATCCGGCCCAGGAGCCTTCCCACGAGGTAGGGAGAACAAGGTATCCTTAATTTCCATCTCCGAAAATGGGCGGGCGAGAGAAGCGATCGATCTTCCGTGAGCGGACATCGGATAACTTGCTGCAAGTCTCCCAATTCCGGCCTAAGAGGGAGGGTACGCGGCGCAAAAACAGCTCTTTAAAGTGATTGACAAATGTGTCTTGGACATGGATCGGCTCAGTGACAAGATTCCCATCTCTATCAAGAACCGAGATAATCCTATTCCTCATTTGCCTTTTAGTCACCGAATGATGAAAGTACTTAGTGTTCCTGTCACCATTCTCAAGCCAACGAATTCTGGATTTTTGTCTAAAGAAAGTCTCCTCCTGACTTTTCAATTCTATGAAGGTCCTGCGATGACTCTTCTCAAGCTCTGCCAAGAGGATGTTGGTCGGATCCTGTTGAAGGTCCACTTGCGCTAACCCGAAATCATTTCGGATTGAGCAACCCTCTCGGATATGTTAGAGAAGGAGTCTCTATTCAACTGCTTGAGACGACCCTTAAGAGCTTTTAACTTGGTGACCAGTCTATAAATGGGCACTCCTCCTCCCGGGGCCTCCCACACCTAATTAACAATGGTCTGAAAGGAAGGATGCTCCATCCAAAAGTCAAAGAATTTGAAGGGCTTCCTTCGCATAACTGGTTGGATAACCTTGACTACCATAGGGGAGTGGTCGGAAATACTAGAAGTCCGAAAATTCGCTTCTGAATAAGAGAAATGCAAGCTCCATAAATTGTTCACTAATACCCGGTCAATCTTCCTCATTTTCCGATTAGCCCCCGAAGACGTCGACCAAGTAAACCGGAGCCCCACATATCTCAAATCCTCAAGCTCCGCCTGATGCAGACACTGATTAAACTCGTCAAAAGAAGGAGGCCAGGCGTTGGAACCGCCAAACCTATCGGATGGGTCCCTTATGGCGTTGAAATCTCCCGCCACCATCCAGGGAAGGTCATAGGTGCAAGAACTCATTCTGATCAAGTTCGCCCACAGAGGCCTCCGAGAAACAAAAGAGTGCTTGCCATAAACAACCAAGATGCAGCAGCAGAGACCCGACGAAATATGCTTGATTCTACCATGGATGGCCTGATCAGTGGAGGAAATCACCTCAAAATTAACTAGAGAGGGGTCCCAACCAACCCATATCCTGCCTCCCGGAATAGAATCATAATTGGCAATCCAAGACCACCCAGACAACAGCCCCGACAACAGGGGACCAAAGAGATACTCCAGGACTTTAGTTTCCACTAAGCCGACCACACAGAGGCCGTTAGACTGAGCCAATTTACGAACCTCGGCTCTCCTCAAAGGATCCATAATACCTCTAATATTCCAGAAACCAAAATACATATATAAACTATGTACAGGCTACTCTACTCTACACAAAGAAAGACAAAGGAGGCAAGGCCTACCTTTGTTTCTGAGGCTTGCGGGAAGATGCTCCCGACGCTCCAACGATCTTCTCCGGCTCAGGATCAGGGGCTAGAGCAAGCAACCTGTCATGATGGTCTCCACACTTGTCACGGCCAAGGGCGGAGGATGAAACGGTGATTCAGGGTAGGAGATGTCCTCATCATCCGACGAGTCGTCGGGGGCCTTCACATCCGAGCCACCGGGGGACTCCACCTCTGATTCACTTGATTCATCCGTATCCGAGTCGTGAGCAGCCCTCGAGGAGAGAATAGGGGGGCCGGTATCCCGCCGTGAGAGATAGGACGATTTTTGGGGGAGCACTAGAGCCCCTAACACCCTTGCGAGCAGAGATGGGGAGAGGAGGAGCCACAGCGGGTGGCCTTTCCCGAGAGAAATGCGGATGGATAGGGGCGGGATGAGGAGAAGCCGCAGCAAGCGGATTGCCCGTAGAATGCTGGTCAGCGACTGCCGAAGAGGAGGAGGAGGATTCTCCTGTCTTGGATCCCTTCTTCCTCTTTTTCTTTTTCTTAGTCTTCTTCCCAAGTTGATTCTGAGCAGGCAGAGGAGCTGGATTCACTTGAGGAGGATCCCTGTCCTCTGCTGGAGCAGTTTGCAATGAAACCGGGGCGGGCTGTAGACGAGCAGGGTCCATCTCCGAGTGAGGTGGAATACGAACGCCTCCTGCAGCTTGAGGCGGATCAATAGCAGTTTCTGACCCTCGCACAATTTGCTCCGACACCTCTTCAACCGGGGGAGGAGGGGACGCCCTCTGCGCACCCGGATAAGCCTCAACCGACGGGGAAGGAACGGTTGGCTGAGCAGGTGCGATCGAAGGCTGCCTGGCCGGATGACGAGCAGCCTGATTTGGATTCGGATTGCGCCCAGAGGCTCTCTGATCTTGAGGAGGAGCACGGCAATTATGGCCAAAAGCATTGCAATCCAAGCATGTAGCCGGGAGCCATTCGTATTCAATGCTAATGAACCGCGAGACTCCTTTCAAAGTGAACTTGGCCGTCTTGAGTCTTGGCTTATCCGCTGTGATCTCCACACAAATTCTCGCGAAGGATACCATTTGCATTTGATCCGTCCTTTGATCAACATATAGCGGTTTACCCACCACACTCGCTATTGCGCTCATCGTCGCACCATCCAACACTCGAGCGGCAAATTCCGCAACCGAATCCAAACGGGAATGGCGGATTGGTCTTCTCTCTTGAGTTCCATAAGAGGCTTCCATTGCCGGAGTATTAGCGGCACCCTAGTAATCGTCACCGGCACACCTTCGAGGATCTTCCTCCTAACACCGGGGTCCGGGATTTGGAGGAATAAAAATCCTTGATCATCGGCGAAGATCTCCCCAATTCTGGAGCCCCACACCTTCCTCAATGATTGTTCAATCAAGCCGAATGGAAGCTTCCTTCTTCCCACCAGGTATCCGACCAAGCAGTCATTCTACTTCGGGTCCATGGCGTCGAGGGCTTCGTCCGGGAGGTTCACAACTGCCTCTCCATCCACAAAGGTGGGCGGAACATAGGTTAATTCAGATCCTTTCACCGCCAAGCGAGCCACATTAGCCCAAGAACGTGCCGGGGCATCATGGTGACCCGCCTGAGGTTAGAGAGGTCGCTTAGAGGCGGAACGTCTACGACTTCTTCCTCTTGATTGGCGTGGCCTTGAGGACAAATTCTGCAAGCTTTTCATCTTATTATTCGGATGTGGATGACCAGAGGATGTCGCCACACCACCACCATGCTGAGCCGAAGGCATAGCCTCCTTAGGAAGGGGGTTCGGGTGCCCCAATGGGCTGACAGCCGAAGAACGGCTAGAAGGGGCAATTCCATCAAGAACAGGATCTGCAGGCATTTTCACAAATAGCTAGACTGCATCCCCCTCTCAACCGAATAAATGAACATCAAGAACAAGGTGCGAATCTGCCACAACTTCAATCGCCCCTCCCGGTACCAGAGGAGCCAGCAAACTCCAAAAAATGCAGCAAAGCACACCCGCACAGAGATCCCACACCAGCACAGAACAAGACATAAACTATGCAGCAGAGACGAACAGCTAAAGGGGCGAAGGAGCAACTGACCTGGGAAACGACGACAGGAGAATTCAAATAGGGATGTTGCAGGACAATCCCCAGGCAGAATCGAATCCCCAAACGCTCCCCTTCAACTCGCAGCTAAGGCCAACCAGCACCTCCCGTGAACAGGTCAGTTCGCGCGCAGCACCTTGCTCGGACGGATATTCCCACCTAGGCCAGACGGTTACTCTGCATGCAGGCCATCTTTTGCGAAACCGTTCGGTGGAAACGTAGAGGGGACTGAGCTGAAGCTTCCTTCCGAAAATCAGCCATAGACACCCATCGAAGCTCCTCAAACGAACAAAAGAACAGCCGGAAACCAGAGAAGAAAACTGGGCAGAAATTCGTAGCCTAGGCCAAACGATTTCTTTGCATGCAGACCATCTTTTGCGAAACCGTTCGGTGGAAATGTAGAGGGGCTTGAGCTGAATCTTCCCTCCGAAAATCAGCCGTAGACACCCATCGTAGCTCCTCAAACGAGCAAAAGAATAGCTGAAAACCAGAGGAGAAAAAAGTGCAGAAATTCGTAGCCTAGGACAGACGATTTCTCTGCATGTAGTCCATCTTCCGCAAAACCGTTCTGTGGAAACGAAGAGGGGACTGAGCTGAAGCTTCCCTCCAAAAATCAGCGCATTCCGACACCCACAGCCACGGGAATCAGCAACACACCAGATGGATGAACAGTGACTCGGGAATCCGAATTGAGAGCGGTTAGCCTGTTTTCATTCGATATAGTTTTCGCAATCATTTTTATTGCAAACCAACTAATGAGTAGAATTATATAATGGGCATTCTTACCACCGGACGAGGCGATCCTCCACGGCAAGGCTAGAACCCCCTCGATGGCTCGTCATGCAGGGACGCATGTACGCAGGGCGTCCCTGCTAGGATCTTGAACTCGGAGCTCATTTGCTTGCAAAAATCGAGGAGTCTGTCAGCAACGTGGCGCATGGGCCGACCCTAGGCGTGTGATGAGATCTCTTTTACCCAACTCGATCCGTCTCCCACATGCTTGTTAACGCCATTTTGATGCAAGTGGCTCGGTAATCCTGTGGCTTTGATACCATCTTTCTGTACAGCCCTCGTATTTTCGAGATGATTGATGTCAAGTTCTCGGATGACAACCTCTTAACGACCATCGCACTCGAATTTGTAAAGGCAATATTTACCCTAGTTGCCAGCTTCCTTATTGACAAGGTTGGACGGCGGCAGATGCTGCTATGGAGCCTGGGCTGGATGATCGGGTGCCTAGTCTAACTTAGAATGACCTTAAATTACATCGATCAAGGCCACACCAAATACTGATGCATCGCATCATTGTTCATCTATGTGACTAGCTACTCGATGGGAATAGGACCACTCACCTCAGTTTACAACTCTGAGCTATTCCCGCTCAGGCTGTGAGCCAAGGGATGCGCAATCGCCTTCATTGCAAACCAACTAATGGGTGGAATTGTATAATAGGCATTCTTACCACCGGTAGAGGCGATCATCCACGGCAAGGTTAGAATCCCCTCGATGGCTCGTCATGCATGGACGCATGTCCGATATGCACGGCGTCCTTGCTAGGATCTTGACCTTAGAGCTCATTTGCTTTAAAAAATCGATGGGGCTGTCAGCAATGTGGCGCATCGGCCGACCTTCAGCATGTTGTGGGATCTCTTTTACCCAACTCGATCTATCCGCCACATGCTTATTTGTGCCATTTTGATGCAAGTCGCTTGGCAAGGCTATGGCTTTGATATAATCTTTCTTTACATACCTCGTATTTTTTAGATGATTGGTGTCAAGTTCTCGGATGACAAGCTCTTAACAACCATCAAACTCGAATTTGTAAAGGCAATATTCACCCTAGTTGCCAGCTTCCTTGTTGACAAGGTTGGACGACGGCAGATGCCGCTGTGAAGCCTTGGCTGGATGATCGGGTCCCTAGTCTCCCTTAGGATAACCTTAAATTAGATTGACCAATGCCACACCAAACACTGATGCATCGCATCATTGTTCATCTATGTGGCCAGCTGCTCGGTGAGAATGGGACCACTCACCTCAGTCAACAACTCTGAGCTATTCCCGCTCAGGTTGTGCGCCGAGGGATGCGCAATCGTCTTCATTGCAAGCCAACTGATTAGTGGAATTATATCATGGGCATTCTTACCATCGGACGGGGTGATAATCCATGGAAAGGCTAGAATCTCCTCGGTGGCTCGTTATGCAGGGACGCATGTACGATGTGCAAGGCGTCCTTGCTAGGATCTTGAACTCGGAGCTCATTTGCTTGCAAAAATCGAGGAGGCTGTCAGCAACATGGCGCATGGGACGACCCTAAGCGTGTGATGGGATCTCTTTTACCCAACTTGATCCGTCTGCCACACACTTGTTTGCGTCATTTTGATGTAAGTGGCTTGGCAAGCCTATAGCTTTAATACAATCTTTCTTTACAGCCCTCGTATTTTCAAGATGATTGGTGTCAAGTTCTCGGATGACAAGCTCTTCAAGACTATCACACTCGTATTTGTAAAGGCAATATTCACCCTAGTTGCCAGCTTCCTTGTTGATAAGGTTGGACAACGGCAGATGCTGCTGTGGAGCCTGGGCTGGATGATTGGGTCCCTAGTCTCTCTTGGAATGACCTTAAATTACATCGACCAATGCCACACCAAACATTGATGCATCACATCATTGTTCATCTATGTTGCCAACTTCTCGGTGGGAATGGAACCACTCACCTTAGTCTACAACTCTGAGCTATTCACTCTTAGATTGTGAGCTAAGGGATGCGCAATCGCCTTCATTGCAAACCAATTGATGAGTGGAATTATATCATGAGCATTCTTACCACTGGACGAGGCGATCATCCACGGCAAGGCTAGAATCCCCTCGGTGGCTCGGCATGCAGGGACGCATGTACGATGCGCATGGCGTCCTTGCTAGGATCTTGAACTCGGAGCTCATTTGCTTGCAAAAATTGAGGAGGCTGTCAGCAATGTGGCACATGGGCCAACCCTAGGCGTGTGGTGGGATCTCTTTTACCCAAATCGATCCGTTTGTCACATGCTTGTTTGCGCCATTTTGATACAAGTGGCTCGGCAAGCTTGTGGCTTTGATACCATCTTTCTTTACAGCCCTCGTATTTTCGAGATGATTGGTGTCAAGTTCTCGGATGACAAGCTCTTAAGGACCATCGCACTCAAATTTGTAAATGCAATATGCACCCTAGTTTCCAACTTCCTTGTTGACAAGGTTGGACGACGGCAGATGCTGCTGTGGAGCCTGGGCTGGATGATCGGGTGCCTAGTCTCACTTGGAATGACCTTAAATTACATCGACCAAGGCCGCACCAAACACTGATGCATCGCATCATTGTTCATCTATGTGGCTAGCTGCTCGGTGGGAATGGGACCACTCACCTCAGTTTACAACTCTGAGTTATTCCCGCTTAGGTTGTGAGCTAAGGGATACACAATCGCCTTCATTGCAAACCAACTGATGAGTAGAATTATATCATGGGCATTCTTACCACCGGACGAGGTGATCGTCCATGGCAAGGCTAAAATCCCCTCGGGAGCTCATCACGCAGGGACGCATGTACGATGTAAGGGCGTCCTTGTTAGGATCTTGAACTCGGAGCTCATTTGCGTCCAAATATCGAGGAGGCTGTCAGCAACGTGGCGCATGAGCCGACCCTAGGCGTGTTGTGGGATCTCTTTTACCCAACTCGATCCGTCTGCCACATGCTTGTTTACGCCATTTTCATGCAAGTGGGTCGGCAAGCTTGAGCTTTGATGCAATCTTTCTTTACAGCCCTCGTATTTTCGAGATGATTGATCTCAAGTTCTTGGATGACAAGCTCTTAAGGGCAATTGCACACGAATTTGTAAAGGCAATATTCACCCTAGTTGCATGCTTCCTTGTTAACAAGGTTGGACGATGACAGATGTTGCTGTGGTGTCTGGGCTAGATGATTAGGGGTGCGTTTGGGAAAGCTTTTGGGAAAAGCCTTTAAGGTAATGCAAAGGCCTTTGGTCTAAAGGGTTTTGTTGAAATGCAAAAACCGTTTGGTAAAGCGTAATTGAAAAGTGTCTTGAAAAGCAACTTTAGGAAAATGCTTTGTTTGGTAAACATATATTTGAAAAGTTATTTTAGTGTTATTAATTTAAGTTTTTATTTTATTTTAATTTGTTTAAAATTGACAAAAATGATTGTAATTTTTATATTTTTGTTAAGAATAATGTATTAAAGACATATTAACAAATTTACTAACCAAAAAATACATCAAGGTGGATCATTCTCAATTAAAAAGAGAGTAATTTCATTACATGAACATTCTTGGACAACATCCAAAGAGGCCAACGTGACCATAAAGAACAAGACCAAATGTTGCCATCCCAAATTCTGAGTTGAAGATCTTGCCATCCAAATTCAGAAGCCAGGATACGTCTTAGTTCACCATCTAGTTGCTGAACAGTGAGGTGCTCAAACTGTTGCTTTTCAATCTTTGCCTGAGTCATGCAAAAGATCTCCAAATGTGTTCAGATGAGACCAACAATGTCCTTGCACCAGTTAATAAGGTCAATGACCTTGAAAACCAGATTTTTGGAAACAATAATCATACAGAAAAAAGATGAACAATATCATGATGAGAATACCTTGTAAGAAGGTCAATAAGGTTAATGTTCCTCACGCGATCTGAAAATTCTGCAAGAACATCATTGATGATGCACACCAATTCCTCTGGGCCTTCTCTATCAAGTGTTAAACAAGAGTACCAATGATCTGTGACCCACTCGGATACTAGATGCCTGGTAAAGCGATCCATTGCATCTTCAACTACAGGAGAACCCACTTTACCTCTCCACTTCGACTATGTAACAACTTTAGGAGTTTGAACAGGTTTCTTCAGAGATGCAGTGGTACTTGCAGGTTTTTTGCTGTTATATACTGCAGCTTTCCTTCGCATATCAAAATCCATTGAAAAATAGAGAAGGGCAATGATTAATGTTGCAGGTGGGCAAGTTAACCCACACGAAGAGCTTGTCACTTTGAAACAGATATAAGATCGGTGAATGTCCCATCATAAGCAAGGAGATTAGCAAATAATAGCGAGAAAGAATCACAGGACATAAATTTTCAACAATACCTTGAGTCTAACAAAATTTCAAATTATGAGAACACATCAAAGTTTCGCACAAAATCGCAAGACCTGATTATTCCAAAACTCCACAAAGCTCCATTAGGTTTCAAAATTTGATGCACCAAAAAGAAGAAGGACGAAAATGCTATCTTCGTTGAAATGGTCGGAAATGAAGGTATGAAGCAAAATATAATTCTAGCAAGATATTTGCTAACTGTAAAAGTTACTTGAGTTTATCTTTCTTTCTAATGTTATTGGTTGAGGCCCAAGATATTGCCAAGCCTTTGCTCTCTTAATTACTATGCCAATTGGGTAGCTACACAAGTTAGGAAGTGTTTATGCTCACGGGAGTGAATTACTCACATCTCTTTCACTGACAACTTTGTTAGACAAGGATATTTGTTCTGATCTCCGTTGAGAGGTCGTACTCGAACTCTAAAGCATTAAAGATTAAGTCGATGCATTTCTGGCCAAAAAAAGAAAAGAATCCTTGCTCTCTTTATTCTTATTGCCACAGAGAAAAAGAGCGTCAATCTCACTCTTTAGTATGAATGACAATGCTAGCGAGTCATCCACAATTATAAAGCAAATTAATAGCTGGGGTTTTATTTCAAAGATCATTACAGATAATCAAAATGGAACTACAAAAGAGTAGAATAGTATAAGTTAGCATCAACAAAACCGAGGACAAGAAGAAGAGCAAATGCTGAAGAAGCACAAGATCTTCAACTCAAAATTCATATTTCTACACTAAACAAGCAAATATCCACATCTCACCAGAAATTAACTGTAGCAAGACCAATGAACAAATCACTCGACTTAATTCAATCATCAAAACACAAAGTCCTGGATGCCCCCAAGCCTCGCTAATCAAAGTCAAAACTCCAAAGTCAGATTAGCTCATAACAAAATAAAAACATTGAAAGACTGACAACAAAATTAAAGTTCGCTAGAAAATAGAAACAGATTGGTCCACAGACAACCACAATCAACAAACGTGGAATCACGACCAACACAACCGGAGAAATCAACACCAATCAAATAAGCATTGAACATCAGTGACAGAGATTATAGTGAAAGTGAAGACCTTGCCGATGGCATCGCGGAGGAAGCCGTCGCGATAGACCTCGCGCTTCAGCTTCAACGTCAAATGCTTCGTGAAGGTGACGTTCCATTTCTTCGGAACTTCGACGGTTGTTGAATATGGGATGATAATTTCTAGGATTACTTCGGAGCCCAGGCGTCGCCAAATCCCAGGCGCAGTGCGTCGGCGTCCTGCGACCTCGGCAAGCCTCACAACAACAGATCTGGGCGACGATGCGATCGTCGACCAGGCGATCAGCGGCGACCGTCGATTAGGCGACCGCAGGCGACCGGGCGAGCAATGTTCGCGAGGGGAATAAAGAGAGGCGAGAGAGCTACGTTTCGTTAGGCAACCACGCGAGTGAAGAGAGGTAAAGGAAGAAGAGCGACAGATCTGAAGGGTTTTTACGTTAGAATAGGGGGTAATGTGGAATTATGATTAGTGAGTGAGGGTAAGATTGGAAATTCAAAAAAATCATTAACTGGGTACTGTTGCATGCCGAGAATGCCGTAAAGCTAAGGCGGGAGAGGCAGCCTTAAGCTCAATGCCTTTACAAGGCCTTTGGAAATGCTAGCATTTGGGAAATGTATCCCCAAAATTAAATGCCAAACACATTTGCCTTTGCCTAAGGGCCTTTAGAGGTTCAAAGGGCTTTGTAAAGCTGTTCCCAAACGCAGCCTAGGTCCCTAGTCTCCCTTGGAATGACCTTAAATTACATCGACCAAGGCCACACCAAACACTGATGCATTGCATCTTTATTCATCTATGTGGCCAGCTACTCGGTGGGAATGTGACCACTCACCTCAGTCAAGAACTTTGAGCTACTCCCGCTCAGGTTGTGAGCCAAGGGATGCGCAATCGTCTTCATTGCAAAGCAACTGATGAGTGGAATTATATCGTGGGCATTCTTACCGCCGGATGAGGCAATCATCCACAATAAGGCTAGAATCCCCTCGGTGGCTCGTCATGCAGGGACGCATGTACGATGCGCACGGCATCCTTGCTAGGATCTTGAACTCAAAGCTCATTTGCTTTCAAAAATTGAGGAGGCTGTTAGCAACGTGGCGCATGAGCCGACCCTAGGCTTGTGGTGGGATCTCTTTTACCCAACTCGATCCGTATGCCACATGCTTGTTTGCGCCATTTTGATGCAAGTGGCTCGGCAAGCCGGTGGCTTTGATACAATCTTTTTGTACAGCCCTCGTATTTTCGAGAAGATTGGTGTCAAGTTCTCGGATGACAAGCTCTTAAGGAGCATCGCACTCGAATTTGTAAAGGCAATATTCACCCTAGTTGCCAACTTCCTTATTGACAAGGTTGGACGATGGCAGATGCTGCTGTGGAGCCTAGGATGGATGATCGGGTCCCTAGTCTCCCTTGGAATGACCTTAAATAACATCGACCAAGGCCATACCAAACACTGATGCATCGCATCATTATTCATCTATGTGGCCAGCTACTCGGTAGAAATGGGATCACTTACCTCAGTCTACAACTCTGAGCTATTCTCGCTCAGGCTGTGAGCCAAGAGATGCACAATCGCTTTCATTGCAAACCAACGGTTGAATGGAATTATATCATGGGCATTCCTATCACCAGACGAGGCGATCATCCATGGCAAGGTTAGAATTTCCTCGGTGGCTCGTCATGCAGGGATGCATGTACGATGCGCATGGCGTTCTTGCTAGGATCTTGAACTCGGAGCTCATTTGCTTGCAAAAATGGAGGAGGCTATCAACAACGTGGCGCATGGGCCGACCCTAGGCGTGTGGTGAAATCTCTTTCACCCAACTCGATCCGTCCGCCACATGCTTGGCAAGCCTGTGGCTTTGATACAATCTTTCTTTACAGCCCTCGTATTTTCGAGATGATTGGTATCAAGTTCTCGGATGACAAGCTTTTAATGATCATCGCACTCGAATTTGGAAAGGCAATATTCACCCTAGTTGCCAACTTCCTTGTTAACAAGGTTGGACGACAGCAGATGCTACTGTGGAGCCTAGGCTGGATGATTGAGTCCCTAGTCTCCTTGGAATGACCTTAAATTACATCGACCAAGGCCACACCAATCACTAATGCATCGCATCATTGTTAATCTATGTGGCTAGTTGCTTGGTGAGAATGGGACCACTCACCTCAGTCTACAACTCTAAGCTATTCCCGCTCTAGGTTGGAGCCAAGGGATGCGCAATTGCCTTCATTGTAAACAAACTGATGGGTGGAATTATATCATGGGCATTCTTACCATCGGATAAGACGATCGTCCATGACAAGGCTAGAATCCCCTTGGTGGCTCGTCACGCAGGGATGCATGTACGATGCGTAGGGCGTCCTTGCTAGGATCTTGAACTCGGAGTTCATTTGCTTGCAAAAATCAAGAAGGCTGTCAACAACGTGGCGCATGGGCCGACCCTAGGCTTGTTGTGGGATCTCTTTTACTCGATCCGTCTGTCACATGCTTGTTTACGCCATTTTGATGCAAGTGGGTCGGCAAGCTTGAGGCTTTGATACAATCTTTCTTTATAGCGCTAGTATTTTCGAGATGATTGGTGTCAAGTCCTCGGATGACAAGCTCTTAAGGACCATCGCACTCGAATTTGTAAAAGCAATATTCACCCTAGTTACCAACTTCCTTGTTGACAAGGTTGGATGACGGCAGATGCTACTATGGTGCTTGGGCTGGATGATCGGGTGCCTAGTCTCACTTAGAATGACCTTAAATCACATCGATCAAGGTCACACCAAACACTGATGCATCGAATCATTGTTCATCTATGTGGCCAGCTACTCGGTGGGAATTGGACCACTCAACTCAGTCTACAACTCTGAGCTACTCCCGCTCAGGTTGTTAGCCAAGAGATGCGCAATCGCGTCCATTGCAAACCAACTAATGAGTGGAATTATATCATGGGCATTCTTACCACCGGATGAGGCGATCATCCACAGCAAGGCTAGAATCCCCTCGGTGGCTCGTCATGTAGGGACGCATGTACGATGCGCAGGGCGTCCTTGCTAGGATCTTGAACTCGGAGCTCATTTGCTTACAAAAATCAAGAAGGCTGTCGGCAACGTGGCACATGGGCCGACCCTAGGTTTGTGGTGAGATCTCTTTTACCCAACTTGATCCGTCTGTAACATGCTTGTTTGCGCTATTTTGATGCAAGTGGCTCGGCAAGCCTGTGGCTTTGATACAATCTTTCTTTACGGCCCTCGTATTTTCGAGATAATTGATCTCAAGTTCTCGGATGACAAGCTCTTAACGACCATCGAATTCGAATTTGTAAAGACAATATTCACCTTAAATGCAAACTTTCTTGTTGACAAGGTTGGACGACGGCAGATGCTGCTGTGGAGGCTGGGCTGAATGATTGGGTCCCTAGTCTCCCTTGGAGTGACATTAAATTACATCGACCAAGGCCACACCAAAGAGTGATACATCGCATCATTATTCATCTGTGTTGCGAACTACTCAGTGGAAATGCGACCACTCACCTCAGTCTACAACTTTGAGCTACTCCCGCGCAAGTTGTTAGCCAAGGGATGCGCAATCGCGTTCATTGCAAACCAACTAATGAGTGGAATTATATCATGGGCATTCTTACCACCGAACGAGGCGATCGTCCATGGCAAGGCTAGATCCCCTCGGTGGCTTGTCATGCAGGGACCTATTCTTGCTAGACTCGGTATCAAGACTAGTTGCCTTTGAAAGGTATTTTGACATTAACGCATGTACGATGCGTAAGGCGTCCTTGCTAGGATCTTGAACTCGGAGCTCATTTGCTTGCAAAAATCGAGGAGACTGTTAGCAACGTGGCACATGGGCCGACCCTAGGCTTGTGGTGGGATTTCTTTTACCCAATTTGATCCGTTTGCAACATGGTTGTTTGCGCCATTTTGATGCAAGTGGCTCGGCAAGCCTGTAACTTTGACACAATCTTTCTTTATCGCCCTCGTATTTTCGAGATGATTGGTCTCAAATTCTCAGATGACAAGCTCTTAACGACCGTCGAACTCGAATTTGTAAATGCAATATTCACCTTAAATGCAAACTTCCTTGTTGACAAGGTTGGACGACGGAAGATGCTGTTGTGGAGGCTGGGCTGAATGATCGGGTCCATAGTCTCCCTTGGAGTGACCTTAAATTGGAGTGACCTTAAATTACATTGACCAAGGCCACACCAAACATTGATGCATCGCTTTATTATTCATTTATGTGGCCAGCTCCTCAGTGGGAATGGGGCCACTCACCTCAGTCTACAACTCTGAGCTACTCCTGCCCAGGTTGTTAGCCAAGGGATGCGTAATCGCCTTCATTGCAAACCAACTGATGAGTGGAAATATATCATGGGTATTCTTACCACCGGACGAGGCGATCATCCACGGCAAGGCTAGAATCCCCTCGGTGGATCGTCATGCAGGGACGCATGTACGATGCGTAGGGCGTCTTTGCTAGGATCTTGAACTCGAAGCTCATTTGCTTGCAAAAATCGAGGAGGCTGTCAGCAATGTGGCGCATGGGCCAACCCTAGGCGTGTGATGGGATCTCTTTTACCCAAATCGATCCGTCTGCCACATGCTTGTTTGTGTCATTTTGATGCAAGTGGCTCAAAAAACCTGTGGCTTTGCTACAATCTTTTTTTACAGCCCTCATATTTTCGAGATGATTAGTGTCAAGTTCTCGGATAACAACCTCTTAACGACCATCGCACTCGAATTTGTAAAGGCAATATTCACCATGTTGCCAACTTCCATGTTGACAAGATTAGACAACGGCAGATGCTACTTTGGAGGCTATGCTAAATGATTGGGTCCCTAGTCTCCCTTGGAGTGACCTTAAATTACATCAACCAAGGCCACACCAAACATTGATGCATCGCATCATTATTCATTTATATGGCCAGCTCCTCAGTGGGAATTGGACCACTCACCTCAGTCTACAACTCTAAGCTACTCCCGCTCAGATTGTTAGCCAAGCGATGCGCAATCGCATTCATTGCAAACCAACTAATGAGTAGAATTATATCATGGGCATTCTTACCACCGGACGAGGCGAACCTCCACGGCAAGGCTAGAATCCCCTCGGTGGCTCGTCATGCAGGGACGCATGTACGATGCGCAAGGCGTCCTTGCTAGGATCTTGAACTCAGAGCTCATTTGCTTGAAAAAACCGATGAGGCTGTCAGCAACGTGGCGCATGGGCCGACCCTAGGCGTGTAGTGTGATCTCTTTTACCAAAATCTATCCGTCTGCCACATACTTGTTTGCGCCTTTTTGATGCAAGTGGCTCGGCAAGCCTGTGGCTTTAATACAATCTTTCTGTACAGCCCTCGTATTTTCGAGATGATTGATGTCAAGTTCTCGGATGACAAGCTCTTAAGGACCATCGCACTCGAATTTGTAAAGGCAATATTCACCCTAGTTGCCATCTTCCTTGTTGATAAGGTTGAACGACGGTAGATGCTGTTGTGGAGCCTAGGCTGGATGATCGGGTGCCTAGTCTCACTTGGAATGACCTTAAATTACATCGACCAAGGCCACACCAAACACTAATGCATCGCATTATTGTTCATCTATGTGGCTAGCTACTCGGTGGGAATGGAACCACTCACCTCAGTTTTCGACTCTGAGCTATTCTCGCTCAGGTTATGAGCTAAGGGATGCGCAATCGCCTTCATTGCAAACCAACTGATGGGTGGAATTGTATAATAGGCATTTTGACCACCGGACGAGGCGATCATCCACGGCAAGGCTAGAATCCTTCGATGGCTCGTCATGCATGGACGCATGTCCGATGTGCACGGCGTCCTTGCTAGGATCTTGAACTTAAAGCTCATTTGCTTTCAAAAATCAATGGGGCTGTCAGCAACGTGGCGCATCGGCCGACCCTCAACGTGTTGTGGGATCTCTTTTACCCAACTCAATCTATCTGCCACATGCTTGTTTGCGTCATTTTGATGCAAGTGGCTCGGCAAGCCTGTGGCTTTGATACAATCTTTTTTTACAATCCTCGTATTTTTGAGATGATTAGTGTCAAGTTCTCGGATGACAAGCTCTTAACGACCATCGAACTCGAATTTGTAAAGGCGATATTCACCCTAGTTGCCAACTTCCTTGTTGACAAGGTTGGACGACGGCAGATGCTGCTGTGGAGCCTGGGCTGGATGATCGGGTCCCTATTCTCCTTGGGAATGACCTTAAATTACATCAACCATAGCCACACCAAATACCGATGCATCACATCATTGTTCATCTATGTGGCCAACTCCTCGGTGGGAATGGGACCACTCACCTCAGTCTATAACTCTGAGCTATTCCCGCTCAGGTTGTGAGCCAAGGGATGCGCAATCGCCTTCATTACAAACCAACTAATGAGTGGAATTATATCTTGGGCATTCTTACCACCGGATGAGGCTATCATCCTCGGCAAGGCTAGAATCCCCTCGGTGGCTCATCAAGCAGGGACGCATGTACGATGTGCACGGCGTCTTTACTAGGATCTTGAACTCGGAGCTCATTTGCTTGCAAAATTCGAGGAGGCTGTCAACAACGTGGCGCATGGGTCAAACCTAGGCGTGTGGTGGGATCTCTTTTACCCAACTCGATCCGTCTGCCACATGCTTGTTTGCACCATTTTGATGCAAGTGGCTCGGCAAGCCTGTGGCTTTGATGCAATCTTTCTTTACAGCCTCGTTTTTTCGAGATGGTTAGTGTTAAGTTCTCGGATGACAAGCTCTTAACGACCGTCGCTCTCGAATTTGTAAAATCAATATTCACCCTAGTTGTCAACTTCCTTGTTCACAAGGTTAGACGATGGTAGATGCTGCTGTGGAGCTTGGGCTAGATGATCGGGTCCCTTATCTTTCATGGAATGACCTTAAATTAGATCTACTAAAGCCATACCAAACACTGATGCATCGCATCATTGTTCATCTATGTGGCCAACTACTCGGTGGGAATGGGACCACTCACCTCAGTCTACAACTCTGAGATATTCCCGCTTAGGCTGTGAGCCATGGGATACGCAAGTGCCTTCATTGTAAAACCAACTGATGAGTGGAATTATATCATGGGCATTCTTACCACCGGATGAGGCGATCATCTATGGCAAGGCTAGAATCCCCACGGTGGCTCATCATGTAGAGACACATGTACGATGTGCAAGGCGTCCTTGCTAGGATGTTGAACTCTAAGCTCATATGCTTGCAAAAATCGAGGAGGCTGTCAGCAACGTGGCGCATGGACCGACCCTAGGCATGTGGTGGGATCTCTTTTACCCAACTCGATCCGTTTGCCACATGCTTGTTTGCGCCATTTTGATGCAAGTGGCTCGGCAAGCTTGTAACTTTGACACAATCTTTCTTTACCGCCCTCGTATTTTCGAGATGATTGGTCTCAAATTCTCAGATGACAAGCTCTTAACGACCATCGAACTCGAATTTGTAAATGCAATATTCACCTTAAATGCAAACTTCCTTGTTGACAAGGTTGGACGACGGCAGATGCTGCTGTGGAGGCTGGGCTGGATGATTGGGTTCCTAATCTCCCTTGGAATGACCTTAAATTACATCGACCAAGACCACACCAAACACTGATGCATCACATCATTGTTCATCTATGTTGCCAACTTCTTGGTGGGAATGGGACCACTTACCTTAGTCTACAACTCTAAGCTATTCCCTCTCAGATTGTGAGCCAAGGGATGCGCAATCGCCTTCATTGCAAACCAACTTATGAGTGGAATTATATCATGGGCATTCTTACCACCGGACGAGGCGATCATCCACGGCAAAGCTAGAATCCCCTCGGTGGCTCGACATGCAAGGACGCATGTATGATGCGCATGGCGTCCTTGCTAGGATTTTGAACTCGGAGCTCATTTGCTTGCAAAAATCGAGGAGGCTGTCAGCAACGTGGCGCATCGGCCGACCCTCGAGCTTGTTGTGCTATCTCTTTTACCTAACTCGATCCTTCTGCCACATGCTTCTTTGTGTCATTTTGATATAAGTGGCTCTGCAAGCCGGTGGCTTGGATACGATATTTCTTTATAGCCCTCGTATTTTTGAGATGATTGGTGTCAAGTTCTCAGATGACAAGCTCTTAACGACCATGGCATTCAAATTTGTAAAGGCAATGTTCACCCTAGTTGCCAGCTTCCTTGTTAACAATGTTGGACGACGGCAGATGTTACTATGGAGCCTGGGCTGGATGATCGGGTCCCTAGTCTCCCTTGGAATGACCTTAAATTACACCGACCATGGCCACACCAAACACTGATGCATCACATCATTGTTCATCTATGTGGCCAATTGCTTGGTGGGAATGGAACCACTCACCTCAGTCTACAACTCTGAGTTATTCCCGCTCAAGTTGTGAGCCAAGGATGTGCAATCGCCTTCATTGCAAACCAACTGATGAGTGGAATTATATCATGGGCATTCTTGCCACTGGACGAGGCGATCATCTACGACAAGGCTACCTTCTTCTTCTTGGTGGTGTCATGCATCTCATGGTTTCTCTTTTACAAAATAATGCCGAAAACTCAAGGCCTGATACTAAAGCAAATGATCCAATTTTTTGGATCATTTTTCAAGTGGAAGCACGTGGCCAAGGACATGGCCTTGAGAAGGTCCACGCCGCTAAGGACGCTAGGGACACAAATGGCCCAAACGTAGTTGCAGGAGTAATTATAAGATAGGGGTGTTAGGTAAAAATAAATGTCTGTTAGGCTAATACTCTTTGAAAGATATTATCTCCGTGATGATTATGGATTGTGATGGGTGTGAGGGTCGTGTAGAGGTAGGTTGCACCGACACACGACACGACACGTCATTTCTCAAAAATAGAAAATTCGACACGTTGGGACATGTTGTTTTTTAAATAAATATTTTTATTTTTAATTAATTTGAATCTAATTTATAAATAATTAATTAATTAAAAAAAGAACCTACTATGACTTTACACTAATCATTCAACAATTTCGTTAAGATTCTAGGTTTTTTTTTATTTCATTGTCCCAAATTTACTTTTATTATTTCAAAATCCACCCCCAACAACCCCCTGCCCAAACTTCCTTTTTTCCCTCATCTCTCTCCCCATCCCAAATTTTTTTTCACTTTTTTTCCCTCACCACCACCTAACAGTGACAACCCGTCCCTTTCCCCCTCCCTCCAAGTTCCAACACGCCAAGCCCCTTTTTTAATCTTTTATTTTCCTTCTCAGCTCTCAAAACCCTAGTGCCTTCTTCTTTTCCTCCTCCTCAGTGCTCGCCGAGCGACGCCTATCTCCGAAAGCATCAAAGACTCGATCAAGAAAAGCACCAGCATTTGCCAAAGGAGCGGAAAAGGGAGTAACCCAGAAAAAAATTTCAGTGAAAAGGGATCGGAAAAGAAGGCGGAACGCACGGTCCCTGTTCGCCGAGAGGCTGCACACCGCCGCAAACTCCTCTTCCTCCTCCTCCCCCTTGCCGCCGCCGCCACCCTCCCCCACGTGCGCCTCCCTCATGAAGTTCCTCCTCACGGCCCTCACCTCAGTCTCTGCTCTTTCTATGGCTATCTCTCGCCATCGCGAGCTCGCCTTTGCTCACGACCTCATCTCTGCTCCCTCGCCCTCGCCTCGCCTCCACCCTTTCGGACACGCGTGTCGAAGCGTGTCAACAAAAGTTAACCACGTGTCGACAAATCCAACATGCGGTCAACGCGTGTCTAAGCGTGTCGATGTGTCCGACACGCTTCGACACGTGTTGGACATGACATGAAAGCACATGTAACATGTCCATGCAACATAGGTGTATAGAGCAGGGACACATACACATCATGAGAAACCTTTGACATACCCCTATCTTCCCGTTGAATGGGTGATTTTATTTTCCCATAGTTTCAAAATGGTGAATGTGACCACCGCCCGTAGCGGCAATGCTGGCTTTGCGCTCTCACCCTCATCCGGGAAGGGGGGAGTTCAAATCCCAGCGCTGTTGTTAGGGATTCTTAAGTGTGGCGCCCTAGTGGTGGGTCCTGGGCTAGAGCCGCCCGATTTACCTTCCCGGCTACCGGCTGTACGGGGGTTCCAGGGTCATAAAAAAAAAAATTGATGAATGTGTTCACTGCTCAAAGAGGCTTATGTATTGTCTCAAAGAGGCTTATGTATTGTCTAGATATGTAAGCATCTTATAACAATATCGACAATGCGTCTTGTTGTGCATCTGGATAATGAATCTTGTTATTTTGCCTACGGATAGATGAGCTTTGTTCTGTTTTTACTTTTACCCCATATGCCTAGTGGATTAAGCTTAAAATGTTCACTGCAATGAGTAGAAATGTGTTCAAAGTATTTTAAAAAAAAAATGCTGCTGAAAGTAGCCTACCAATCCTAAAATTTCACTAATCGGCTATCTCGGCATAATTTACGCTAAATATAATTTATTAAATAAATAACATTTAAATTAATTAAATCTAATTTAATTAAACTAACCGTGGTTAACTAACTAACCCTAGTTAACTAACTAACCTAGGGTAGTTAACCTAACCAAACTAACCACTAACTAACTAATCTAGGTAACTAACCTAGGTAACTTAGTTACACCAACTAAACTAACTACTAATCCTTAATTAAAACTAAACTAACCCCCTAAGTGTAATTAGCTTCCTAATTCGAGTGTAGCCTAGGTTCGGCGGCAGGTTGTATGTGCAGTAATGTTGTGTAAATGCATAGGCATGCACGATGGTTTATATCAAACAATACTTCGTTCATGAAAATAAACCATACATTCATATACCTCCCTGCAAAACAAAGATTAGGAAACACTTCCCCTTACACTTTCCCTTATACCTCTCATCCTGCAAGAATATTTAACACCTTAAACGTTAGGGATGTACCTGGGATTCTTGTTGTCAAACAAAAATGTTTTTTTCAAAAATAGAAGATAAAATCGGCCTAAGTCCACTAAGAGCTTTAACTCAAGTTCCTAGTGAAGTCACCAAGCTGTCGCGACCTAACCTCGGGTGGGTTTGGTTAATAGATTATTAAGCCTAAACTTAGCTCGAGCTCTCCCATGTCCATACCAATTCGTGATTTAAGTTCTAGTTCTTGATTTTTTTATTAAGAGTTGCCACTAATTTGTTTTTAGTGGGTCGATTAGAAACCCAAATAAAGTAACGGGAGATTTACTTTACTCCTACGAACGAGAGATTGTGAGTTCGAGAACTTGATTACACTAGACTTTTCTAATGCCATTTCGGTACTTTTATCTTTTATTTATAAAAAAAAAATTTGCAGGCAACTTGGACTGATTTTAATTTATTTTCTTAACATGTGAGGTGACCATGTAGATACGCAAACCACCAATTTAACACTCAAGAAAGCAATAAAGAAATTATGGAATTTACCTCGTAGCAATGAAATCATCTATAATGTTAGATCAGAATTCACATCGACGGTCCTCGATATGATTTCTAATTAACACGCAATTTCTTTTTTGTTCACTCATTTAATGAGAATCATGCTTTATTTAATGCATGCTACTAATCTAACATAAAATGATAGGACATGACAATATGACTTAAGCTATATGACATAAATAAAATATAAGCATGTAGTTTATCCTAAAGAATGAAATTGATTTTGTTCTAAGACAATTTTTTTTTGCATTTCCATGAAATTCGAAATTAATTAAATACTCTTAATTCAAACACGCAAGCTATCCTATAGGAGAAAATTCAATTTATTCTAAAAAAGATATTTTTGGTGTTTTATTAAATTCGGAATTATAAAATAATAAACAGGCAATCCTATTTAGGAAATCAATTCTAACCTTATGATATGCAATTTTTTTTGTATTT
The DNA here is from genome assembly GCA_014182575.1 of Eucalyptus decipiens. NCBI lineage: Eukaryota > Viridiplantae > Streptophyta > Magnoliopsida > Myrtales > Myrtaceae > Eucalyptus > Eucalyptus decipiens. The sequence goes on along the minus strand of CM024611.1, from coordinate 13,754,631 downwards.
TCAACATAAATAAAGCAATTAAAGATCAAAGCATCCTATTAAATTCGGAATTATAAAATAATAAACAAGCATCAAATCACCCAATCAATGTGAATAAAGAGATAATGTCCAATCAACTTGAAATTTCGCGAATAAAATCGATGAGTTGATCTTAAGTCTTAAAGATCAAGACATCAATTTTAAAGATTCCCGTGGAATCAATAATTATATCTAAAGTCTTATAGATGGAATCAAAGATTATATACGGTTGCAAATTAATAAATAAATCCTAATTGGGAGTGCACTTATCGCTCAAATTTAGGAATCATGTAATATTCTCAATCAAATTGAATCACAAAATATTCAAATTGATGGCAAACAAGATAATTACCTAATTCAAATTATTGTGCGGATAAATTTCGCAAATTGGAATTCGCAAACAACGAGCTCGGATGATGATGGGCGAAGGTGCCGACGGCGCTTGACGAACGTCCATGGATCTGCAAGAAAGAACAAAGCGGACCGCAAGGCACGAACAAAGCAAAACTTTGAAGCTGACGGACTTTCTTTGATGGTCCCTAAATTCCACGAGAATAGACCAAAGATTCTCCTTTCCTCAATGTGCACTGGACAGAGAAATTTTAGCTGAATCACCCTTTGACCGCTAAAGGAAAACCACCATCGCTTTAGCCCCTCTCTTCTTGTTTCAAATTTCCACCAAGGCTCTTTGACCACCGCTTGGATCTTTCTTTTGACTAAAGATTTGACCTTCCTTGCGTGGCCTTCGACAGCTACGCACGATGATGTTTGGGACTGGAAAACCGTGTTGCGTTTCAGCCGTGGATCGTCAGAATAGGCCCTAATATTTCCAAATTCGGATGGATGGTGGATGGCGAGAATTGCTATGGGTGATTGGCGATGGCCCGATGGTGACTTGCGGCATGGTGATTCACGTGTAAGGGGTTGCTCACGAACATGAAAGGGTCTTGATCACGGCAGTGCAAGGAGCTCTCGGTAGCCATCGTGTGATTATCGTCGAGAGCTCACGATGAAGAGGCAACAGCAACAATGATGGGAAATTCGGCAAGGCTATCAGCAAGTTGGACTTCGCTTGGAGGAGTATCTCGACTGCGTCAACACTGGACTAGCCTTGGGTGAATCTGCAAAATAGAACTCGGGTGTGGTAAAAGCAATAAGACTGCGAGTCTAGGCGTAACAAAATGGAGATAAGCTGGGTGAAGTTCTGGCGTCGAGATGGGTTAGGTGCAGTGGTACTCCTCGGGTAGTTGCTGGACGTGACTGCACTCACTGGACAATTGACGGAACGACACCTTGAGAGGCAATAATGTGATTCAACCAACGATGGATCAACTCCTACTAATCCGCAAACACAGAATCAATTTGGCTAAAGCATGCATCCGTCGGATAGGCTGCGAATCTGGAACTGCTTGAAGATCTCGGCGTGAGGTGTCATAGGATCAGCAGCTAAAGGCGTTGTCCGAGACAAAGTAGAGCCGCTGGTGGTTTCGGGACAGCGAGCAAAAGAGACGACACTTTCAGGCCAGCAAGCAGCGATGTCGATGGGATTTGGAGCTCGTCCAGAACTAGCGGATTTGAAGCTCTCTCAATGTGCCGTTTCTCAATTGTGGATCATGGCCAATCCCCTCTACGATTTCTTCTCTCTCTATGCTCTCAATTGTGGCCGTATGTTTAATATGTGACCTCGTATTGAATTTTGGACTTCGACGAAACCTGCAAAGAATGAATACGAACGAAGCGCAAAAGCCTGTTTGGTGATTGTCGGTGATTCAAAAGAAAACACTTTAGGGCATCGCCAAGCTAGATGGAACTTGCGGGAGTCCTCGTTGACTCCGAACAAGGCTGCAGTGGTTCAAGCATCCCTGGGGTGTGCTGGTTCGTGGTATAGCAAAAGCAGCAGATCGTGGATCGTCGGGGATGCGAGGGCTGCTCGAGTGATTGCTGCAATGAGAAATTACGGTCCCGCTGGGGCAGCAGCGAATCAAGCAACAGTTGAGCGCGAGGAAGGCGGTAGCTCCATCATCGTCTTGGCTTGGTCACGACGGTAGGAAGTTGGCACCAGATCAGCAGCTCGTCGGAAAGGCAAAGAGGTCACAGCAGCGAGTCCGTCCTCACTGCAGGGGGCGACGCGGCAAAGACGTGTAGCGACGGTAACTCAGGCGGCTCGGGTGTGCTGCTCCGGCAAAGGGCCTCGCACAACGTGGGGGCTCCTCGGTTCGGCAGAGAGAGTTCCTTCTCTTTATTCTCTCTCACGTGTATATCTCTCAACGTGCCTTTTAGAATAGAAGTGCCGACCCCCCCTTTTCTTGATCGTCATACTTTTATACTAGCCGACTCTGAACTTCAAAAGGGGAAACATGTATATCTTCTTGTTCTTTTTTTCTTCTTTTTTTCCACTTTTTCCTTTGTATGTATTGCGAATCCACGCGTCCTCATGGAAGAATCGTGTCCTTCTTTCCTTTTTGAAGAAAGACAGCTCGTTTACACAATGTATTTCCCCTCTTACATGCACCATATTTTCTTTCAAAAATTCCTTTCCATCTATGAATAACGCTGATCTTTTCATGCCCTTCCTTCGGTATCTTTATCTGCATGTTTATATTCACTAGGTCAGCAAAAGAATTCTTTCTGCCCCTTCTTTCTCTTTCTCCACGATTAACAGAATCAACCATGGCTTACTTGCTCCTTTTAAGCACACACGCAAGTACCTTGAGAATCATACCGATTGCTTGCTAGGCGACCAAAAGATTTCTTGATATCATTATCCTAGTTTGCCTCAATATTTCCTAAGATCAAGCTTAATTAGCGATTTTCACGTTTGCATTAAGATAGACCCATTTAAAGAATAATGAGCTTGGCCAAATTCTCCCACCATTGATTCAAATCCATTCGTCACCGGTCAATTGCAAATGTAATAAAAAAAAATGCTCCTAAAACTATATGTTATGCAATTTAATTATAATATTTTTGTTTAGGGGTTAAAATTAATCCCTAATTTTTAATTGATGATTGGGTCGCCAAAATTTAGGTGTCAACAGCTATATACAAATATATTTTTTGAAAAAGTATATGTACTCATAAATCTAACACTCGCAGGATCAAAGCTCAAGTATCCTAGGAGATTATTGAGAGGTAATTCTATGCATCCAATATTGTGTATTCATTATTTTGACATTAATTGAATAAGCTTGTGATGACATTAAAGACTAAATTTTCAGTAGCATAGAGTGCGTTTGGTTAAGTATTCTCAAGGGGCTTTCAGCCTCCAAAGCTTCTTGGGGAAATGCGTAGGGGACTAGCTTTGAGCTTTTAACATTTACCTAATGCTGAAACTTATTATTTTTTTTCAAAATTATTTTTACTCATTCTTCAAATTTCTGATTTTGCTGTAGTTATTATTTTTTTAAATGCCAAAATAATACTAAAAAATTCAAATATATATACACACTAAAAATTAAATATATTTTGGTCTTTCTAAAAAAATGTTTATATAGTTGATTTTTTTTTAGCATATATATTTGATTTTTTTAGCATTATTATCAAAATTTATATTTAAAAAGTTGCATACATTATCTTTTTTCAATTTTAAAAAAATAAAAATTAAAAAATTCCGACAAAGGATTTGGTCTTTTTAAAAAAAAAAGAATTATATATATGCATTTGATTTTTCAGCATTATTTTCAAATTTATATTTAAAAAGTTGAATACATTATTATTTCAATTTTAAAAAAATAACACTTAAAAAATTTCGACAAAGGATATGGTCTTTTAAAAAATAAATTATATATATGTATTTCATTTCTTCTACATTATTGTCAAAATCTATATTTAAAAAGTTACATACATTATTTTTTTTCAATTTTAAACAAATAAAATTAAAAAAATTCCGATGAAGGGTATGGTCGGTTTTGTTTTTAAAAAAATTTTATATATATATATATATATATATATATATATATATGTATGTATGTATGTATGTATGTATTTGATTTTTAGCATTATTTTCAATTTTATGTTTAAAAAGTTGCATACATTATTTTTTCAATTTTAAACAAATAAAAATTTAAAAATTTCAACGTAGGATTTGTTCTTTTGATATATATATATATATATAGAGGTATGTATTTTATTTTTTTTAACATTATTGTTAAAATTTATATTTAAAAAGTTGCATACATTATTTTTCTTTCAATTTTAAACAATTAAAAATTTAAAAATTCTGATGAAGGGTTTAGTCTTTTTTAAGAAAAAAATTATATAAATGTATTTGAATTTTTAGCATTATTTTCGAGTTCATATTTAAAAAGTTGCATACAATATTTTTTTCAATTTTAAACAAATACAAATTAAAAAATTTCGAGGAAAGATTTGGTCTTTTTTTTTTTAATTATATATATATATATATATATATATATATGTGTGTTCAAAATTTATATTTAAAAAGTCACATACATTATTTCAATTTTAAATAAAAAAATAAAAAAACTAATATTAATCATCCAGAGAACTTTTCAAATGTGTTTTCTACCAAACAACATTTTTCTCAAAGTTACTTCTCAAATCATAATTTACCAAATGGCCTTTGCATTTGCTTAAAGGACTTTAGGCTAAACTACTTCGCATTTTCCCAATGGATTTTCAAAATGCTGAACCAAATGTGCCCTGATTACTATGAGATCCACATAATTATTGGTCCTCATCAACAAAGAGATATGGAATCCTTTATGTGAAGTAATAGGGAGAGAACCATGCCTCCTAAAACCTATCTTGACCTAAGAAGCCACATTGCTAGACCCTTTTGAGAGGCCTGACCCGAGACCTCTTTCTTTTTGGTTGTTATATTTAATGTTTTTTTTTTCAGAATATTTAATGGTCGAATATTATAATTTTCTAGATTACTTGGTGTTTAGTTAATGGAATATAGAGACAATCACGAATCATCCATTAGACACTTGGAAAGTATGATGATGAAAGAAAAGGCCGAAAGCATTTCTAAACTCTTTGTTTAACATTCATCTGGCCTGAAAAGCCACAAGCAGACAACAAAAAAAAGAAAAAAAGTGATTAAAATGGTTTTAGCTTTTGGTCTTCTATGTTAAATGCGTAAGTTGGACTAGGTGGGTGCTTCTACAAGTTTTAAGCCATAAATTTCTTGAATTTCTTTTTATAATTTACTTAAATTTATTGTTAGACTAATCACACCTAGTAATTTAGTTTGTGAATTGTAACTTACCGGTACAAATCCTAACTTGTTTGCATTATACATTGGAAAATTGTTCAAAAAGTCCTAAAGCTATTGCATTTTTGCTAATTCAATCATAAACCTTTCGATTTTGTTAATTTAATCATAAATCTTTTCACTTCTTACAAGTTAAGTCCATCTGACCATTTTTGGCCAGAATTTGTTGAAGTGAACAACCGGTATTGATGTGGCACGTTTTTAATAATATTTTAATATTTTTTTGAATTTTTTGAATTTTTTATGGTTTTTCCTTCTTCTTCTTCTTTTCTTTGTTTACTTTTTTTTTTTTTTTTTCCGGGATTTGGAGTTGGCCAATGGGGGTGGCCGGCTGATCCTCACCAGCCACATGGGGAGGCCGACAACCCTTGCTAGGCATAAGCGAGGGCAGGGTGACCCTCGTCAACCCTAGGCAAGGGCCAAGACGCCCTTGCTGGCCCCAAGCGACAACCTCGCTCGGAGCCCTCGCCTGGAGCTATCGAGGGCCAACAAGCCCTCACCCAAGGCTAGCAAGGGGCCTGACGCCCTCACCTAAGGACGATGAGGGTTGGTTGGCCCTCAATTGTGGCCGGCAAGGGTCGCCAGCAACCTTGGTTAGCCCTAGCTAAAAAAAAAGAGAAAAAACCATTAAAAAAAATTCAAATTATTATTAAAATATTATTTAAAAATTGTCACGTCAGTGCCGACTGTTTACATCAACAATTTATTGTCAAATTAGCTAGATGGACTCAATTGGAAAAAAGTGAAAAGATTTAGGACTGAATTGGCAAAATATGAAAAAGTTTATGACTAAATTAGTAAAATTGAAAGGTTTAGGATTGAAATTGGCAAAAGTGCAATAAATTTATAAATTTTTAGATAATTTTCTCCATTATACATAATAGTTTGTCTATATTTCTCTTGACGTGAAAAATGTTGACACTCAATAATTAATCAGTAGCATAGTAAAAATACCTCAAATCTTTTTAGTCAATTGTTGATTCGAGCACTCTTCAGCCAATGGATATGATGAAATCATCCCTTCAAACTGCGATGCTAATTACCCTATTTTGATTGAAATGGCCGAATACGGCAGTCGACCGTGTAAATCTGAATATCTGATGATTCTGTTGAGTATGAGCTCAGATGGCTTTGTGGAACCTTGAGATTATTTGGGTTTGTTGAGTCTGAGCTTAATTTGATTTTAATGGGTATTGACCCGACTTTGATTTAGATGAGTTTGGGTTTACCCCTGTAATGTCCGCAGAGAGGGAGGCGGAACATAATGGTGAACGTAAACCCACTAGCCAAAACCACGAGCGCTAAGAATAGGCATCATGCCGTGATCACGATTTCTGTAGTGTTAGCGGCACAAGTGGCTTTGAACAAGCAAGAGGATCCACGTTTGCCCCGGGAGATTTCTAACGAAAAACCCAAAAGCTGATTCGTTAAACTTCCGCGCCTATATATATATATATATATATATATATATATTTATTTATTTTTATTTTTATTTTATTTTTTTGGTTAAAGTGATGTCTCTAATAGGCCGGCCGGCCGGCCACCTAGGGTTTTACCGGCATCATCATTTCCCGAACCACGCCCACGGATTGGTTACCTGGGGAAGGCTTCACGGGATCAAGCGTGCCAACCGTTCCCTTTGGGAAGGGTTGTGGCTGGATTGGTAGTGAGGTTAGAATCTTTTTGAAGGCCTAACCCTGCCTTTACGGAAGACATCACGAAGGGCTGAGCGGGTCTTTAAACTACTTAAGGAAAGAAACAGGCGGAGGGACCCGCCCTAAGGTGGGAGTCCCTTTGTGACTGTCTTTCGTAAAAGCTTAGGCCTCGAAAAAAATTCTAACCCCACTGCCAATCTGGCCACAACCCTTCCCAAAGGGAATGGTTGGCACGCCCGATCCTCGTGAAGCATTCCCTAGGTAACCAATCCGTGGGCGTGGTTCATTTCCGACCGGCCACCCAGGGTTTTACCCTGGCACCATCATTTCCCTGAACCACACCCACAGATTGGTTACCTGGAGAAGGCTTCACGGGGATCAGGCGTGCCAACCGCTCCCTTTTGGGAAGGGTTGTGGCCGGATTGACAGTGGGGTTAGAATCTTTTTCAAGGCCTAATCCTGCCTTTACTGAAGACAGACACGAAGGGACACCCTAGGGTAGGTCCCTCTACCTATTTCTTTCCTTAAGCAGTTTAAAGACCTGCTCAAATCTAAAGATAGTCATTTCTGATTTCGGCTTTCTTTGTGGGGCGATAGCTGGGGTAAAAGAAGTCACCAGAAGATTGGGTAACAAGCTGCGAGGCAGCAGATCTACGCGCATCCGATCAGAAGGAGGTGGATGAATCCAGAGGAGATATGCCGATAATGCTGATCCCTCATCCTTCTGTTTTTCTTGATCCTTACTAGTGCTTAAGATAGATAGCTGATATTCTGAGAATGGATGCTCAGATCACACATTCATTTGGTTTGGTGTCTAGATTCAAATAGTTTTCTTTGTTCCACCATATGGATTTGTGCGAGAGACAAAAAGTTGACATTACCTTCCTTAATCAGTATGTCAGAGTAGCCCTTAGCATCGGGATCTAATATATGTGTATATCTATGCAGAAGCAAATTCAAAGTACGTTTACTAGTCAATACAGGAATAAAGAGGAAGTGATGAAGCATTGGATCATGAAGTCAATACAGAAAAAAAAAAAAAAATCTACCGTTCTTGCTTGTTTTCGTCAATCGGATAAACAAGGCAAAGGGTTTCTTCTAGAGAAGCAAGATTTCCTTAGCAAGATAAAACAGAAGCCATTCACCCTAGTACAAAAAGAGTATGAATATACTTGACTAGCTGCGGATTTTACCATGCATCTAAGTCAATTGAATCATACAGAAGAATATAATTTATCGAGCATGTATGGAAAAAATAGCAGAATACAAAGATCTAAGTCCACTGGAAGATTCATCTAAAGTTCTGTTTTGATCCCAAACCACCACCAATTTTGAAATGAGCAGCATCTTAAGTAGATAATATTAATGGTACTAGAATATCTTACCGCCGTATTCTAATGAAGATTTGCTATAACATAAGAGAAGATAGATGCTGCAAGTATTTGAAAATCAGAGGAATCTCTAGGATGAAGCATGTGAAGGGGAAGATTCAATCCAATTGCTCTAAATAAAGTATTGCCAAACCTAGGTCATTGCTTAGCCTTAGTGGCTTTTATTCCAAGAAAAAGAGCAATCAGCTCCCCAATGATATGTATATGCATTTATTAATCTAAGAACATGCTAATTTATTGTCACATATAATGATCTGCAGTCACCCAAACCAAGTACGTGAGAAGAGGGGAAGGACTAGGTCTTATTGATGACATCGTTTCTCCAGGAGAATTGCTGAAAGTATCTGGTTTCTGGGATCTGGACATTGCAAATAGGCATAAACCATGTGTTCGTTCACTCCATTGAACAGATAAGCTTCCTTCCGGTCCAAAGCATGCAAGATACTGAAAATCGCACGAGATGAAGCCAAGAAGACTGCCCTTCACTTGCCTCAGCTTCAGGCGTGCCTTGATGTGATCAAAGATGGCATTATTCACGGTGGAAGTACTCAGGTTCTAAAGTTACATTTTAGAGAGCGGCTGATCTGGCATAGATACCTAATTTGTCTTCCTTGAAAGAGTAAGATTTGCTGTGGCCACAACGTTGGATAATATTGTGCATTTAGTCACTAAATATGCCAACATTACTAGTATTCTCGGGACGTTGTAGACTGTTCGGCTCAACGTATCTGCTGGGAGGAGCTTTTGGGAGGAAGGAGTAGGGGCGTGAATAGTTTTGAAGCAAAGCTTAGTTCTGTTTGTGAATTTGCTGACAAAGAAAATTGTCATGGCAGGAGACTAAAGTATATAAGAAGCTGGTCCCATCGGAAACTTTGAAGGGTCTTCTTCATGTACTTTTTGCCCAGCGTGCGATATCAATGGTGCGTCTGAAGTAGAAATACACATCCTCCTTTAATATAATGAGGTAAATGAATGAAGATATGATGGAGCTTCTCTATCCTTTCCTTGTTGTATTTGACAGAGGCTGCTGAATGTGCGCTTCATACTTTTGGGTTTTAAATTGATGATGATAGCCTTTCTTCCGTTTATTATGATTGCCCATGATATAACGACTGTATGAGAGAATTACCGTTTAAAGTTTAGTCTCCTTTTCTGGAAAAAGGATTTGGTAATCTTTGCACGTTAGGAGCAAGTCATACTCGCAGAAAGAGATAAGGGCATGCTAATTCTTCCAGACAAGTTTCAGTTCTCTCTATTTATCCTCATCCTTAATGCGGAGACTTCTTGGGTAGTTTTGCCATTTCCATTTATGTGATGGGTGTCCTATCTTCTGTTCTTACTAGGTATTCAATCTTATGTTTATATTCTCTGTTCTTTCTTTCTTTCTTCATTTTCAATCTTATGTTTATATTCCCAGTTCTTTCTTTCTTCCTTCCTTATAAATCACGTTTCATATTCTCACATTGTCTCTGGATAGGTAGATATGTCGTTTCTCTTTTATTTGACGCATGTTTCTTTCTGTTCTTACTATGTGTTCTATCTTACCTATGTAGTCCATTAATTTTTTCTCCAATTGCCAATAAGCTCACAATCTGAAGTAATGGAAGGGAGGTTCTACAATGCTAAAGTGATAGTTGAGATAGGGAGAGGAGAATGCCGGAACAGGAGCTAGAAGAGCTACGGACAAGAACTACCGATGTTCAGGGTGCCAATCTGGAGCTAAGAAGCAAGAACTTCCCTCACCGAACTCTCCACATCACTATGCATAAGTAGACCTTTTCATAGACTGCATCTACAATAAAAACTGTTAAAGTAATGGTTAGTTGAAATTGGAAGGACAAGACAATGGATGAATTATGAGGATTTGGATTGTGGACAATCGCAAACTAGATAGCCTTGAGGACTGATATCAAGAGAGTCTAGACCATTATCTTGTGGAGATAAGCCTCCTCCTTTAGGGTGGAGCCTACCTTGTCCGAAAGCATTATAAGAGCACCCTTCGGAGTTGAGCCATCACCTTATCAATGGTGCATACCAATTTCGATAATACATATGATTTCGAGTTTTTGTGCCATGGAGCAATCAATCTTGCCCGTCATACTTTACATCAGTACAAAATCGAACACAAGAATATAAAGCCACATGAAAAAAGGGGGAGCTGCTTTCGTTGCCAAGTGCGCACTCAACTTTCCCTGCTGCACATTCTTCAGAACCCGTTGTGCTCATCCCTACTGTAATAGTCGTCAATGGTCGCGAGTAAAAAGACATACAGATTTTTCTTTAATCGCCCTTTTCTCTGTTGTGGAGCTAGCTCAAATGGGTGACTCTAATGGAGCTCTTGATATTTATTAACCATTTTCGGCAACTAGCTTTCAGGCACTCCATAGCTCTGCATACTTGACCTTGGAGACGCTCTCAAGAACTTCGAAAGGGATTATATCTCCAATCACCACCACCATCTTGCTCTCCAGGTCTATTTTGTAAGAGGTCACTCCTGTCATTTTTTCCAATTAAATTCTGAAAGTTGAAACCATATACTAATTCGTTTTCATCCGGAGGATTTTTCCCTCTCTTTTTTCAGGGGAAGCAAAATAAAGAAACCTCAAAGTTAGTGGATATCGGTAACTCATCTGCAGTTCTATTTTCATTTTGTTCATGTACAGAGAAAGAGACAGATTGAAGCTGTTAAATGAAGAGGAAATTAGGAAAGAGTAACAAGCATTAGTACCATCCATCTTTAAGATATGCTTCTCCACTCTTCTTGCACACCCTTGGCAATGCATGGCCACTCTCAAAGTCACCATCTACAAAATGTTTCACCCATACAAAGTATTCAGAAACCCGGAAACAGAATCTGAACTGAACCCTTCTTGCAAAACTCGAAGAGAAGCTCAACTAATCGCAAATCGACTCAACAAATGAAAAAAAAAGAAGCCCACAAATGAAAACTGAAAGAAGGATCTGACCTTGGGCTTCAGCTGAAACGCCAGGGTCTGATGAGTCCCACCGATCAAGTCCTTGAGCCTCATCACCTGCTTGTTGTCGCTTGGGATCAGTGGCTTGCTCTCGATGTCCTGACCGAGGCCTTCCGCATGATCATCCATGGAGTTCATGCAGAAACAGGAGCACGAGCCAGCCGGTGATGAGAGGCTGAAACACTCCAAGATCTTGCCAAAGCTCGCCATCTTCCCCATTTCATCCAAAAAAAAAGACCGACAACCCAGAGCACAAATCTTGGAAGCTCGTTTGATGGTCTGTTTCAATTTTCGAAAAGAACAGATCTATGGAGACGACATATTAAATTCGCATTAGGTAATATCAAGGCAGAACGCAGGGGAGTCGTGGAGGGTAGAGCTCAAAGGTCAAACTTTGTCCTCGGGAAGGCCAAAAACAAAGCCGAACAAAAAGTAGCAAAATCCAATGAACGTCTTGAGAAGTACCCCAAAAAAATAGGCCCGTTTACCTATGTAGATCAGCTAGGAGAGAGGAAAAAAAATGTGTTGAGAACAGCTCAGAAAAACCTAACTCGGGAGGAAAAACGTGTTGCTGCGCGCTACAGAATGCAATCTGCGATTCAGGGCGGAGCTAGATTCTGTCACTGTGCACGAACTGTTACAACCACTATCACCACTACAAAGCAGAGTCAAGAATACAGAAAACCACCCTTTTCTTTCAGTGAACTCAACGAAGACGAAGCTCAATAAATGGAGGGAATATCTCATGTGCGATTGCCTTTTCGAGACATGTCATATGGCACGACATGTGTGCGCGTTAACGGGACAAATCCAACAGGAGCACCATGAAAGCGGCCAGCGAAAATGAAACGATCTTGCATGAGCGAAGGAAAAAGGCGGCAGCACGAGAGATAAGTAGCTGTCAATGAGGAAGCATCATGCATGAGCATTGAGCATGCCCTCTTCAGTCTTCACAGCCATCGCTGTCCAAGCGACCGATGAAGCTCCGAGCCGATGGAAATGCCCACTTAACAGATACAGAGAAGATGCGCAAGGCAGTAACTTTTATAATTGGACCGACCCGCCGGGTTCGATCGGGTACACGCCTCGGTCTCCCAATTTTTTTCTCCCTTCAAGAAAATGGTAGTGGAGGGAGTGTTTGGTTCCTCGGGCGAATTGAAAGATAAAGGGAACCTCCACCAAACGTTCTATTTTATGAATTCCAGCTTTGGACGTACGTGACTTCGGGCTTAGTATAAACACGAACGTGTCCCAAAGAAAAGGGGCGTCACTACTGCCGTTGCCTCAATCTCACATACGAGTGGTCGAAACTTAGATTATCCATCTGCAGACAGCGGCGGCAAACCTAAAGGGCTCTTGTCCTTTGCTCCACCCCCCACATGAAAAATTTGAAATTTCGGGACGGGCTGGCGGGGGATTTTTGCATTATTGGTGGCTCGTGAGGTCACGGCACAGTTCGGAATAGGGGCATGATTGATGAATTATTACGGTTGTTTATCGGCGGGATGGGGAGTGGGTCTACGTCGACGCCACCATGGTATGGTCGGCGCACGTGGCTGATATATAATGCGAGGAGGGACAGGACCAGCTTCGGAATCTAGCGTAGCAGGAGGGAGTCGTGCCGGGCACGTGACCCGTGATTTTGTGGATGTATAATCATTCGAGGAATAGGTCAGTGGCTTTTGGAGAGGGGAGGATTATATGCTTGATTAAGCTTTCACATGTGGAAAGAAAGTGACTTTATTAGGAAAAGATGGGGGCTTTATTTGGATTTGAGCCTAGTCCTTCCTAACCCTCGAAAGGGCGAATGTGAAGCTAGGGTTCAAGCTCGGTTTATGTCGTATGAGTGATATATCTTTTTTAAGATGCACGAATTCAACTCGAAATGATGAGGCCAGTTCTCCCAATCGAATTTGTAAACGGCAGAAGTTGAGGATCAATGCAGTAACCTACTGCATAGGGGTGAGCAACAATGAACCACCCAAATTGAGAAACGCTCGAATCGGACTAAACCAAACATGTTGGTCTTTAGGCAATTCTTAGAAGCATTAGTACAATTTCCGATTCCATAAAATTAAAATTAGTGATTTTTGGTCCGATTTTCAATTCCACAAAGACCATATCATTGACTTGACTCGTGAGAGACAAGTCATGCCTCCTCTGCTCTTCCCCTCTCCTCTCTCACGCACGTCTCTTTCACAATCCTAATCCCCTAAACCCTAGTCGCTTCTCAGCCTTGCTAGACAATAATTGCCTCTTGCCCCTCAAGCCTTGCTTGATAGTTGATGCTCAGCTCTCATGCCCCACCCTTTCCCTCTCACCTCTAGGCTCCATTCTCCTTGAGCTTGCATTGAATTCGACGACCGCCTTGCTCTTTCGGCCCAGCTCGGTGATGAATTTGGCGAGCACTTTATCGCCGAAGCCTAAGTGAGTCTCGAGTTTGGAGCAAGCCTTAAAGACCGGAGATAGGCACTCCAATTTCTTCAAGCCACCATCGCCATCGGTGGTCAGGGTGACAGGCATGTTTCGCAGTGGGCGCAAAGATTTTTGTTAAGAGTTTCGAAACAAGACAGAATATGTGTAGTTGTAGAGGCTCAATTGATCAAGTGAGTATGGGATCTAGAGGAATTATTGTGACTCCACTAGTTCCATTGGACCGTGCTGATATTAGATCGGGAACCAATCATCCCCACTATCGCATGCTACTACAAACATGTGTGTTTTGCAATATTATCCTTACTTTTTTGTTTGTTGGGTAATAGGGCGGAGAGAGGCAATCGGTGTCGCCAACTTTTTCTAGGGTGGTTACCATAAGGTCTGTTATCCGCTACTCAATTCATTCGTTTTAGTGAGAGCATTTGTAGGGAGGTACTTAGGTACGTTTTGAGTTACACATTAGATGACACGGACTTTATGTAGAGGCAATATTGATAAATGAGCTGTCTTAAAAAAAAAAAAAACAATCAGAAATAACATCTGGACAATGTTGTCAGGCAAATTTGCAAATAAAGTGATGAGAGGTGGGATTGTTTAAAGGATGTGATCCGAAATAAACTCTTAAATCGGATTTCCTGATTTTTTTTTTTTTTTTTTTTTTGAAGATTTTTTACTATCATCTAAACCTATTAAACATCAATGTAGATGCACTTTTCCTTTCCAAAAGGGAAAAAAAAATTACCATGCACACTGGCTGCGGTTATAAAATAGTAGTCCTTAATAATTAATCTTTCACGAGACTCATGGCACGTTGAATTTTTTTTATAAATAATTTGGTTATAAAATACTGGATTTTGTCATTAATCTTCTGGGAACGCAGCAGCAGCTTCCATGCTTCTGTCTGTGCAGAATATGAACGAGAGAATTTGTATTGCGAATTATTAATAACATAGTGAGTATTTTGGGTAATCCTGAGGCAAAAATAAATTGAAATAATCTAATTTGATTTCTTTACCGGTTTGAATTATAATAAAACCCCACGTGAAATGCATTAATCGGTGTTTCCCAGTTGTCGGAAACTGGACAGTACCTTGAAGGACACAGCTAAAAGAAAAACACCCATGTAGGGTTTAAGTTCGACATCGCGCGGCCCTTTGTAATTCGCACCCTTTTGACGAAATGAAAAGAATATCAACGCATTTGATCGGGAATGCCACGGATGATGTCACTGAACAGTTCAAAATGTTAGATAAAGAAAATACGAAATAAGTTTCATGACTCGAATCATTAAATTGAACTGTTAAATGAAGGCAATATTTGATAGCCCAAATTTTTTTTAGTTAAATACTAGAGAAAATAGCACATTTCATGCAAGTGAAAAAAGGCAAAACGTTCTAGTGAAGAAGTTAGTTAAATCGATAAATATACAAATCCAAAATTAGAATTCAGATTACGGTTGTTTGAGAGATTTATGGGAATCATACCATAATCATCCTAAGAATTTCAATGCAAATTATCTTCTATACATCCCATTTAACGTTCATAGGCCGTTCGATTAGTAAAACGATTGGGATCTTGCGCCTCAAGAAGCACGAGATCTTTGGCACTTGGTTCTGGACCCTCCTGATTTCACGAATTGTCAAACTTCCATATATGCTCCCCATTCCTTTTGAATCCGATGCGAACCGTGACTCATGCGAGATTCGCATTTATACAGCATTAGTTTCTTCTGGTGTTTAAGCAGGATGTGATCCCTCGATCCATCATCATGTCTTGACAGTGATCGAGCTTGCACGGCAATTGCACCTAAAGAAAAAGGTTGATGGCACGATCAGGCCTCTTGGGCCGTTCAGTTGTATGAGCTGAAAAATCCTATATTAGCCCCAATTGCAATGTCCTTTCTTCCTCCAATTCGCATCACCATGTTGCATTCTACATCCCGCGCATGACGAGATAGGAGCCGTAAATCGGTGCACGTCCGAAGAGACCGAACTTTCGAACCCAAACCGTGCTTCGAGTACCCCTTTTTGAGGAATTGACCGACGTGAATTCAAGTTAAACAATCCCAAAACCTAGATAACCTTGTTGCGGTGAAGGACCTGTAGCACGCACGCCGCGACTGTTGGAACGGGCTTGGGATTGTGGGCGGCTAGCATTTTGGGTCATGGCCTTCTGCGTCGTCGGGACCATACGCATGGTAGATCCACTCGTCTCGTGAAAATATGGCCATGGCATTGTCAATCCAGTTCATTTTCGCCGTGATAGGGTACGTCGGTGAATAGGGGAAAGTGTCGTTAAAGTGTTTAAGCTTTTTTGCATTTGCACCTATTTTATTCTAAACATTTTGACCTAGAGTCAATTCAATCATTTTGACTAATTTTGGCCAAAGCTGGATCGGTTTACATAACACAACCGACACTAATATAGAAAATTTTTAATGATATTTTAATAATAATTTGAATTATTTATTTTTTTCTTCTCTTTCTCTAACCTTCCCTTTTCTCTAGCTAAGTTGCTAGACCTCGACAACCAACTAGAGGCTCAGCAGCCCTTGCCTAGACTCACTGTTGTTAGAGGCCATGAGGGTTGTGCATTGGGTTGGTGGGGGAGGTCAAGCCTGGCCCTCACCTTGGCTAGTTGCCAAGGTCGGGTGTTCAGCTAGAGGAATGAAGAAAAAAAATAAACAAATAAATCGAAAAATTATTAAAATATTATTAAAAATTGTGCGTATTAATAATACCAACTCAAAATAAGTTAACTAAATTGATTTTAAGTCTAAATTAGTATCATTAATAGATTTAAAATTAAATTAACATAAATATAATAGATTTACGACTTATTTGACACTTTTTTCACAATTGATAAAAGGCACAACAATTCTATCAATTGCAGCACAAAGATGCATTGCACAAAGAACGCGAAACAATGAGACTCTTGTCAGCTCTGTAGTCAGGGGATGCGAAGGTAATCAAAAGCCGTGCGTCGGTGGGATGAGACCGGCCGTCTCGTCCAGGTTGGAGTGCAGAACCGCACAGCAAAAGCCATCTGGGAGAGCGAGAGAGAGAGAGAGAAGGAACCGCACGACGGCAGTGCGGTGCCCGCGGCATTATTCCGTGGGGTCCGTCTAATCTGCGTACGAAAAATGCATATGGTGAGGCGATTGGATAGTGCAAAACCTGGTCGGTGCCAGCATTTAAACCTGAAAATTCAATTGGAACAGCTCGAATGTGATGGTTTTTCATGCCGGACGGTCATCGTTCTTCTTCCGAGAGACCGGTCGGCATGCTGGATTTCTCTGCCGAATTGGGATCGGTAAAGA
Source organism: Eucalyptus decipiens (assembly GCA_014182575.1). Taxonomy (NCBI): domain Eukaryota; kingdom Viridiplantae; phylum Streptophyta; class Magnoliopsida; order Myrtales; family Myrtaceae; genus Eucalyptus; species Eucalyptus decipiens. The sequence continues at coordinate 13,737,598 of CM024611.1, read as the reverse complement.
AGCCTTGATCTATTTGATCGGGGATTTATTTGTTCTAACTTATGAACTTTTGAACGGTATATTAGGAGTTAAAACAATACGGGTATAATAGGGTATCAGATTCGTCTGAACCCTAGTTCGACTTTTACAAGTTGCGAGTTTGAAAAATAGTAGAAATTCGACTGTTAAAAACCCTAAGGCTAAGTTGCAAATTTTTTTTTTTGGATGATATGAGATTGGATAGGATGAGAATGAATAATATCTTGTACTATAGTTGGTAGATATTTGACTATAGCAGAGTGTTTTGTGGACATGGACAAAACTAGATAGTACATTAAATAGTTAGTAAAAAACGGTTGAACACGGGTGGAGAGCAAGCGTTACGATGTTTGCTTGGGGACCATCACACGAAAGACCTCCTACGGGCCATGCGATGGCAGCGATGACCACCGAGGGTTATTACATCACCATGGGACTGCAACCACCGTGAAGTGTTTGCATCCTCGGAATTTTAGAACGGTGATCACCATCAAGGTGGTTGCACTCCTCGCCATGGTGGCCACGCTTGTCGAATGACGTTGACCACCGTACCGTCGGTGTCGCCATTCACAACACCACCACCCTTCTTGTCCCTCTTCTCTCTTGATTGGGCAATGCAGACCTTTTTTTTCTTTTTTTCTTTTTCCCCATTTCCTTTCATCCCCATAGGAAATAATCCCTAAGTGGAATTACTTTTTTCTAATTATACTTAATCATATCTAACTCAAGTTTGGTTTGGATGGTTCAAATTGACACCCCGTAGCCTGTGTTGAATTTCATTGAATTCACATGAGATCTACACAAGTATGAACGTGAACAAGGAATTAATTGGCCCGACCCATCATCGGGCCAGGCCCAACAAAGTATTCACCCAAATTGATGGTTGATCGAGGGCACAACCCCTAGCATCCCTTCATTTTTCTAGGCAGTTGTCCTTGTCCTGGCCGTCCCAAAACTCCTAGAGAGGTGGTTGTCCAGCCTCCCTATTATGTCTCGCAGCCTCGAGCGAGACGTGCAGCCAACGCGCCGAAAGCACTGGTGGGCTAGAGAGAGCAACCGTGAAAACAACCTGTCAGAAAGACAGTACACAACGCTGCGCACCTCGACCCGCTCGTCCCTACAAAGGTTTTCATTTCAGTACTTTCCAGCACGTTCGAGAAAAGGAGCAAAGGATAAAATATGCTCGGAGTTCAGGGGTCCTGGAAAGCGCAAATGCGGTACTTCACTAGTGCATGGCCAGGAAAGCGGCCACGCCAGCCGCATCTGCCCTAATTTCGCCCCCCTCGTGCTGACGACGGAGGACCCGATTGCGCCAAGACGTCGAAGGCGCAGTGACTGCATTTAATTGAAAGAAATAGTCGGGAGAACCGGATCGCATAGAGCTTGAAGATGACCAGAGCCGTGGTTTAATCCTTAATGAAAAGATAAGAGAACCGTCCTCAAGTGGTCCCATCATCACTAGCGTTCTCTAATGAAGTGGAGCTAATGAGAGGTTTGTGACCAGCCAATAGCCCTCGAGGTTTTGGTGCATCACAAAGAAAAGTCAGGACAATGACTAGCATTGATAGCATGCCCCAATGCTAAGTGTTCTAGAATAATGTAAAATTTTACGTAACCACCACCAACTATTCGAATAGTCTAAATTATTAGATGAAAAATTGATTTTAATATTTGAATATTCTAAAACGATATATCAAATTTTTTATTTAAATTGGAGTGAAGCTTAAATTCGAAATATGAATGTGCGTTCAAGATAGAAAAGAATGATATGATATGAGGAGAACAAATCAAGGGTGATGATTTTTTTTTCTTTTAAGCCAAGAAGAATATGAAATAGATGTAATCATTAAATGGGTTAGGTTATGCCGTGCGATAATTAAGGAACTTGGCTCGGCCTAGTCGAGTTTAATCGGGCTGAGTCGAACTTTATAATCAAATATCATTTTCAGATTCTATTAAAGATAGCATTGAATCGATTTTGACTCAAGAAAAATTGAGATTGAACGGTCATATGATCAAAGGGCTACTTGAGGCGAGGCGAAGTAAGAGGATAAGGATGTGAAATCCTTAGGACCCACTAAAATTTGATTTTCCCTGATCTCGTGAAGAAATTGCATGTCCGGCAATATTCAGCAGTTCAAATCCTCCCACCTTTTCTCCTTTCTGGAAAAGTGGGTTGAATAGTCAATTGAAAATTCAAAGTGCGATTTTACATATAAAAAAAATGCCTTATTTTTAATTTATTTTTTCGCCCATTTTCTTTTTCTCTCCAAGGCCAAATTCAACTTTCTACACTCCACATTCAACCCTTATCCCATTAACAAATATGGAAAAAAACAACAATCTTCTCTGCCCCTATTTCTTTAATCCCCCAATTTAATTTTTTGTCCTTATCATTTTCCCCACCCTAAAATCTCTCCGAAAAATAATCCCAATTTAAGATCTTCTCATGTCGACATCTCGGCAAAATTACAGGACGTGGCAGTTCTGGAAACGGAGCTGACGTCAACGTGCTGCTAAAATTCTTCCGGCGCCAGTTATAATTTCAGTTAAAAAGAAAAATTAATTAATTAATTAATTAATCAGAGGGAAAATGATTAAAGAAGAAATCGTCGCGTGGCGAGCGTGATTATGGCGACCAGCGAGAGGGGTCATTGCTGACCGATCCCCAGTCGCCTTATGCGACCATCATAATCACGCCCATCCCAAGAAAAAAATTAAAAAATAAAAATATAACAAAGAGAACAAAGAAAACATCGAATCATATCCTCGGATATTATCAATAAATACCCAACTTTTCTTTTTTTTTTTGGTAAAGAATACCCAACTTTTCTTTTATTGTGAAATAGCTAAAATGTATACACATGTGACATAAATATTCTCAATTTCAATTTCATGTCACATTAATAAGTTTGAGATTTTTTTATGATGTCAATTTTTTATATTTATGCGAATTTAGTGACACAATATTAATATCACAGTGATTATAGTTTAAGGTTTTTCTGTTGTCGACCGAAAAAAATAAAAAGAGGAAAAGTGAGGATAAGAAAACGATAAATGAAAAACGAAAAAAGGGAAATAAAAAAAAAATTGGTGGGGCGTAGACCGGACCGGACCAGAGCCCGTCAAAGGAGGAGTGGGGGCCACGCCGTCGTTAGGACACCGTACCACGCTGTGCGCCCGATAACACCGTAACATTAACCCCTCCCCCTCTCTCTCTCTTCTTTCTCTCTCTAAAAAAAAAAAGGAGAAATTACCAAAAAGCCTTCCTTTTCCCCCCTACTCTCTCTCTCTCTCTCTCTCTATCTCTTCTTTCTCTCTCTACCATTTCTGAGGGGAAGGAGAAGGGAAGCGACTTTGGTTGTGAGAGACAGAGAGCGAGAGCGAAGCTCTGAGCTGGAGACTCCACCAAACCCTGCTGCCATCTCTCTCTCTCTCTCTCTACCCTCCCTCTTTCTCTCTCTAGCTCTCGCTCTGCAAATTCCTCGAGCGGAGCTCGCGTGCACACTCGCCTCGCTGCTGGCTCGATCCCCCTCTTCGTCTTCCTCTCTCTTCCTCTCTCTCTCTCTCTCTCCTCCCTCGCTTCGGCGTCGTCGGCATCGTGGTCTGCTGCGGAGGCTGCGCAAGTAGGCACCGAGTCCCTCTCTTTCTCCCTCCCTCTTGTCCGTCTGTCCTCGAGCGTTGGTGGGTTCCTCGCGGTTTCCCCGATTCTTGCCGGGATCGGAGCCGGCGCGTGCTCCGGCGAGCCTCGATTCCTCAGATCCGCCGCCCGCCGGATTGGGATTCTCGCTCGGCCGTTTTTGATCTCGTCGGGCTGGCTGGTTGTGGGGAGAATTCTTCGGTTTTCGTTTGCGCCCGTTTCTGCAAGGGGGTTGGGGGGAGGTGGAATTAGAGATCCCGGGTTGTGCGTTTAGATGTGGTTTGTTCGGTTCGAATGAGCGGAAAGAGACTATAGCGAGTGGCATTTCTGTTCTCTCTGCACGTCGTTGTGTCGACCTGGAACGTCGTTTACTTGGTCAAAATGATTTCTTTTTCCCGTTTGAATGCTGTCCGAATTGTCTGTCTGCAGGATTGGGTGATTGAGATTCGCGTGAGGAGGGCGCTGAGTTTAACGATTGTTTTGCTTGGATGAATTACGGCGAATTCAAGTGGATTGACTTCCGTGCTTGCCCTTTTTTGACCAGTTGATTCTTGGATTTGGGTGCCTGTGACATCTGGGGAATGGCCAACCGGATCAAGGAAGATGAGAAAAACGAGCGAATTATACGGGGTCTTCTCAAGCTCCCCGAGAATAAAAGATGTATCAATTGCAACAGCCTGGTACGCGGCACATTGCTTGCTTTTGCATTCCAACTTCATGCCGTCTTGTCACAAATGTCTAAGCCCATAATATAATTCATGATGTTTGTGTTAAGAATTAAATTGTTTTTTAATTCTCTGACTTGAACTGAGTTAGCTGCAACATCGTGAAGTAAGCAAGCACACTGAAGATTATTTATGGATTGAAATACTAAGCTACCATGATCGGTCATGTCTTCCATCCTTTTTTGTTGCTACCTGCCAAGCTTGCTTGGTTGGCTTGTGATGAGTGGGAAATCTTTTTCAGCATCATATATTTACCTATCCATTGTCGGTACCTTGCTTCTTCCTGTGTTAGTTTAGATTCCAGGGTCAAGTCTGTCAATCTGGTAGACTATAATAGAACCACTGCTTTTGACATCTCTGAAAAGGATGGAGGCATCTAAACCATGACATGCATTAGATGATATCAGTGCTTTGCTTCAAGCTGATAATTTTCATGTCAAACTGTATTTTGTCAATGCCATGAAAAAGTTACTCTTCTAAAGCTATGTAGTTCATAAATTCTTTCATAAAACATCGAAACAATAGGAATGTGGCGAAATTCCATGTTAACTTGGGATTGATCATGCATATTGGAGTTTGAACTCTTATCCTGATCAAATAGAAGTAACGTTTATTTTGGGAATTCTATTTCTGTGAACAGGGACCACAGTATGTTTGCACCAGTTTCTGTACATTCGTGTGCACAACATGTAGTGGAATACAGTAAGTACTGATAACCTTTTTTACCTTGTTGTACATGTATCAATTCATATGCGTATTTAGCTGTCGGTTTGGAAGATTCAAACTAGTTGTGAAGAACAAACATGAATATAGTCCATGGACACATCTTGAGACAAGATTAAGCAAAAGAGGATTCTGAGAGGGGATGAATATGTTCTTACATGCATTATGCTTTCATTTGCTTAAACTGAGCTGACCGCTAGCAATTGCTTCAGCCGGGAGTTCACACATCGTGTGAAGTCTATATCGATGGCTAAATTCACATCACAAGAAGTTAGTGCCCTCCAAGGAGGTGGAAATCAGGTATGTAAGCATTCCTTATGCTGGACATGCAATAGTGTTGCTAAGCTGTTGACATGACTGTTGAAAAATTGCCTTACAGCGTGCAAAGGAAATCTATCTCAAGGAATGGGATCCACAGCGTAATTCTCTGCCTGATTGCAGGTATGGTATATAACAAGAACATATATTATTCTTCTGATAAGTAGGAGGCCAAGCATCCTTTGTGTTCTTTAGAAGCTCAGTCTCCTGATTTGGTTTTCTACTTTCCCAGTAATGTTGACAGGCTGCGAGATTTTATTAAGCATGTCTATGTGGACAAAAGATATTCAGGTGATAGGAGTTTTGATAGACCTCCAAGGGCGAAGGTAGGTGCAGTGCTACTTAAACTCTTGAGTTGTTGATTAGGCTATTTTGATCTTGAACTAATTTTCTTTACTGTTTAACTAACGAGAGCAGTTTGAATGAACCCAAACTTGTATCTACAAAGCTATTCATCAATTGTTAACAGTATTTGATATTCTGCCCTCATCTAATTGTGTACAATGTGCAGAGTGACAGAGAAGACTCATACCATGGAGGTTCTCGAAGTCCTCCATACGAAGAGACGTATGATCGGCGATACAGTGATAGGTCAAGCTCCGGTGGAAGAAGTCCAGCATACGATCAAGAAAGCAGACAGCATAGTGATTACAAGAGAAGTCCTTCTCGTCCAGAAGTAATCAATGATTGGCGTCGAGAAGACAGATTTGGGAATGGAAAGAAGTTGGACGATCGCCGAACTTCTGACGGAGAATCAAAGATAGGAGGATCACCTGAACGACCAAAAGATCTAGAGACATCTAGTCCACCTGTGGTGCGACCAGTTAGGGAAATACTGGGGGATAATGTTTTGCCTCTTCGGATAGCAGAACCTCCGAAAGCCAATGGTACTAGGGCAACTGATGGCTTGGTGCAGACACAGGTGTGGCCTCTTATTTATGTTGAAAAGATAAATTCTCTAGTGTTCCTGAGTGCATGACCATAGTGGATCTGAAGGTGGCATACTAACTAGAAAGCTAATAATCCGAGTCCAGAACTGAATCAAATTTTCATTGGTCCTAAAATACACTGCATGATCAATTTAGATGCAAACTTCTAGAGAAACCAGATGGTTTTGTTTTTTTTCCCCTTTCCTTTCTGGGATACTCGATAAGAATGTCTTAAATGTAATATGCCTTCATTATATCGTCTTCATTGCAAAAGAAAAAAGTCATTATCTTGTCTGATTGCAGAGGACTGTATCTTCCAGTAGCTTGGGTTCAACAAACGGGAATGTTGCAGAAGTTAAACTTGAGAAAGCAGTTAGCTTAATTGATTTTGATGCTGATCCTGAACCTCCTACTACAGCCACACAGCCACATCCACCTACCATGAGTCAAGCCATTTCTACACCGATGACTTCTACCAGTCAGGATAATTGGGCCTCTTTTGATGTCGCACCTGCCACAATAGTATCCCAGCCTCCAAACGCAAGTCCCCTGGATTCTGTCATATCTCAGTTGACTACTCCAGCTCCTGCACCTGGTCAACAATCAGGAGGCCCTGGGTTAGGGGGGGCATTTGTTGCACCTGGAGGCAGCTCAGCAGTGTTACCACTGGTTGGTAATTCAATGGCTGCACCTGTAGTTAACACTCCTGCGTTGCCCTTGACTGCCGGTGCTTCCACAGTTGTGCCAGCAGGTGGTTTGTCAACATTCCCTCAAGGAGGTTCTTCAGTGAGTGCCCCAGGATTGGTATCAACTTCTGCTGTAAGTGGTGGCCCTGCTTTCGGTACTCCACCTCAGCAACCTACCCTGTTCCCAGCAGCTGGTATGCAGACCACTCAACCATCCTCAATGCACATTCATGGAACATCTGGCAATCAGGTTGGCTATGCTATCTGTATGAATGTTAATGTTGTTCTCTAATGCACCACATAACCTGTTTGTCTTCTAATCTTTTTCATAGTCCTGGAATGCGTCACCTCCTGCGAATGTACAAGGACCTTTTAGCATGGTTTCATCTCAAGCACTTCATGCATCAAAACCTCCTGAACAGGTCGCTTCTGCTGTGGTTTTGCAAAATGTCTCTGCTGATGTAAAATCAAGTTCAAGAAAAGAGTTGCCTGTGGTAATTCTGCCTACAAGTGTTTTTGGCTTTACTTTACCAAGTCTTCTCATGAATTATTTTCTCACAACTAATACGGAGTTATTTATAGGATCTTTTCACTGCTACTTATCCATCCTATCCAGCACCAGTTATGGGGTGGCAAAATCGTCCACATTTTGCCATGGGATATATGCAATATAACCCTGTCATGGTATCAAAATATTTGGATATGCCTCCTAGCTTTTAATGCCATTTCCATTTTTTCTTATTAACATATTTCAAAATATATACTTTACTGTTGCAGACAATGCAACCTTTGCCACAGCAAACAATGCAACCTTTGCCACAGCAATCAAAATCAGTGAACCCATTTGATACAAGTGAACCTTCTCAAGTTCAGACTCCAATGGTATGTGAAACATCCAATTTACAGCTCAGTCTTTAACTCATGTGCTAAGTGAATGTCAAGGAATGGTGATGTCATGAAATAGAACATTCATTAGTGCCCTGTTTGAAATTCGTGGTTGTTACTTCTGAATTTTATTTGTGCTGTCTTCCTATTCAATATCAGGGGAAAGTAGGGTATGAAATTGTAAATAGAAGTATGCTTGCATAGTGCAGACTCATGAACTTGAAAACATAACAACTTGGATGGATTAGGGTTTTAGGCTACTTTGTTTTTCTTTCATCACTATTTATTAGCATTATTGTATTTTTGGTGGTTTGGGGTTGAGGGGGCTTGTTTTGAGGGTAGAGAGAAAAGAGAGGCATTATTGCCCTTGGATGTTGTTGATGAAGAAGAAGGGTAAGTAGATTCACATGTAGCTGGTTATCACTATTAGTGCCTGACTACACTTGGAATCCCTTGAATTATAGTCGAGGTATATTGCAAAGCATTAGTTGTTTTTTTTTTTTAATAACTTTTTTCTTTTTTTTGTCCCTTTCTATGCAGTTTCCCTCCATGGCATCATTGCAGGGTGCTTTACCAAATGTCCCACCCTCTTCCAGTCTCATGCATGCTTCCAGTCTCGGTACTCCCACGCCATCATGGATACCCCCTCAAGGCACTTATGCATCGGCAGCATCTCTGCAGCCACAAGCTCACGCATCAGCATTGCCTCCAAGTAAGCGATGAAAGCAACCCCGCTGGTGTAAATAGATTAATGACAATAAAAGACAAGACAAAGAAAAAGTTATGGTCTGTATTTTCTGTCTGCTGATTCTTTGTGTGAATCTTCAGGTGCCTACATGGGACAGCAAATGCATGGTAACATGCCTCCTTCCAGGTGACTATCACTGATTATTGTTTTCATCAGATGCTGTTTACTTGGCTGAGATGTGCGCGCGCGCGCGTGTTCAGGGTGCTGACCAAAATGATTCATGTGCTTTGCATGTTATTTCTGTCATGCTCTGCCCATTAACTTAGAACTGGCGATATTGTAGCATAAAAAATAGTGTGAGCTTGTTTATTCATGTGCGTTCAAGCTAATGTCACTGTTTAGGCTCTCAAGAAGCACGTATCTTGTAGGACACCTTTGGTGTTCATGGTTGGTTTAAATCCCACTTTGTCAAGTGCGAAATATTGTTTCATGATGCTTTGTCCCCCTAAAGCAAGGAATACGTGGGAAAATTTCCGGAAGTGTTTTAATGGCGTGCCTTTATTGGGCTATGAGTAGCTTCCACTCACTGCTTTGCTTTTGTTAGGTATCAAGGAGTAGGGGGATTTGGCATGGAGGGAGCTTCGTATGGCCCCTTGAATACGAATCAGTTTGGAACTGCCGGTTTTCAAGCCCCTCATGCACCAAATTCTTCGGCACCAGTCGGAGGAAACCCTTTTGGCTAGATGCAAAGAGCAAAGCTCTCTGACTTCACTTGGGCATCTCCTTGTTGCTCCTCTTCATCTTGTCCCGTTGAAAGTTTTGGTTTCTTTATATTAATAGAGAGGCAGCTAGAGAGAGATTCATTTGCATCCATTATTTTGGGGTAGCCGTCAACACCTTCGATTAGTAGATCAAGAAATCACTTGAACTCCAGCCGAAATCACATGGCCTCGAGACGGCTCCTCCTTGATCCACGTTTTTTCTTTTTTTGTTTATGCAGCAACGGTGTTAAATCTGTTTGTAGATTCTCGTTAGGCATTTGATGGTCCAACTCGATTGCTTCTGTTGTAAAATTCCTTCTTTTTTGTTCTAGTTTTGAGATTGTCGCATGTCAATCACTACGTTCTGTCGGATAACGTTCGTGAAACAAAGCTTGTAATGGTGTATTGTGGGGTGTGCATATGTTGATATTATTGAATGATGAGTTTTGTAACCATACTGTCTAGTGAGTTCTGTCACCTAAGTATTACTGCTACCTAACCTGAAAAAGCACTGAGAATCTGGAAGAGAGAGAGAGAGAGGATTCAAAAGCACAGCATTTTTAGCATGAACGCAATAGCAGAACGCTAACAAAGATCAAAAGCACCCGGAATCTCTTCGCGGGCTTAACAAATGTTCGAATAATTTCCTTGGCGATCTTGTATGTCTCTATCATGAAGAACTTTCGAATGCGAACCCATGAATGCAATCTACATTATCATGAATGAATCACGGGTGTGAATCGTGATGCGGCATACTATGTATCCTTTCTGTTCTTGCGTAAGCCGAAACAACAGAAAGATTCTGCACTAATTTAACCAACGTAGTTGGCTTCCTAGCTATGACATCGGCAAAAGTGAAAGCCAGGAGGCGTTTCGCGTCGTCAAACTCTTTCATCCTGGGCCAGAACCGCTCAACTGCTTCCTACTCTATCCACCGAATTATCTGGTGGGGTGCTCGAGGGTTCAATATACTATTGCATCTGCACAAGTTGGATGACGCCATGCATTACTTATATGTAACTGCAGCTTTAGAACTTCCAAACTGCTCATGTGGCTCCACCGGCTTGCCTGCACTTCCACACAACTGGTGCTACAAGCATCCATACTGCACCAAGGACAATCACTTTCGATCACTACTCATTCGCGCTATTTCTTTCGTGAAATCAGGACTACAAAAGAGCTTTTCTGATTATGCTGGCATTAGCAACTTAGCACAACAACAACTGATCACAAATAGAAGGAGTTTTCTCGATCGAGCACATACTGAAAAGGCAGACTGCGACCCACTCGTTGACGATTTTGACCCAAGTGCTCGTCCATCCCACGTCAATGGTCCACCTGCATAAGAATGAGCGGAGAAAAACATTCACTTTAGTCTGACGTACATGAAATTGCTTTTCCAATTCAGTATTCAAAAAGAACTTGGCCTTTTACGAGCATTTCAAAGACCAGGTATCATGCTTGATTTGGGTAAAGTGCTTTTGCCTATCAAAACCCTTTTTCCTCGGAAAAAATCATGTAGTATATACTAAAACAGCTCTTTGAAACTTCAGAGCACAAAAACTTAAGTTTCTGTAATACGAAAAGCAATATCAATCTCTAGAACACAGCAAGTCATGTTACTTCTTCATTGGGTAGTGAGTGTTCCAGCCAATAAACAGCATTCCAAAGTACATCGCTCCTGTGGCAAAAACAAAATGGAAGAAGCCGTAGCCATATGGGACGTCACTGGCAGTTCTCTCTTGAGTCTTCATAAACTGCAGTTACTTAAAAAGTTATTTTGCTGAATGTTTTAGTCATGAAAACGTTTCTGCTAATTGAAGCACAAACCTGAAAGCATTGGGAGTCAATTCCAGTTGAAAAGGTAGCAATGACAATGGCAAGCATCGCTACAATGAAGCTCTGTAGTACATAAAAGATAGTAAGCATAGTCATCCCATCACTCTAGACTATAAGATATAAGTTAGAAAAACACAAGCTACAATATGGTAGGATACACAATATTTCAGAGTCAAAGGATTGAATCATAGGTAACTTAATCATGCTGCCAAAGTGCATATGATCAGCGAACTCGATCTTTTGACAAAACAAGATTTCCTACTCCTGCTATTAGCTTTTCTCAGCAACATTTGGCCCAAATCATGTAACTACTAAGCCCATACACAACAAAAGCTACAGAGGCCCCATTAGATCAATCCATTCTATGAACTTCTAGAAAGCTAAATTAGCTGAAAAACTCAGTCGTGTATTGAGACAGTAATAAGCATGCTGAGAAAGAAGCACAGGCGATCCCAATAAACTGGGAAAGGTACCCAGCTCCAGGTTTTGGAGTCCGTAACATTTGTGATGAACCTTTTCCAGGTAGCAAGTAACCAATTAGATTTAGCCCCAGTGTTTCTTAAGGATGTTGTCGGCTAATTAAATGCAAAAATGGAGAAATGCCAAGAATCCAGGTATTACAATGATTGTGAGCCAGTCAGTACTGTGGGAAGCTTCAGCTTTCCTGTTGCAACTTTCTCCTGCCGGTTCACTGTGAATGCAGAACAGTTAGGAGAAATGTAAATATAACACTAATTGATTTGTAACTTAAATAGATTAAATAGAACTCTTCAGTCTATTTTGGAGTTAGCTTATCTAGATGCTCCACTCAAGTAAATCCAATCTACCTCGCACAGTCTAATGACTCAACCTCAAACTAAAAGCTTGGAAACTTTCTCCATGCAAAAAGCTCAATCACTTGAAATGGAAAATTTTGTGCTATTGCCTATTTATAGGAGTTCGTGAGAAACCCCAACCAAGGTCATTCCAGACTGAAGTTGCACAGAGTAATTATTGAAGTGGATTTGCCAATGAGGTTGAGTCTTGTGGTAAGCTACAGTTCTTGTCACACAAAATTGTACTTTTGGGAAAAAGCTAAAAGAAAACAACATGGTATGGCCGTTGTCCAAAGGCAATTTTGCACAGCAGTGAAGACATAAGAATAGTACCTCCGAATGGCACACCAGCAGATAAACACAACATAGAGTCCCATGAGACCGGGAATCAAGAAGCCGGTGTTGACCTGTTTTACAACCAAAATTAACTAATTATCTGTCTTAATATGACTATTACTGGTGGATTTGGAATGGATAAGAACTTACTTTAGGGTGCAGAGAGACGCTGGTCATGAGTTGCAGTAGCACAAGAGTCCAAGTGATGAAGAAAATGTTAAGTAGACAGGATGTGTCCGGTGCATACCAGATGTACATTAAAATGATCCCCCCAATGCAAACAACATATGCAGTAGCTGCAAGTAATATCACCTGAATGTAGCTGCAAGAGAGCTTTCTTAGAATAAATTGGTAGCGACACTTCACTACTCCATTGGGCCCTTGAATTACACAATAGATATATTCTTGACATATGCATAGACATCCTTTCTGGAAATTACCATCAAATTCTTGAATGAACCAAGAAGCTGAGCACTTTTGCTCATGCTGCCTATGTTCCCTAGATTATGGAAATAATTTAGCTGCCTACGTACTCAGGCTGTAATAATAATTTTATGATTAGTAAAGCTATGAACGACACTAGAAGTGAGTTTTGCGTCATCTAGGATGTTTGGTAAAAGGTTTTCACTTCATGCAATGTGAGCAGGAATAGTATCAGATGAAAATTTCGTCAGACACAGAAGTAATGATGCAGAAGAATGAATTGCCCAAATGCAGGGATGAATCAGACACTCTTACCACTTCTCTGCATATTTATCAGACCGACAGCAATTGTCCAGCCACATGATGAAACTGATTATACTTACAAGCTGAACGAGAAGAAAAACCCTGAAAATCATGTCAGAAATCAATGAGAAAATTCCCCCAGCTTTTGGCTTTAGCTCTGTTGTTCTAGTATGATGTAGAGATCATAGTAACCCAATAATGAACAATACCCGGCACCAAAATGTGCGACTTCTCCTGTCAAATCAGAGGAACTGTGTCACCACCCAGGATGCCATAAATTGGAGCCACCCTAGAGCTTATTTAAAAGAGAGATATACAAAGAGAATCACCATAGATCCGGATAAAGGCTGAAGGAACCAGAAAGGGGACAATAATCAAGGTAATCAAGAGGACAGTCTTGACTGACCACCACCCGGAATGCCATGCATTTCTAGGCTCTTGTAACTTTGACGTGCAGACTGTTGATAGAAACATTATTAAGTAGAAGGTCTATTGCAGGATTAAGGCTGAAGCAATCCAGGCAAACAAAGCTGGAAGATACACACAACAAATAGGAAGAAGAGCAACGTGAAACTGTAGGCATAATCCTAGTATGAAAGCCAACAAATGATGCGCTCAAGTGGAAAGGATATGAAGCATCCCAAGCTGACCCGCAAGACTCCTTCTGTGCCCAAACAATCTTGTGCACCGTGGCATCCTTCTAATCCTGCAATGGTCAAAGCCTCTTTGAGCACCTTTCCTCAATTATTTATCTATCAGATATGGTTGTAAGTGAGCTATAGGCCCGACAAATAATACTTCCCCGATAAAAGATCATCTCAAGTGAGAGGATACACTTCACAAATTTTCTCAAAGAATCCTTGAATTTAAAATCCAAAAAGCAAAATGAAGAACTAAAGAGAAGGAAAAGGAAGAGTGTTGGAGAACGCAACTCGCATCCCCTGGGAGCTAACAGAGCGAAACTACTATCACTAAAAGGCAACTAATAGTGCCAAACTTTTTACATTCGTTTGGGAGGTTTCATGTAAAGGGATCTGCAAGTTTGAGACTGTACAAGGCAACTATTTCCTTAGTTCTAAAAAAATAGTAGCCCTGTGTCCATGTGGATGTGCTCCATCTGGTGCATGTACTAGTGCTAATCATAGAAATACAAAGAACGTACAAATCAATGACAACCATAAAAATCTTACTCTCCATTTCTTTGAGGGCACCGTAGCCATAATCCCGAGCAACCCAAGCCAGTAGATTACAAACTAGAAACATCAAAGCATACAAATATCTGGCCATCCAAGGGTTAGAGCCATTTTGGAACTGGCCACAACAAGATTCAGCCTTGGAATTCAAGTTGGCATTCTCCCTCTCGTTGCCACTGCTTCTATTTGCACTGCTATCCATATCTCCTTCACTAAAGCGACGAACATCCATAGCATGGCATACCCACTAAAATCTCAGCATCTGCAGTTCAAGCAGGTTAGGATTGTTTAACAAGGGTGATCAAAAGAAACAGCATGCAAGAGTCCACAAAATGGTCATGCCTAGGCTGCAGGTAGTTCTTTTGTGATTCACCTCAGTCCTAAAGGGCTTAAAGATTGTCGCAAAATCGTTGCATTGCCTAGCTCTCTTCTAAGGAAGATAAACCGTCCTTCGCACTCCCGGTAAGATAAACAATTGATAACCTTCCTTCCCAACCCGAGTTGTTGGAACGAACCGAACTTTCCGAGTTATCCACCCAAACTAGCCAACAAATACATAGTCCTCCGCACCTTGCCTAGGAAGAAGACACTTAACCATTGTGACTTTGACACTAATATCCAGAGAGCATCTCGACTTTTCGCACCCTCTTTCCCTGGGCGGGCAAGCTATGAGACATTACATATAAGGTTTTAGTGTCTGCACCCAAAATGCAAGGATATACAGGCGTTTTTTCAAAATGGAAGCAACTTCTAAATTTGGGGAGGATCAAAAAGAGGAGAAGAGAGACGTAGAATGCAAGGCAGGAACTTTGATAAAGGGATTTGCTTAAAGAATAAATCCCCCAACTTTTCCATTTGTTCGGTATAACAGCAATTAGCAAAAGAACTTGTACCTCCAAATCCACAATGCAACACTTTATACTTTCATATCAGTTCTCGCCATTGAACTCATTGAAACAAAAAATCCAGAGACAATGCAATGTCACCAATTAAATCATTTGGGGGATTACAGAACAGAGACTTCTAACTGGGAACAAAAGAAAAAGAAAGCAGTTGAGCAAAGCAGCGAAGACGAGCTATTCTCATCCAATGCCGAACAGATTGAAAAGAAAAAAGACTTGGGTCTTGAAGAAATTGGATAGTACCTGATGGTTCAAGACAATTTCGTGAATAATTAGAAAGATCCTGCTCAAGAAGCCCACACTCGCCTCTTATATATCCAGGACAAAAACAGAGTGGCAAATCTCATGTTTCTGCTTTTGCTATTTGTAAAAAGACAGCATAGTCCAAAGTCCCCCCTCAATCATGGTTGAACGGTTGACATATGAGAGAGAGAGAGAGAGAGAACTTTTGTTGCTTTCATTAGCTTCTTTTTTTTTTTCCCGCCGTACGCATTTTCTTTTTGCTTTCGTTTTTCCTTTTCTTGGTGTTGACATGAGGTCGTAGCTCTCAAAAAGATGACATGCAGGGTCGAGTGAGATTATCCTTTGCGAAATGCGATCTCGAGAGAACATGAGAATACTTCCGATCTTCACCGAAACAGAAGATGAATGTTTGCTTTGGCGTCACTCAATCTGCTGTTATATATATGGCAGATAGGGACGACAAGCAAAGCACATACGATGGTGCTTTACGATACGGCTATTATAGCATTCAAGGTGAACTCCTGGGTGGCAAATGTGCACGCTTTCCATCACATCCATGACTCTAGTTTCCTGATCATTCCAATAAATCCACTAAGTAGCATCCATGCGACATAAAGAGATCTCCTTTCAGTCGAAATGAATCGAGTTTGACGCTTGACAGCACCGTTATCTGTGATCTGTGGCTTAGTAGTTTGTGTTCAAGCATGGATGATTTACAAGCCTTGAAAAATTTTCCCATTTGCTCAAATCCGTAGTAGACTTCGTCTATGGGGAAAAAAAGGGCAGCACATCTACTCGCAAACCTGATGGATTGATAACCTTTTTTCGACGTTCATTGAGTTATGGAACTAGATTTAGTTGCAACCTGATAAAATAAGTAGACCCGACAAAAATGAAACCGAATATATGAAGATCTAATGATTCATGAATCAAAGCGAAGGAAGAAAAGTCCCCTGAGAAAAAGAACCTCCACTCAAGTTGAGGAGATAATTTTATACACGTTCGCTTTCGCTTTTGGCTGAGCAAAAGCAATTGCACAGTTGAAGCACACTTTGCGTGGATAACTCTTTCACATGCTATTTTACAGGGAATAAAAAGACACCCGAAGCCGTCCATCAAGAACTGCACTAAGGCTGATTCTCTGTCTCTGAACATCCTTAGTTCCCAGGAATCTTTATGACAACGTGTCTTTGTTAACAAGAAAAGTTAGAAGAAGAGACAAATTTATATGGGTACTTTTCGTATGGTAAGTTGGGGATTAGTTAAATGTCTGTCGAAAAGCTCGAGTCTTCTTGCCTCGTCCATGTTGGGTTCATGTGGGATGCACATGGTCGCCATTAGTTTCTGGTTTCTGCATTATTGCTGTACTGCATATAGAGGAGAGCATATCATGCGGTCTGATTAGATTAGAGCTGATTGCGGATTCTGCACCTTTTTTTGGTTGAAAAGCAACGCGCTAATCAATTATTAAGCCTTTGATTTTGCGGGTGAGGGGATTGGTTTTTTAACCGCCGGGGTAAAGCTACTATCTTGTTCTGTCGGCAACGAGGGAATCCGCGGGGAGTAAAGCTTTGTTCACTGATCGGGTCCCCCCAGCTACTTACTTTCATTGAAAGATAAGAACTTTATTCGCCCACTTTTACTAATTTACTGCATTTGCAGTGCTTCTTCTGCACAATGCAGAAGCGCTGTTATAGCTCTCATTCAATGACATTGCCTGACCCTGATGTTGAGATCTGCCTGTAAAGCCCAATACCCAATTGCCATTGCATCGAGAACAGATCGTCTCTAGCCGTGTCAAAGTGACACAAGCCTTACATGGCAAAGCCTGTCGATCTTTCGAGCCCATTTTTGTCCAGTCCTTTTGGAGCCTACTTAACCTCTCTCGATCAGAGAACAACATTCAGCCTTTTTTGTTTCTCTAGCCAATTTGGAGGCCAAACTTCACGGTGCTCCGTCGCCCGGTTCGCGACTTCTCGTCCTTCCCGAACTCTTTTCTATGCCGATTGGCTTCGAAAAGGGGCTTATCTGAAGGATTCGGCTTTACAAGAAGATCAGAATGAAGATCACTAACACCTGATTTCTGCTACGGATTAGATTACCGACTTTGAAAGGGAGGCTGGCGGGCCTTGAAAGTCCTTCGTTTGTGCCGTTCGGAGAGAAGCCCACTAATCACAATGATGCATGCGTGACTACCATCTAAGTTTCATTTTGTCCATCGCATTCTCCCCAACTCGGAAAGTTCACTGAACTGTCACGATTAGGGAGTGTTACGAACACAACTGTCGATTACTACATTATTTTTCGCCGACAGAGCTTCGGAGGGTCTTTCAGGGTTCGAGTGATCTCGCTGGGCGCGACTGTGACAACCCGAGTAATGATCGAAGTGCACTGGTTCGTGCTCTTGAAGCGGCTCAAAGACAACGCATAGACACCACCACGATTCAAACTCAGACCCCACGCCAACGAAATCAAACACATTCGCAAGTAGTTGCCCGGGTGGACATATTAGGGGTCCGCAAGAACTTCAAGCCTGCAGGCTGAATTTAAAGTCATACCACTTAAGGACGATGCATTTAAAGCCGTCGCCCGTCACAAAACACCGAAATCAAATCAATGTGCGGGACCTTCTCTGCCATCCGTCTCATGCAAATAATTACGGACTTGGATCATGGCCTCTCACCTTCCGAATCTCGTGCGGACGCACTCCCTGTTACGGCACATTAGCTTGCCTTTTTTTTACACCAAGCCTTTGGAACTCATTCAATGCGCTGCTGCTTACGCCGGAAGTGCCTCGACGGCACTCGGTTAAACACGTCCCCATAGAAATCCAGGCAAAGTTGTAGGCCCCGTTTGTTAGCTGAATCCTAACAACTGATGCAGAAGATTATGAATACGGCTCAAGAGGTGGGTCGGGGGAGTTGGGTTCGGGCGAAAGATGCCCCTCGCCTTAATTTATTGCTCTCGGAGCTCGAACTATCATGTGGCCAATGGGCCCGACGAGCGGGGGCAGGGGGGCCGTCGTCGCGAGGGCGTGGCGATGGTTGCCATTAATCTACTCGACCTAATCCACAGCCTGTCCCGCAGCAGAGCCCCCTCTTAATTAAAATGGCAGAGAGAGGGAAATGAGAAGGGATTGAGCAGGTCAACCGAGATTTGCTCAGCATCATCGAGTGAGAGATGCACATACAGACATGCATCAGCACCGTGATGTATAAAGCCCTAACAACCCATGTGGGGGTACTATCTTGAAGATGGTCCATCCCCTGTTTCGTCACCCATCTCTTCCTGGTGGGGACACCTGCTTCTCTTCGACACAGAGATGGGGAGAACGCGACAAAGTGCGAGGTCATACATTGTGTGTACTTCGCGAGTGAAGTTCGAAGGGGTTAAATTAGTGGCGGGTGTCGTCGTCGGCGGTTGTCTCGTTCTTTTTAATCTTCACATCAGCAAAAAATCTAAGCTGATGTGTTTTCCCTTAACTTCTAGTGCACTTAGATTATGGCCACGATTGTCCTGCGTCTATCCCCTTAGCCGGCTCCTCCCCATTTTTCTAAGTTAAGATGTGGAAGGAAACCGAGACGTGGTCGGCACAATTTGTGCAGTCCATGACCGCTTCTTTCTTCATCTCGGACGCATTATGTGCACTTTCTCTAACAAAGTAATGTGAACATATTGAGTCATCGCCTGCCACCGTTTACTAGTCACAAGATTCTAGATGACTTCTTCAGGAATATTTGATCAATTTTGAGCTGGAAGCCTTAGAATGTGTGGCCACGATCTTGTTGATCGATTCTTCCTTTTGTGGAAGGAAGAGATGAGGGGGGAAAAGTAAAAGAATGGCAGGGAGAAATCGCTCCTGAAATCATGCCGCAAATTACCCAAATGAGCGCGCGGGATAAGCAGTGGGCATGGACTACGATGCCGTATGGTCCTTCCATTCATCACATGCGAGCCGGAGAAACTTCTTTATTTTTTCCCCGTTTTAGCGCTTTATGGGCAAATCGGTACGTGCGGTGGATAGATATCGCACTCTAGAATTACAGCTTTTTCCCCCTTCCGAGCTCTGGTTTCTTGAGATGAGATTCTAGGCAAAGAAAGGGACTTGCACAGAAACAAATGCCACACCCTCGCTCACATGGGGTTGTCCATCTCGCAGGAAATGTAATCAGTGATGTTGCCAAATACAGATTCTCGAATTTCAGGACGCCTTGGTTGGACAATCGATTGGGGCAGAGCACAGTCCTTTACCCTTTGATTTTCATTCCGTTGGTGCTCAATTAGCCAAATTGAATGAACATGGTTAGGCATTGTTACCGAGACAGCCCATTTTGGATCCATGCTCAGCTGGCCATCATGCCCGGCGCAACTCGCGAGCTCTGAGGAGTGGCGATCGCTTTCTCCGAAGTGGGTCGTGTCGGGTGCCGAATGAGGAACGGGTCGTTTTTACATTAGTGGATGGTACGAAAACGAGCGTTGTTTTAGCAAGTAGGGTGCCGAAAAGGAGGAGGAAACCGATTGAATTTTTTGGTTTCCGCACAGCGACTTGATCTGGAGTCCATGCTGAGATTTTTGAAAATGGGGTTTGTGGCAACTCAGGTGAAAACGATAGGGAGGCATCATTGATTACGGTTGGTGGGATCGTATCCGAGTCCCCATTATTGTCCCCCACTATCGAAGTGAATAAAGTTAAAAACTCTTCTTCTTCTTTTCCAAGGACAAACCCAACAAGAAAATTGAACCTCTCTCGATTCCCATAGCCCCAAATCATCACAGCAACACAATTCATCTTTGTAGTTTTTTTGTATCTCGAGGGAGAGTAAAATCATGCGGAAAAGCTTAAAGCTGCGTGCTTGGAACTTCTTTTTCAGAAAGGTTGCGCAAGAACTGAGACGCTGGTCAAAAGGGAAAGGCCGACTGGGGATATCCTAAATGATGCAGAACATCAGATGCAAAAGCGGGGTCGTCTGCACAGCTTCCTTGATGGCTCGAGATTTTTTGGATTTCTTTATTGCTTTTGATCTTTTTTGGACATCTTGAAATGGGGAAAGGTCAAAAGGGTATTAGGCAAGATCAAAAGGGGGATCGACATTACACATTTCAATGGGGTGGAAAAGTGTGAGCGTGAAGGAACAGGTTCCGGTCTTCAGGAATTTCGAAACCTCGCATTAAGAGGGCGCACATGATGTCGATCCCAATGTCACTAGTTTATTTCCGATAATGACTCCGAAACGCTGGAAGATGTTGCGCCAATCAAGGGACGGGAACTCGAGAAAAGGAGGGCCAATTCAAGGCCCCCACCAAGATCGCTTTTGGGAGGTGCCCAAATTTTGAATAGGAACCGGAAAGGAGGAAAAGAAGATGTGGTCACTAATCCGCCATTGAAGGCAATAATAAAGCAGAATGCCTCGTGGAAAAAGATCCTAATTTTCCACCGACTTGCTCCTGTTCTTCTCCATCAGAACAGGTTCTGTCTGAAAAAGAGGGTTGGTTTTCCACGAGTGTTTAAAGAAGCTGAACATCACCATATCCTTTCCCTAGATCTTTCAAGAAAGGAGGTGAATTCACCCCCCAAGTCACTAGCAATTCACAGAACAGATCGTGGTAGGCACGAAGAATTTACATGTATACACATACAGAGCGAGAAAGAGGAGAACCCAATTTGGAATGGAAAGGAATGATCATTCTGAAATCATCATCATCGATACAAGTAAAAATGTTCATCATGATTATACTGTAAGAATCGAAGAAAAAGAAAGGAAAAGAAAAATGAACAAAAGTATGATTATAAAATGAGATGAACAACAATAACCCCCCACAAACAGCAAGCTGCACTAGCACAGCAGCCCCCTGGATTCTGAGTAAAAGGACCCCCCGATTAAATCGATCTCCAAATTCATCAACATCCCTATACATACACTTTCTCTGCAACCTACTCTTTTTTTCTCTGGAACTTTTATTTGACATCTCGAGATTATGCATAACAATTGCAAATAAATATGGAGTAGAAGAGACCATCTCCTCTTACCTCACTCTCTCTTCGTCTCTCTTGTTCCCTTCGCCTCTTTCCCTTTGTATCATCTTCAGCAAAAGACCATCTTACGGGGGGAAAAATCACAATCTAAAACTGCACAAGATCCCTTTTTTTTCTCGTCTCCAGCGAGCGACGAGAATTGCCCGGATAGAGCGAGAGAGAGAAGGGTTTCGGACTGGAAGGAAGCGCCGGTGACAAGAGGAAAGAGATGTCGAGAGCACGAAAGAAATAGTGACACACACAGGACTGACTCGAATTTTTAATTCTTAAGTGAGGGGCGAGGTTAGAGGAGGAAAATTCTCAAAAGAATCAATAGAAGGGTGGTGGAGGAGGGGAGGCGTATGAAACTCCGACGACCGGCGGCAGAGGCCCTTCGTATACTGGTGCCGGAGGTGGGGGCGAGGGAGATGGGGGCGGGGTCTCGCACGGGATTGGCGGTGGGGGTGAACTGTAATGAACTGGTGGTGGGGTGAATGGTGATGAACTGGCGGGGGTGGAGGTGGGGACGGATATACCATGGCGGGTGGAGGTGGGGACGGATATACTGTGGGGGTGGTGGCGGTGGTGGTGATTTATAGACTGGTGGAGGAGATGGTGGCGGCAAGTGATGGATCGGCGGTGGTGGCGAGGGTGAGGGTGGAGGGGGTGAATATTCAACACATGGAGGCGGAGGTGGCGGTGGAGGCTCTATACAAGGTGGTGGCGACGGCGGTGGAGGAGAATGGACAGGTGGTGGTGGTGATGGTGATGGAGGAGGTGGGGAAGGATGAGGATAGAATGGCGGAGGAGGTGAATGTGGAGGTGGTGGTGGTGAGTGGGGCGGAGGTGGTGGTGAATGGTGTGGAGGAGGCGGCGGTGGAGGCGAACTATAGTAGTAAGGAGTGGGCGAGGGCGGCGGCGGGGGTGAGTATACTGGAGCTGGCGGCGGAGGCGAGCTTGGCGGTGGAGGAGGTGGTGGCCTGGGACAGTAAATTGGCGGAGGGGGTGATGGTGAAGGAGGCGGAGGAGGTGGAGGAGGTGGAGGCAAGTAAACGGGTGGCGGAGGTGACGGCGGCGGTGGAGAAGGCGGCGGGGGAGATGGCGGAGGAGGAGGCGGGGGAGAGTAAACAGGTGGAGGAGGTGGTGGCGGCGGCGGCGGCGGTGGAGGCGGCGGGGAGGTGAGTAAACTGGTGGCGGGGGCGGTGGAGGTGGGGGAGGTGAGTGAACCGGCGGCGGCGGGGATGGCGGCGGTGGCGGAGGAGAGAAAACTGGTGGGGGCGGTGGCGGAGGTGAGTGGACTGGTGGCGGCGGCGGCGGAGGAGAATGCACAGGGGGTGGTGGGGGCGGGGGCCTTGAGATGACCACCGGAGGCGACGGCGGAGGAGGCGGCGGCAGAGAAGGCACGAAAGGAGCGCACCGGAAGGAGCCACAATCCACAGGCTTGGACAGGAACGACTTACATTGCGCCGGCGACCTCTGCAACGGCCGATTCGGCAGGCAGTTCCGCCGATCGTCGAAGTCCGGCAGCCTCAAGCACGACGGCGGCTCGCCGGTGAAGAAATTGTACGAGTAAGTGAAGTTCTCCAACCGGGGCAAGGAGCAGATGCCGGCGGGAATCTTGCCGGACAGCAGGTTGTGGGCCACATTGAGCTGCTCCAAGCTCACCATTTTCGCGACGCCGTCCGGCAGCGGGCCCACCAACTCGTTGTAGCTGAAGTCGAAGACCGTCACGTTCTTGAGCTTGCCGACCTGGGCGGGCAGGCAAGACCTGAGCCCATTGTTCATGAAGATGATCTCGTTGAGGTTGGACATGTTGACGAGGCTGGAGGGGACGCAGCCGTGGAACTTGTTGTTGGCGAGGACGATGACGGAGACGGGGGAGTTGCCGAAATTGTCGGGGAGCTCGAAGCGGAAGCGGTTGTCGTTGATGAAGATGGCGTCCAGGTCCTTGTCGAAGAGTTCCTTGGGGACGGTGCCTTCGAACTCGTTGAACCGCAGATCCAGGAACTTGAGCGACGGCAGCCTCAGGACCACCGCCGGGAACTTGCCGGCGAAGCGGTTGTTGCTCAGATCCAGCTCGAAGAGCAGCTTCAGGTGGTCGAACTTGTGGGGCACCGTGCCGCAGAAGCGGTTGGAGTTGATGTGGAACAATGCCAGGTCGGCGAGGAGGCCGAGCTCCTCCGGGAGGTACCCGGCGATGTCGCCGTGGTTGAGGTCGATGCCGGCGACGGTGCGGATCTTGGGGTCGTCGATGGCGGGCGCGCAGTACACGCCCGTGTAGTTACACACGTCAGATCCGACCCAGTCGGCGGTGTAGTTCTTGGGGTCCGACAGGATGGCCTCCTTCCACGCCTGGAGGGCTATGTAGGCGCTCCGGATCCGTGGGTTCTCGAACTTGAGCGACGGGTCGACGCTGACGTTCTCCCCGCGGTCCCCGAACTCGTCCCGGTAGTACAGCAGCTGGCGCTGCTTGATGTACATGGCCTCGGCGTCGCTGAGGAGGCCCCCGCCGCCGCCGCCGCCGCCGCCATGGTTGGAGCTCAGGCGGAGGTGTTCCGCGGCGGAACACGAGGCGCAGAGGAGGAGGAGGAGGAGGAGGAGGAGACGAGGAAGAGATGGGTCTGCTTCTTCATCTCACGTGAGGCATCTGAGACCCGAAAAAATGCCACCTTTACCTCCTTCTCCGCCGCACCAGCTCCCCTTCACACTCCCTCTCTCTAGACTGAAGGGGCAGCAATGGCGAAATGCAGGTGCTGCAGAGGGGGGAAAGGGGGAAAGGGGAATGTGGGTTTCGCTCGTCTCGGGGCTTTCTCGAGATCTGGGGGGAGGGTTAGAGAGAGAAAGTGGGGAGTAGTGCGGGAGGGGAAGGAGGACCAGTAGAGAGAGAAAGGGGGAAGGGAGTGTTATGTATGGAGAGGAGAGAGAATGATGGGGAAGAGAGGGGTTTTTTCTAGGGATTTTGGAGATGTGTGGGAGAAAGAAGTGAGGAGAAGGGAAGGGGGGATGCGAGAAAATAATGCATCAAGGGACAGCTAAATCACAGCTCAAAGCCCACCAGATTCTCCTCACTAACTTTCTCTCACTAACTCTCTCTCTCTCTCTTTTTTATCTTTTCAATTTCCCCCATTTCCCTCTCCAATTTTTGTTCTTTTTTTTTTCTTTTTCACTTTTTCCGGGGGGAACTTTTGTCTCTCGTGAACGGGTGGTGGTGGCGGCACTGGCTTTTATTCTTTCTTCCTTCTTCGCGGTGAAATCCTATTCCCACCTCGTCGATTTTCGTATTTTCGAATTATAATTAGCAAAAAACGAGGGTTTTTCTCAATAATTTCTCTACTTTCTTTTTTTTTGTTTTCCTTTTAAAGGGGGCGGTCCATTTATTTAATTGGGGGAGGGTTGGAATGATGATTTGGGAGGGCTAATCATTGGTGGGGATTGATTAATCCGCCACTTAGGAATCGAAGCAGTTACGGGGTTTGGTTATGTGATGAGGAGGGCCGGTCGCCGGCGGCCGGAGGTGCGCTCGCGTTCACGGGACTTTCCTAGCCTTTTCGTTTTACTTTATCTTTCCCACAGAAAAAAATAATAATAATAATTTCGGTCGGGAGCGGGGGTGACGTGGACAGAGGGGTTTGGAGTCCGCCCCCTGCGTGTCTGTCCGTTTGGGTGTCATTTGTCAAATCAGATAGCTTTCGGACTTAAATGAAAAATTTACCAACCGAGTAACGATCCGCGCAATTGCGAAATTGCCCCCCTCGCGCTTTTTCCCTTCGTTGATCAGAGCTGTCCTTTCACTTTTTTAGAAAAAAGCGACCAAAAATGTTCAATTTTGATCACCGAGACATCTCCATTCTAAACTTTCTTGGATATCACAAAAAAATCTCATATCGGTATTTACGTGAGGTGTGTATCCCGAAATTTTTCTCATGAAACTAAAAACTCAAAATCTGTATCTATGCGATACATTTATATCGAAATTTAGGATAAATCACAAGTTTTAGATTTTTTATGTCGAGATAAATTTGTCGCATTAGTATAAATTTGAGTTTTTGGATGTCACAAGAAAATACTTAGAGTGGACATGTTACATGGGAGTGGGGTTTTTAGTGTCATAAATATATATATGATAAATGTGTTACAATATGTATAATTTACGATTTTTTGTGACTTTTTCCCTTTATTCTTATGTGCTTAAAACCAACATTTACCACCCAATTTTGTAATTTGAGCTCTCATGATTTGGATGAAGTAAAGAGAATTCACCACTTTTTCATGCAAATGAGAGATTATTTTTAATTTTCTAAATATGATAGAGAAATTCCACGAGATCATTCATTCGATTTTTTCATGACCCATAGAAGGGCACACAGATTGCAAGTTCAAATTTGTTCTTCATAAAAGGAAGGGATCCATTTGAGGTTTTTTGTGGTATAAAAAATAATATAAGATAAATTTATTGCGGATGCACAAATTTGAAGTTTTTGGTGATCAAAATATTAATTTAAGATGAATTTATTTAAAATATATTAATTTTGAGTTTTTCGTGACATTAATTTTAGTTATAATAAATTTTTCTCGTTTGTTTTTTCTCAATGTCATAATCTTTCAAATTTGAAATAACTGGTTTGATCATGTTCATGACATCGAGGAAAACTCCTCTCATTCTCATGTCGATTGCGACATCAATCAATGGTGCCTTCGCACTATAAATTTCGACGATTCACATTTCGATAAAAGGAACAACATTATCAATTCGTTGACTAGAGATAATATCGACTTGAGGCCTTCGCACACCGATGCAGCGGAATACATAAGACCCGCTGGTCAGGCCTCCAGCTAACCCCTTGAAGCGTTCTGGTCAATGGTAATTATACCCCATTCGGCTGAAAAATAAATAATAAAAAAACAGAGGTCATCATGGGTTACAAAACCCAAAGGCGAAAAAACCCAAAAAAGGAGCGAATTTTACCCAATTTTTAAACGAAAAGGAAGCTTGTCCTCGGCTTAAAAGCCAAACCCTCCATTTAATATTTGTACCACTTATTATTGCTAGAAAGACATTTTAAAATAATTAGGATCCGTATATAATTATATAAATATATAAGCGAGCATGTTTATTATATAACAAGTGCGACTAAACTAAAGCTTGCACCAAATATTCATTTGCTAATTTGGTAAAATCCAAACGAAAGGGAGCCATCGAACATGCGAGGGGCGGGGGAGTTGGTGAGTAGAAAAGCTGTTTTTTTTCCCTTTTTTGCTTAAGAAAGCATCTTAATCTCCAATGATTTATCCCCCTCTTTTTCTCCTTTTACCTATACAGGCATGTTACTTAAATTAAGTTAATCATGTCACTCGATACATTAGGCTAGGCCCACTAGACATTTAAAAATTAGTGTCTAGCTAGTTAAATGTGAAGCGAGAAATGTCGATTAGTGTTATTGCTCATACGCGTAAAATTAACTGTCACTATGTTTATCGTCTAAGCACTTAGACGTGTAGATAGATTGTCATGAAGTTATTGTGCTAATCTTACGCGCATGACTTGGACATTGCATCATTATTCGACCGGAAAAAAGAGAGATTATATTATTATACTAATTGTGTTTTCCTTTTCTATTATATATATTAGATATCATATCTACAAAACACATGAATGTTATTTATTGATACTTTTGTTTTGTTGACCAGCAATTTCAATAATGAAAAGGGGTTTTCTTGCCTTAATAAGTTATTCAACAATCGACCTTTACAACCATAACACTTTTGGAGTTATGACATTTTCACGTTACAATAACTTATATCGACTTTTAAGGTATACGTTACAACTTGACAAAACTACAATTCAATCCCAAATTACAAACTATGTCAACCGGACGACGGTCTCGCCATTGCAATGCACATGTAATTTTCTCCGGTGTATCATGTCCCCGCGTCTCCTTTAAAATTTCATTACATATGTATATATAATTTTCCTTTTGGGCTAGTTGTACCTTTTTCGCTTTGCTTTCGAAATGTCATTTTCCCTGGTATCACGTCACGCGTTCGGGAAACGGCGTCGCACGAAAGGAAGGGGGTCTTTTTAAATTCCGCGGGGTGGTGGGGCCCGCGGAGTACGCGCCCCCGTGGGTCGCCGTTGGAGAGGGGCCCCACGCTAGGTTGGTGCACCGCGTCCCCATTGCGCGTCAAACCCCCCGCACGTAAATCCTGTTCCGTTTTTTCTATCAATAAATTCGCCGGGGAATGAAAATACTTGTTAATTACCAAATTGCCATTTCTCGCGATTTTTATTATTATTTATTTTTATTTTTTCGGGTCACGTTATTTCTCGCGAACTGAACCTAAAAAATAGGAAGGGGAAAAGTCATGCAAGTGGCTACTCGCTGCCAGCAGTGTGAACGGTCGAGACCAGACGCGCTCATGCGTTGTTTGGAAGCTAAATTTCGAATGCTTACTCCCCCAAACGCAAATTCCCATCAACAATATTCAGAGAAAAAAATTGGAAAATCATTAATCATTTATATATATATATATATATATATATATATATATGAGATATAATGTGATCACACGTCATCGATCTTAGAAATCTGGCTTCATGATTACTGATTCGGGAGCATCATTGTATATTCACACCATAGTTATTTACAATAACAATACAAAATAGAAATGCTTATTTTAAAAAATATTTCCAATCAAGTAAACCGATTATAAAAGTCCCTTTTTTTTTTGTAAAATAAATAAATTATTTTAAAAAATATTTCCTCAAAAATGATTGTTCGTATTACTCGAAATACTTAGTCGATAGAAAAAAGTTTTATTCACTACAATGTACATCTAAAATTTTTTATGGACAATGAAAATAATTTTTGTTAATTCATTTCTATAAAAGATAAAAATGATTGTTTTTATGAATTTATTTTTTTAAATTATTTATTTTTCACAAAATAAAGGTATCTTATCAAAATATCCAAAGAAATAATATAATCATTTTTAAGAAAATATTTTCCCAATCGTTCATTTTTCGCAATAACAAACACATCCCGAATTTTTACCAAAATAGCCGAGGGAAGAAAGGGTGCAAAAAGTACTCATTGGAAATTTGGCTAAAAAAACGAGTACTCATTGGAAAATTTTAATAGTCTTTTTTCTTGGGGGGGGCTGGAAAACAATTTTAATTGTCAATCTCAACCAAAAAAAAAAAAAACCAATAATGATTATTCATCGGAATATAAGAATCGAGTGCTCTTTTTTTTTTTGCGGGAAGCTTCAATGCGAATATATATGGTATACCTACTTGAAGGCCAAAAAGACAAAAGAGCGAATAAATCACCTACTTCTTTTAAAAAAATTATTATGCTCGATTAAATAAAATAAAAATAGGGATTTATCTATCTGTAACCCCAAGCCTAACCCACGGGTCCAGGTCATCAGCAAAGCGCGTGGGCCCGCCTTGCACACGTAACCGGACAAACGCTGCCAGCCGGCGAGCGCCCAGCTGTACCGCCGAAAAGCGACACGTGTCGGCATCAGGAGCCTCCATCTCGTCGTCGTCGTGTCCGTGACGCGACCAGTGTTGGATCGGTTGCAACGAACGAGCGGAGGTGATGGGGCCCACGTGGCATAAAGACTCGATCCGCTTTGACCCCGCAAGGAAGGGGACTCGTAATTATCGCCCGCCACTCTCCCACCTTCGGAAAGTCAATCTTTTTTTAAGAAAAAAATCAAAATATTAAGCGTAAATACCACCAAAAATCCCGAATCATGCTCACTATGATATAAATATCCCCAAATTCTTTTGTCACGGAAAAAACATATATACCTTTAATTTTAATTCCATTCAAAGTATATTTAATATATTAGTAAAAATTTCAGGGTTTTTGTAGCACAAAAAATGTTTGAGATGCTTGTGTAATAATGGGCAAGTTTACGATTTTTAGTGATACAGAAAAGTTCTGGATATTTATTTCACAAGAGGTATAATTTGAGGTTTTTTTTTTTTATAGTATTAACCTAAATATTAAAGAATTTCGGTAATTTGTGTCGTGACGTTAATGATAGCTCTATTTATACTTGTACATGAAGATATTTGATTTCTCATAGGAGAGTCTAGTTCGTATTCGGTGGAAAAATTATTGTTTGACCATCTTCAAAATGAGAGATCTTAACTGGATCCTACTACAATCTCATTTGACGTTTCTTTCCCATCATTTTCGAAACCCATCGGTCGGCTCGATAACAATTTTTATTTCTCTCGAACGTTTAAAATAAACATCACGTATGAATTTGACCGAACCCAATATTCTAAGCATCGAGAATTTTCCCGTAGTTTAATTGCTCCATAGATATATGCTAAAGACGCCCGGTTCACGACATTCCGCACGTACGAAAACGACAGGAAAGGAAACGCGGACCCAATCGGAGCGTCGCGGGGAGCGACGGGAATCCTTCCGATTAGCATCGGAAAAGTCCAAATCGAAAGCTTTAAGATTTCGAAGGTCGTCTTTGTGCTGCAAACTTCTGTCGCGCAACGAGAAAAAGCGAGGTCCGTGCGTAATCTTGCTTCCTCGATATCGAATCAAACCGGCTCCAGAACCATTCAACGTGAAAGGGACGGCGCTTTCTGGATTACACCGGTTTAATTTTCGTTTTAATAAATACGACGGTCAAGTCAAGTGGGATTTTACAACATCGCAACATCACCCCCCCTTGTCTAATTAATGATGCCCGGTCCCATTAAAAATGTTATTTCTTCCTTGTCACCATGCCGCTTGTGCATATCTTGCGTTAAGCTATTTGGCCAATTGGTAACGTTTTCTCGCGGTGCGCAGCTTGCCTGGGGACCAAGCACCGTATAAATTTCGCATTTTACGGATCCGGTACTCAAGTAATTCTCGATCATTGCCAAAGTGGTTGGCCAAGTAATAAATGGGTAACGTGTTTTCTAAGAGATTGTTAGTTTGATTCGTGTGGTAACCGAACATGTAAATGGCTCGTACCACATTGCCTAATAGCAATAGGTTTCTATGGGAAGAGATTTCTTTTATTGGCATTTTGGTAAAATTGTAGTGACAAATTCATCAATCTCGAACCTTTAAAATTGTGGGAGGCATGGAGCAATTAAGATTCGAATTTAACATTACGTAGTGAGTGTAAAACCCTAACCGTAACACTAAGAGAAGATCGTTAGCACCCGCTCTCCTTCCCTCCATTATTACCCACAAAAAAAAAAAAAAAAAAAAAAAAATCTAACTAAGGCTCGATTATGATTTTTTGTTCTTGGGATCAATTTGGGAATAAAATCGCGTTTGGTAAAATTTTTGTTACGGGGAACAAATTTCTATTTGTTTTGTTACTCGGAAGTAAATTTGGAACAGAATCAAGAATAAAAAAAAAAAAAATTGATACTTATTCTGAGAACAAATCTAATAATCAAAAACAACTTTTCTTCTTCCATTTTCTTTTCTTCTTCTTCATCGACTGCCATCGTGCGATTGCTGTCCGCCGTCGCTGCTGCCAGTTGCCGGTCGCTGCAACCAGTCCGTGTGAACTCGCTGGAGGCTCGCCAAGCTAGGGCGAGGTCCAGCAAGCTCGCCGGGGTTGGGCAAGCCTTGTGATTTGGCGAGGCTGGACGAGCCTCATTGGTGGTCAAGCGGGCCTCGCCTAGCTACTGGTGAGGCTTGGCCAACGTGGGCCGATGACACTCACGAGGTCGGGCGAAAGCCTACAAGAAGAAAGAAGAAGAATGAGAGAAAAAAGGAAAAAAAAAGGAAAAAAAGTAAAAGAAAAATTAAAATTAAAAGAAATTGATTTGGAACAAAATCAATAAGACGTAAGTATCAAACGCAATTCTACTTAGACAGTAAATTAGAAATTTTGGACAGTTACTAAACAGCTTAAAATGCTTAGAAATTGTTCTTGAAAACTGAATAAAAAAGAAAAATTTATAATCATAATCTGTTATCGGAAACAGAATCATTATCAAACGCGCATAATTCTCAAGCCCAATCTAGTCCCTTTTGCTCCCTCTTAGCAATAGCCAAAATAAAAACGGCGCAAATTACATTTCTAAGTATTTACAGGTCCATAAAAAGAGTTAGCAGTCGCTCGACTCACTCCAACGTGAGAAATATCATGTGATTCGTGAACGGGTCTTATGGATGTGTGCCTCTTCCAAACAACGGCTAGTCACATCTAATGAAGAAATATTTATAATTTCATTATGTCGACGAGAAAGACATGCTTTAAAAAACGACAGCATTTTTTTATCCACCGCATAATTGACAAGTTCCTCCGGCGACTTTAATAAAAGCTTTCGTAATCTTCCAACGCTTAACTCTAACGGATTAGTTTTTCAGAGGAAGATAAGGAATATCCAATTCCTAGTCAATAAATACCCCCAATTAGTCATTAGACATAACTCCCATCCGCACCACCACGCAAGTCACTTTTATATATATAAGGACGACCATAAGCTTATAATTTCATATTTATTATCTTGCATTGCTGGGCAAAGAAGCTGAGTTCTTTCTCATCATCATCATAAAAAAAAAAAAAAATGAAAGATAATAATAAAAAAAGAAAAAGAAAAGATGAAAGAGTGGCGTGAATGGACCGCCGACGCTCGCATAATTAGAGGCACGAATTATTGATGTCAAATGATACCCATGACACCACTACGTCGATCAAAAAATAAATTCGAAAAATGAAAATAAAAAACACGGAAAATTTTCGGTCAAATAGTAGAAAAATCTACGCGTCGTCCCGACCGCGCACTGATGAACCGATCCCAGGTGTGCCACCCACATAAAAATCGCGCATATAATTTCACGAACTAATTTAAAATTCGAAAAAGAAAAAGAAAAAAAGAGGAGGTAAATAACCGGAGGTTATAATAACGTATGATGATTTCTTTTTATTATTGATGGAAAGGAAATACGCGTCGATAGCGGGAAAGGCGGACGATTTATTATTATTATTATTATTATTATTATTTTCCACTGTTGTTGTTGCGGTAATAATAAAAAACGAAAGATGAAAAAAGGTCGGACGCAAATTACGGACAGAATTAGGCGGGATTTAAGATTGTCATGTGATCGCCTACACGCGTCGGCACGGCAAAGGCCCAATGGACGGGCCCCACAGCGGGAAGTCCGAACGCGGGGCCCACCGTGTTGATGATGGCTTTCCGCTTTCGTGGCCCGTGTCATTCTGGTAAATTCACCATTCACCACCGCCCCTGTTACACGGGGGTGGTGTGGTGCTCTTTGGATACTTTTGTTTAATCATGTGTTTATCGACTTGTCAATGAAGACTTACGCCTAGCTTTTCGGACAAGAATATTGCGCAGCAGTGGCAGATGTCCCCAGTTAAATTCGCTAAACATAGTTGAGAAAACTCTTGTATGGAACACACTTTCGAAATCGAGCGCTGGAAGCGTATTTTACGGTCCGAATATGGTTTCAATGAAGATCTTCTAAAGCATAATGCCAACCTTTGGCAAATGGTATAAGGTGGTCGGTTTTCGGTGGCCCTATTATGATCGGTTCCCATTTTGAAACTTGAAACGTACCTTGGTTTTTTGATCTGATTTCATAGTCTATCCAAGAGCCTAATTTTCTTTTGTTCTTTTTTGTTTTGTTTTATTATTTACAACAAAAGAACGAGCAACAAAACAGTTTGAAGTAGAAGATAAACAATGGAAATCTCAACAATGGAAATCTCATATTCATCATAAGCAACCATCCATAAGATGAACACATAATCACGTATGGTTATAAATGATAAAAAGTTCAAAACATATAATATAAGACATAAAAAAGCATTTTTCCAAATTTGGCGAGTTAAGAATGAGCTAGGGTTGTGAGACATGAATGAGCGATCGCGAGCTACAAGCAAGTGAGGAGAAGGGCGAGTAGTGAGTGAGAGAAAGAATTGTAAAGTGTTTGAATGAGGTAGGTTCTTGAAGAGAATAGACAAAAAGATAGATATAAAAGGCAAAAAAAAACGCAGAGAGAAAAACCAAGGTTTTAAAAATCGATCCGATCTTCACTTGGAATCGAGAATCAAGCCAATTTTCAAAATGGTCCAGTCTGATTCCCCAGTAGAATTGGTCTGGTTGCATAGCCTTATATATCACGAGAAAGACATAGATAATTGCTAGGTTCTCGTGTAGTTGTTTATACAATTGAGAGTGCTGAATGACATTTCATTCCATGTAGTTTTCGCCCTCCTTTTGCCCGATTTATGTTTTTAGTTAAGTGTGATTGCCCAAAAATCTAGTTAAAATAACTGGACAAAAACAATTTAAAGGAATTTTAACTTAATTTTCCAATAGTAATGGCACCATGCGCATACAATTAGTCATGTAATGTGGGAGTCGAGTGGAATAATAAATATAAAATTATGACTTTGTTTTTAGTGATTTATATTTTTGCCTTTTTGCTTTTCCATAAATATTACCGCTCACACGCTTTGACTCATTTCTAGTTTTAAGTGGCTAAATTTTTTTCAAAATAAACAGATATTAACATGTAAATTCACATATAATATTTCTATAATCATTTAAAGTTTGTTTTGAATTTTGACGGGAAAGTTAAAAAAATTACCAATGACATCTGGTAAGTCGAGGTAGTCAACCTTTTACTTTCCCAATCCACGATTTTCACGGGTAAACGCTAATGATTACAGATTTTTTTCATGGGCTACCCATCATGCTTTCTTCCCTAACCTTATCTAGTCCGGATGTGTCAAATTTTATGTTAAAATAACGCTGTCTTCCATTCAGAGTAGGTCAAGCCATGCCTAACTCGCTGTAAAATGGCTTTTTTTACACGATGAAGATGAACATGGTGGGCTACTTTCGTCCACGGTGAAAGTCTGGAGAAAAAACTTACCTATTAGCTCCCCAACAAATTAGGATCATACCTTTCTCTATCATTCCTACTCATTTGAGAGGAGAGACCGCGCTACTCTTTAGAGTAGGCTTTCGCCAGCATATATGGTCCGAAAAATTGAACCATCTAGAACAAATTATTGTCCTCCCGAATGAAAAATCTTCAGTTGTATAAGACAAGAAACTATACTCGTGTGTTTGACGTAAGTGAATCATTTTCTTGCTACTGAAGATTAAAACACATAGCTTATGAAAACGATCAATAAAGCCATACACAAGTTTTTTTCATGATCACTCTGCAGCAAAGTTACCAAAAATGTCAAGAACTTATAATACAAATACTGATTTAGTCTTAAATTTTTCAATTTGGCCAATTTAGTTATAAACTTTTTAACGATTTGTCAAGCTAGTCTTTTCGATCAACAATGATTAAAAAAGAAAAGAAAAAAGAAAAAATAATAATAAAAAGGTTTAGAATATTTCCTAAAAAATTACAAAAATTATCAATGTCAGTGCTGATTATGCCACCTAAATGGCTAGCATCAACATTTGCAATTTCAGGTTAAAATCGGCTTGGAAAGACTATATTGATAACTCGTCAAACAATTTATGAGTAAATAGGTTAAATCGAAAGACTTAAGATCGAATTGACAACCATACAATAAATTTAGGACTTTTTGTCCTTATGTAGCTATGCTTTCTCGAATCTCACTTCTTCCCGGGGGAAAACAAGGCAAGCAAGACTGGCAGAGAATAGGGGATTTTGAGATGGCCAATGAATGATGTTCCAAGATGACAAGAGGACTAGGACTACTAGGCGATATAGTGGTGGTGGTCCTAACCCCGCAACAACTGTGCCTAGGTTGTGGCCAATGCAAAGTCTAAAGTCCAATCCCCCCCATGTGGTTGCCCCTCATCTTTAGCAAAAGGAATTGGGTACCGCCAAGCGGTTGAAAGATAAAGATGCCCTCCCATTATTTATGCCAAAAAGGAAGGACCTACTCTCCCTACAATTCCTAGAGATTCCTAGGTATTTTTCGGAACACGTCTTCATCGTAACTTAGATCCGTTCTCTGCTCGCGTACCATTATCGTTCTCGAAAGAGAAGAAGAAATCTATTCATGGTTTTGCCTGGTGCGGCGTTGCTGTCCCTCGAGCCAATCATTCCCCGCGTTCGAACCGTCGTCGTCGGTGGAAGAAAGGGAAGGGGGATTCGGCGGCCTCTGTCGCACGGGAATCGTCGATCCTTCAATCGCTTCGCGACTGGTGGGTCTTGGGGTCCAGGTGAAGTTGACATTTCATTGTAGCTTGGAATTATACCTAAAAGACTCAAAATTATATTGAGAATTAGAAGTCTACAGAGAGAAAACAAAGCACCAATTCCGAATCGAGAACGTGGGGGCAAGTTACGTAGTTCGTCGCCCCGGAATTGTTCCGCCACTCGGGTCAACATTCTGCAATGATTCTAACCCGCGTCCGGAGAATGTTCGCATCGGAATAAAAAGATGTCCAGAGTAAGAAAACCTGCGAATTCAATAATCCACTAATCGCATGATGATTAGAGGGGTATGGCATCATTGATTTGCTCCGTGAATGATCGCAATTAGGTTAATTTTTCTCAACGTTTTAAGCTCTTAAACTAAGCAATCTGTAGTGTTTTTTTTAAGCTCATGTTGACTCTTACATGATTCGTTCCGAATGACAGGCGCATCATGCTAATATTCAGGATGGATTACAGCTAACGTGCATCTCGACCTACGATAAAACCTCCCTAATACCAACTCCCCGGAAGTTGCTTAAAACTAGGTTAAATCTAGGTCCCGAGTTGCACAAGAAAGGACATGTTCAAATAGACTCGATCTTAGTCGTGACGTGCCATGATCATCTTAAAATCTATAAACAAAATGTGATGAAGTAACTTGTCACGACCTCGGCCCCATTTCGTCTAGGGTTAATTCGAGGACCAAAAGGAGTAATTTTAAATGGTGAGTCGCTAGTCATGTCGCCATTGTACATGGTGCTAGTCGAAACCCTACCATGTGCTTTTCCTTCGATCTTTCCTTCTCGCGCTGTCTGTACTAGAATCGGAGGCACCGACACTGACCTAACGGTTAACGTCTTCCCTCGTACGCTTGTTCGAAAGGATCGATTTGGCATCAGGCAAAACAACACAAGTCAGTGAACTTATCGAGATGAAGAAACAGACAATCCGGTTTCAGCAGAGGAGGTTTTTATTTTTACTGGTTCTGGAGACGTTAGTCCTGCATGTCCCGATGTAAAACTGGGGCAATTCGGAAGCCGACGCTCTCGGTTTTGGCCGCGTCGCATGTGGGACTCGAAGTGGGAAGCTACCGGTCATCAGCTTTTTGCTCTTTCTGAATTCATGACCTTTTGTTTTTTTATCTCGCGTGAACCCAAGAGAAGTTAAATCAAAGCAAAGGCAAAGAAGGAGAAAGGCAAAACAGTCCTTGAAAATGTCGGCACGTAAGAACAAAGAACCCTGAATCATTGAACGACAGCAGATTCTTCTTGGCCATGCTCTATCTACCTAATCTGCTGTTGTTATAACCCAAGTACTCTGTAACCAAACCAGGGCCAACGGCCAAGCAAACTAGTTTCGCTTTGAAAGTAAATGCCAGCTAAGGTTTTGCAAGATTTGTCTGCTTGAGGAGAAAATATATAAGCAGCCCCCCACAAAACCCTATTTTTTTCTTGAACTTTTGTCTTTTGTTCCTTTCTTAGCATGTGTTCTGGTGATTATTTGCCATTCTCAAAAAGCAAAGCGACCGCCTTTGTTCTTGCCGGGAAATGATGCCTCATTAAAAGAAGGAATCAAATGATTGGGCTGATGGGAACATCCTTAGCAGTGATTATCAGCTAAATAATAGCCAGAATACACCAAGAAGATAAGAGAGAGAGAGAGTCAAACCGGGCTAATAATTGTGGGTAAAATGACTTCGGTTCCGGTTCATTTTCTGTGGAGAAAAGAGGACGACAAAACAAGGGCAATGTGATGTGTGGATGCGAGGATGTTGCGTGTCCAAAAGAGAGAAGGACGCGGTGTTCTTAGGTGTAAAGCAAAAATGGAAAAGAAAATTTGAAACCTCTCTTTCGAAAAATGCTTGCTTTTTTTAGATGTTCTGTTTGCCGTCTCTCCAGGGTCTCTCTACCCTTCTTTATGTATCCTTTAGCATCTGTAAAGCGACGACAATCACAAGAATCGCTTTGGTCTGGTTGGAGCAAAAGAGATGTGACTTCAAAAGCAAACCCTCCATGACTAACTCGAGAGAGAGATTAATTTCGTTGCAGTGAGTTTGAACTTCCAAGGTCCCCGCAAGCTGCGTTATACCATTAAAGCAGCTAAAAGCTGGTGAGCCCGACAGTTCACTGATGAGTGGGTCATCGACAAAAGCTTGAGAAATCGATCTGCATGATTCATGTTAAAGTGTTGAAATGAGAGATGGAAATTCGGTGCGTGGAGTTTGCGCAACTACACAAGGAACTGTGCGTGCTATGGGTATTACCCATCTGGAGATATTTCTATATGTGGCATGCATTCATTGATCGTGAATGAGATGATAAGTTGGCTGGTCCGAAACTTCGAACGATGTCTCGTAGCGCAGCACCTTGTACAATTATCTGAACCAGGATGAAGTAATTCGCGTGTTTAAATTTCGTAAGTTGAAGTACGATTTAACTTCTGAATGCTCTTTAATGAAGAGTGCGAGTATCTTTCCTAATAAGATTGTAAGAGAGACGTATCCCTAGCTATGTGGCGTAAGTTTGATCTCTGGTAAGATCGTGTCCTTTTCAAGCAGTAGAATTTGTTGGGTGCATACATAGAACTACGGCAGCCAGTGTTCAAATGGTCTCTTTTTTGACCAGAAACCAGTGCTCAATTGAAAAGAGGAGCCCCGGCAGTTTTGACTTTCCCGCGGTGGAACTAGCGGGCGTCATGAAATTATGAGATCGATGTCTACTCGCGTAAGGAATCAAACCATCATATGGAGATGCGATTTCGATGTCCGAAAGCCGTAGCACTCACGCTCACGAGTACGTTTGCGTTTTTGCCTGGCGAGGAGATTGATCACAACCGAAACAGCGGACGAAACTAGGCCGACAGAGATGACAAAAGATGATTAAGCCTACGTATTTGACCAATTTGATTTGGGATGTTTTGTCATTTTGGTTGGATACTCCCATGGCGCTATTCAGACCGGAATAAATTGGATCGCAATTGCGCCGGGTCTTCCCTTTCGTCTGGTCAAAAGACGAGGGGTCTGCAAGCAAATATGAACATGGCGAGAAGTGAGCGACTTCTTGGATGATGGATGATGACGAATGGTGAGGAACGCCAAAGGAAGTGTGCACAGCTAAAGAGATGCAGACTCGCCTGGACGTTCATGCGTGACAGCTGCGACAAAGCTGTCTTGATGAGACCTGATCAAGCATCTGGTCCTCCAAATCCTGCTACGTATGTAATGATCAGAGATAGAGAGGTGTCGCTTTGACTACTCCTACCACTAGCAACGGCCAATGGCGAAGGGGCAGGGCCGGGCCGGGGTGATTCCGAGGCAGGGCTGCACCTCCCCCGGGCCAGTGCTTGGCAGCCCTAGTGACAGTTGGGTGACTGTTGAAAAAAACAAAAAAGTAGGTAATGTGGTGGTTCCGCCTCATTAAAAAAGATCATCTTCTATAAATTCAACTCTCCCATTTTCACCATCATCCATTTTCTCCTTATCGCTCTCTGGTAACTTATAGAAAATCCCAGTTCCTACACATGACATTTCCGGTCTTTGAATTCGCAATAGGCCTAAAATCAGCAGCAGCACCCTACCCACTTCCCAAATGGCCCGCCAATTCCAAATGCAGCGTACACACGCTTTCGATAGCTAGGTTGTAATTATTTTTTAATGAGATGTGCTTGTCTCTTCTATATTCATTTTTCCGACAAAAAGCAATTTGTGTGATGTGATTTGATTTTATAATGAAATGCTTGTCTACATCCGAGTCTTACGTATTGTATCTTGTATTTTATCGTTGTGCAACCATCCTTACTTAGGAGATATAAAACAACAAGCCATAGAAGGGAAATAATTTAAAAGATATAATATTTTAAATTTTTGTCATGAACTAATCAAGTTTTAATTAGTTTAAAAAAAACAAAAAAAGTTGAAAAACGAGGCCCAAGCATATAACGTGCCCGGGCTGCCATATCTAACTACTAGATTGTCACATGATACATTACATCACTCGGGTAATGCGGATCAGCTGTATCCTTGCATTGCAAGAAAACGACCATTTTTGTCTAATATGCAATGAAAGCTAGAGTACATACCCTCTGCATTCTCATCTTAAGATCCTTCTAGTCAACAATCAACAAGATGATCATGATATCTTCCCTAGTGCTTCAGATGGTTAGATTTGAAGATACTCTTCATGTATTTTCCTTACCATGTTACAGTGTTGATAATTGAGACAAGATGACAAAACTTCACCCAAAACTTTTAGTGAATGACAAAACTTGGCGATCGCTTGGTATCTAACTACCTCATGAATATTCGATGGCTTCACAAAGGCCGAGGATCGACCCAATCACAGTACTGCAAGTGCTGCATACTTATCTCCGGTCACAATACATCGTCTTCACTAGCTACTGTCTTCACTCTTTTGATTTTCTTCTTATGGTTCAGCTTTTCACTTCCATCATTTTCTTTACTGGATGTCTTGCGACCTCTGCCTTCTTTATGTGTCTTCTTCTTCTTCCTCTTCACTGGGAGTGTTCCTTCCTCATCTCCAAGTCGGGTTTCATCTACCCTCTGACTCTGGGCCTCAATTTCTGGCACACCTCGTGCATTTTGGACAAGCTCTGTTCAAGAAAGTGCACGGTGAAGATTGATCATGAAAGTAAATTGGACAATTATCGAAATTAACGGTTAATGAAGAACATGTGACCACTTCTTGAGACATTGG
This sequence comes from Eucalyptus decipiens, assembly GCA_014182575.1. Classification (NCBI taxonomy): domain Eukaryota; kingdom Viridiplantae; phylum Streptophyta; class Magnoliopsida; order Myrtales; family Myrtaceae; genus Eucalyptus; species Eucalyptus decipiens. The sequence continues at coordinate 13,697,293 of CM024611.1, read as the reverse complement.
ATTAAGCTCAAAACTTGAGCTGCAGGATGCATGATTCAATAGAAGTTCATTCTATTGCTTTAGCTAAGAAGTAAGAAGGACAACCAACTGTAGACAATTTGCGTTCTTCTTCTCTCTGAATTTCTGTGGAGACGTAAATCCGAATGTATAATAGAGCAAATAATTATTTTCCTCTCAGAATGTAGACAATAAGCAGAACCAAAAGACAGAGAAGGAAGATTTCCCAAGTCACTACGGTAAGTAATGAGGATGTTACCTTCATCAGCAAAGCCAGAATCAAAGAGGACGCAGTTGAGGTGCTGTTTCAAAAAGACCTGCGTGCATCGATGCATTATTAAATCAGTGACCCAGTCATTGTCATAAAGATGCTATTGACACTCCAGATTGATTTGAGGCACGTCATAAAGATACTATCGACACTCCAAACCAATTTGAGGCATAAGAAATCATACAGATCACAAGATAAGGCCTCAGGAATCATACAAAAACAAGATGTGTCCATATGATGTGGTACAATAGACAGGAAACAAAAATAACAAATTAATTCAGGAAGAGAGGCTCTGAAGCCAAAGAGATGCAACAGGCAGATGGAGATTATTCAGCTTTAGTACCAAAATGTGCCTTCGTTAAAGTTAGGACCAAGACTTCCCTAGTGTCATCAATTGGATCCTCCAGACAAAATGGAGCCAGTGCTTCTACTGGCAAAATCAAAACAACAAATCCATGCTTGTTTATTAGGGCAATCTTCAGCCAATAGAAATAATGAAATCATCCCTTCAAACTGCAACCCTAATTGCCCCGTTTGATTCCTATATAGCACTCTCAACTTCAGGAAATAATACCATCTTCTTCCCTTCGTGAGCTTTCAGGGAATAATCAAATTATTACTGCTTCACTCCCATTTACGGTTGACACCCATACCACAAAACCGTGACCTAAGTGCCCAGGAAGTGCTAATGTTCTACTCATAGTCAAAATAACAGCGCCTGAGTCCTTCCTAAGTTCAATTTCATTCATTATTCTTCCAGTACAAATTTGTCCATCAATATTGCACAATAAAATTCTTTTTCATTAAAAAAAATTGAAAAATTGGAGGTCATGTGCAGAATCAGTACCATTTTTCACATAAAAGACTTACAAGGAGAAAAGTTCTGACAAGTATCACATTAGTATTACAAGCCCATTAATGTAAAAGTATGCCCTCCATTTATAGACTGAAAATGCACATGCAATTTTTTACATCCCTGTCTAACTAAATTTCATAAGATACAACATAATTCTTGTGTCACAATTCACATAGTTCTTGCCACACAGTACAGATATTTCCAGCAACAGACTGGCATAATTGAGTAGTAATTGCAATATCTGAAAAAGGTCACAAAGACAGAAGTAACATACCGCAGAAAGAAGTTGTCGCGACTTCACATCCCAAAGGCGCAAATAGCTATCGAGTCCTAGAAGCAAATCAAGCTTTAGACTCAGTGCCAGAAAAAGAGGAAGCAAAACAAAAGTACAAACAAATTTGCTAGCCCTGACAGACTCCAACTTTAGAAAAATAAAATTCCACTCCAACTTAAAAGCAAGTTCACACTGTAAAAGTTGGGATCTGGATTACACAACCATTTACCCCCAAAGCAGATAGCAAGCTAAAACACAGGTACTGACCACAAGATGCTATCACTGGGAAGTCCAGATGCCTGGATATATATCGGATGCTTCCAGAACACTTCCCCAGAAAGCATCCTAGCAATTTTCCTGGAAAACAATTACCATCAGTAAGCTTATTGAGAAAGCAGAACATTAACAGGTATCTCTATGAATGAGTAGCCTTTAATGAACATGATGCCCTGACAATGTAATAGTGCAAGCCCAAGCCTAGCATTCAGGAAAACTAATGCCGCCCTTGAAATATATTTTGAAAGAAAGCACGGTTAGACATGAAGGGGTTTGGGCACGTTGAGTCTGGTTCTTGCACCATCAGCAAAAACCCAAGTCTAGCCATCACAAATGGGCAGACTTGTCTAGCCTGTCAGGCCATGTGACCATTAATCAGGTTTGTGTCAAATCATTACCATTTACTTAATCAGAGAGTACCTGTGCGCATGTCAAATGATGCAAGATCTCCAGATCCATTCCCAACATAGACTGTATGACCGTCTATATCCTCAGTAACTGCTTTAATGGGAGTTTCCCGGAAATCAAACGATAAAACAGGTCTGCGCTGAGCAGAAATATCATAGAGGCGGACCTATCATCAAAACGAAAACCACCACAGGTTATTTCAGCAACACGTTCCAAAAATGACTACATTGCACAATCATACTGTATAAGTGTGGAAAATTCAGTGCTTCCCGTCTCAACCTACAGCTTAATTTCATCTCATCTTAATGAGGATAGTTGGACCGAATAAATTAAAAAACTGAGCTTCCAACAAAACAAAACAGATATGGAAAGCCAAGGAGAGCCCTCAACAAGGCTGAACTCATAGACTAACATTATCATCAACCTTTTCCTTTTATTTGTTCGTATATGCCATTTGACATGAAAAACTGCATACATTAATCTTGACTCTAAGTCCTCTCTGTAATGCCATATTATTCCAAAAATATCAAAGTATTCTCAAACAACCTATTCTTGAAAAATTAGATCTAAGGTCAAATAGGAATCTCAATCACAAATCCCCGTGAGTCTTGCTTCCAGGATGCATTTTAGAACCAGCCACTACATTGTCGCTTGAAGAATTTCAAACTTATGAAACTTACCTGATGACTGTTAGTACCAGCCACGACTTTACGATGATCATCTTTGCAAAGGAATGTTGCAGATGTAAACCAAGTAGGCGTGAAAATTCCGAGGTTGTTCTTTTGGGGCTACAATGGTTAGAAATAGATAGCAATCAATCCAAAGCCACATGCTGGATGGAAAGAGACAGCTGCGAGACTCATTCAGTAATGTAATAACGCTCACTGATTTTGCAGTCCACATCTTACTGCACTTGTCAAGATCCCAAATGTTAAGTTCAACCCCTTTGCTGATATCAAAAGAAACAACATCCATTACTTCAATAACCCAAAAAAATTGGAAAGGAAAGCATACACTTTTTAGCCAAACAATGGCCATGGCAAGCACAAGAACTGGGCAACCAGTGGGATCGAAATTACTAGACTTTTTGCTGTTGTGGCTGGATTTCATGACATGAAAGCACTCACCCCCCTACTGCGGCATAATTTTCACTTCCATCCACTTTACAACACAATACACTCCCTGCAGCACATACATTCCATTTATTTGTTGTGCTATTGGCGACAGAGTCTTCAGGTGAATCCGTAACTTCAAAGGATCTCATAACTGCATTTCCCTTGGTTGTACATGAAAGTAAAGTGCATGACCTATTGATGGAGCCCAAGGAAAACATTACAAAGGTATACATGTGCATGGGAAATCAGAAATTAATCTGAAGTACATGTCAGGTGAAAGCATAAACAAACAATGCAAAAACATTATGACAAGAAAAAGAATTCCAGAAAAAACTATTGACAAAGATTTAAACTCACAACCGGAGACAAGAAGATGGATCACATTAGCTAGATTAGCATAGCCAGTAAAGTTGCAATCTGACATGAATGGGACTGAAGCATAACATAACAAAAATGACATACCTCGATCTTTCCTCTGTTCTCTCTCTTCTGAATAGATGTAACCCAATAACGGGATCATCTTCAGGTTCTGTATCACTGGCATCGGAAATTACAACTCGAGTGTCCCCATTAAGAGGGTTAAGGAGCTCAATCTGTCAAATGTCAAATGAACTTGTAAACCACATGATCAAAAGAGGGCCACTTATGCCTGGCGTCACCAGGTGGAATTACAATACATATGCAGAGAACTCCATGCTGTGACTTACCTTACCACATTTTCTGGCAACTGCTAGCATCTGCAAGATCAAAATGCAGCCCAATTAATGATTCAAGCAATGTATTACAAGCTACAAAATCTTCCGAAAACATGCAAACTACACGATGGGCTCCAATCTTTTTATGTAAAGATCGAGGGTATAAGCTCATACTAGTAAAACAAAAATAAATGTGCTCAAACATAAGCCATATCAGTTTCAACAGTGAAACATATTGAAAGAGCTGCAGCAGCATATCCAATGTAATTCCAAACATGCCATTCAGTTGAGTGACCGCACAAGTCAGCTTTTTTTTTCCTGAAGAAATAGAAGTACTAATTCATGAGACGACAAGTTACACTCCATGAAATCCTTTCTCGATAATTGCGACTGTCCGAAGTCTCATCGAAAATGCAAATGCATTCTTCCAACAAATGCAGCTAGTTGCATGTTCATATCCACCTCTTTACTAAATTGACAAGCCTAAAGCACATCTTTCCACTGTCGATACACTCTCAATAGCTGAAAGATTCCAACTTGCAATCAAGAACCCCTAACATAACCCCAAAAAAATAATGGACAGGGATAAACGAATTCCCCAGCGGTTCTCATATCGCCAAGGAACAAAAACTTTAAAATAACCCCCCCTAAAGAAGTAATCAAAAGCAGCCGACAGGAGAATTCAATCGCGGCGCACATAAATTCAGCTAAAAGAAGGCGAGCATTCCACCAAACAATTACGCAGGCATGAAAAACGATTGCCAATCCTCCCGAACATACTAACACGCGCATAAAAAGTAAAGTACTGAAGTGGCAAGAACACATACAGGCTCTCGCTTGCGGTCGTCGATGGACGCGGCGAGCACGCAGCTGCGCGGTTCCGGCTCGCCCCAGCGCTCCACCACCGTAGGGACGCCTCCTTGCTTTCCTCTGGCTTCCACAACTGCCGCCACCACAGCCGAGCCGAGCCGAGCCGAGCACAAATCGAAGCGTTAGTCATCATCGCGCAGCGGGACCTCGAGGCGAAAAGCGAGCTAATTCAAGCGAGGCGATGAAGCGGCGGCCTTACCTTTCACGAGGCCGAGGACGTCGAAGGCGAGGGCCCGCAGGGGAGGGCAGCCGGGGGACTCCACCGTCGTCGTGCGCGGCATGTTGCGGCGAGGACTTACCGGTCGCGAGCTGCGAGAGCGAAGAGAGAGAGGCGACGAGGCCGGCGGCCGAGAGCGAGATTGAGAGAGGAAGCGACGAGGCCGTACGCCGGCGGCGGCCGAGAGCGAGAGAGAGGCGAGGTCGCGCGGGAGCGAGAGAGAGAGGAAGGAAGCTAACGAAGGGAATTAACACATTTAGGCTTTCCACTTCCGTTTTAATTCGAACCAAAAATATAAAAAAATCCATTTCAAAACATATATATATATATATATATATATGTGTGTGTGTGTGTGTGTGTGTAAATATTGGTCTAGTATGATTGGATGGCCCGATCGGCACTCGACAATTTTAATAAATTGAAACTGGGAATTGGATCCATGCAACTGCCTAGATTTGATCCGGTGCTAGGCGGTCCAAGCCAGATCAAATCCGATTTCGAGACAATCTTTTTTTATTCGTTCTTTCTTTTTCTTTTTTGGGAAAAAAAAATTTTAATTTTGATTTCTTGTTCGATTGAGGAGGTCTCTCCACACTAAACAACGTAACGAGCATGTGTTTTTTTTTTTTTTTAATGGATTTAGCTTGATCTCAATATCAAACTAATAAAAAAATTCATTGTTGAGCAAAAAATCCAATATATTATGAGAAGAGAAAAGGGAAAATAAAGTAATATGCACTTAATATTGATAAATTATATGATTAATAATGTGTATGTAAATCGTTCTTTTTATTGATATATAATTAATAAATAGTTACTTTTATCAACTTAAATTGGCTTATTTAGTTTGGTTTAAAATATTCGCGAATTTTATGATATGACAATATAAGAACCGTGAATTGGAAATCTAACAATTGAGAGTGGGATATCCAATAGAAAATTTGATTAAGAAGCTCCGGTGGTGGCCACCATTCCAAGATGTTGGTCGTTTAACCTCAAATATTAGCCACTAACTAATTAGGGCTTGTCTAAACACAAATCAAACTAGATCAAAACTCTAAAGTCAATTTCCGATAATCAGTTTTGATACAAGCTAGTTAGAGGTTGACGATCACAATTTAGTGCTTCTAAGAAATGAGAGGGCGCGGAAGCCAACGAGACAAGACAGAGAGAAGTGCGACGACAAGGGTGGTTGTGGCAAGAACGCTTGTTTTTTCTTGTTATGCTGTGCTAACTGGTATTGTATAGCTTCTTCAATTAAATCAAATTCAATATTTTTTTTAAGAATCTATAGGATCCATATTGGGTCTCACAAATAGTTTCAATAGGATTCTTGCATTATGATTGATTTTGTGTGCCAATCGTCCGTAAACTAAAGTTTTATAAAATATTTTCTCCAATTCATTACTTGTAACGAGATTTACATGATGACCATTTATATTATAAAATAGGTTTCTCAGGTAATTTAATTTTCTGGATTTTGTAAAACTTAGTTTACGGACGATGATAAGAACGAAATACAATCATAATTACAAGAAGAAAACGAAATGGTATTACACGTCCGGTTCTTGGGGAGACCTTACAAGCCTTCAACGAAAACAGTGAAATCAACGAGAGTAAGACAGTCATAAGAAATGATAAAATTTTATTTTGAAACAACACGACTTTCGTGCAAGGCACCGAGGCCATTCACGTACGAAGACCAGCGCAGGTTCGACTAGCCCTCATGGTTTTTCCACGAGCTGAGCGGAGTCACCGACTTTGCCAACCCCGCCACCAAAACCGGCTCCACCGCTGAACCTGCCGCTGCCGCCGACGCCTCCTCCACTGCCACCTCCGAATCCTCCCGCTCCTCCACCGCCACCAATACCTCTGCCGCCTCCGCCGCCACCTCCTATCCCTCCACCTCCGCCTATGCCGCCTCCAAATCCCCCACCGGCTCCACCACCAACTCCTCCACCGGCACCACCTCCGCCACCAATGCCTCCTCCAACACCGCCTCCTTTCCCAAACCCTCCACCTATACCTCCTCCAACACCACCTCCTTTCCCAAACCCCCCACCAATGCCTCCTCCACCACCAACGCCACCGCCCCCACCAATGCCTCCGCCTCCTCCAGCACCTCCTCCACCACCAATGCCTCCTCCAGCACCCCCACCACCACCTCCAACACCACCACCAATTCCTCCACCACCTCCTTTTCCAATCCCACCACCAGTTCCTCCTCCAGCACCTCCGCCTCCACCAATTCCACCACCTCCTCCAGCGCCACCTCCACCCCCTCCGATCCCTCCTCCACCTCCTTTTCCAATTCCACCCCCAGCGCCTCCTCCACCACCTACACCTCCTCCGGCACCACCTCCCCCACCAATGCCGCCACCGCCACCGATGCCTCCACCACCTCCCTTTCCAATTCCACCCCCAAAACCTCCTCCGGCACCACCACCTCCACCAATGCCACCACCGCTGCCGCCGCCAATGCCTCCACCACCTCCTTTTCCAATTCCACCCCCAACACCTCCTCCAGCACCACCACCCCCACCAATGCCGCCACCGCCACCGCCACCACCACCGCCACCGCCACCGATGCCTCCACCACCTCCTTTTCCAATTCCACCCCCAACACCTCCTCCAGCACCACCACCCCACCAATGCTGCCGCCACCACCACCGCCGCCACCGCCACCGCCACCGCCACCGCCACCGCCACCGATGCCTCCACCACCTCCTTTTCCAATTCCACCCCCAACACCTCCTCCAGCACCACCACCACCACCCCCTGCCTATGCCACCACCTCCCCCAACTCCGCCACCTCCTCCAATACCCCCGTGGTGAGGCTTCTCGCCCTTTTGGTGGTGCTTCTTCGTGCCGCCTCCACCGCCCTTCCCAACACAGTCGGGCTTCTGAAGTCCAGGAACGCCAGGAGTCCCAGAACCATAACTGAAACCCACTCTTTTGCCGAAGCTAAAAGAGTGTCCAAAGCTAAATCCTTTCCCTCCTCCATAACCACTGGCAGCTCCACCGATCCAGCCACCGTTGTCGCCAAAGAACCACTCCGGCTTCTTCACCTCGCTGCCGGCCTCATTCTTCTCCTCCAGCTTCCTGCTCTCCGCACACACACTGCACGCCAGAAAAGCCAGAGCTAAAATTACGACAACAGATTTCACGGCGGCCATCAATCAGACTCATAGACTACCGACCACGAATCGATCTGTGAGCACACTACCATATACGTGAATGGACCATGCAAAACGCAATGAATGATCCGAGGGTCGTGTAGGCTTTATATGGAGAGGGATCTCCGTGAATATTTGGACGGTCGAGTTGGTCAAGTTGTTGTCTCTTTTCTGTGAGCGACTTAATTTGAACAGAAGGCGCGAAGTCAGTGAGGATTGAATATTTACGGGGTTGGAAGTTGGAACGCGCTCTCGTTCAGTCTTTACAGTTTGCTCACCGCTCGAAAACTTTACATTCAATTCTACAGTCCGTTCATTCCAGCTCGGTCGCGTGCTCTTCTGCGTGATCATGCCGTTCCTCCATTCATGGCTGCTCTGGTGATCTTTCCGAAACTCTCTCTCTCTCTCTCTCTCTCTCTCTCTCTCTCGTGTTGAGAACCGGAGCTCAGCATTTAATGGAGAAGGGAAATGGAGAAGGCAACCACCCATGCAAGTATCTCACGTCCTATGGGAAAGCACGGACGCGTTTCTAATTAGTGCAGGCGTTGGAAATCAGGAAAGAGAATGAGTAGTCAATGATTTTGCAACCTGTGCATTAAATGCTACCAATGGCACGTTGACTTTCTTCTCGTTAAGATTCATTTGTTAGTAAATATTGCAACCTGTGCATTAAATGCTACCCTGTTTTTTTGTTTGATTTACCTTAAGCCCGCAGTAGATAATGTAGGTTTCGCATTATAATACCAAAAGTTACCTAAGTAGCATCGACACTGATATGCAACACGCGACACAATATAATACGATATGCTGACATATCATTTCTCAAAAAATAAAAAATTCCAACACGTTGAGATATTACATGTATATTTTTATATTATCATTTTTATAATTATTTCAATCAAATTAACTTGATTCAAATTCACAAATAAATAAATAATAAAAATATCCCATAATGAATTTACATTAAAAATATTAATCCACCATTTATTAATATCATTAATTGTTTCAATTTGATAAATTTAACTTTATTCCAATAATCCATAAAATTTGGAAAAAAAAACAAGTAATTCATATTCTGAAATCACATGTCAGACATGTTCGAAGATGAGAAAAAAAATTTAGGAGTTGAATCGTATATCATGGGAAGTGAGAATCAAAAGAAAAGAGAAGATTAGATTTTCTTTTTCCTCATTTATTATTTTTTCACATATATAAATTTTGACCATCATTATTGAAAATTTTTAAAATTCACCTTGCATGTTGGAATCATATGTTAAAACTCGTATGTTATAATTCCTATAAGAGAGTATCGGGAAAATTGACCAAATGTCGAATTTTCCGACACATATTGACAAAGTGTTGGAGAGTGTCGGTGTCGGAGTGTCTGATACGACATGAAAACTCTTGAACAGTATTGATGTTTCCTAGAATTTCACCACTATTGACATAGTAACTATATATTTCATCCTACCACCCACCTGGGTGGCGTCGCTAGAGCGGGCGCTCTTCCTCTCGCAAAACGTCGAGTGTTCGAATCCTGGTCGTCGCAAGATGACTTACCCAGTGGCATGTGTGTGGTGGCTAGCACGTGTCGCCCCTAGGGTTTACCCCCCGTACCCCGGGCTTGTCGGGCTGTTCGTGTTGGTTTGAGCGCGGGGGTTCCCTGGGTCAAAAAAAAAAAAACTATATATATTTCATCCTCAATGGCTCTATCAATTCTTAGATAGATTTATCAAACTTATATTTGTGTGATTCATTGGCTTTTTTCTCATTGTTTTACTAACTAGTTTTGATTTATTAACTCCTATTTGAATTGCTTACCAATCTTTTGTAGTTTTTTTTGTCTTATTATTATTTTTGTCTTATTTACCAACCCATTATTTACCAACCCATTAAATGTACCAATTCCTTTAGAGATTACCAACTTTAATTGAAATAGTTAATAACTTTTCTCCTACTAAGTTACTAAAAATATGCATTGCTAACTCCTATTTGAGTTAAATGTGGACGTTTATTTGTCTTTTATTTTAAAATCAACTTTTCTTATCTTGACAAAAAAAAAAAATCTTTCGTCATACAAACTTTCATTAATCTTCTTTCACCAACACCTTAGATTTACCAATTATTTTATATTTTACAGACTATTAATTGAGTGGCTTATTAACAGTTCTTTGATTAAGTTGCTTACCGGCAAAAATGTTAGAAAAGTCTTAAATCTATTGCATTTGTTCTAATTTAGTCACAAATCTTTTATTAGTACTAATTTAGTCCCAAATATTTTGATTTAGTGTGAATTCAATCATTCTGATTAATTTTAGTTGGATATTATTGATGTGGATGCTAGTCAGCTGACGTGGCACGGCTGACGTTGATATAGACAACTTTCAATAACATTTTTTAAATTATTTATCTATTTATTATTTTCTTTTTCCTTTTCTTTCTCTCTCTTTTTGTTTTTCCTTCCTCTTCATCCAATCGGTTTTTAGACCTTGACGATTAGCTAGAGGCGAGGGTCACCAGCAAGCTAGCCCAGCACGAGGCCGCCCTTGTGGCCTGTGGTGAGGGCTTGAGCCTCACCAGTGGCTAACAAGTTTGCCCAAAGGCTGACAAGGTCCCCCACCTTAGGCCGGTCATTAAGGTCTAGCGATCAGCCTGAGGAAGAGGAAGAAAAAAAAAACAAAGGTAAAGAATAAATAAATAAATAATTTGACAAAAAATATTAAAAATATTATTGAAAGTTATTTACGTTAGCGCTAGTTGGCCGTGTCACAATAGCTAACTGATGTCCATGTCAGCATTGTTAGGCCGAAATGACCAAATTAACACTAGGTAAAAAGGTTTAGGACTAAATTGACATTAGAACAAAAAATTTATTACTTTTCTAACACTTTTTCCGTTGCTCACTAGTTATGGGTTTTGTTTTTTCGTAAATTTACTTACTTTACTATCAACTTGCCACCATTATTTGTTGCTTACCAACTTTTAAGATGTACTAATCATGTTCAGAAATGACTAATACCACCGTCAATTGTTGCTTACCGACTTTTAAAATGTACTAATGATGTTTAAAAATGACTAGGGGTGTCAAAATGGATTGAACCCATATTCAATAAGATGGGTCATATATGAGTTAATTAAGTTAAAATGATTGAATTGTTAATGGGTTTGGGTTGTGTGCAAATCTAATGATAAATGGGTTGTAATTGGTTTTGTCTTTAAATCCATTTATAACCTATTCAAGTTATAAATATTATTAGTTGAGTTAACCTGTGAAGGATATATTATCCTCTTTGAACACTTTTTATCATTTTTGTTCATTTTAATTTTTGATTTTTCAAATGGTTTTATTTTGTTTTATTTTTTCTTTCTTTGTTTCACTTTTTTTTTCCTACAAAATCTGATGACCGACCCTTGCTAGTAGGGCAAGGTTTGTGGCCCCCACCCAATCGCATTGGTGAGCTCGATTAGGCGAGGCCAATGCCTTACTAGCCTGAGGCAAGCTTGAGCTAGCCAAATTTGGTGAGTCGAGCTTGCTAGCCTTGGCTCTAGTAGGACTCGAGCCTCCTTGATCTAAGGAGACTTGAGCTCATCGGCCTTGGGCAAGGTTGAGACTTGAGCTTCATAGATCTGGCGAGACTCGACCTCGTCAGCATCAAGGCTAACTCAACCTCATCGAACTTGGTGAGGTGATCCTTGCTTATTGTCGACCACGGCCGCCATGGCTGGCAATCGGATGAAGAAGGAGAAAAAAGAAAAGAAATTTTTAATTTTTTATCAAATAAAATAGAAATACTTAAAATGAATGCATAGAAAATCGAATCGAATTTTCAATATCAAGCAAAAAATAATTTTTAAATTTATTTTCAAGTTTCAATTAAACACTAAAAAATATGATCATTTTTAAAAATACCACATTTTTTATGAAAAAAATGAAACCTCAATTTTTTAAAAAATTATAAAATTAAACCATTAATTTTGTAATTATATAGGAGTATTTTAAAAATATAAGTATTCTAAAAATCATAAGAAATAAATTTTTCTAGATTTGGTCAAATATAGAAGTGTTTTAGCAATATAGGCCAAGTTAAGTATGGGTTGTGTATGGATCAATATATTTACATAGTTATAAAATGGTCATAAATGATTTAATGGGTCAATTTGGATCGGACGATTTATGACTCAACTCAAACTCGATTTGACCTACCCCTTTGATAGGTTTAGAAATAACTCTTGTGGTGATAGAAAAGGTTAAGATTTGGGTGCATGGGTTGTGTGAGGCTAGGTTTTTCGGGAAGATTATACTTTTAGGGCGCTTTTGATAATCGGCCAAATAGTGAAATTCATATTTTTTTCTTATCGAGAGTAGATTTAGAACAAAAATTTATTTGGTAAAATTTTTATTTTTAGGAACAAATTTTTATTTTTTTGTTCTCAGAAGTAGATTTGGAACAAAATCGAGAAATAAAAAAAATTTAATTATTTGCTTTCGGGAATAATTCTAGAATCAAGCCAATTTATTTATTTTTCTTTTCTCTTCTTGTTTTTCTTTCCTCTCTCCTCATCTTCAATTGTTGCTGCTGTTGTCGAGCCCTATCGGTGGTTGGGCGAGCTGGCGAGTCCACTCGCCTAGTTGCTGGTGAGGCTCGGTCAATAAGGTGCGACCTAGCTGAGGGTTGGCGATGCTCTAGCGAGGTCCCCGGCCCTTGTATGATCGGTTGTTGGTCATCCCAGGCTGGCGACCGGCAAACCTTAGAGAAGAAGAAGAGAAAGAAAACAAAAAAAAGAAAAAGTAATAAAATTATTAAAAATTTTTAAAAAAAGGTTTGAATTATAAATTTCAAAATGATATCAAACGCAATTCTATTAGGAAATAAAAATTTTAAATAATTACCAAATCGTTTAAAATACTTAAAAATCGTTTCCGAATAAATTAAAAAATAATTATTTCTAATCAGAAATTATTTTTGGAAACAGAATAATTACCATATGTGCCTGCGGATCAAATTTATGTATTCGCTATATGGTAAACAAAATTATGCTTCCGTCACGTGACAAGTTCAATCCCGAGATGTATTTTCGGTATCCTCCGAAAACATACCTTGGCGCATTAGGTGGTTGTAATCAAAGTCTAGTGACATAAATGCAAACTTTTAATCAAAGATTAGGACAAAAGTGAAATTTCTCTCACGTCTATTGGACATTAAACGGCAAAGACGAAGGACATGGCCCCCTAAAAAAAAATAAAAATGAAAATGAAAAAACGGAGTCCACAGGCAGAGACGACGCCTCCTTCAAACCCCTCCGCCATCATCGTCTTCTTCTTCCTCCCCGGCTTCTCGACTGATAAACCCTAGAAAACGCGCAAACGGATCGATCCCCACCAACGTTTCCATATCGAGCTCCTCCCGAAGCATTCGACCTCGCTTCACTTCGACGGCATCTGGGCTTCGCTCCGTCGGGTCGATTTCCGGGGGCCCCGCCTGCTTCCTGTCCGCCGCAACGATGGACGATGCGGAAGGCGACCCCGCGAGCTCGTCCATGGCGGACCCCTACCGCAGCAAGCGCCTCAAGAGGTCCTCCCGCGGCCAGGCCCTCCCCGGCCGGCCCGGCCCCGCCGCCGCCAGGCGCGGCGTGCGGAGCCTCGACGGCGGCGGCGGATTCGGCGATGATGGGGACGACGGCGGGGGAAATTACGGTATCCGTCCGAACCCTAGTTACGGCTATGATTACCAAAACGGTCACGGTGGCTTTAGCGGTGGCGGGAGCGGGGGGCAGGGATACGTGCGGAAGCGTGGGCAGGAGGAATTGGTGCCTGCCCATGAGTATGGGGCGGGGTTTCCGGATCAGGCTCCGCCTTGGAGCGACTATGCCAAGTTCACGTTGCTGGAAGTGTGGGGAGAGAGGTTTATGCAGCTGGGTGGGAAGAGCGTGAGGTCCGAGGATTGGAGCGAGATTGCTGAGAAGGTGTCCGAGTGGGCGCGGATGGAGTACACCGAGGTAGATTGTAGGCAGCAGCTAGACGCCTTGAAGAAGAAGTATAAGAAGGAAAGGGCGAAGATGGAGCGAACGGGGGTTACTCCGAGCTGGATGCTCTTTAAGAAGATGGATGTGCTGATGGATACGAACATGGAAGATGGCGGGTTGGCTTGCGGCGTGGATTCTGGAGAGTTTTGCTTTGCAGATACCACCGTTTATCTGGATAAGTCGAATGCGTTTGATGAGATGCGGGATAGTCCAGGTGAGTCGGAGTCGGAGATGGATGGGGATGAGGAACAGGACGATGATATGCCTCCACCGAGGAAGGAAGATGGAGGAGAGGGGATGAGGGTTTTGGTTGATTCGATAGAGAAATTTGGAGAGTTGTATGAGAAGATCGAGACTAATAAGAGGGAACAGATGATGGAGTTGAAGAAGATGCGGGCAGATTTTCAGCGGGAACTGGATTTGCAGAAGAAGGAGATTTTGGAGAGAGCAGAGGCTGAGATTGCAAAAATACAGGCAGGGGGCATGGATGACGGTGACGAAGATGATGATGACATCTGCAGTGAATAGTCATGAGTATGTAATCTTTGTTTGTGTTGGCATCTTTGCCCAATAGACTAATGGAATTGCTTCCTGTTTCACTGATTCAATACAATAACTTTACCATGCTTTATATATACCTGGAGCCTGATTGTGGGTCTTTTTACGCGAGTCGGACTTTGGAAATGTAGTTATTAGGCTTTCTTGGAAAATGAGGAAGATTGGAAGTAACTATTTCTGTTGTGATCCTTGTTTGGACTCACTATAACTGGAAATGATGGATAGAAAACTGTTCCGTGGTACATGTGAATTCCTAGAAGTGGATCCTCCATCTCCTTCACAATAAGGGGATTAGTAATGCTAAACTTTCATCAAGCTTCCCCTATGCATAAGCTTGACTGTATGAGCTATTAACTTACTTGACTGCAAATATTTCTGATTATCTATAATAGAGCATAAGTTTCAGTTGTGGAGAACATGTCCGTCCTCTATTTTGACCATGATATCCAGTGTTCTTGCTTTCCTGAACTTAGCTAAGGAAATATAAGAAAGTTCACGAGATTTAAAATCACTTGGAGAGAGGCTTTAGTTAAGAAGTTAAGATACTTAAACTTATTTGTGTCGTGCCTATAAATCTCTGCAGTGATTAAATTTGCATTCTTCCATCTTTAGATGCTATATGCATCTTAATGCTCTTTCCTATTGCTTCTTTGATCTCCTAGCTGCTATTGCTGGCATCACTTAGTCCTTTTGATAGATCTTTTCATGGTCGATACAATAGTCAAGATTTGCATTATTAGATGAGATTATATATGAGACAGTAAAACAGCGATATATCTGGTTTCGAGGACATTATTTCTATCTGAAATTTTCTGGAGGACTTATTGTTGGATGAAATTTTTCTAGTAACATTGCATTCTTTAGGCTCTAACTGAATCGCCGGCAACGCATTGTGAAGCTTAAAAGCTTTCTGATCCAAAAATATTATGCAAATCATGTTGTTTACATTTATTAAAATGAATTTCACGTGCTTTAGAAATTTCAACTACATTCATGTCTCATCTTCTTATGTGTACACTTATAACAAAGCCAAACAAATGGTGGTACATGTTCTACTTTGGGAGCTCTTTTTGAATTTGGTGAAATTAAGAAGTAGAATTTAATGGGGTTAGAAATACACCTTGCTTTATTATTTGCTGATAACTTGAGGTCGTTTTGATTTTCAGGCCTGAGGTTTTGGTTTTTAGTGCAGTGTTGTCAGGTTGGGTTGTTTTTCTTCCTGTCGGTAGATTTTATTGAGTTATGGACTTGCTGGGTTTTAGTTGTTCCTTATAAATTGCGTGATTGAGTTAATATTTTGAATGTGGAGAACATTAGAAATCCTTTTGAGGGTAACAGATGCACCGTTGAGCCTGTGAAGGTGACAGTTTGGGGGAACTACGTTGGTTTCTGGTGCTTGGGATAGAGTAAGGCTGAGAACATGCAGGGTTAAGATGGTTGTTTAAGCATGAAGGAGATTGGCGCTCCCTCTGGCAGATGCACTTGACCAGAAATAATTGAGAACAGTGGAGAATTTGTATTTACCGAAACATGTAATGCGCTTGTCATCATTTAGGAATATTTATGTTGCATATTGCAGAGCTTTGTAACGGTGTGTTGCTCTGATTACACCTTGTTTAGGTTTGTCTGACAAATGAAATGAAATGAGCAATTATGTAGACCGGTTGCAGGCAAGCAACACCTTCAGGAGAAAGTACATTTGGGAACTACAGCTTCGTCATTTAGGCATCTCTGCTTGGAAGGCGATCGATCACTTCAGTGAAACGATGGCAAGATATTTGGATGTTCATCAAAGAACATGATGTGATTCAACCTAGGGAATTCAAAAAGTCAGTACTATACGTTGGTCACCCCATCCCCACCTAAACTGTACACGTGATTGCCTAACCTTGGCCCTTGACTGCGTCAAAAATCTTCTTAGCTCCAAAAGTTCAGCTTCCCTCCTACCTCCCTTCTACACGATGGGTTGCCTCTGTCTCCTAGCCCTTCGGCGAACAGTGGGAGTGGACCCACCATGCGCCTGTTGACACGAGGAACATTCCTACGAACCCAAGAGTGACCTGCCCTGTCGGAGGCCCTACAATCATGACCATATGTGCCTTGATTCGGATAAACACCGTGTTCGGTGTTCGGGAAATCAGGATCTACAAACTTGTCCTTTTCCCACATGAAGTCAATTGGCATCCCGTAACTAGAGGTGTCAAAATGGGCCTTAAATTTATATATGACTAATTTAAATTATAAATTAGTTATATATGAGTCATTTACATTTTGAAGAGATTAATTAAATGGGTCTTAAAAGGGTTGGACTTAAAAATCCATTTCCAACCCAAACTTCACACTCTCTCTTTTCCCCTTTAACTTTATAAAAAATTTTTTTTTTTTAAAATTGAAATTAGAATTATTTTTTATGTTTTATTTTCTTTCCTTTTATTTTTTTTCCCTTTCTTCTTCCTCCTTCCTTACTTGGTGGTCAGCATGGCAACGTCTGTGATCGGCTAGGCGAGGCTCAAGCTTGCCAGCCTCAAGCGAGCTCGAGGTCGCTAATGACTCGTGAGGCTCAAGCTTGTTGATTTGGTGAGGCAGAGGCCTCGTCAATGTCTAGTGAGCCTCGAGGTCGCTAACCTCAGGCGAGCTCGAGCTGGCATGTGGTCGATCGTTGGTTGTTGTCGTGGCTGATGGCTAGTCAAAGAAGAAGGAAAAAAGAAAAAAAGAAAAAAGAAAAGGAAAAAAAATTAAAACTTCTATATATTTTTAGAAATAATTAAAAATTCGATTTTTTAAAAAGTTTTTATATAAAAAGTATCCATTAAATTTGTATTGCATTAAAGTGTTTTAGCAATACCATTTTTCATTAAATAAATAATTTTTCTTAGATTTAGTTAAAGGTTTTTTGCATTTTTTATATTATTTACTAATTTTTTATTGTTTAATTTACTTTTTAAATTTGATAGGAAGTTTTTATTCAAGTAACATATATGTGAATAGCTTAGAGTGAATTAAATGTGTGAGCGTAGATTAACCTAAATTGAAGTAAATATTAATGTGTTTTGGTAATATGGGTTGGGTTATGTATGAGTCATCAAATTGAAAAATGAGTTAAATGGGCTAATATAGGTCAAACTATTTTTGACCCAACCCAAACGCAACTCGACCCATCCATCTGATAGCCCTACCCGTAACGAACCATAGAGAGGTAGGTGGGATTGACATTCTATTGATATAAAAAGATGAAATCAATAATTAGTGAGTCTAAACCTAGCAAGAAGAAGGTCCACGGTCTATATTACACAAATTGATTATCGTACTGACAAATAAAGCTTCAATAGAAAGTTTGATAAATCACTTGTACATAAACTTAACTGATAGATCAATATTGGTAATAACCTTTCCTAATAGATAATCAATATCTCAGTTTAGAAATACTAAAGTCATATTCAATATAATTCATGCTACTATCATCATTCGGGGAACCCTATTATTCTCGGACATCTTGCACCCATCCGGCATGGTGAGGGCATATGGGGGAACTGCGTTTCACCTCCTAGGCATATAGAGAAATCCGATTAGACCTCTAGGCATCCCTACTACAACTTGGGGTATTTTAGTCCTAAGGATCGATGGTATTCTTAGTCACACATCCACATTATAATGCAGCAATTTCATAATTCAATTAAAAGTACGTTAACGTCACTACTGTAGATACCTAAATTTTGACGACCAAATCATTTATTTATTATATATAAAATTAGGGATTAATTTTCAAACCCTAAACAAGAATATTAAATTTAAATTGCATAAAATTTGTAGTTTTAGAAGTATTTATTTATTATTGCATTTGCATTAGATGATAGTTCTAAGCTTTAATTTGACAAGTTGGACTAGGTCCAGGAGAGAGAGAATTGACACAAGCCCATCATTCTTTGATGGCCGAAAATTAACTTATGGAGAATGATTAGTTGGAAGACTAGTATATTTTGAAAAAAAAAATTGTATCATTCTTCCAATATTTGTTCAAGAGCAAATAAGGAAAATTTGGCCAATCAAAAGTAACAAAAAGAAAGGATGATATGGCGATTGATTTTCGTATATTCATGCAATATATAGAAAAATAGGGATAGAGAAATAAAAGGAAGGTGTGTTAAGGCATAGTCGGTCGGCATGGATCATATATGGAGTGATATATTCTTTATTTTAAGACAAGAACGATTGCATTGTCATGGATGGAAGATTTTGCGCGTGAACTGGAAAGGAAAGAAAGAGAAAAGTACAAGAACTGTATATGATATTCTAGGGCACTTTCTTTCCTTGGTGGGGCCTCACGACTTTGCATATGAAAGGAGGGGAACTCTACACGATTAGAGAGTTCTCCTTTTTGCCAGTTTGACACGCGCAAAAAGAAAAGACCAGAGAGAGAGAGAGAGAGAGAGAAGGGGAGGTCGGTCTTCTTCTTCAGCCGAGCACCCCACTTTGGACGACGCTTTCTTCGTGCTCACGCCCTGGTTGCCGCACACCGATGCCCCCCTGTCGCCACGCGCTATTGACCACTACCGCGGCCTCCTCTATTCACCGGATACGATGAGCCGATGCTGTTGCACTTGTTAGCTATATCTCCTAAAGCAATTATGTAATAGTTACATGCTAGGGAT
Source organism: Eucalyptus decipiens (assembly GCA_014182575.1). NCBI lineage: Eukaryota > Viridiplantae > Streptophyta > Magnoliopsida > Myrtales > Myrtaceae > Eucalyptus > Eucalyptus decipiens. The sequence continues at coordinate 13,677,907 of CM024611.1, read as the reverse complement.
TATTTAATGGCAAATAAGTTTTCATTCATCATGCTATTTATATATGAATGAATCCCTAAGATTAGCTATGACTGAACTTGTTTTTAAGGCATTAAGAATATATATGACAGGTTTACAGTTATGTTGAATCTTTAAATAGTTTCTGATTGATGGATTATTGAGAGGATATCAATGATCCTATTGAGACGATGTATTTTCAAGCTTCACCATTAGTATTAGATACTTGAGGGGATGACGAGTCACAAATCATTGGGTATTGTGATATCCGAGCTAGAACACACAAATCATTGGGTATTGTGATATCCGAGCTAGAACACAGGTATTTGTCTAGACAGACATGTATAGAACAATTGGCGACATAAAAGCTTTTAGTGGGTCAATGTCTAATCGTTCACGTTTTTGGTCTGGTTTAAGATCCTTAAACCCAAGGGGTTGACGAGTCACAAATCATTGGGTATTATGATATCCGAGCTAGAACACAGGTATTTGTCTTAGACAAGTTCACTGAACATGACATGTATCATTGGTTATAACCGAGAATGAATGGTTTATGTCTCGAAAAAATATGTCAATTAAATTCGGGCATATGATTGAATTGGTGGCTTGATTAGTTATTCCATGGCCTTTGTTTGATATTGACATGATGAAACAAAAATGTCAAATTACACGGTTGCCAAAGCAGATAAGTTTATTATGTTCAGAAATTATTTCACATTGTCTAGGTAGTCATGATATGTGTCAGATGTCACTCATGGTTTATAGGAACATGAGATTGATCTGGACAATAAGTTCTCTTGATTGTGCTAATGTGTTAGTACAAGTTTTGTTACTAACTTAGTGATGAACCTAGAGACATCACACACCATAACTAATTAGAATGATGTTTGAACGAGAAAGAGAATATTACAAATGTGTTTGCAATTGAGCCAATCGGATTGAGTCGGGTTGGAAATAAAATTCTGAAGAAGGGGCTTTAGACTTTACAAGGTCTAAAGTGGGTTTCAAACTTTATGGCCATATCAAATATTTGAAGCGTGTTCAGATTCAGTGACTGAATTAATGATCTAAAGTGAGTTCAGAATTAATAGCTGCATTAATGATCTAAAGTGAGTTCGGAATTAATGACATCATTAACGATTAGAATTAATAGCCAAATTAATGATCTGAAATGGTTTTAGACTTAATGGCTAAATTAAACGGTTTCAGAATAAATGGGCAGTTCAATGATCTGAAACAATTTTAGATTAGATGACTAATTAATGCTTTGAAACAGTTTTGGATATAATGGTCAAATTAAATATTTGTAACAATTACAAAATACCTAGAATAAAGACTTATAACAATTACAAATAAATGTCTGGAATAATGCTCTATGACAATTATAAAGTTAATGTTCGAATTAGTACCCGAAATAGTATTAGAACTTACGTCTGTTAGAAGTTACAACCGAACTAATTCTAAAACGGTTTTAGAGTTAATGAACCAATATAAATGTGATCTACACTAGCTAAAAAAGGTAATACAGAAAGTAGATCACCAGATGATCAAAAATCAACAATTTAAGAGTGTTGATAGTGATAAACCAAATCACTCACACATGAGAGCAATTGCTAGTATAATTGTAGTTGTGAGATCTATCAATTTTTCTTTTCTGTTCAACATGAGAATTGGTGGTGTATTGGAACTAGAGGCCCGACATTTGTCGGGCTGAATCTAAAGAATGTCAGAACCTACAATATGAAAAGATCAGACGTTTTGTATCTAAAGAATGTCGAACCAATATTACCGAAAAGCATTAGATGTTCGTTGATAAGAGTCTAAGAACATCAAAACCAGAGTTATCAGAAGGCATCAAATGTTCGTTGTTTGAGTCTGAAGAATGTCAGAACCACATTTTGTAAGAACATCAAATGTTTGTATTCAAAACCCAAAGAATGTTAGAATCAAATTTGGAGTACGATATAAGGTTAATATGATTAACTCATTTATTTCTTGTATGTGCTTTTGTTAAAATGCACGAAATGCTTTGGAAACACGTGTGTAAACTTTTTACTTTCATTGCGATCAGACTTTGATCTTAATTTACTTATGCACATATACTTGTTTATCAAAACAAACACCAATAGCACTGCCATCAACTTACTCGTGAAACCAAGTCGGAAAGGCGTTAGTTGTTTGTGCGACTCCACACCATTGCCATGAGTGCGACGTCGCCTCTACTTTGCTGTCCAAGCTGTGACGACAACACCCACATCGGCGGCATGGCGGATCCTCGACAACTTGGCCATTTGCTGTTCTTGACGCTAGCCTTAACAAAGTCCGGTTATGCAGCCTTCAATGAGGGCTTTCTGTCCTCTCTATTTTTTGCAGGTCACTTTCAGATTTCCTGGAGAAATTGTCAATGCTAAAAGTGTCAAGTTGTTGATCCTTGCTTTGCACTACGACTTGCCGTTTTTGTCCAAGAAACACCACTGCAAGGAGCCCTTAATTAGCACCACTGCAATCCAATCCTAACGTCCAAGCCCGAGCCTTGCGCCACCACCGCTGAGCCTATCTTGACGCAAACCGCCGTTCGTGAGTCCTTCACGTCAGTCCCGTTTTGGAAGTAAATCATCCAAACAAGGTAAACTTCCTTGACCAAATTTCATCTCAATGTTTTACTACCTCAATTGGATGACTGGATGCTAACATTGATTTCATTGAAACTTTAGGCATAATCTGATAGAATATTATTGAGAAAAAACCACTATAATTACTAATTTGATCCATTAGATTTTAGATCACTTTTTAAATAAATTTTGATTTTTTTTGCGCATTGATGATTTTTTAGCTTTAAAATCACTATAATTATTAATTTGTTCCGTGAGACTTCGGATCAATTTTTTTTTTTATTATAATTATTTTGATTTTCTTTGCATGTCGTGATGTCTAATGCTAGAGTAATTGTTAATTTAATCCGTGAGACAATGGATTATTTCTTCAATTATTTTAACCATTTATTTGAATTCTCACTGAATATCTTGAGTGGGTTGGATATAATGCTTATATTTGATAATTACTTGTTTTGAAAAACACCAAAAAAAATCAAATTGTGTATTAGATAGGATAGTTTCCGAAATTAGGATTGCATATTTAGATAATTCTAAAATATATTAGAATAGATTCTAGATAACATTTTCTTTCATAGATAGAGTTTTAGATAATGTTTGCATGCTTAGATAATATCGCATCTTTAAAATAGTTTTTTGAGATAGGATATGGTTTAGATCAAATTAATCCCTAAACTAAACTAGATAACTATTCATTTTAGATAGTTTAATTAGGGTCTTTATAAATTTCGAATTTTAATATAAAAATATAAAAATAGCTTGTGCATGTCATATAAGTTTTAACTCAAGACAAGAGAAAACCCAAAAAAGTAATTGCTTGCTTTGGTGTTTTTAATTCCGTTGGTGCAATTTATTTGATTCATTGAGTGTTCAATAAAGGTTGCGCACTCACATGATAGTGATTTAGGCTAAAATCAATCAAAATTGTCTGTTAACATATTTTTGAAAATAAAAGGAAAAAGGTACCATAAGGACGTTAGAGTAATCTAGCGTAATCAAGTCTTTGTTCCCACAGTATTTGGATCGTAGAAGTGAAGTAATACTCCATTTACTTTATTTGGGTTTTGAATTAATCCAACTAAAATAGATTAGTGGTGACTCCTAGCTAATAATCTTTTGCATGTTACCTAAACCTTAAGTCATGAATTGGTATGGGCTTGGGAGAGTTTGAGCTAAGTGTAGAATTAATAGTTCATTAGCCAAATTTTAAGTGGTGTACCTGAGGTTAGGTTGTGACATTTTGGCAACTTCGTTTGGGACTATAGTGAAAACTTTAAGTGGACTTACGCCAATTTTCTCTTTTTTGAAAAATGTTTTTGTTCACTAGCGAGGATTTTAGGTATGTCCTTCACCATTTGAGATGTTAAATGTTCTGCAGATGGGAGGTATAAGGGAGAAGTGATTGCTAACCCTTGTATTGCAAGTTGGAGTTAGGAATGAATGTTTGGAAATCAAATTATTGAAGTGTTGTTTGCATATAAACTGTTGTATATGCTAATGCATTTGCACTACACGATTGCACATACAGCCATGCCGCTAGACGTGGGCTGTGATAATAAATTTTAGGATGGTGTTGAGAATGAAACTTCCCCAAAAACGAGACTACTATATAGAGGTTGACATTCTTTTCCTCGAAAGTTCTTCGTGGTGTCGTCCATGTTTGTCGTTGTCTGTGAAACCGTGTGACTACAGGACATTCCTTTCTACTAAGCCAGAGTTAAGAGGACTAACACTTTGAATGCAAGACTGTAGTGATTGGATCATCCTTTTAGCTCCACCTTGTTAAGTCATCTAGATAGAAATCGAGCCTCACATTTCATGCGCATGTCTATGTGGTTACTATCGATTTTCTTTGGTGAAGTAAGTTTTTTAATTTTACAATATGAAATTTACTTACTTTGTCATGCCTTTAGTTGGCCTATAACAATCTAGATCAATTATTGATTTAATTTCTTGGTTAGTTAGAAATGAAATAAGGAAATTACCATAGAATAAGTCGTTTGAAAAAAAAAAATTACTTTGGAGAATTTGTTTTCAATTAATTTCTTTATTGTTTTTATTAGGGATTTTCAAATTTTTGCTTTCCCTAGTTCATGTTTAGGAAATTTTGTATCTTTATTTTTTAGTCCATGCTATGGTGTCCTATGTCTTCATTTTTCTAGTTTGGACTTTTCGTGAATAAATAAAAAAAAGTGAAAATAAAAAAAAAGATTATATTGTTGTCATGGACGACCTTCTATTTGCTTACATGTGCCTATTCATTTGAATTAGGTTATCATGGAGTGATCCCACTCATCCATCCATACACAGTCGAGAGCTAAAATGACCAATCAAAATGAGGTGCTAAACCGTGTTGCTAATATTGACAATGACATGAACAAGTGAATTGCAAGCCTCTAAAGTCAAGTTGTTGAATTGTTTGCTATTGTAGCTTATCTCTCAAGCAAAAGTGCTGTGATAACATGGATACTTTATCATTAGTGAGAAATTGTGACCCAAAGAAGAGAGCCAAGAGGATTCTTGAATCGTCTCATTTTCTTGAGGTAGCCAAAATTTGGTGCTACCATGAAAAGATTGGTGACGTATTTAGAGGGAAAAATATCTGACCTAGAGGGTTCGCTTTACAAGACCAAGGAGGGTGAAGAACTCAAGCACACATGATATATGATCCTAAGTAGCTTGATTTCATTATTTAATTAGGGGCATGTTCAATTGTATCCTCTCCTACATGGGAATTTTTATTACTTTCTAGGAGTTGCTTGCTTGCTAGGATTTAGTTTCATTTCTAGGAATTGGTTGTTGCATTTTTCACTCCAATAAATGTAATTTGATTGATGAATTTCAATAAAATTACAAGTTTTGTTGTGAGGGCATGACGGGGTATACCAAATCGGCCTGGTGAGGATATCCATCCATGAAAAGAATATACCATCCCTTGAGAAATTTTGAGGGTTGCGCTTCATCATGCTTCCTCACCCAAAAAGATTTCAAAAAAAAAAAAGAATAAAAAAAATTATTTTGAAGCCATGCATGAGGTTAGCCTTATTTCTTTTTCAAACTCATTTACTTCATATCTCATAGCACAATAGGGTGTCAATTTCCAATGATAGTGGACCTGTTGATTTAATTGATGATCAACTAATTTGGAAACATACATTCGAAGGAAAAATTGACGTGGGGGCAAAGGATCATTTCCTAGCTGATTATGATGAATCTTTAAAGAGTGAAGAAGACATTAAACACTTCCTATCTTCTTACTTGTCTCAAGCCATTTCCTTCCACGTTAATAAGAAACTGAGGACAAGTTGGGAGAAGATCATCTAGATTCCAAAGTGTAATGTGGGGGCACATCTCATTACAACTTGTGTGAGATGTTATTCTCGATAGCCAAACAAAGTTTCTCATTTCCATGAGAAAACGAGGGAACAAGTCAAAAAGAGGATCATCCATCTTGGATGAAAGGGGTACATTTTGTTCATGAATATAATTAATTTTGGAAATGACATTCTATTCTTTCCCTTACAAATAACTGATAGGGGGCATGACAAATTTTTGTAGTGACCCGACTGAGATATAATCTCGATCTGAGCGAAAATGGATGTTTGATATGCATTTGCTTTTGTATTGCATAATATCCTATTCATGCATGTTCTCTTGTGCAAGGACAAAAGCAAAAATTGAGTGTCTGTCAAACTGAAAATCGGATTTTCAGTCTTGATTGATCATTCGTGTGTTCATTCCCTTTTGATAGGGGTAATCCAAGAACACCAATTACTTAGACAGTCCCTTTGTGGGGGCAATTCTTTGAATGAATGCTCAAAATAATATTTTTCATACTTACGAAAACATTTTTGAGTGTGGTAAATTGTTTATTTGAAGTCGCAAAGTTTTTCATGCTTAAAGTTGTTGAGCTCTTTTGACAAGGATTTTGCATAGTGACTTTTACATGTTTAGTCCACAAATTCCACCAAATAACGTCAAGATGGACCGATTTAATGAATGATATGGAATGGATTGAGCATGCTAAATGAGACGTATCAGGATGATGAAAGGCAAACCCTATCTTATATACAGTCCCATGCTTATACATTTATGAGATAAGTGTAGAAAGTTTCCTATCCGCAAGATAAAAAGTTCTCTCGGGAATAGTATGATGACTGAAATGATGAGGGGCAGCTCATTTCTCTATCCCAAACATTGCAGGTGATTCGTTGCTTAACTTCTTTTGAGCCCCAAACACTTTTGGAGTTTTCTTTCAAATTACTCATGTTGAGAATCACCCTACATTGGGGCAAACTAAAGGTAAGTCAGCATTAGGTGGTGAGAAAAATAGATATAAATTTTCTTTCTCTCACTTGTATTAATTTTTGGATTTCTTAAACTAAATCCTATTCTAAATTAGGTAATTTCCTAATTACTACATGGCTCATAAATATGTAATTTATATTAATATGCAATATGATTTTTTTATATTTTTCATAATGGGAAAACTTCCTAAATTAGTATTACAAATATAGCATGCCAGTATAATTCACATATTCACCTTAACCCGAAATAGGAAACAGAAGTAATACAGAATCCAATATGAAGCTTTAAAGATCGAATTCTCGATTATATGCATGGTTCAATAAAACATTTCCTATTTGGATGTGCCTAAAATCTCATATCAAATTGTGTTGGAATTGAATAGCCACAATTTAGGCAGTTGAATATTTGAATCAAATATAACATAGAAAATTACTTGAATTAGATTATAGACTCAAATGAGCATGAGGAAGATGCATGATGATGGTAATTGGCTAGGAACATCAAGAGGTGGGAGTAGCAACGTTAGATTGTGACTATCATAAAGGGATCTATGGATCTTTGATGCTCGATTTCTTTGGTGAAGCTAAAGAACTAGGTGTCACAGAGATCTCCTCAATATTTCAGTATATTTTGACTCAAAATGAACAAAAGCTCACTATTTTCATGAGACCGCGCGCTAAGCTCTCATGACTTGATCCACAAGTACAATTGGTTTGATTTTCTCCATCAAGAATATTGTTACATATATTTTCTCATCAATTTGACTGGACCAACTCAAGAGAAATATCTTACGTACTCTCCATAAAGTTTGAGCTTGATCCAACGGTTAATAAATGTGAACTCAATGATATTGTGCAATTGTCTATTGGAATTTTTCAGAGGGCCGCGGGAGAGAAAGCTCATGTGTGTATTTTTTTTTTCTTTTTGCTCTCTTGTGTCCTTTTTATTTTCTTTTGTATATTGCCAACCCCCTTTGTGATACGAGATGATTAAGCTCAAAATGTGATGCTAAATTAAAAAAACAAAAAATTGCCTGAAAAAGAGTTCTTTTGCCATGAAAGATTCATGTTTTTCCCTGTAAAACTTGTTGCAGTAACAAAATTATCGGGACAGGTGGAGTTGACCATGATAAAGATTTTTGCTTGGCCTTATCTATTTTCTTTATTTAAGTTTGATAGTGAAAGGTTTCTACCTCGTTCAGAGGAAAGAGGGCTCTGATCGTGGAATGGCCTCTTGGCCATACATATAGAAAGGGGACTTCAATGCGAGGAGGGTGGGCCACGTTCCTATCTTTAACTCAAAGAGATACACGTTATCTTTAGTTGTCCAAGAAAAATGACTTGTTTCTACATTGCCACGTCTACTCCAAAAATTATGCTCCTATCATGATGACAACTCAATCGCCTCTTACTAGCAAGATTCGAATTCAACCATTGTGAAGGATTCATTAAGAAGATTTTTCCTAAATTTTATTGTGGGACAAACTTAAGCCATATCTTATGGATAATCGTACAATCCCTTAGAACATGTAAAGTGTCTCCACCTCAAGTGATATGGATTTCCTCCAAATTACGAGACATCTTCAATTCATTAGTCAACAATCGCTTATGAGCAGATAGCTAGAGGAAAGGTCCCTTCCACTTTCAAGTTGTGGATCATATACTATTTAGATTCTTGATTGTCTACTCTCATCAATTACCTCACACATTGACTTAACAAAGAAATACTTGCTTCCACTACTCTCCCACAAAAGAGTATTTGTTCCAAATCACCATTGAATCTATTTAATAAAGCAAAGATCAAACCTTTGGTGAAAGGTTTTTCACTAGTTTGATCAAATTCCATTTTTTTAATGAAAAATCTTCTAGGTATGCCCTGTGAGATCACTATGGTGTAATTTGAGGAAAGTATGATGGTAAGGACTAGGAATAAGCAAGGGTTTGGTAATGCCATTGGCAACAATCGATTCCGCATCGTGGTAATAGATGGATGTATGTTACGAGGATTCGGTAAGTAGCAATGGAGCAAAACTGAGATGGAATGCCAACATTCCACTGCATCTCAAGGAGGACCAGGAGAGAAGTGGAGCGAAATTCAACTATGATGGTACAATGCATAAGTTGTTCTAGGGACAACAAAGGGATTTGGCCAACCATGTTGTGAGGCACATTTTCAATGTTATCAAACCTACAATCATTACTATTGTCAACGACATCATCTCGAGGCCAAGGTCATCCAACCAGTCATATCCTATACAAGGAAATTGGGTAGTTCTTAGGTATGTTTCTTTAATTTCTGCTCAGTTTAATAACGTTTGTAGTTTAGGCCAAGTAATTCCACTGTCATTTAGTGTGGCAATTCCACCAGACACTAGGAATATTTCATATAGGCCTAACTTACCTATTACTCCCAATTTAGATAATCAGGCTAGACCGCCATCTTCGCCTGGGGTAAGGATGGTCAAATGTATCGGATTGAACAAGCAACCCATGTGGTAGGAGCTAATGGAGGGGTTGTCATGGTCGTTTTTAGAAAACCACATTCGGTTTGGGTCGATGATGTTCCCTATCCTAGGGGATTTAAAATGATCGACTTTGCCATTGTTATCAGCGAAGATGATGAATTGATTGAGGAGCATATTGGTTGGTTTTTTGGCTCAATGTGGTGAGGCATGACAAATGAATGTCAAAGACTTAGATTATTTCCTTTGTCTTTACTTAAGACAACTTTCACTTGGTATGTAAATTTGTTAGCCCACTCAATATATAATAAGGCTGAGATGAAAATGCAATTTCATTCTCAATTCTATTGTTCGATACCTGAAGTAATGGTGATAGACTTGGCTCGAGGTGAAACACCAAGGGAAATGGAAAGTTGATTATTAAGCGGGCACAAAGGATTACTCTCAAGGAGATAGTGCTTACATGTAGCGCTGGCTCTCCCAAGCCTATGCCAATTACAACTTGCAATCTCAATTCAATTTCATAATTTAACTTACCTTTTGGATTCGCCACTAATCAATTATGGTTAATTAGACACCTAAGTAAGACATGTGGGTATGTCTTAATATTGTGAGCCAGGGATTTTGAATACGGATATTTTGTTCCGCTATATTAATCAAGCACCCTTTCAGTATATTTTCTCTTTATTTGAAAATGTTTTTATGAGCAATCTTTGCTGATTTTAGTCCTAAATTACTACATGTGAGAGAGAATCATGAAAAGCTCAATCAATAATGCAACACTCAATAATAAAAACAACAAATAAATTACTGGAAAGATAAAAACATAAAACAAACCTGAATGAATAATATAGATATAAAAAATAAAGGAAAATAAAACATATAAAAATTCATAATTTTTTTTAAAATTACAAAAATTGTTGAAATAAGTACTGTCTATGTCACGTAGAGCAGCCGATATTCACTTTAACGACTTTCGATAATTGACTTAAAGAACTACATTAACAAATTATAACATGGTTTAAAATTAAATTGGTCAAATTAAAAAAAAGTTTGATACTAAATTAGCATCCATGCAATATATTTAGGATTTTTTTAATAATTATCTTAAGATAAACAATCACCACGTGAGTATGCATTTTTTAGGTTTATTTAAATTAATAATCATTTCTTCTTTCTTCCTTCGTATTTTTTGATTTCTTCACATAACTTTAATTAATTAAATTAGACTAAGCTATGGTCCAAACACGAAGCCAAATAAATTAATGAATATGATGGTCATTATTGCCTAGGGCCTAGTGGTGTGACCGATGTTCAGATGTGACGTAAGTACAAGGACCACGATAATGCTATGTGCTGGCCAAATTAAAACTCTGAGCCCATTTGTGTATGGTCCCAACTTTTGATTCAGACATTCTTTGAGGTCCCAATTTGTTTGTTGATAGTTATGGAGTTGTCAATTTGTTAATGAGTTATCTTGATATGTGGTTCCTGCATGTTTGATGTGGTGTTGGTTCAACACTCCCTTTATCTTAATATTGAGCATTGAGATATATTCTTTTTACTTAATCAAAATCTTGCATTGCATAATTTGACTTTTTCTTTCTAGCCATATAAAATTCAACATATGAATGTCAGCACGTAAATTTACAGTGTAAATTTCTTTTCGTGATCATTTGAGATTCAAATAGTTTTTAAGGTTTTCTTGTGGGAAGATAAAATGTTTTCCTTTCCCTTTTGTTAATGAGGACAGGGTCAGTGAAACCTTTGCTCCTATTCTGATACACCTTCAATTCATCCGCCTTTTGAGGGGTTCAACTACCCACCTTCTCAGAGGGGATAGGATGGGGACGCGGAAGTTTGGGAGTGAGTTTGATTTCCCACGCCCGCAAAGAGGCAAGAAAAGCGAAAGTCTGAGAGTGAGTGTAGAGTAGGAATAGAGTAGGACTGACCAAAAAGAAAAAAAATTCATCCGCCTTTCGTTATCCGGTCCTTCGATTTATATATGATTTAATACATATCTAACGTGACGCATTAAATGCCAATATTTTCTATTCCATATATATAGCAAACCCCTGTACTCCTAAGCGTCCAAAAGAGGACTCATTTCAGATTCTCCATTTCCTCGAACTATAGCGTAACTTACCCCGTAAAAGATTATAAATCCAGACCACCATGTCGTTAGAAAAACATGTCGCCGTCCTCGCCTTTCCGTTCGGTAGCCACCCTTGGCCTCTCGCCAACCTGTTCCTTAAGCTCGCCACCGCCGCCTCGGATGTCCGCTTCTCTTTCTTGAACACGGCCAAGTCCAACGGCGTCATCTTCCCTCTGCCGTCAAGAGCAGAGCTACCTAGCAACGTCCGAGTCTATGACGTCAGCGACGGCTTGCAGGACGACCTCCAGGGGGCGACAAAGCATCCGAGAGAACACGTGGATTTGTTCCTGAAAGCGGCTCCCGAGAGTTTTGGAGCGGCTGTTGACGCTGCAGAGCAAGATGTGAGGAAGAAGGTGAGTTGTTTATTGACTGACGCTTTCTTGATTTTCGCAGGCGAAATGGCAGAGAAGATGCAGATTCCCTGGGTAACCCTCTGGGTCCCCGCTCCGTATTCATTAGCGGCGCATGTGTACACTGACGTCATAAGTGAGCTCCTTCATGAATCCTCCGGCGATGGCACCTCCACCGACGACGACGACCGCGGCGACAAAAGCCTCAGAGTAATTCCAGGATTATCTATGATGCGCATTTCAGATTTACCTAATGAGATAATCGATGATCAGAATACATCAAGGATTGCGTGCCTGCTACGTGAGATGGGGCGTGTGCTCCCAAGTGGCGCCACGGCTGTCGTCATGAACTCCTACGTCGAAGTGAACCCAACACCTTTGATAGCAGACCTGAAATCCAAGTTCAAGATGCTCCTCCAAGTGGGGTGCCTCACTGTGTCATTCCCCCCGCCGCCGCTGCCATCGAGCACGGCCTCTGACGCTACCGGTTGCTTGACGTGGCTCGATGCCAGAGACCCTCAGTCTGTGGCGTACATATGCTTCGGGACGGTGGCCATGCCATCACCAAGTGAGGTATCGGCTCTCGGGGAAGCTTTGGAGTCTACTAAGACCCCATTTCTATGGTCCATCAAGGAACACGTGATGGCGTACTTGCCCAAGGGGCTCCAAGAGCGAACGAGAGCGTACGGAAAATTCGTCCCATGGGCTCCACAGGGTCAGGTGTTGAGCCACCCCGCATGCGGGGTCTATGTGACACACTGCGGGTACAACTCGGTGTTCGAGAGCGTGGCGGGTGGCGTGCCGATGGTATGCAAGCCATTTTGGGCGGACAACATGATGAATGGGAGGATGATAGAGGAAGTGTGGGGGATTGGAGTGAAAGTAGAAGGTGGGACCATAACGAAGAGTGGGATGGAGAAGGCATTGGAGGTGGTGTTGAGGGGTGAGGATGGGAAGGAAATGAGGAAGAAGGTTGGTGAGTTGAAGGAGAGATTGGTGGAGGCTGCTGGACCCGATGGGAGCGCTGAGGCCGATTTCAAGGTCCTTGTGGAGCTCATCTCCACTTCATGAAGCACATCATGCACTAGCTTTAATTTGCAGCAGATTTTAGTCGATCTACTAAGTGACGTGTCTCAAACTGCCATTGGTCGTGAAAGACCCCCCTACTTGCTTAAGGTCTATTTAAGTCCAACGTAATATTTAGTAAATCAATGTCATGTACTCATTGGAGGAAAACATGATCTTTTATCTCTTTGGTAGTTGTGATTGAATATAGCATATGAAGGAATTTATTCCAAATATATCAAACTTTGCTCGGCCAAACTCTTGAAGATCATAATTTGTAGATGAAAATGATAGGAGAGAGCCATGATATGATATGACTATGATGTGGTTGCGTGATGGGCGAGAGTTGTTTGGAGTGGTTATTGCTAATGTGTGGGTGTATGGCAATAGATGTCTATGGATTAATATGAATGTGGGATAGATTACGATTGGAACCAACGTGAATATGATGTGCCACCAACCAAGGATCAAGATCGAGATTAATGAAGTTCACCTCCAAGATCAAGATACAAGATTTTGAAAAAAGAGAAGCTCACCACTGAGACCTCTAGAAAATCACTTGAGGATACATGGCTTCTTGACTCACCACTAAGCAAGAATCCAATTTTCAAGGATACTGAAACTAGGAATAGAAAATTGGTCAAGCGGATACAAATCTTATATATTTTCATTCATCAAAATCTGTTTTATTTACATTTGAGATTTTGCAGTATTAAATATTGGGAATGTTACAAAGGAAATAAACTAAGCATTAAAAACAAAGGAATTGCCTAATTAATAAAGACATAAGAATTGGAAAATACAATAAAAACTTAGGAACTAGATAATGCATTAAAACACCTAAAGACTTCAACTTTGACTTTGGAAATGTATAAGACAGTTAAGACTCATGAAGCTAGGACTAAAGATGTTTGGCCACATGCAGGAAAGAAATTGCTGGTAGCTGTTGCGGTAGGTGTGAGGCTCGAGGCTCTTCGAAGGGCCCTGCCGTGCACGGTACCAGAAAATATTCAGTGGTTACTAACCACCAGCTCATCAGCCTACGTGGCACGCGCGACCCACTCAAAATGCGACACTTGTCCGGTGACTTGGACGCGAATAGAAAATTAAAAAAAGCTTTCTTTTCCCCCTCCTCTGGCTTGTAGAAAAGTACCGAGCAGCAATTAAATGCTCACTTTCAAACTCCCGCCTAACATTTTCTCTCCTTTAAATTTTCAATTTTCACGGGTTTTAACCTGCTCTTCTAGAGAAGAACATCAACAGTCCACTCCCTCTTTCTCTCTCTCCAGCGCGTCCCTACCGCCTCTGCCTCCCCCAACAGCCACCGCCGGTTGCAACTGCTGGTCCCGAGCACCCTCCGCCTCTGCCGTTGCCTCCAGAGCCCATCAACGGCTACGTTCATCAGTTGGCTCCTCTCTCTCTCACGCACGATTACGCTGACTTGCCATGGACAGAGCCAAATCCCAGGCTGTTTCTGATGCGGCAATCGAGCACGAGGTCTGCGCTCACATTAGTCTCTTGGGGAGCCCTAGAGACGTCTACTATGGCCAAGTTTTTCATTCTTAAGAGCTTGTTACCATCGTGTAAGAATACCCAAAAGCCAAAAGATTAGTCTTTTACCTTGAATTTGCATCAACCGTCTCTATTTTATATCAAACAGCCAGTGAAGTGGATATGACAGCTGATCTGCGCGAGGATATAAAGATTTAGTAGACAGCCAGTAAAGTGGATGCCTCTAAGAGAGGTGGCCGACATGATGGTTCCAGGTCCAGTGGGAGGTCGGAGAATGATGGGGGGAACACCGGAGCAGGCATTAGAACTTAAGATGTTTGCATTTGTCGTGAGTTCAATACGAGTCTTCCACCTCTCTCTCTCTTTTTTTTTTTTTTGGGTGGGGATTGAGCGTTTGGAGCTTTTGCATCTTCGTACCCTGCTGTTGTTGAGCTACAAGTTTCCTAAGTATGTGTACTGATAACATTGAATATGGTTATGTTTAGTTCGTCTTTCAACTATTCCCATTATGTATGAAGATTTCGGCAAGTCTTTGCCGTGTATGTATTTATCAATTTTATGCTCCTTTCTCCTTACATTAAGACATAAGACGGATTCTATTCATGATGAATATAATGGAAGTTCTTCAATGGCTGATTTGACCAACTTCCTGATCCATTTCCTTGAGGGACCAAAACGTTATTGCGTGCTTATTGCATAGGGAAATACTGACTTGCTATTGATTCCACTAGAAAAACATGAGAAAAGTTTTGGGTTGGGGGATGGCACCTCAAACTAGCATGATGTTGAATCGTGATATGAATCATCAAAAACCATCCATTTTCGTGATATCTAGATCTTGCTATGAAAAAACTGACTTTTTGCAAGTGGCATGAAGAAATGTTCCACATGCTGCAACTCATCTGTCACTCCATGACAAGGGAAGCCAATTTATGATCATATTGAATTACTGAACAAAGATGCACGCCACAGCATTAGGACATAAATCATGTATGTTGAACGACTTTCACAGCCACAACAATGGAAAAGAATATTTTCTCAATTGAAATCAGCGGATAGAACCATAGATAGAAAATTATATACATGCTGGTACAATAGCTTCATCCTGAATCATTCACAAAATGGATAGAAATCTCACAAGCTTCTAACACAAGCAAAATTTGTAACTCAAGTTATTTCAGAATGGAAGTGGCTAATATAAAAGAACTTAATTTCATATAAATCTGTGACCTGGTATTTTTTTACAAATAAAGAATGAATAAAATGCTGTGAGAGCCTTAATGCATTCCTTTTCATCCTCCCTACAAGGCCTATGATCAGATGTGAGAGCCTCCGCAGTGCTAGTTCTACAAAGAACAGCTTGACAATCTCCAACGTTAGACACGAAGTGGTTGCACCTTCTAATCAACGCAGCTACACATCATGAGCCACCTCGTCCTTATTCAAAAAATCCAAATCGGTCTTTATGTGACCATGTTTCACAGCCATCTCTGTTTCATCCTCGTCTCCTCACCACTTCATCTATGATACTCTTATTCAAGTTTTCCGCAGCAAACTCAGCAGCATATTCAACAAAAGTTGAGCGCATTGCAAAAAGCAGTCACTCGTGGAGAGTACAATGGATGGCCGATGCAAATTCAAGGAAAAAGACTGATCTTTTGGCTTCAGGGTATTCTTGCACAACAGCAACAAGCTCTTAAGAAGGAAAAACTTGGCCATAGTAGACGTCTCTACGGCTCCCCAAGAGACAGACGCGAGCGCAGACCTTATGCTTGATCGCCGCGTTAGAAACAGCCGGGGATTGGCACCATCCATGGCAAGTCGGCATAATCGTGCATGCGTGAGAGAGAGAGAGAGAGAGAGAGCCAACTGAAGAACGTGGCGGTCTGTCGATGGGGTCTAGAGGCGACGGCAGAGGCGGAGGGGGCTTGGGACCAGTAGTTGCGACCGGCGGTGGCTCTTGGGGGAGGCGGGAGCGGTAGCGACGTGCTGGAGAGAGAGAAAGAGGAGAAAATATTCAGTGGTTAGTGCGCGCCACGTCATCCGCCGACCCGGTGCGCACTAACCAATGCAATACCGGCACGTGTCCCCGAGCGGGACCCGCTGAAAAAGGAAGGCGCTGGTTTTGATCTCGGCTCGGCTCGGCTCCACCGACGGTCGGCTAATTCCTCCCGCTCAAAAATTTTTCTCTCCTCACTCGAATTTGCGGGGTTTTTCTCTCTCGCCTTTCTCACTCTTCCCTCCCCCTCTCTCTCTCTCCGACGAACAGGACGCGACCTCCGAGTCTCTCTGTGCCACCTCTCTCCGCCTCCGCCTCCGCCTCCGGACCTCCGCCTCTGCCTCGGTTCCTTTCTTTCTCCGCGCAACCCACCTCTCTCCGCCTCCGCCTCCGCCTCCGGACCTCCGCCTCCGCCCCGGGTCGCTGGTCATCCGCCTCGGCATCTCGGTCCGGTTCCCGAGCGGCACCAGCCCCCGCCGCCGACCGGGCGCCGCCCCGACGCTGGCACGCCCGTCGCGAGGGAGATCTCGGCGGACTAGGGCGGGGTCGACGGCTCGGCGAAGAAGGAGAGGACGCGACCTCCGAGTCTCTCGTGCCACCTCTCTCCGCCTCCGCCTCCGCCTCGGACCTCCGCCTCCGCCTCGGTTCCTTTCCTTCTCCGCGCAACCCACCTCTCTCCGCCTCCGCCTCCGCCTCCGACCTCCGCCTCCGCCTCGGGTCGCTGGTCATCTCGCCTCGCATCTCGGTGCGGTTCCCGAGCGGCACCAGCCCCCGCCGCCGACCGGCGCTGCCCCGACGCCTGGCACGCCCGTCGCGAGGGAGATCTCGGCGGACTAGGGCGGGGTCGACGGCGCGGCGAAGAAGGAGAGGACTGCTGCATTTTCTCTCTCTTTCTCGGTGATTTCAGGCTCGACGTCGAAGCAGAGAAGGAGGAAGAACAAGAACGAGATGAAGGAGCAGAAGGAGAAGATGGGTCCTTGCTTTTTCGCTTCGGGTTTATCTCTTGAAGTCCCCTTCTACCATTTTCCGTCAGGTAGAGGAAAGCCGCCGTTTTTCCATCTTTTTTCGTCCCTTTTTGGTTCGTTGGTTTTGATGGGAGGGACGGTGTTCGTTTCTCAATTCTGTGAATTTTTTTATGTTTGGAGAGGTTGGGTGTTATGAGTTGCTTGTTTGGCGGTTGTTTTAGCGATGATCACTCATCGGTTGTTGGGTTTTGTGATTTGGAGGGATGCTTTGCGTTGGTTTGGATCAATCACCGTTGCTCGGCTCTCAGGTTGTGTCTGTCCGTCTGATTATGACGAGTTTGAATCATTGTGGAATTTTCCCAAGAGTGTGTTTTCACGTTCACTGAAGTCTATTGCTGTGTTGTTCCCGTTAGATGGTATACTGAGTGTCAATGCTCGTTGGTGGAACCAAAGCTTGATTTTTGTGGATTTGTCGGGATCACTCCTTTGTAATGCGTCAAGTCTTGTTTTTTTTTCCGTCCCCTATCGCGATCTATCTTGGTTTGTGACACAATGGACTAGTCGAAAATGGTGATTAAGGGATGATGTATACCATAATCACAAATAGTGTTGCCTACTGTCACTTCTCTTTTCAGCTCAAAGTTCTATGGTTAATGGGGTTAAAAATATTCTTTCACACGGGTGAACTCGGATGTCAAGGATGGTTTTCCAATTCTCGTTTTGAATGGAGATAAGAGACTAACGCTTCGCCACCGCTTCCTCCACAAAAAGAATCTCCCGTCCCGAGCCCTCTCACTCACCCCAAGCGCCCCCCTTCTCTCTGTCTCGAGCCCTCTCACTCACCCTAAGCGCTTCCCTCCTCGCCCTCGTCCTCGTCGCCGTCATCGACTTTCCAGCCGCGGCTCCAGAAATCGCCGCCGCTAACCGGCCTCTCGACCTTCTTTGTCTTCTACTCCTTATTCGGTCCCGATTTCGGGCTCGAGTACGTAGCCAAGGATTTTGAAGCAAAAGAGGTTTGCGAGGCTATATTGGTGGCAAGTGCTAAGTTTTGGGGTTTCGGCGACGCCGTGACGGCCGTGAGGGATATTGTGGTGGAGGAGAGAGAGGCGTATGGGTACCGTGTGAGACCTCTCTTTGTCCTTTGGCTTTTTTTTTCTTTTCTATTGCCTTTGTTTCGGGAAGCATGGAGGCTTGGTGATAGTGGCTGCTTTGGCTTCTAGGTCGAGGCGAGTTGGATAGCTTATCGGGAGGCCGAGGGGAGAGTTCTTCATCGGCCCTTTTGACTCTGAAGCAAGTCGCGTCCCGCCATTCCCACCGGAGTATGTTCTACCGTCATCTTTTTATCATTAATCTAAGTGGAAAGTTCTAGTGTGGAGGGTTAAGCTTCTTATACTGCTATCTCTTCAATAGTTTGTGAGTTTATTAATTCCGTCCAATAATTTTCATCCGGATGATCGTCGCCGGGGCTGGAAGACGGTAAATACAGGTTATGTTTGATCAAAACTTGATGGCTAAGGGTTGAAATTCTCCTTTTCGTTTTGTTTTACATGGGTAGACACTCAACTCGGTTAGATTGAAAGGCACACTAGCTGTGTAATTCCTTTTGTTTTTTTTAAGCTTTTGCTTGGAAACTTGAATAAGGTCATTATTTCGGTGGTGGTACTGAAGCTATGAATATGAGAAGTCCAAGATATTTGAGTGTTGTGACAGACCATTATTATTATTATAGCTTCTTGTTGCATATTTCTTCCATGTGCATAAGTTATTAACACTTTTGTAGTTTTTCAATCTGTGACATCCTGTTTGGAAGTAAGTTGAAGATATAAATTTGAATCAAACTTGGTCGCTTCACCCATAAGTTGGGAATTATGGTTGAATCTTCAAATTGTGTTATATCATTAGTTGTCTAGGAAGCCTGTACTAAACGGCCATTCTTTTGATATCCCGCCAGGTATCTCCCTCTGCATATCTTAAGTTAATTTTAGACTTGGTTCTTGCTAGAAGTGAAAACGAAAATTGTGCATCATGGTTGCTTGACATGCTGTGTTTTGACACCGCTAAAACCAATTTTATGTATGTAAAATCAAGTAGCCGGAAGGTGTTGACCATGTTCCGATGGCATCCAATTCTTCCTCTTCATAATCCTGCAATGTCACATAGGATATAGCTACTCAAGATCATTTGTTTATAGCACGGGTTATCCAAAACTTTTGGCTGGAGTAGTCCACATGGATGCATGCAAACAGCCATGTCCATGTGCATGAGGGTACATAGACTTTTATTACATATACATTGGCATGGATGAGAACTACTTTTGCTGGAGCAATTAAGAGAGTTGTGATTATATAACCATGGGCAATATGGTGTTCCTTTGCACGATTTTAAGGCAACGGAATAATTGAAGTTAACTATTAGTTTGGTCACGAGGACTATCCAGAATCGGAGACATAAAATGCACTTAATAAAAGCAGATGGACACATATAGCAGAAACGTTTCTTGTTTCTTCTCTCTCTCTCTCTCTCTCTCTCTCTCTCAATCTCAATCTGAATGCCCCAAGCGCCAGTCACACATTTTTCTACTGGAGCATCTGACCACCATGCCATAATGAGGATATTTTTCAGTGCTTTTGGAAATTGGTGTACGCAACAGAGAATTCTGTATTTTTCCCCTCTCATAAGTAGGTCTTTCTGTTAGAGGACAAGCTAGGTTGATTTGTCATGGAATAAACTCTCTGCAAAAGTAAGGGGTAAGGATAAGTACATCTAACCATCCCTAGAACCTACAACTTAAGAGCCTTGTGTACGGGGACATCTTAATTTTCCTCTTAAAATAAGTAGGCCTTCTGTTGTGTTGGTCCAATTTTTTAACAGGTTAACCCTTTAATTTTTCCCGCAGGACTACAATGAAGATGGGAAGCTCTCATTCTCCGAATTTTCTGACTTGATGAATGCTTTTGGAAATCAATTGGCTGCGACAAGGTTAGAGTCGTTGTTGAACTGCATCAATATTGGCAACTTTTTTTCTCCGTGTTTCATTTGTAGGACTCATAAACTTAAATTGTTTTTCGTGTCGAATTATGTTTGGGACGGGAATTGATGTAAGGGTACTTA
Organism: Eucalyptus decipiens; assembly: GCA_014182575.1. Taxonomy (NCBI): domain Eukaryota; kingdom Viridiplantae; phylum Streptophyta; class Magnoliopsida; order Myrtales; family Myrtaceae; genus Eucalyptus; species Eucalyptus decipiens. Next base: position 13,657,372 of record CM024611.1, on the reverse strand, counting down.
TTGTGCACTAGCATACATACATATGTACTTGCATGCATATTTGTCTGGTTGCATATGTAAATGCATATACATGATGTGCACATAAAAGCAAAATGTGTGATGCAGCACACAAGCATGCATACATGAAAGAAATTGATGGACATATGCAGCGACAACAAAAAAGTTACTTGTTTTAGTCTATGCAACCATCCACGAGGATAACAAGGCTTGCTTCCATCAAGAAAAATAATTATCCTAAGTTTAAAACAAGTAACAGGAATATTCTACATCAATATATGTATATAATTTTCATAGATTTGAGGTGTTTAGTATTAACAGTCAAATCATGAGCTCCACAAGCAATAACCATTGTAGACACGCCCTATAGAATATCTCTCACATTCTTAATCTAAAACCCATTTAGAACTGATCGAGGCTGCATATTAGTATCGATAGCTTGGCCAAATGTAATTAATGCTTGTGCAGAGATATCTATGTTGGAAATCTGCCTACTAGATGAATTCACACAGAATGATTGTTCGTAACTATAAGTAAGGAGAAAATATGGGCCTCCATCTTTCAAGATTCTTGCTCTTAATGTTTTTTATGATCACTTCTGTTTTGTAGGTGGGAGAAATATCAACGTGAGGAGGAAGCAGCTCTAGGTTTAAGAAAGCGTGTCGAAAAGTTGTTTCGTATAGAGAAGCATATGTAGCACATCCAAGTGAAATGGCCAACGAGGTGTTTTATCTGAATTGCTTTCTCTTACGCTGTTAGGGGTGGAAACTTTAGAATAAGAGAAGCGTATGTCGATTGTTCATTTGATTAAAAGTCACTTCTATTTATTTACTTCTTCTTAATAACTTCAGCTTTAAGCACTAACTGTTGTTTTGGACAAAGTGCGGTTCGATATGATGCAAATTTTGGGAGAAATTTTAAAAGGTAAACTCACTTTCCTGGATAATAATTTTCATAAGAACTTGTGTGCAAGACACCCAAATTTCTAGCACAAAGGATTCAATCCATAAGAATAATTACATGACCAGCTCATTTTTGTCGCAGCAACATATTGTATCTTTGGAAACTCTTCGCTGAATTCATTATGTAATAGCAAGGTTGTTCATGGTGGTATATTGAGCTTGTAGCTGGAGGAAGTAAAGTTCATGCTTGCTGCAAAACCAAGAGTCAGAACAAAAGTAGGAGTGACCCATATATAAGTGGGTATGGCATTTTCTACTATGACTGAAATATGCACATTTTACAATCTTTTGAAGTTACTAACTTACGTTTGTACAAATTTTTCGACAGATTATTGTGAGTACTCTGCTGCTAGCTCAACTTGTTCTAAGGATAAATGGGTATGACTCATTCTTTTAGAATTAAAGTTAGTTTTCTCTTTTTCTGGCTTCTTTATATGATTGGATTTTTTCTTTGAAAAATTTGTAGAGGCCGCAGAGGATAATATCATTGTGCATAATGTTGATAAAGAATTTCAATTTAGAATTGGCATGACATTTGCTAATGAGGAAGAAGCATATAAGACATACAATGCATATGCAATTTCCAAGGGATTTGGAGTGAGAAAAGGACAAAAGGGTAACAATAGTAAAGGAATATTACGAACATGCACATATCTTTGTAATTGTGAAGGACACTCTCCATCGATCCCACCTCATGAACGAAGAGATGTTTATAGGACTGTGAAGAGAACTGGATGCGAAGCTTGTATAAAATTCAAAATTGAAAATGGAGTATGGATAGTGGACAAGTTTAAGGATGTTCATAATCACCCTTTCATCGATGATAAACAGAAACACCTCATACGATCATACCGGCACATGACGAATACTAATAAAAGTATTTTGACTTCTATGGCTGGAGCTGGTATAAGGGCTACAAAATCGTACTCCTATCTTAGTGGTGAAGCAGGGGGAGAGGAGAATATTGGCTTTACTTTACGTGATTGTCAAAATTTCTTACAATCGAAGAGAAGGAACTTGATTAGTGCGGGTGATTGTCAAACTCTCATTAACCATTTTAATTGCTTACAATCAAATGGAAGTAATTTTTCTTATACATTTCAACTGGATGAAGAACAGAGATTAACCAACTTTTTCTGGTCGATGGTGTATCAAAGCTAGACTATGAAAGCTTTGGAGATGTTGTGGTATTTGATACAACTTATCGTACAAATAAGTACAATATGATATGTGCTCCTTTCGTTGGATTGAATCATCATTGGAAGAATGTCTTATTTGGTTGTGCATTTTTATCGGATGAAACAATTGCTTCTTTCGTTTGGGCATTTCAATCTTTTTTAAAGGCAATGGGTAACAAAGCACCCAAGACTATTTTCACCGATCAAGATCATGCCATGGCGAATGCCATTAAGACTGTTTTTCCAAATACTAATCACCGTTTATGTGTATGGCATATTGGGAAAAATGCTACGCATCATATTGGGCATCTTCTTGGAAAGTCGGGCTTTCGTGATAAATATTGGCATAAACTTTTATATCATTGTGAATCTGAATTGGAAATGGAGAATGTTTGGAAAGATATGTGTCAAGAATGGAGCTTAGGGGATCACAAGTGGTTGAATAGCATGTACCAATTGCGTCATAAATGGTGTCCTGCGTTTTGCCGAGATACTTTTTCTGCAGGAATCATATCCACACAAAGAAGTGAGAGCACAAATAATATCTTCCAAGATATGGCATGCAAGACTATGACTTTGTCTGAATTTGTCGGTCATTATGAGAAACAAGCAGAAAAAATGCGCAATTCTGAAGTTGTTGATGATTTTGAGTGCGCTCGAGGGAAGCCACAGATTGCAATCGGAACTAGTGGAATTTTGAAACATGCTGCAGATGTATACACACATGTCATTTATAGAAATTTTCAAGATGAGTTCTTGCATGTTTTATCCGTGTTTATTTGTAGATCTGAAACTGATGGACTATTGCACACTTATGTCGTGGCAAATGAAAATAGTGAAAAGAGGCATATTGTTCATTTTAGTCCGAGTGATTTAACCATTACATGTAGCTGCAAGTTATTTGAAATGCGAGGATGGTTGTGTAGGCATACTTTATGCATTTTGGCAAATGTTGTAAATCTTAAAAGTATTCCTGCACAATACATTTTGAAGAGGTGGACAAAAGCAGCAAAACAAGGGGTTTATTGTGATGTTGGACAAAGTTCTCATGCTGCGGTAAAGTCTAAAACATTGCGCTTGAAGAGGTTGATGCAATTATCTTTCAGTGTTATGAATATTAGTGCAAATCATGATGTTACGGAGGAGCTTGCGACTACAACCTTGCTGCGTCTTCACTCCCATATCACAAACAAAATGCCATCTTTGACGGGTAATGATCATATTAATTTCTTGGCAAGCAACAATGAATCTGAAGATGTAGAAAACAATGAAATTCGAATATTTGATCCTCTTCGAAGAAGACCAAAAGGTATACCAAATACTCGATTGAAGGGCAGTAGTGAAAAGCGAAAGAGAAAAGTGTCTTCATGCATTGGAGGCACCTCACATAAGGTATGATGCTTGTTTAGTTTTATAAAATGATTTCATTAATTAAAAGCATGAAGTTTATGATACTCTCACTTTTGTGCGGGATTAACCTTCGTGACCTTCATCAAACAATTTTTGGCTAACTTAGACTACACAATCTCTCGTTAGTAGTTATCTATTATTTTTTGTTCCAATGTTGGGATGAACAAAGAAGCTGCTAAAGCTGCTCAAGGGCTTCTTTGTATCTTGTAGCGGCATTTTGATGCTTGTCTGTCACCTGATGTTGTTGCTCTACTTAAAAAAAACCAACAGTTTGCTTTCACATACATGTTCCACTGCATTTTAGGAGGTGGAGGATTTGTTGGCTAACATGGAGCAAGGAGCATCGTAACCTCTGCTAGATTCCTTTCTTCCAGTCATGAAGGCACTAATTTCTGATTCTCTTTTGAAACATTCTGTTGAGGGTATAAGAGTTTCGTAACATGTTACCTTACCGAGCTTTTGAGGATAAGTGCACCTCAAGAAATGTTCAATGATGACCAGATGAAGGTGCAACATCTGTTATCCTAATTTATAATGGCTATGTTGATGTGGCCAACACTATTCAAAGCTCCTGGTAGTGGGGGGAAAGATGAGCAATTACAACAATGCTGTATTAGAGGTATAATCATAATTTTTGCAGTATAATCTAATTATGTTAATTCGTACAGTGCTATATTTTTATTATCTTTTCTTCATTAGAAAGCCTTATTTTTTCCCTTCAATTAAAATACTCACGTATATCAAAAAGTTTCTATTGAACATTTCTGATACAAAGTCAAACAGTACTGGAACTGCTTCTACTGCTATTATTATTATTATTATTATTAGTAGTAGTAGTAGTAGTAAAACTGAAATAGTTTAAAAAGCTCCGCCGAATTTTGTGGTTACAGTAATTAGATAATGTTGACACGTTTTTTCTTACTTTTTCCTAATTACTATGTGGTTTAATCATTGTGCCCTTTTTTTTAAAATTTTTATGTACTCATGTATTTTCTTAATAATTTTCAGGATCCGGAGTGCTCGCCGAAGGATTAGTTGGACTTAGAATAAAGGCTTGGTGGCCATTTGATGAGATGTCAGCACTCTAGACATTCACTAGCAATACTTTATTTCTGTCTCGGTTGAGCATGTTATTTGTCAATCCTCATCTCCTTCTTTCACTTGCGATCGCTGTTCCTTCGGTGATGGCTGGCCGTCGCTGCCGTTGTTCCAATGATGGTCTACAGCACTAATGGTTGTTTATGTCATTTTCTTCCTATTCCTAATCGTTTGTTTTACAGGTTCTATGATGGCCTAATTCAATCTTACGACCCTCTAACGAAAAAGCACAAGGTGAGGTGACTATCAGTCTTTGGAAGTTTTTCCCTTTCAGTTTGCAGTCATTGACAATTGTTTCACTTTTTAAATTGCTGCTGTCAGCACATGCATGTTGATTCGATGCCTTTCTTTTTCTTTTTCTTTTTCTTTTTCTTTTTCTTTTTTTCCCTAATAGTAAGCCATGCTTGCAAAGTTCTGGATGCATATTTGTATGTTAACTTCCTATGCAATAAACTTCGTCCCAGTTCTTTACATGTGTCCACTTTTGATACGATTCGGAAGAAGATTTGGCAGCAAAACATGATCATCTATCGACGGAGTCCAAGATAAGGGAATTACGGCAAGTCAGCAAAAGTTTAATCATGCAGTACACACAATTGATTCTCTCGTAGTCAACATGATTCCAACAATCTGGACATTTGTTGTTCTGTATAGCATGCCTGTGGAAGAGAAAGATGAGTTTTTAACACCGGCAAATGAGGAAGAGTCAATTGTATCATCTCCGAACCTATTGTTGATGCTGAAAGCAAGGTGGCTGATGGTTATATAGATGTAGAAGTACTTTTTCTCAACTCTTTTGATTTTATCACTTTAATGTGACTGCAAACCCTTAGATTTCTCTGGTTAAATCTGGTGCAATCATAAGCAAGTATTATGTCGTAGATGCTTTTGCTTACCACAAGTACTGCCTTTGCAATGCAGCGATATGCATGAAATTTTATGTTCTCATATCAAACTTTGATTTCAGTCAATCATAGCAGAAAATGTTATGGCTTGGCGGAAGTGAATGTCTCGATAGAAATCGTGTTGGCCATAGAAATTATAGTCGTCCTCATCACCTTCATTAATGGACTCCTCTTGTCTCTTGTTTTTATGTAATATGATCCCATTCGATGCTTTGGGTATCTCTGCTTTCTCGACATCATTCCTTGCAGATGAATTGGTTAAGCATACTCCTTTTCTGCCATTGGCAGTGTATGAAACATAATTCACATGTCATGGAAAATTCTGTTAGATTTAACTCAACATCAAACAATATATTCTGATTACACTTTTGACTTCTAATATAAATTGCAGCTTTTTTTTCCAAAATTTTGCAAGAACAATCTGATTTCTCAGTGTAATTTCCATCAAGTAGATATCATAGGTTTGAGAATGAATATCTTTACTCGAGGTGTCTACATGACTGCATGTTACTTTTCTTCCTCTTGCCCAATGCAGAGCAATTTATTTTTATGGAGTTTCTGAAGTTCTTGTGGTTTTGAGTTTGAAATGATCTCAGATATCTCACTTTAGCTGGCTTTTCCAGAACTCGTGAATGATTGTTTTATTACTTGTAGGGAGATGACGCATCTCAGAATGCTGAGGAACTGTCAAAGGAAGAGTTGGGTCAACTTGTTGCTTCTCGTTAGACAGGGGAGAAGACAGAGAAGGAAAGTGGGGAAGACTGAGCAGTTGAGATAATAATAATGAGGAACAAAGTAGGGAGATCCCAAAAGACACGCGTGATGGTATTGATGATATATATGCGTTACAAACTGCTGACAGCGAAAATAATGAGTATGATAACGTGGAAGATGCGTTTGATGAAGATTCTGCAGTGAACGATCATTATGATTTCAGTTCTCATTACAAAGATGGATCAGATAGTGACTCAGACGATGAATTAGACTTTGACGGTTCGCTTTACGGCTTCCTGTGAATTTGAATACCCTATTTTAAATCGAGAAAATATTTAGTAGTATGAGCGCGCCACGTCATCTGCTGACGTGGTGCGCATCTACCACTTAGATATCGACACGTGTCTGTAGGTGGTCAAGACTTCTGTTTTCATATTTACTTTTTATGAATCTTTCATTTATTCTTGGGTTTGTTATGCTCATAATTCTTTGAAATTCATGATGGACAGACTATAATTTGCTCGAGGAAGTGAAGAGGGTGACTGAAGCAGCTCACAGAACAAGAACTAAATTAAGTGTGCATCCTTATTTTAAGTTGCCCTTTCCCCTCCAAAACCTCCGGCGTGCAGCTGCTACTAGGAGAACGAAACTCTTGTTCCTTCCTTGTGGACTGTCAAAAGGGGCCGAAATCAATCTCGATATGAGCAAAGGTGTGATGTCAGAATCTTGACCTTAGAGTGGACTATATATACTATGCTATCGATTTTGAAAGATGACTACAAGTTCTGCACAATAGGTGTAGATGATTTTTGTGGTAGGCTTTATGCATTCTTCTTCTTCTGTTTATCAGTTACTTCTTTTTTTTTTTGGGTGGGGTCATTCTCTTGGCTGGGGTATACAACATTAGATCAGCTGGGTCCTTCTGAAGGCATTAAATATTTATCTTTAAAACCTGATCTTGCTCTAGGGATTTAGTGATAACAATGTCAGTATTTACTCTACCTGTGATGATGTGATCTCCTTCTCATCTTTTTTTCTCTTTAAGTCAATAATCAAGCCATCTGATGATAAAAGATGTATTATCGAAGGTTAAGATCAGCTCTTCTGTCTCTATGTCTCTGAATCTTCATTATATGGGGTGTTGACTCTTTGGTCATGCTTTGGATATACATATTAAAAGTCTGTAAATGTCAATTTTTTCTAGAAATGATTGTCATTGAATTTTGTAAGTGGTTTTTCGGTCTACTTGACCTTGGCATTCCCATGCTTTTGGCTAATACTTTCCGTCTTTATCAGCCCTCTTCTTTAAATATGTTTTTGCTTAAGAAGATTTATAGTCAAAATGTGAATTTGGAATAGTTTTGTAGTTTCTCATCTATAAACTATGCTTTTTAAATGTTTCAGGAAGAAATTTATTTCATGGACGATTGAATGGCGCTTTCACTCGACAGATATGGTATTTTGTGACCATGGGTGAGTCGTGTAATTAAGCTTGATGAAAGCTGATCTGCAGTACCTATGTTCACCACTAGAGATGAAAATTAATTTGTGCTACTGTCCATTCCAAAAGCAATGATACCATGTTCAGTGGTTGAGGATGGTTTTTATTGCAGAATACATGAGGACATGACCCTTCATCTTGATGCAGAGGAAGTCTCGTCTGAGGAGACTGTTTCGGGTCATCCCGAGAGTGACACTGATCCATAAATTCAAGGCAGGGGAGTGACAATATATGGAAATCACAATTCTTTCATGGGACTGGAAGCGTTAGGGTGCTTTGCAGATGGTGGCATAAATTCTTTTGTTGTAGACTTTGAGCATTGACAGTGAGCAATGTAACCGCAAAGATAGGGACGATTAGACAAATTAAGACACCTCTGTGTAAAGCTTTTGTTATAGAAAATGAGATTATGTTGTTAGTTGATGTACATTCATCTTACTCAAATGTTGCAGGTGCTATTAGCATAAATATGAGTTAATGTTGGCATTTAACCAGAGTGAGGTTGCTGAGTGGCTCTGTCCAATACTTTGCACGCATCTAGTTTTAAACCTCCTTGTTTTATTGAGCATATAAAATTTGGCGTCCAAACCCGACGCCCCATTTATTTTTTATTTTCTTGCCAACCACCCTTTTCGGAAATAATCTTGGGCAACTTTTTTTTTTTTTTTTCTTCAAAGCTTTCGAAAATAAATTCGTACGTGCTCCCGTACTCAAAATTAATCCATCAAACTTTGCACGCATCTAGTTTAAAACCTCCTTGTTTTATTGAGCATATAAAATTTGGCGTCCAAACCCGACGCCTCCATTTATTTTTTATTTTCTTGCCAACCACCCTTTTCGGAAATAATCTTGGGCAACTTTTTTTTTCTTCAAAGCTTTCAAAAATAAATTCGTACGTGCTCCCGTACTCAAAATTAATCCATCAAACTTTGCACGCATCTAGTTTAAAACCTCCTTGTTTTATTGAGCATATAAAATTTGGCGTCCAAACCCGACGCCCCATTTATTTTTTATTTTCTTGCCAACCACCCTTTTCGGAAATAATCTTGGGCAATTTTTTTTCTTCAAAGCTTTGAAAATAAATTCGTACGTGCTCCCGTACTCAAAATTAATCCATCAAACTTTGTACGCATCTAGTTTAAAATCTCCTTGTTTTATTGAGCATATAAAATTTGGCGTCCAAACCCGACGCCCCATTTATTTTTTATTTTCTTGCCAACCACCCTTTTGAAATAATCTTGGGCAACCACCCATATAAAATTTTTCGGAAATAATCTTGGGCAACTTTTTTTTTTTTCTTCAAAGCTTCAAAGCAAAATTAATCCATCAAACTTTGCACGCATCTAGTTTAAAACCTCCTTGTTTTATTGAGCATATAAAATTTGGCGTCCAAACCCGACGCTCCATTTATTTTTTATTTTCTTGCCAACCACCCTTTTCGGAAATAATCTTCAAAATTAATCCATCAAACTTTGCACGCATCTAGTTTAAAACCTCCTTGTTTTATTGAGCATATAAAATTTGGCGTCCAAACCCGACGCCCCATTTATTTTTTATTTTCTTGCCAACCACCCTTTTCGGAAATAATCTTTTTTTTTTTTCTTCAAAGCTTTCGAAAATAAATTTTGCTCCCGTTCAAAATTAATCCATCAAACTTTGTAAAGTTTAAAATCTCCTTGTTTTATTGAGCATATAAAATTTGGCGTCCAAACCCGACGCCCCATTTATTTTTTATTTTCTTGCCAACCACCCTTTTCGGAAATAATCTTGGGCAATTTTTTTTTCTTCAAAGCTTTCGAAAATAAATTCGTACGTGCTCCCGTACTCAAAATTAATCCATCAAACTTTGCACGCATCTAGTTTAAAACCTCCTTGTTTTATTGAGCATATAAAATTTGGCGTCCAAACCCCGCCCCATTTATTTTTTATTTTCTTGCCAACCACCCTTTTCGGAAATAATCTTGGGCAACTTTTTTTTTTCTTCAAAGCTCAAAATAAACTACGTGCTGTACTCAAAATTAATCCATCAAACTTTGCACGCATCTAGTTTAAAACCTCCTTGTTTTATTGAGCATATAAAATTTGGCGTCCAAACCCGACGCCCCATTTATTTTTTATTTTCTTGCCCAACCACCCTTTTCGGAACCTTTTTTTTTTTTTTTCTTCAAAGCTTTCGAAAATAAATTCGTACATGCTCCCGTACTCAAAATTAATCCATCAAACTTTGCACGCATCTAGTTTAAAACCTCCTTGTTTTATTGAGCATATAAAATTTGGCGTCCAAACCCGACGCCCCATTTATTTTTTATTTTCTTGCCAACCACCCTTTTCGGAAATAATCTTGGGCTAGTTTAAAACCTTTTTTTTTCTTCAAAGCTTTCGAAAATAAATTCAAAGTACGTGCTCCCGTACTCAAAATTAATCCATCAAACTTTGCACGCATCTAGTTTAAAACCTCCTTGTTTTATTGAGCATATAAAATTTGGCGTCCAAACCCGACGCCCCATTTATTTTTTATTTTCTTGCCAACCACCCTTTTCGGAAATAATCTTGGGCAACTTTTTTTTTTTCTTCAAAGCTTTAAAAAAATAAATTCGTACGTGCTCCCGTACTCAAAATTAATCCATCAAACTTTGCACGCATCTAGTTTAAAACCTCCTTGTTTTATTGAGCATATAAAATTTGGCGTCCAAACCCGACGCCCCATTTATTTTTTATTTTCTTGCCCAACCACCCTTTTCGAACCTTTTTTTTTTTTTTTCTTCAAAGCTTTCTTGAAAATAAATTCGTACATGCTCCCGTACTCAAAATTAATCCATCAAACTTTGCACGCATCTAGTTTAAAACCTCCTTGTTTTATTGAGCATATAAAATTTGGCGTCCAAACCCGACGCCCCATTTATTTTTTATTTTCTTGCCAACCACCCTTTTCGGAAATAATCTTGGGCAACTTTTTTTTTTTTTTCTTCAAAGCTTTCGAAAATAAATTCGTACGTGCTCCCGTACTCAAAATTAATCCATCAAACTTTGCACGCATCTAGTTTAAAACCTCCTTGTTTTATTGAGCATATAAAATTTGGCGTCCAAACCCGACGCCCCATTTATTTTTTATTTTCTTGCCAACCACCCTTTTCGGAAATAATCTTGGGCAACTTTTTTTTTCTTCAAAGCTTTCCAAAATAAATTCGTACGTGCTCCCGTACTCAAAATTAATCCATCAAACTTTGCACGCATCTAGTTTAAAACCTCCTTGTTTTATTGAGCATATAAAATTTGGCGTCCAAACCCGACGCCCCATTTATTTTTTATTTTCTTGCCCAACCACCCTTTTCGGAACCATTTTTTTTTTTCTTCAAAGCTTTCGAAAATAAATTCGTACATGCTCCCGTACTCAAAATTAATCCATCAAACTTTGCACGCATCTAGTTTAAAACCTCCTTGTTTTATTGAGCATATAAAATTTGGCGTCCAAACCCGACGCCCCATTTATTTTTTATTTTCTTGCCAACCACCCTTTTCGGAAATAATCTTGGGCAACTTTTTTTTTCTTCAAAGCTTTAGAAAATAAATTCATTTATTTTTTACGTGCTCCCGTACTCAAAATTAATCCATCAAACTTTGCACGCATCTAGTTTAAACCTCCTTGTTTTATTGAGCATATAAAATTTGGCGTCCAAACCCGACGCCCCATTCATTTGCTAGTTGTAATGTGATGAATATTTTGCATAATGAGTAGTACTAGCAACCATAAAAAGCCATTGTTAAAACTTTGTCAAGCTTTCAAAAGGAAAAAGGGGAAACACGCATATAGTTTGTCTAATTTGTGCATAATTTCTTATAGATTCATATTAATCGAAATCAGGACTATGATACTGCATAGGGTAGAGTTTTATCTCTTTATGCATAGAAACATACCTGGTGAAATTGAGTTTTACTACGATGACCAATCAAAGGAATGAACGGGTATGGAGACTACTAATGAGATTTAACCAGTTGAATTGAGAGCGTAAAGGACCAAAGTGAACGGACTAATAACTTATTAAACCAACATCTTGTCAGAGTTGAACAATGCTGCGTCTGCTCGCCCACATTATCATGCGAAATCGAAGCAATGTATTTTGCATGACGCTGGTATTCTGTAGTCGAGGACCAAAAAGAACTCGAGCACAGCATTTTGATATTTGAATAACAAAGTTTTCAAGATATCTTCCAACAATACAAAGAGTGAGAATTAAGAACCACCTTATTCTTTATAACAATAATTACAAATTCAATATTGTTCTGATTTGCAAAACTAACTGAAAGTTAACTAATGTCGATTTTGATTGTATATCTACACTCAAAAGCTGCAGAAATTCTTTAGATCCTCTTTCTTGGCATATCAGCTTGGTATTAATCTTCGAAATGTGAGGATACAGATCCTTGGAGTTCCTAATCGTCCCCTCGTTGACTCCAGTAGCAAGTGATATATCTGCACAAACATTCAATTATTTATATGCATGTGCTGTCTCAAATGCCATTTACACATGCACCAATACGTGATTAGTTGTTTAAATTGAATAGAATTGGGGAAACTAAAACCTTGGGGAGATTTCTTCTCATCAAAGAGCTGAGTGATAATGTAAATAATAGCTGTTGCAATAGATATGGGGCTCCTCCTGCAAAATTAGAGGATAAAAACAGAGAATACATTCAGCACTTGAAAAGGAACAACAGTAAAGCAATTGAACTAAACCTGCTAAGTAATCTTTATACACAGCAGGTCTACATTGACGAACCTGCTCAAAACACGTCTTTCAACCTCAATAGAAGAAAGATGAAATGTCATCAACCAAGTTTTACAGTTTTCGACTCTTCCTCCAGCTTTACCATTAAAATTCCAGCCGATAAGAGAATAACCACTGAAAAACATTGAGATTGTGCAATTTGATATCACTGTCAATGCTTATATCAGCTTGTCTGTCATCAGCAAGTCCACCCGTCTCCTGCATCTAAGTTGAGTTTGCCGAAAGTACTATGTTGATGTCTTTCCTGCTTCTCTGGAACAAGTAAACTAACAGAAATAAGGATGTCTGCAATACATACAGAAACATAAAACAATGAACTTGCATCATTACCTCTAACACGACAGCCCAAAACCCGATCAACCTGAAAAGCAGAAAAGTGTGAAATGAATTAAGATGGAGTCTAAGATCAATCACCAGAATCAAACAACAAAGTTGGTCATAAGTAGATTTACCTGCTGAAATTCACTCGGCGGTGCACACTGGGGTATCATTCACATGACGGTCTCTTTTCTTTGCCTTTACTGGTGGGCTTTTCAACTCTCCAGAAACCTTATGCACCACAAAATCAATTTTTAATATATCATCAAGCCTCAATAAAAGGACTTTCCCTGTGCCTTTGCACGTGGAAACCATCGACTTAGAACTAGCAACCGAAATATATCCAGGGCTTCTAAATATCTTTAGAAAACAAACATGCCAAGAAAGAGGACCAAACACCAAACTGCGTCCACTCAATATATTGTAGAGGTTCATATCTTAGGAAGCAAAGGAAAAAAATAAAAAATTAAGTCCCATAGATTTGCCAAATGTAACTGAATGCGAGGAAGTATCTTATATATGTCTATACGTAATATGTCAGTAATGAAAAGGCCAATGTGAAAGTATCTTCCTTTTGTTTATTTGGAACATTTGAACCTTCTGTTGCTCCATTTCTTCCATGGCAGACCGTGAACCCTTGTTTACAATTGTTCTCTTTCTTAATTGTGAATTACCTATTTCAGGTAATGCTGCACAAACATTCGACCCATGTCTCTTAAAAGTAGCAATAATTTGCTTGCCATCATCATTCCTGCTCTTAGAAGCAGCAATAATTTGCTTGCCATCATCATTCCTACTCTTAGAAGTAGCAATAATTTGCTTTCCATTCCCAGTCATGCGTGTCTTCGAATGTCATTTTTCTGCACAAGCTTTCTCTTCTTAGCTCTCTCTTTACTAGCACCAGTTCCGAGAGCAGCTTCACCATCGGACTATTGAATCCATCAGAACATTGAGAATTTTTCTCGATGCTTCATCATATTGTTCGAACTCACCAGTTGAGAATGAGATGAAGCGGGCACAAAAGAAGCTAACCTTCTGGTTGAAGGTGCTTTTGCTGGAGGTACATCTACCTTCGTTCATCATCATTTTTCGAGAGGAAGATGTTCTATCTGTAGAACCACCCGGGGATGGGCAACCAGGCTTGATGGTGCATGGGTCCTCTCCTGGGACAGATCTCGGCTTACCTTCCGATGGCTGAACTTCAGGTGTTACAACATAATTCCCTCCACTCAAAGACCTCTTGCTTGGAAAATGGGAGCCACCAAGCATTCGAATACATATCCCAACCTGAGGGCTCCGTGAAACCCAATACATATCCCCATCGAAATCCCCACCAGCTATTTCATCAGCCAAGGAGCGCAGTCCACTAGTAGGGAAAAATATAGCATACTTTGAATTTCCAACTTTTGTTTCCAGAGCTTCCACATATGTAGCGTTCAAAACAAGAATATCCCCGAAGTGCAAACGAGGATTGCAAAGATACTAATACCTTCCCTGAAATTTGTCCACCGTCACGCATTGATGATTCAAGCAAACTATTAAATAGTAAAGACACCCAAAACAGCATTATAACATCAAAGCCCAATAGGTAATTACACCTTTTCCCCAAAGTTGTGACTATCAAACTCAAACGTGGGGTTAACAAGAACAGAACCAGAGATGAGATGTCATCAAAGTAATATAACACCATTGATGTCTAAATCCAAGGACCGATATGGAGGCATGTAACTAAATTAAACATCTAAGCCCAGACAAGCATAGCTAACATTATTCTTTAGCACTTTTAAGAATTCTGTGGGATCGGCTGTCCCCATTAGATAGTAAGAATCTGGAATAGGAATCCTTCCTCCTTTCGAACTCTTCTTTTCATCGTTCATCGGGATGGACAGACGATTCTCGTAGGTATGTTTCGTCCAGAGGAATCCCAGATAAGATCATTCTGGCTGCAGTGAAATCATCCTTCTCACCATGATTCACCGAAATTGTTCATACGGTAAAAGAACAAAGGAAAACAGAAGGGAAAATGTTTACACATGAAATAGCAATTGAAGGAACTATGCACCTGGGGAAGTAAAAGCAGCAAAGATGAATAGAGATGCATTTTTTTACTTATGCATATTTCGAATCAAGAAAAAAGAAGAAGCACATCCAAGTATAGAAAAAAAATTGGAGAAAAATCTCTTTTTGGACTGTTTTAAGAATAGACAATATTTCAACAGTCCAAATGTTCAGAAAAGAATACTACCTCTTAGAGCTGCTCGTTTACTAGAGAAGACACTTTGCATCTCCCAGAGCATTCTCCACCATGTCCAAAAGAAAGTCATTAGGGACCCCACCATAGCTTAAAAGTGCAATCAAAATCTTTGAAAGATATGCACGCTTTGGTTTATTACTGCATCAATGAGGACCAAGGTCTAATCAGTTTTTCCGAAAAGGTAAAATTTGATGGCAGAAACAGCTCCAAACAAAAAGCAATGGGATTTAATAAATTTCAAACTTCTCCCAACTTTCCACCTATCCCGTCCATTTTCACTATTTTTCCCAAATATAGCTAATCTTCCAAACATCATAACACTACTACACACTCGTTTAGAGGGATGAAGTAATTTCTTTTAGTGAGGTAAACCAAATGCTTCCCAAATCTTCCATCCATTTACCTACAAGGCTGGGATACATCTGGCACATCAATATCTAATAGTCACAACATCCACACTCATTCAGAAAATGCTTCGTTGTTTGCTAAAACTACCAAACAGTTAAGTACTTGTAAAATATCTATACGAAGCTATACTATGATGAGTTCATTATCATCGAGTGAGTTTTTCCAATTCCGTAGACCATAATATGCTGCTATCACTGGATGCAGTATGAACAAAGATGATATATATGTGCAGTAGCCAGCAACTACGTTTTAAGGGCAAACTCAGGTTTAATGAGATCGTGACGACTAAATTCAAGTTATTTTGCCAAAATACCACCAAATTAGGAAAAACCAAACCTTTAAGCTGTTCAAACTGCACTTTCAGTACTTTCTCCTCACTTTTCAGTTTTGACAATTCTTCCTTGTCTTTTGCAAGACCTACTTTAGCCTGTTCCACTTCCTGTTTACATATGGCAACGCCCTCCGGTACACAGCAATTTTTTTCTTCAGCTCATCTCATGCTGCTTTTCCAGCTTCCCGACATGTATTCGGGCACTTCACTTTATCACCGTATTCGTCACTCCCATCACAGAAGTCGAGTATCATGGAGCAGGCAAAGAACATATGTTAGGAGGAAACATTAAAGAGGAGGCAGAAAAAGAATGACCACCGCTAGTTAACCTTTGTCCAGCGGATGCTAAAATCGTGTTACAAGAACCGAACGATCTACTAATTCCGTCAACCTATTGAGGTCGATGATGTCAGCATATAAATCTTTTATAGGACCTCAGCATTTAGTAATTGTCCAATTGACAAAAAAATCCTAAACAATGAAAAGGGAAAATTAATCTAAGCATTAATTACTATCTTATCACAATATTATGATGTTACTTAATCCACACATTCATCATCAATTTTACTAACAATTGATCACTCTGCAGATCCCTGCATATGACGATAAGCACGTAGATTTCATTCAAAAATGCACCTTTTGTTTTCTCTCCAACCTTTCCCCTTCCTACAATTTTTCTTGTATTCTCGGGAACACTGTTCATTGACGAGCGTTAAGGAAAAGATCAATCCGAACTAAACCAGTTCTCCATCTCACCTAGTTTTGACCACTTTCTTTTCACTGGATTGAACCAGACCAAGCATGCAAAGTGTTCTCAATTGAAGAAGCCACTCTTGTCTAGCTTTTGAAACAATCCTTAAGATGTAAAGCCGGAAAAAAAGTTCCCATTCATTTCCCATATGCATATATCTCACAATCAATGTCCTTGTCCTCAAAAGTTGGAGAGTTCCTAAAAGCAGTCTCAAATATGTTCATCACTTGAGATATACCCTTGTTTACTTGTCTTCATGGTATTAGGGTTCATTAAATAGTCTGTAAAGTAATATTTTAACAGTGATGTTTGTTGGGGAGGAAGACAATCCAGGACATGAAGTTGCTAAAGCAGGTAAATAAATTTGTTGTTGCACAATTATGATTAATCGGTGCCCCATGACACTAAAGCGCGGACATCTCATTGCAGTGAAGATTAGAGATATCCTTGACATTGAAGCAATTAAAATCTGCAAAGAGGACTTCGGCCCTCGGCCGTTCATAATATCATATCTCGATATTCTTATGTCTAAGAAGGAATTGCAACCTTGTTGGGCAATTCAAATGCAGCAGGATCTTGTTCGATGGTACATGAACTTACATGCATGTGTTATGTACAGATGATCGAAGAGAGAATGAGGTCCACAATCAACACAGGAAAACGAATGTTTGGAAAGGCCAAGACCATGGAGAAAAAGTTCCGATGGACTACTTACCACAAATGCCATCATTTACTCTCGAAGAAAATATAATGACAGAACATGTCGTGCATTCCGACAATAAAATTTTCCATTTGGGCATGCTGATGTTCCTGCATTATCGAGTCGAGAAAGTGAAGTTACAATTAGAAAAGTACATAGCTCTAGTGGTGGACACTACAAGAAATCTGCAGACATACATGAGATGTTCTAAAGAAGGAAACAAAGCTGGGTGAAAGTAACGGTGTCATTTAGAATGGTCTAAACATCAAAGCAGGTCCAGATATGGACACTTCTAGGTGTTTCCACACATACTATGTTCTATAAGAAGAAATAAAGCCTAGGATTAGTAACAGTCTTTTTTGGATAAGTAATATCTAAACCCAGTACAAGCCTAACAAAAAGAAATCCATGGTTTGTGATAAGCACAATACAACTGAACTAACATGAGTCCAGTTGAGCTTCTTGATGAACCATCATTACTAATATATCAATGGAGAGCATCGCTCAACTATGCCAATTTATGGAAGTTGGCCAGACCATCCCATATAAACTGAATACACTTCTTTGCTCTTCAAAAGCATTTATATCAAATAAAGCAATCTGCAGTTTTGCTGATCTATGATGCAAAACCGATTATTCATGACAATTACCAAGGAAAATATTATGTCCTCATGATATACCCGCGAAGTTCGTAATATCTGGTGCAATTGCTTAAGGTAACAATTCATCTCGCTTCGTTCGGGCAAGAAAGAAAACCGGGAGTTCTGAAAGAGGCACCTCTTCGTTCCAAAGGAAAAGGAAAGTTGAACCAGTAAATGAATTCATATGTGCCCCATTGTCCAACTCTTCTTCGCGTCTCAATTTGGGACAGTGGACTCACAAGGTGCTTCGTAATTGGACACACATGCTCGACCACATGAATGTACAAAAGCGAAATATTACCTTTGATGTCGATAGCTATACTTGTGAACTAGCATGGCTTTCAGATTGTTTTATCTCCTCATACAACATGGCTTTATATATCATTCTGTCCCCTTCACAAATTCTACATGTTTCCTTTCCACCATCTCAAAGTGTAATAGTAACTTAATAGCTAAATGTTGATGTGGCATTTCGCCACTTAGGGCGAGGAGAAATATCAGTTCTCTTGACAGCAACGCATCTCACAAAAACGAGAATCTACTCCATTTTTTTTGCTTAATTCCAAGTATCTACTCCTTAATCAGTACAAACATAACCACTATCCACTTTTTACTTTTGTTCGACAAAAGTACCCCTTCATCATGGAATAAAGAAAGAAAGCTATAGCCTCAATCGTCATTAAATATAGACTGCACGCATCAAAAGCAATCTTTCAAAAATATATAGATGTAACCATCTTTCTAAAAAGGGCTAGTACCTCACTAGCACATCCAAACATGCTTCCCCTATCATATTAGCAATACCCCGCTCACAATCTCAGGATGGAAACCACAGTGTAAAATGATGATCAGTCGTACCTTAAAATCACTACGGATGTTAGAGTTGCATTCGTCATCCAGCCGCTGAAAGGAATAATCAGCCTTTCCCAATCTAACCCTTTTTGATGATGGACTAGGTTTTGCTTCACGTACAGTATTATGGTCAAGTTCGGCGATTCATATTTGGAAGATAGAGTACACTTAACTGGTAAAATGCCGATGCCGGCCTCTTCCAAATTATCGAGATGTTCTAGCATTGCGGTTGCAAGAAATACAGCGGATGGGATTCGAAAAAGCCTCTAAGAAAGGATAATTTCCAGCCTGTGGTATGTTGAACCTCACGTGGAACAACCTGTTATCACACTTGGATGAAAGCTGAAAAAGGAAAAAAAAAAGAGCCTAAGTTTCAGGGACGAGAAAATTTTCTTTCCATGTAAGCCGTATGATTGTCTTCAATAAAAAACATCATTAAATGAGGCAATTGTCTTCAATATATATATAAAATCATAAAATGAGGCAATGGCAAATCAAAGACTATTATCCTGGTGGTGGCAAACTAGAAAACCAATAAGGCACTAAACTTGCCACCCCGATAATTTAGTAAATGTAGTTCATGCTAATGCAGAGGAGAACACACATACAAGCAGAAATGTCACATATAAAAGTTTGAATCAATAATAGGTCATTACAGCTACGCTTAGGCATGTATTATTATATTCTTTTTACTAGGAATTGAATTCAAAAATGTTTTGGAATTGATTCAAGTTGATCAACTGTATTAAGTATGAACACCTTATGTATGCCCAAACGTATTTATATGAAAGAGGAAAAATTGGTCCAAGTTCTTGCAGTTCTACCGTAAGTTTTTCTTGAAGAGGTGATCTAACCATTATAGCTAACAATGTTTAAGAAAATATTCAACCAAAGCAAAATTTAATCTACAACCTACGCACATGATTACTCTGCCCAGCTAGTGATAATTTCTTTTTTATTTACTTGGATTAGGCAATCTCCAGAGCATGCTTTTACTGCTTAACATATTAATGAGATGCTACTAGCAATTACCCCATGCCATCTACTTTTCGTGTATACAGTCCTACTCAAATATTTGGAAACAACCGCAGGCCACTAATGTGCAATCTTTAATTCAGATGACAAGCTATCATTAGCATAATACAAATCACCCAACCAACATCTACCTTAGATATCTTGAGCTTAAAAGAAGCGCGGCCATGCAATAATTTGCTAGGTTTCTCATAGGAATCGATTCCGATTCCATCATAGCTTGTCAACAGCAGGCTTCATCATCACCGGTTTTCTCCACCGGTGACCCACTGTTAGCATACAAAAGTGAAGCAACAACCTACCCAAAAAAAAACACAAAAAAAGTCAATTATTAACAGCACCTTATCTATGATTTTTTCCTTTTTGCTTTTTTTTTCTCTTATGATAGTCGTTTTTAGGTGGGGTTGGTGAGAGAGCGAGAGAGAGAGAGAGAGAGACAGCCACAGTAAGAAGCAAGAAGAAGCAAACCTCCATTTCCTTATTCACAATCTGGCCAAAGGCATCTAGCAAGACAACATCCAACGCAAAGTTCCTCCGACACGATGCCTGCAATTCAGTAAACCAATTGTCACTGCATATTGGAAGAAGGCCGTAGCTAGTGTGGCACTGACTTTTAAGGAGCAAATTGAACATTACATATAAGGAGCCTATTGGGTTTCAAAGAAGGAAGAACAGACTCATACAACCACGCTGAATGTAAAACACCATTGAGTAAGCTTTCTCCGCCCATCTCATTTCCCTGACACACTTGGAAGGAAAGCTATGACCCAGTCAGTCAATCATTAATATAAATTCATTTTGGATAGACAATTACAAGGAATCTCCAATTCGCAATCTTGCTTTGAAGCACAACGGGAAACAATTGGAAATGTTGAAATTGCAAATACTTAAGCCATATCAGAAATTGATACTTTTTCCAAAGAGGTACTTTTTCCAAAGAGGCAAGCTTTAGAGCCAACTTTTTTCTATTGAAAGAAAAACAACAAAAAAAGTCGGAAGCTATTAACATAGAAATATCGCTTCCCGACATCACGAAAAAAGATTCAACTTCGTCAAGGCGGTTCAACGACAATGCTTAACACCGGAGGTGACACTTAATTAGATTTTGTCAAAAAAAAAAAAATGTATTGGTGATAGGATTAAAAGGAAGATACAACGACTTACCTTTCCACCCACGATACTCCGATACCATCACTACCTTCTTCTATGTCGAAGGAGATGACTTGTCAATAGCTAAGTGTACAGGTGAGTCCGGCATTACAGGAAAATATTCATTAAAGAAATCATATCCACATGAATAAGGTCAAACAAACTCGACAGAAGGTACCTTATAATGATCCTCAATGGATGAAGAAGGGTGCAAGACCTTTGGACTATATAAATAACCTTCTATACCATCATTAGTTCCATTGGTACTAACCAAACTTATTTTCCTTAAAAGGGCTAGATTCTCCATCTTTTGAGGCACTTAGGGGCTTCTCATCCACCACTTCCCCGTCAATGTGTAGCCGTAAAAGTTGAGACCCGCCATGAAGATAGAACTTTGAGCAATTTACAAAGGGAAAAAGGCCCTAAGAGTAAGAAACCTAGGAAAGACAATGACATCATAAGATTGACAAGAGACTTTCGGTTGAGCACCATTTATGCAATCTAAAATTCTACTTTATCTCTTTCATCAGACCAACAATGAGACATAGACTTACATGAAATTTTGCAGATAACAATTCTTGTCCAAGATCCTCCAGATAATGCATGCAATTGGTTAATCACAGGCACTCCAATGAATATGAATAGAATCACACTCCATGTATGTACTCTATAAAAGCTTGTTCTTTTCAGTCACATTGAAAGTGCAAATGGTTCTACGTGCTATATGAATATCCATCCAATATGCCTTACTTTTATATATTTGAAGATCATGCACCATTCATACAATTCCAATTACATCTGAAAATGATTGGTTAAAGGTAAAACAGACAGATAAAATGTTCAAGTAACAACTTGCTTCAAATGACTTGAACCAATAAGTGGTAAACATGACAGACATTAATGTGCTCAGCTATAGCCATAAAAATTTCAGCAGTTATCAACTCAAAAGGAGCAAGCAGTTTAAAAATCATGTGTAGAAAGAGTAATTCGGACACTTGATATACATACCGACAGCCAACATGGACCCATTTTCCAAATGGAAACTCGCTATCCGAAGAAGCGTACAATTTTTCACTTGAAAAGGAGAAACCTCGAATCAGGAGATTCTTTTTGTGGAGGAAGCGGTGGCGAAGCGTGAGTCTCTTATCTCCATTCAAAATGAGAATTGGAAAACCATCCTTGACATCTCGAGTTCACCTCGTGTGAAAGAATATCTTTAACCCCATTAACCATAGAACTTTGAGCTGAAAAGAGAAGTGAGAGGCAACACTATTTGTGATTATGGTATACATCATCCCTTAATCACCATTTTCGACTAGCCCCTTTCACAAACGAAGATAGATCGCGATAGGGGACGAAAAAAAAAACAAGACTTGACGCATTACAAAGGAGTGATCCCGCAGACAAATCCACAAAAATCAATAAGCTTTGGTTCCACCAACAGGCATTGACACTCAGTATACCATCTAACGGGAACAACACACAAAGAATAGACTTCGGTGAACGTGAAAAGACACTCTTGGGAAAATTCCACAATGATTCAAACTCATCGTAATCGACGGACAGACACAACCCGAGAGCCAAGCAACGGTGATCGATCCAAACCAACGCAAAGCATCCCTCCAAATCACAAAACCCAACAACCGGTGAGTGATCAATCGCTAAAACAACCGCCAAACAAGCAACTCATAACACCCAACCTCTCCAAACATAAAAAAAATTCACAGAATTGAGAAACGAACACCGTCCCTCCCATCAAAACCAACGAACCAAAAAGGGACGAAAAAAGATGGAAAAACGGCGGCTTTCCTCTACCCGACGGAAAATGGTAAAAGGGAAAGTGGCGGACTTCAAGAGATAAACCGAAGCAGAAAAGCAAGGACCCATCTTCTCCTTCTTCTCCTTCATCTCGTTCTTGTTCTTCCTCCTTCTCTGCTTCGACATCGAGGCGGAGGAGGAGGTCCAGAGGCGGAGGCGGAGGGGGAGAGAGGAGGCGGAGGAGGAGGTCCAGAGGCGGAGGCGGAGGCGGAGGCGGAGGAGGAGGTCCAGAGGCGGAGGGGGAGAGAGGAGGCGGAGGAGGAGGTCCAGAGGCGGAGCAGGGGGTCGATGACCGGCGACCGAGGCGGAGGCGGAGGTCCGGAGGCGGAGGAGGAGGTCCAGAGGCGGAGGCGGAGGCGGGAGAGGTGGGATGCGCGGAGAAGGAAAGGAACCGAGGCGGAGGCGGAGGTCCGGAGGCGGAGGCGGAGGCGGAGAGAGGTGGGAGGCGGAGGCGGAGGTCCGGAGGCGGAGGCGGAGGCGGAGAGAGGTGGGAGGCGGAGGCGGAGGTTCGGAGGCGGAGGCGGCGGAGGTTCGGAGGCGGAGGCGGAGGCGGAGAGAGGTGGGAGGTGGAGGTCCGGAGGCGTAGAGAGGTGGGATGCGCGGAGAAGGAAAGGAAGGGTCGAGCGTTCTTGGTTCTTTTAGAGGAGAGAGAACCCGCCCGTTCAAGTGAGGAGAGAGAGAAATTTTGAGCGGGAGCCGACCGTCGTTTCTTCTACACTCGGAGCCGAGAGCCGAGTCGAGCCGAGCCAGCCGAACTTGTCTCATTTTCGAGGGGGTCCCACTCGGGACAGGTGTCTCGTATTGCATTGGTTAGTGCGCACCAGGTCGGCGGATGACGTGGCGCGCACTAACCACTGAATATTTTCTCCACATTGACATTATTCGGCTTTGCTTTGCTCGGGTCAGGTATGGTGACACGACCGCCAAAAATCAGCAGAAAAATAGAGAAATAAATCTGATTTTACAAAGTATGACCTTCATGAGGGATTAGGATTAATGACAGGAAAAATCTTTAAAACAAAACTAAAATAATATTAAACGTTTACTACCCAACAAAATTTTAGAAATAAATGAAGAAATGAGGAGAAAAATGGAGGATGTGAGAAGATCAAAGGATTGTGGATGGAAGGTTTAGACTCGCTTCTCTCATCACTTGTTTATGGCGGGGCAATAGTGTTTTATGTTTTTCAAGTTAATCTTATTCGATTACCAGTTTATACGTATACAAATCTAGCAAGAAAAAAAAAATTGATAGCTAATCGAGATTGCGATACCTCTATCATTAAAATCAAAAAAGTTTTGATACCTAATTGAGCTAATTGAAATAAAACTATAGAAAATATCAATGTGTTTGTCTTGTATACTATTGAATGTGAAATCGATTTCTTTATCTTCATATACTTAGTCAAATAAATGACCCAAATCAATGTCATTTATATGAATTTTCACAGTTAATGAAGTCGTGACATAGACAAAGTATTTCAACACAATTAGATCGAATAGGGCTATTTAATTTGTGGATTGAAATTATGTTTGAGTGAAAAATGTGAATGTAATGAGGAAAATCCTCAACCCAATTGTATGGATTAATGTCTTTTGAAGGAGTATCTTCTCTGTATGGACATAGAAGATATAAGTATATTTAATGGTGGGATCTGATATCCCTGAACCGTTTAGGGAAGTTATCCTAACATTACTTCTGTCTAGTGCAAGATCTGGTATTAGTTATTAGAAATTGGAGAGCCTCTTTCATTCGTTATTATTAGCAAAAGCACATATATATGTATATGGAAAGTGAAAAATATTTCAAAACTTAACCTTTTTTTGTAAGGCTGCTTATAAGATAGGAATGATTCGAAGTTTAAAGTTGAAATACGTAAGTAACAAGATATAATGATTGATTTACATATTTTTCCCACTAATAATACATTTATAAAATATCTAACCAAGGATATTTTGTAAAATAAAAAAAAAATGAAGAATTCACGATCTCTTATTAAAGAATCTTTGTTATAATAGTATAGATAGTATAAATCAGCTAATTATACAATTGTTATGCGCTAGTCTCTTGGTATAGCACCCGAGTCAGATCAACAGGCACATCAACAGGCACGGAGGGAGAGGCGACCGGCAACAGACCAGAAATTTTTTAACATATCCATTTAGAATTTGACATATGTCTTAACTTAAAAAAAAAAAAAAGAATCTTATTTTTCTTTGTCTTCCCATGTATTCTATCAAAGTTATTGATATATAGCAATACACTAGCCCGTTGCCTCGTAAAAAGACTAATCTACACCAATATATATTACATTAAAATGAATTTATGGACATTAAACACACTTACTCTAATGGAACGAGTCTTCTTTTTTCATATAAAAATTTCAAGAGTTTTATCAAGAAAGTGAAAAAAAAAAAATTCCTTTGAAATCTCAACATATATGACAATGCCAACATGACTATTTCCTTTTTACATTTGCAATAGAATTGATTATGTATAGTAGTTATGAAGCTACTCATTGCAATAGACAACAGTTCAAGCTCATATAATACCCTGAAGAAGGAAAGTAAATGAAGCTACTCATTGCTACAGCAATATATAATACCCAAAAGTGAAATAAAATATAAGCAAAAATTTTAATACATATTTATAAGATCTTTGAATGATGTGTCTGAGTTCATTTAAGTTATAGATGTTTTAACCATTGGGATTCGCCCCAGTGGCCACCATTCTAACATGGAATGGGAAGGTGAGGGGTTCAAATCTCCACTTTCTTAGGGGGGATGAGGTGGGGACGCGTAAGTTTCAGGAGTGGGTTTCGACTCCCACGCCCTGCAAGAGGCAGGGCACAAGTCTGAGAATAAATGTAGAGTATGACTGACAAAAAAAAAGTTATAGATGTTTTTAAATAAAGTTATGAGAATGTCAAATTTTACATTCACTTTTATTATCGCCAAACCCCATTTTCCTCTTTCCAAAATTAAAAAAGAAGGAAGACTTCTTCATATCATCAATATTTTACAACCCTATTATATCATGATTATTTTGGATTGAATGTGTAACACAAGTACTTAGAGATAATTTTGTGACCGAAGTCATAAACATGTCAAATATCCAACGGTAGAAGTGTAAAATATTCTCATACAGGTGGTGGATCGAATAAAAATCAATATATCATTAATCCATTATGAGTAAATCACGAACAACTTATAACACTTCTCTGTGGATTAGAATAATCTATGATTGATTGATACAAACAGCTTAACTTAAGCAAAGCAAACAAAAGAAAATTGACCTCATTTAATGCAATTTGTTAATAATTTGGAAGGAGCTCTTTTAAGATGCAATTCAACGCTCGAAAATGGATCTAGCATACTTGCAAGAGATGTTCACTATTAAGAGTGAACTCTACCAAAACTTCACCAAAAACTTTAATATGGCTGAGGGTCCCTTGATAAATCAATAGACACAAACCAACATGACACAATCCTTAATGACTTTTCTCTTGGCCGGTGACAATTAACCACCGTTGTTTCTGCTTAGTAGGTGATCGAAAGAGATTGACCCCCGAAATCTTTGTCCCAACCTAGGGTTGTTCTCAAGGTCTCCCTCCTTTCAACATCCTAAACGGACCAACCTCCATTTTTTATGCATGCAGTTACAGGAAAAGGTGAGGGTGGGAGAGGGTCTGTTGTGACTTGTGAGGTTAATTTTAATTATTGCTTAGCATATTATGTAATATATGAATTACAATAGCCTACTCGTGTCTTTGCTTAGGTGAAATCATTTGATATCTGATTATACTTCATGAATCCTCTATAATCTTAAGATTTCGACCGTGTGCCTATCCTCTACCGCCGCTTGGGTGAGAATCGCAAGAGCATTCTCGGCCATAGCTTCGTTTCTGTTTAGGAAAGACGAAAGGGCAAAAGTGATTTTCACCAGGGAAGTTGAGCTTAACATAACGGGCTCCGATGACTTTTTGGCCGTTGGATATGCCCAATTGATCGGGGCCGTCCATTCTATATTTTATTGTTTTATTTCTTTCCTTTATTTCATATCGGAAATCATTTTTTAACAAAATTAGAATTCGGAAAATGGAATGGAAATACTTATTTATTACCTACTCGTTTAATGGCGATACAGATTATGCAGGTTTCCAAGTTTGGGTTCTAAGTTCAAGTCCCATGGCCGTCTACTCTCAATCCCCGGAGTAGCATCTTCAATTTCGTCTTCTCTATCTAAATCAATGACGAGGAAGTGGTTTGTTTTTGTAGAGAGAGAGAGAATTTTACCTTACCGCATGAACTATCACTTCCATACACGTTAATCACTATTTTCAAATCATTTCATTTTTCCTCCTTGAACTCTCACATTCTTACGTTTCAAAACTTTAAATCTTTCAAATAACCCTCCACAACGTTCACTCCGTTACATGTCAAATCCTAAATTTAAAATCCCTGCGCTTTACTCTCCCAAACTTAGAAATTATGCTATTCTTTATTAAACCGTGCAATGCATACGATTCCCAAGCTACAATGAATGATTGCACTAGAGAGTTCGTCCCTAAAAAGAACCTACTGTAGCGTAACTGGTTGCACATCTTAACGGGAAAGAAAAGATTAACGGTATTAGAAAGGCTAAAATAATATGCAAGTTTCGAGAGAGTAAAGTTTAATGATTTGAAATATATGGTTTAGCATGCACAAAGATGAGAGTTTGGAGAGATAAAGTCAAATGCTTTGCAATTTAGAGTTTAACGTGTAAGACGATGAGATAAGTACATGTAGGTAATGTGAAATTTTATCCAAATATATTACAATAAGTGTACCTTATAAAAGTCCGTGATTTTTAAACCAAACTGGATAAGTGTCAAAATCGTAATTGTAACATGAATCGGGACACCAAAGATGTCGCACAATTTCCACCTTTGTGATATACAACCTTGGATTAGACTTGTCAACTTGGGATTGAGAAGAACCCAAATCACATCTTAAACCGAATTTGTAATAGAAACATCTCATATGGACGGGAATTTTTCCAACCAAATTAAAAACCATTGTTATTCTTCATTCTTGATAAAATACAACGCTTAGTATGAATCTGTTTGTGATTTACATGAAATCGTTTTTTTTTTTTTTCATTGTTAAGGAACAAAAAGCATGATCAATTTACATAATTCTTAATTACCGAAGAACGCTTGCAGTGCCCAAAAAACATGTAGCTAATTTAAAGTCCGATAACACACCCTTTGTGGCACCCCGAACCCTTCTCAAATCGCCACAAGCACCAACGTTACACCTTATTACATCTCTTAGAAGAGAAGTCGTAATTCATAGACATTTTTTTTTTTAAGTGGTCCCAGCGTGACTCATTAGCGGAAGCAAAATAAAACATCACCATCTCCCCCTCCAACAACCATGATACAATTGCACACCACTAATCATCATAATTAAAAAGACAAGCCATGACACTTTATTTACATATTTTCAAGATGGGTTTTCTTGGGTCGGTACAACAAATGAAAAGCCAGGACTTAGCCACACCCGGCCTAAAACCCCAAAAAGAAACTCTTGACCCACTACAACTCACGTGCAAGATCCCTCATCACTAGCGCCGGCGAACTATCCCAAAAAGTTCCAGCTCCTACTCGTCACGCACGGGCCCTCACACCCATCCCGGTGCATCAGGCGGTGGCGGCAGCAGCATCCCACGCATCACACCGTCGCGACGAATGTGGACGGATATGAACTCCTGGACAACAGGGCCCCCAGCTAGGCCTACATCGTACATGACTAAACAGCGCACTCGAATATACGTCAATCTAGGAACAGAGGGACAGCCAAACTCCTTACACTCGACCTCAACATCGGAAGATAGGCCGTAAAACACACCCCGCATGACAGTAGGGAGCGGCATACTGTTAATCTGAAATGTTGGTCCCCACAGGGGTGAGTACAACCACTCACCTGGTAAAGGAATCCAATAACCACTCAATGCATCATGCAATACAATCACAACATCATACATGCCATTCATGCATTCAAGTGTACTTACCTTGATGCCACGCATATACCATCATGCATCATCATCACAATCATGATCATATACATGTCATCATGCCATAAGTGATTATCATCATATCATATCATACATGCCTATCATCATGCCATGGGTGATCATCATCATATCATATCATACATGCATATCATCATGCCATGGGTGATCATCATCATATCATATCATATCATACATGTATGATTCAATTTCCACTTTTAACTTTCAATTCGATCACCACATCACCCTTCCTCGGATCGTCAATTTCATCACATACTTTACACTCGCACCCCATCCTGACATCGCGAGAAAAACCTCCGGCATTCAGCCATTTAAGACCACCGGGCATTCGGCACCCCCACATTCCGGGCATCTCGCATCCCAACTAGCATCACGAGACATCCCCTCGGGCAAAGACCTCCGAGGCTTCCGGCACCCAACCATTCCAAGCATCCCGATACTCCCAGGGTCATCCGGCCATGTATCTCTATACGTTCCGGGCATCCGGCACCCCTCATCCCGGGCATCCTGATACTCCTAGGGCATTATCATCCGTTACATTCCGTTTCCTCATTTATCGTTATTCTTGCTTACCGATTTAGGTCTCAACTCAGCATGTCACACGATGTAATGGCAAACAAAACCACTTTCATGCTTCAATCTATACGTGCATCATCAGTCATCATCATACATGTAGCAATATGTAATCAATCATAAACATAAAATTTAGGGAACTCATACAATTCAGCATAGTCCATTTATCATGCCTTTTTTAAAATTTATTTAAATTCCAGCTTGTACCATTTTTGAAAATATTTGAATTAAATATCCATATGATTTTCAAAAATCACGAAATTAAGACATGTAATAGACAAGACAATAAGACATTGATTTCATGAAAAACACATGGCCAATAAAGTTCCACACAAAAGATATCATTCACACAAATACAGCATGCAATTCTCGGATAAAACAGAATGTGCAGTTTTTGAAATAATTCGATTAAATACCCGAACGACCTCCGAAAATTATGAAATTTTACCAGGTTCTAGCTAAGACACTAAAGTGGATTTTTCATGAAGACTTCTAAGCCAAATTCGTTTTAGATATTTTTCTATAGTCGTCCGAAGCTTCTGGTCCTCATACCGAATCGTCCAGTGTAGTCATCTCCGAAATACCGAGTTTTTACGCACTTATTCTTCTTCGTTTCCTCTGAAATTTGGATATGTTTTACTTCAAGAGGTCCCCTACAACTTTCATGAAGGGATCTAAGTCAAATGTTCAAAGAACAGTCACCATATGGGTCCATGAAGTCTCGGGTGTCCTGTACCACGTCTCCAGATTTACCGTCTTCAAGAGTAAGTCGATTCACTAGGTTATACTTGTTCATTTTACTTCAAATTTGATTATGTTGTATTTTAATATGTTATATATAAGTTTCATGAAGAAGTCGAAAAGATATTCTTAGTAAAAATCAACATGCAACCTCAAATCCACCGAAAGGTCAGTGAAATCGTTCCAGATCTAATGTCTCCGTAGGATGAGAGTTTGACCCCTTAAATCTCCACCATTTTGTACCAAATTTTAGTATGTTGTATTTTAAGATGTTGGCTACAACTTTCATGAAGGAATCAAGGTCAAAATCGAACTCAAAACATGCATGCAAGCTCTCACAAAGTTCTGGCTCAAGCGGATTCAAGCGAAAATAACATGCAACTCAAGAACAAACCACATTAGCTTCACTCCCATGCTTCCAAACATCCTAGACTCCGACCATACATGCAAGACATTGGTGCAAGAGTAGAAAGTGGATTCCCAACTTGCCTCTAAACCAAGCTAGCGACGAGCACACGGCGGCGAACGGGCGGCACACGGGCGGCGACGGGCGGACGGCGAGCTCCTTCCTCTCGGCTTCTCCTCTCTCGGCCACACTCTCTCCCTCTCTCTCGCACGGTTCTCTCTCTCTCTCTTGGCCGGATGGCTAACCGGCCACCTCTCTCTCTCCTCGTCCCTTTTATTCCCCAATTTCGTCATCATTTGCAATGATTAGGTTGCCTCTCAATTGGCCAATGCATGCCATCTCCCTTTTGCCACTTGTCAAGGCTCATGCATGGGCTTTGGGCCTGGGCTTGGGGCATTTGGGCCAGCAATGGGCCGGCCACTCCTCTCCCCTTTCTTGGTCGACGGCAGCCCCCTTGTGGGCTTCAATGGGCCAGCCAACTTGGCCCATTAAAGGTCCACTCTTGGGCCTAAGGCCCAACCTAATTAAAATCCACAATTCCACTTTTCAATTATTCATCTTTAATTTGTTCTTTCATAGATTTTCAAATTTTAATTTCACATGGCTAAGAATAAATCATCCTCATAAATTTATCCTATAGTTCTAATTTCCAAAATTCATGAACACAAACATATATCACTTAGCCTTAAAAGAAAACTAATGGCTAAAGCATAAACCATAGGTAATTTCATTACCTAATTATGGGCTTTAATTTCTCTAGAGGATGTCTTGAATTTTGGGATGCCACAGCCTTTTTGTCAAATTTTAGAGAAATTTTGATCAACAAAGCATAATGTACTAGTAATGTGTAAAATTTTATAAAATTCAGACATTACAAATCCCAATAATCAATTCTTACAAACCGTTATCTAATATGAAAATCAAGAAAAGTAGGGGCGACTAACTGATTTCTATACGGAGGGTTAACGAAGTGTGGTTCTTCGTCTTCTTTTTTTTTTTTTTTTTTTTTTCAGAATATGCTGAATATAATTACTAGCCCATAAAGTGGGCACCATAAGTTGGTAAGTCTAGACATAATATTGAAAATAAAGGCGGATGAGGAAAATAAACCCAATTTCTAGGGAGAGAATTGGTTCAGTGGGCTTTTGCAACTCAATCCGCGGCCTTGTTGGACTCCCTGGGCTCATGTTGGACGGAGATACCACCGAATTGGGCTAGGAGTTGCTTATAGTCAGCAATGATGGAGTGGGCCTGCCAAGGGGGCTCTTCGCGGTCCAGTAGACATTCAACAACAGATAAGTTATCCGAAGATAAGTGAATTGGCAGATCAGATGCAGCAAGGACTTCGTGCGGGGCTTCTATTCGTGCGTTGTTGGCTTCTCGGTTTTCCTTCACCCACATCAAAGTTGCTCTCACGGCTAGGGTTTCTGCGATCAAAGCGGACGGAGCCAAGATTTGTAAAGTCGGCAACAAGGAGGCCAACAGCATTCCGGCAGACACCTACAACCAATCCTTCCTGTGTCGAACTACACAATGAGGCGTCAACATTTACCTTCAGCGAGTTTAGGTCAGGTGGCTTCCATTTTGAGCAGCTGTTCTGATCTTCTTGTTTTCGGTTTGGTCAATTTTTCCCCTTAGCTTTCCATTTCATGAATAGATCTGCTGCTGTATGAGCTTCCTCTTGGGTGCAGATCGGGTCAGGCTTTGTTCCTTTGAAAACCGCAGAATTGCAGGTCTTCCAAATGTTCCATAGGAGAGCAACAAAGAGGGCTTTCAACTTCGCTTCGACTCTTGAGGTTAGATTTTTGAAAATCCACCTATCAATTCGAGTTATGTTTGCGGGGTTTGTATCGGCTTGATAATTAGGGCCTGACTATGCAATTTTTGTCCAGCCACAGAGAATGAAGATGTGCTCCTTTGTCTCTGATGCTTGGCCACATATCTGGCAAGTTGGATTATAGGTAACATTTTCCTTCTGTGTAGGTTTTCTTTTGCTGGGAGTGAATTGCTGCATATGCTCCAAATTAAGAATCTGATTTTGGGGGATGTTGGTAGTTGCCAGATTTCATGCCAAAGTGATTTTGGTATTTGATAGGATGGGGAGGGGTTTTGTCTGGTGGGAAGGACAACTGAGTTTTGTATTCGATTATATCCACTCTTGACAGTGTATGAGCCTAATCTATTGGCTGTCCATACAAGTTTATCTGGTTTAGGATGCAGGCTTAGAGGTTGAGCTAGTATCTCTCTAGCTATATCTTCCTGAAACAAGTCATGAACTCTATTTGTATCCCATTCTTTCTTGTCGCTATCTATTAGTTTAGCCACAACTCTTGGGTCTTCCTTATTTGCTGGGCCAATGATTCTTCCAGAGGGCAACCATACATCTTCACAAATTCTTATCATTTTCCCATCCCCAACCTCCCATCTTGTGGCTGGTTCGATTGCATCTCTCCCCATTAGTATACTTTGCCATTCCCATGAAGGCCGGTTACCTCTATTTGCTGCCCAAAAGTCACATCGAGGATAGTAGATACTCTTCATCACTTGGCACCATAGAGTGTTTGGTTTGTTAACTATTCTCCAAGCCTGTTTTCCCAGCATAGCTATATTAAAGTTCGTCAAATCTCTGAAACCCAGACCACCATAGTCCTTCCTGATTTTCAAATCTTCTAATTTCTTCCAATGAACACCTCTTCTATCTGCATTCTGTTTCCATCAAAAGGAAGCTACTCTCTTCTCAATAGTTCGACATATAGAGGTTAGAATTTTAAAAATAGACATCACATATTGGGGTATGGCTTGAATGACCGTTTTGATGAGGATTTCTTTCCCGGCCTTCAAGATCAACCTCTCCTTCCACCCTTCCAATTTTCTTTCTACTTTTGCAAGGATCCAAGCAAACATTTGCTTTTTTGTTTTTCCCCAATCTGCTAGAATACCGAGGTACTTTCCTAAATTTTATGAGATAGAAACTCTCAATTCTGATGCTAGATTCTGTTTAAGGTTGTGGGGACAGCCTCTCCCAACTAAAAGCCTTGATTTATTGAGGTTTATAGCTTGCCCAGACACGTAGCAGTATTGATTCAGCACATTAGAGACATTCTGAGCTTCTCGAATTGTGCCATCTAAGAAGAAAATGGCATCATCTGCAAAAAGGAGATGGGAGAGAGTTGGGCATGTAGAGTTGAGACAGATACCGTTTATACTTCAATCTTGAACAGCTTTGCGCATAAGAGTCGAGAGGATGTTGGTCATGATGATGAAAAGGTAGGGGGAAAGGGGATCCCCCTGCCTAATTCCTCTAGTAGGTCTAAAAACGGCTGATGGTTCACCATTAATCAAGATGTTGAAAGAGACCGATGAAATGCATATCTTAATCCACTTGACCCATTTCTCATGAAATCCCAACTTCAACGTATAATCACAAAGAAAATCCCATTTAACTTTGTCATACGCTTTTTGCTTGTCTAGTTTTAGAATGGTTTGACATTTGCGTTTCCTCCTTCTCACCCTTATTTGATGGATCGCCTCTTGGACAATAAATATGTTGTCTTGAATCTGCCTATCACTTATAAATGTTGTTTGTTCTTCATAAACTATCATTGACAGCCATGGTTTCAGCCTATTTGCCAACACTTTGGCTATGATTTTATAATTGAAATTATAAAGGCCAATAGGTCTGAATTGGGTGATGTTTTCTGGGTTGGTTACTTTAGGGATGAGTGTAATATGTGTTCTGTTTATCTTTGGTTCAAACATACCTTGATTGAGGAAAGATTGCACCATGCTGAACATATCATCGTTGATGATTGGCCAGTGATTTTGATAGAATAAACCAGTTAGCCCATCCGGTCCCAGTGCCTTAGTAACCCCTAGCTGAAAAACTACAGCTTTAACTTCTTCTTTAGTTACTGGTTTGATTAGGTCTGCATTCATCTCCTCGTTAACCACCACTTGGCATTGCTTTAATACAGGTTGATAATTCCAGTCACCAACTGAAGTGAATAAAGATTGATAAAAGCTGCAAATGTGATGAGTAAGGGTCTCAGGATCCCTGCACCAGGTTTGATCATCTAGCCGAAGCATAGATATTTTGTTTCGCTGTCTTCTTTGAATTGTGGTTGCGTGAAAATATTTGGTATTTTGATCTCCCCATTTTAGCCATTCTATTCTTGACTTCATGCACCAATACATTTCTTCTTGCCTCCAAACCTCTTCAATCTTTCGATCTATGTTGCTGGTTTCCTCTCTGTTTTGTTCCCCATCAGTATTTGTTAACTCCATAAGTTAGAATTTGAGGGGGTTGATATGTTTTTGAGCATTTTGGAATTTTCGCCTACTCCATTTGTATAATTCTGCTGCAACCAACTTTATTTTATGAGTGAAACTGATTGCGGTAGAGTCATTTGCATTCCAAACCCGCTAAATCACCTCCTCACACTTTGGATCTTCTGGCCAAAAGGGTTGAAACCTGAACATTTTCTAATATTTCCTTTCTTTTTGTTGTAGAGATAAAACAATTGGGCTATGATCCGAGCCTATTGTTGATAGAGCAAAAGCCTGTGCATTTGGGTGTTGCACTCTCTATTCCAAATTGCAAAGTACCATGTCTAATTTCTTTTTAACTAATGCATTTCCTTCTCTTTTATTGGATTAGGTGTAAGCACAGCCCTTGCTTTCAACATCCATCAGAGAACAATCATCCAAGAATCCCCGGAAAGCTGCAATTTTGTATTAGTCCACCTCCATACATCCAACATTTTCCCAATGGTAAAGTATTTCATTAAAATCCCCAATACACAGCCATGGAAGAGAATTAGAATAGTTGCTGTCTTTTACTAAACGCCAAAGTCTCAGTCTCTCCTGAAAGTTTGTAGATGCATGTAAAAAGGAAATTCGCATAAGGCTGCCGCTGTTTAAATCCTTACATTGTATATTGATGAGCTCCCTATAACTTCCCTCCACTTCCACTTGGACCTCCTCATCCTAAAGTAATGCTAAACCTCCAGCTATGCCAACTAGCTCAATAATGAAAGATTCTTTGAAAAGAGCCCTTTCCCTTACTCTCTCAACCACATTGTTTTGATTTTTCGTTTCCATCAGAAATACCAGGTTGGGCCGTTCTTGAGCCACTAAGGCTCTGAAGTGCTGGACTGTCAAGGGGTTGCCCAACCCTTGACAGTTCTAGCTAAGTAGCTTCATCTTTGCTGTGGTGGCTTTTTAGGGCCAGCCACCATAGTCCATGTGTTTGCCCCTTCCCAAGACTGGATCGAGGTATCCAAGAGTTGATTTTCATCCATTACATGCTCCTGTACCGATTTCTTTTCATAGGGACTGACCCGTTTTTGTTTCTTTGCCGCAAGAGCTTTATATATCGCCTTCCCTTTCTTGGAATTCTGTGATGACATTTCAAAACCAGCTTGACAGAAAAGTAATGTTTGTTGTTTTTCTGACTTGTAGCTTCTTATTGTGCTCATTTGCTCTATTTTTTCAAACTGAATAGGGACGATCGCCAGAGCATATTGTTCTTCCACCGCTGTTTCTGTTGTTGTTTCTATCACCTCTGTTTGTGTCTCCATTACAACCTCTTCTTCTGGATCTGAATGATCAAGTTTACCATAGAAAGTCTTCTAGTAGGGGCTGTTTTCTGTAACTTCCGCCTTTAGCCATGATCCATAACGTCCTAGTTGATCAGGAGGTAAACCAGTTTTCTCTAACTTCCGCATGTTGTGCTGCCTTGCGACGATAAAGTCATTACTCTCTACTCGTTTTCCAGATAATTAAAGCTCCAACACGACTTAAGTATTAAGCAACAACAGTTTTATGCCATAAAAGAATCTGACTTTTATTTTCCAATGTCTGAAATTTGACTATTGACTGCGTAATCAAGACTTTTCGACCAAAAAAAATTCGTGACTTGACATATGACTTGTAATTGAAAAAAAATAAAATAAAAGAGGAAATATACGAGATTTGATTTTCCTCACTTATGGGCATGTTCTTCTATTTTCCAGACATTTACTCTGTTTTTTTTTAATCAATATCGAGTCTGAACTGTGTATATGAAAACTTTTTTTTTTTTTTGGTCCGAGTAATGAAAATAACTTAGGCTCCTGTGATTTTAACAAAAAATCAAAGAATGCTCACCGGCCATGTAAGTATGAATTGTGTATGTGATTTTCGTGCCTGATGATGATATGGCCGTCCGAGGATTTTAATTTGCCAAGTGAATGCCAATTTTTCTTCGACTGAAAGAGTCCAACTACGCATGTGATGTGGAGAATTCAGCACGCTTACTCATTGCCCGAGTCTATAGAGGATTGACTTCAGCGTCTCGGAAATGATCAAGATTGGGATTCCTTAGACAAATCACTTGAAAAGGACAATATATCATCAAGTATGTGAGCTCCCTTCTTTTGTACACTGAAAGGAGCTCCTCTGTAAAGTTCATTCGTGGTCTTCCTCGATATGTACGAATTTAATCATTGTCGATTCAACATATCTTATATATATACATACATCTCACCCCAACAAAATTCAAACCTAATTATCTCTACAATCAGGATTGGCATATATCCTCCGATCAAGCTGGGGCTTAGACTCGATATATTAATTTTTTTTTTTTTTTTGGTTGAAAGAGGATAGTATTCCATTCAAGTAGGGAAAAAGGAACAACCCTTAAAAAGGGCTTTAGTACAAAACATGTCTAGTAATATTTGGAGAGGTGAATTGACCCAGTTTGGTGAAAGGGTTCCTCATCTGTGGGCCTTAGCGGCCCAATCGGCTATGGCATTGGCTTCACGTCTACAATGTAACCGAGCCTTGCTCGGGTTGAAGAAAGTGATGGTGCATAGTGGGGCAGAAATTGAAGCTCTGAGGGCGCTACTCCTGAAGTATCCCTAACCTTATAGGCTTGAGAAGTGAGGATTCAGCCTCCTGAAAACACACATCGGATTAGTGGCAGGTGGGAACGGTAGAGCCGCGAATCGCGTGTGCATTTGCTTGGACAATGCTTCCTCTCTAGGCGATCTGAACCGTCCACCATGCGAAGTCATCGGGTTAAGTAAATCGGACGATCAAAGCCTCTTAGGTTGTGTTGAGGATTTGGTTCGATGGGCGGATAGACAGGGCCAATGCAAGAGATTTTGAACGTCACTGGTCTTTGATGAAGAAGATACAAATAGTAGTGACAAGGCAAGGCATGTGTCGATAAGGAGCTCCTGTGTGATGTGATGAACGAACGACGGCTCAAATGATATGTAATTTCCGGCCCCGACTTATTAAAAGATAAAACTTCCTTCAAAGAGTCCTGAAGGAAGTACAGAAGCAAAGCCAAAATTACATGTATTGAAACGGTGGCCTAAAACTCATCCTTTTTTTATACAAGGGTATGCTACCCAAACTAACAGGGTCACCATTTCACCAAAATTAGAGGCAAATCTGCTTCTAAATATTTATCTAATTTTCGCCTTTGGCATGTTTGCTCTTTCCACAACATGTATTGAAAGATAAAATGGCATTGGCGACGTGCTTGTATAGTAATTTTAGAGTGGAATAAAATTTGAATACATTAGGATTTATATACATATGATAAAGTGGATTGGTGTACACGATGCAATGACGCAATGGCATGAATTAGGAGAGAAATATTTTAATACGTTTCATTATATCTTGATTCATAGGCGCATGATAAAATGAATTCGTCTATGCGTGAATGACTCCGTTATTGGATTCATAGAACTAGAATATTTAAAAAAGAGACATTAAATAGTTATTTCCATCGATCCCCAGTGTCTTTTCAGACGAGGGTCGCGCATGAATGTCCGAAGCAGCATGGAATTTTGCACAATCGGATTGACTATGGCTGCCTACAAAGCTTCTCGGCCGGAGACGAAACCTGCCAAAACCAGAGAAAGGAGACAAGGACATGACACCCTCGTCGATCATCTTCCTGTCCTGATTCTTTATGTCTTGCAGATGAGAGCTCCTCCTCCATGGAATCCAAGAAAGAGCCAGGAAGAATAGGTAAACTAAGCTCTGGTTGGTCGTGAGAGAGAGAGAGAGAGAGCATATTGCATGCACCTCAAAATGATGACGAAAAAGCTTTCATTTAAATGTTCTAAATCACTTGACGGGGGCCAGGATTCACTGATGAATCACGGGTTGGAGAACGGCATGGGAAAACTGGGTGGAGTGGAGTGGAGTAGTCGCTGCTTCGTACTGATGACGATGACAATCAACCAATCTCTATCCCCCTCGATCCGCACTGTCTCTGCACGATATAAACATGAAAAGGGAAAGAAGCCTGCCCCCTAGAACAGATTCCAATCTAAGCTGTTCGCCAATGCAATAGAGAAGACCAAACAGACCGAGACAAAAAAAAGTACAGAAGCAAGGCAAAAATAATGGAGGCGGATAGGAGTATGGATTACATCTTAAGCGCAGCGCCACAGAAAATGAGATGAGTTTTTTGAATTTGGAGACTTCAAAGCAATTTTACATCTCTTCCCCAAGCATTTTCCCATATGAACCAGAACTGAAAATGTTCAATTCTGACTTCCTGTTGTTTTAGCCCGGACAAAGTGGAACCTAACATGCACGGGGAAAGTGTAGAGTTAAAAGCAAGACATAAAGTGCACTAGAATATGACAGCATGACGTGGATCCCTTTCCTTGAAACTGGAGGACGGTCATGGTGTGGTAACGGTGAGAATAACTTATCAATTTCCCAAAGCGTAACCTCCTGCAATGAGAAATGTCATCACTCGTCGACATGTTAAGAAACGACAAAGAAATGTTATCCTGCTATGTAAATTGCCAATTTCTCTTCGATTGAATGAGTTTGACTAAGCATAAGATGTAGAGAATATGGCACGGTTACTCATTGCATTAGTCTTCACAGGATTAGCTTTGGCATCCCGGAAATGATCAAAACCGGGTTTCCTTAGACAAATCTGTGCCGGTCGAGTCATCTTCATTTGCCAGCAGTCTGCTCTTCCACTTTTCAGATGATCCTTGGCCTTGGACTCACCATCTTCCTGCACATCTCCACAAATATGTGACCGCGAGAGAATTTATTTCTTTGGCGGGTGACCGGTCGAACAGAAGCGTCATTCCACTAAATTAATGGTAAAAACTTGCTTCAAAGAGTCCTGGTAGAAGCTCAGAGAAAATATTTGAGTTCCATGTCTTGTGTACAGAAAATGAGCACCTTAGGCTTATATTAAGATCTGCTCCTTGATATCGACTTGGAGAGGAAAAAAGAAGGTAAAAGGAAAAGAACTAGTGTTCCTTCGTTCGAAATGAAATGCCTTGCACAATCTCATCAACGGACCTCTCTATCTTTGTCCAAAGCCAGAGATTCATTCGAATTTTGTGGCGCAACCAAGACATCCACTTCCCAAACGCCTCATCCAACTTGTCTGACAGAGGCAGGTAAATTCTAATCCATGTGTCATTTACTAATTCACAGTATCACGTACACAAGAAAACTTTACGAACAAACTTTCACAAGACTAAACAATCATAGGACAGAGCAAGTAACTGAAAATCCTGTGTATGCTATGGAAACAATAGCTTCTGCTTATATTGTCACAATTCTGTATATACAATGATATAATGAAGAGGCCTATCAACTCTTCATCTTATTCCAGTGCACAACACATGCTAGAACCCTCTTCCCTAGGCTGCGCAATACCACAAAGAATAGACCTCAGCAGCTGAACTTAATCACTGCGATGAATGCAGCAGATAATCCATGATGGAACCACCTCCAGTAAACCTAAATGACAGATATAAAGGCTGAAAGCTTAGTAATTAATTATACTTGGAAATCACATGACTACCAAAACTACGAGCTGCTGTCGCCTTTTTCCGTAGAGTTTGAACATGTACCTTGTCTACAAGGTGAAAACTTTCTATGTCGTTAGTGTGCATGTGCAGATGCCATTGACACCTTGACGCATATATCCACATGGGATATGGCAGAGTTGATGTATATTGCTTAGAAAATATGCAGCTGAACCGAGATTAATCATTGGAAGAGCACAGGGAGAAGCTCCTGCATTTGACTTAATAATACAAAGGGGAAATAAAAATCTAGACAGGGCTCTAAATTGCAAGGTTTCATCTCTCTATCCAGAAACTTCTTGTCCGGAAAGGGGAAGACCAAGCGAAGAATAATTCTCCACAGAAGCAGCTGCACTTTGAAAAAAAAGCAAAAGAGTCCCTAAAGTCCTCCAGACCAGTCCCCACACAGCAAACAGCAAGTTGAATAAGTAGAATTTTAATCTCTGATATGATCCCTTGTAGGTAATCTGTCCAAGATAGCACGTGCATCAATTTTCTGCCATCTCAATTTCATGCTTCTACACTTGATTTGGTGAAAGCACTATGGACATGACTAGAAGAGGACCGAAATCTCGTCCTGTTGTAAATTAAATGGCAATGTCACCCGCCAAACACCAGCTTCAATGGCAGCCACAGGTCGCTTCTGGTTGCAGGCCATTGCAGACAACTATAAACAACAGAGCAAAAGTGGGATCTAGACTGAGTACTGCAGCCAGAGACGTTAGAATGTAAATATTGTCCAAAAAAGCATTCACTAGATCATCTGGATCAAAAAATCTTTCAGGTTTTTGACAATGGAAAAGCCCAGAGGTGTAAAAGAAATGACACATTCCAAGCTCTATGCCATAAGTACTTCGATGCAGGAGAGGGGGGAGAAGGGAAGAGATGACATCAGTCCACGAATCAGATGTTGAGTGCAACAAGGGGATTCACTCGTTTGCAATAAGTGGATCATTTCTACTTGTTGATAAACCGAAACACCAAGATCAGACATGCAACTCATCGGCTTAAGATATGGACTATTCATGTGAGTGGGCACGAAATATAATTTGATAAGTGTAGCTGCCCCAGAAAACAATTTTCAGAAATTTTACGAACCATCCTTCATCTCATATTCAATTTAATTCACCAGGAATTTCATCTGTTGGCCACCAAAGGCAGAGGGAAATTTCTCTTCGTGGACTAGAATTCACGTCT
This sequence comes from Eucalyptus decipiens, assembly GCA_014182575.1. NCBI lineage: Eukaryota > Viridiplantae > Streptophyta > Magnoliopsida > Myrtales > Myrtaceae > Eucalyptus > Eucalyptus decipiens. The sequence continues at coordinate 13,615,722 of CM024611.1, read as the reverse complement.
CGGCTAATTGCCATTTGCATCCTGCATCAGTTGATGAGAACTGTAGAAAGATGTGCACAGGTTGCATCCGGGGTGGTCGCCTCGCCTACGATCTGAACCTGGGAAAAGTTGACAATATCCTGAAAATGGAAACTCAATTCAGGAAGTACAAACTAGACCCTAAGCACGCATTTCCGAAGCACTTTCGTTCCCCCTGATTGATCTCCTCAAAACTGGCACTATTTGACACAAGACTTTACCATTCCACAAATGCGCTATCTTCCTTTCAGGTTCCTCCTTTTCTGCTAAGAAATGCACTGCTAAAGCAGGGAATGAGAGTGCCGTAGAACCCAACACGCCGCAATTCTTGTTGTTTACACACGCTTGTGACGGCATGAAAAATTCGCGCGGTTTAATTTCTGTGAAACTCGTGAACATATATTCCTGCCATTGCCCGAACACTATTCGCATCATTGCATTATACTAATTCTTCGTACAGGGAGGTCGTTGCTTCAGGTTAGGGCCATGCATTACCAGAGGCATGTAAAAGTGAATTTCATTCTGAAAGGATTACGGATACTCCAGCTATTAAGGACTTCTAACTCTAGATGCATCGAGCACTCGAAAGCAAAATAAGAGTGGAAGCATATTGAAGCTTATTTCATGCCCTAAATCAATGAAATGCGACACGATCGTCCATCCTCCACTAGCAAAATCGAGTACGAAATTTACTATACTTGGAGTCGCGAGCAAGACCGATTACAAGATTAAAAAGAGAGTCGGAGAGAGAGAGACTTGCCGTAGAAAGAAGCACTTTGAAACATCTCTTTATATCATGATTCATACGTACATAATAAAGTTAATTCGTCTATACACATGACACAATAAAATCCGTTATTGTTTTCATAAATTAGAATAATTTAAAAACGTAATATGGGTTATCAACAAACACTTAAAAAATTCGAGATAAGACCCATGCAAATATAGTTAAATGGTATCAGACAAGTTGAAGGATGAAATATTTTTACACAAAATATAGATTTAATTGTCATTTTATATGCCGGATGCAAAAATTTTACTAAAATACGTATAGAAAACTCGTCAGTAATTTTCACGGTAGGTTAATTACTAAAGGATCTAATTGCATAAATTAAAAAGTTTGTAGACTCAATCAGAAATTGATAAGAGTTAGGGACCAAAATAGAATTAAATAGAAAAGAAATCAGATGGACTCTTCTCTCTCTCGCGGAACAGAGTCGCACCGTTTGCTTAGCGCTGCTGCCGTTCGGGAGATGGAATCGAAGCTCTTGCTCGGTACGCACTGAAGCGTCGGAGCTCGCATTTTGCTCTCGAATTCCGTCCGCGATCGAGCTCGTTCAACGTCGCATCGCGTGCGGTGATACCACCTTGTGATCTGCGCTGAATCGATTGGCGTGTCGCGAGCATGATGTCGCCGAAGCAAACCTCGGAAGATCGAGGATCGCCTCAGTTCGGGTAAGCCTCGGAATTTATGCTTTGTCGCTGCACGAATCCTGAAAATGCTCGTTTGTTTTGCCGAGGGAAGTAATTTGATGTCTTGGGTTGACTCCGTTTGCTGTCTCCGAGGTCGCCGACGAATTGTTAACCCTTGTGCTGAAATGTAGGTTTGAAAGCGATTAGGAATGGTTTTTTTGTTTTTTTTTTTTTTTTTTTTTTAATTTTTTCCAACCGTTTGATTTCTGGGTTTGAGTCCGGCCGGGGCTGAGATTGCGGAAATGGGGATGGCTACTTGAATTGGGTAGCGAGCGAATGGCGAGATTGGATGGGATTCGTGTGGCTGCGTGTAGTGAATTCGCAATGCGGGTGCTTGTTTTGTTCAGTTAAACCGTCTCTTGGGTGCGATTCATACGGCCCCGTATTTATGTTTTTGATAATTATATGTGATGCGCATGATCACTTCCTGTTTGATTGGTATGTTGCTGCACACATCGCTGATGCAGTGGTTGGCTTTTCTGAGTAAGCTAAGCTTGCTTCTAAAGTGCATAGGCACCTCATGGATTCTTTACTTGACATATATGGTATGATAGAAAGACCAATGACTAGCGGTCGCATTCTTTCTGTAGGCACACACCCTTCCAGATAATTCATATATTGGGCAACTTTTTTAGAATATGGTCGGTCTACTCAATGTACCGTTACCTGACTCAGACAGGAGCATCAGTTGTGCTCTTCATCTTCTGTTGTCTGGTCCCTGCAACAATCGTGTTTTTGTTCCTGCAGAAGCCTTGGAAGGGTAGACCACTCTCTAATACTCAGGTAAAGCAATGAGGCTTTCCTCCTCATCCACTCTTGCCAAAAGAAAATGCGAACCTTTGTTGTTTGATTCTCGTGACCTGTTTTATCTAATCTTTGGGTTTCAGGTCGTACCTTCAGTGATAAATGGTGCCATAACAGCTTTCTACTTTGTTTTGTGGGGAAAGGGCGTGAAACTATGTGGACCGCTTAGGTAGGTTTCCAGAGTCTATGAATTTGTAATTCACATTTAAAAATTTATGGTTACTCCTTTTTTTTTTTTTTTTTGGGTGGGGGGATCGCCAATAAAATAGTACTGTTGCAGTACAGTTGGACGAAGTGGTAGATGTGTGAAAGGATTGATACTTATTTTTGGTTTTGATCTCGATCTGTGAAACTTGGATTTAATCTGACAAATTATTAAATGAACAGCTATTGATGTAAATTGACAATTTCAGGACGCTTTCTTTATCATTGCTTGAAAGTTCAGTACTCATGAAGTCTTTGTCTATAGACAAGTTTGCCTTTTGTGTCTCTAATGCTTCTGCCATTGTTGTTAATGAAAAAGTTGAAACCATTTTCCAAAGAAGGGTCCTTTATTTTGAAAATCTTTTATAGGTTAAAGGAAATGTTAGGAACTTCTGCAATCACATTCCTTGTCACAATTTTCTATTTTGTTGCTTTTTCTTACGTATTTAACTGTGTAGATCTTATGTTAAATTATGTCACAGAAATTATTCATCAACTTCACCTTTTGTTCTTTCACTCAAATAGAGCTTTAATGGCGGAGTATTCTGGCGCTGTTCTTGGGGTCTTATCTGCTGTACTCTATGGACAAAGACAGCACGTATGGAAAAAGGTACCCCTTTTTCCCTTGAATGCTTGGATTTTTTAAGAGGATCTAGATAGAGCGCATTGATATGAGAGATTTCATCCATTCACTGGCCCAGTGAAAAACTGCTTTGTTTGTTTTCACCATTGTCATCAAGTGGGATAGAACCATGTGATAAGCGAGTCAATAGTGAAAACAAACAATGCACTGTCTTATTCCATATATGTTAGAGAAGTCTCAGCGCATATCTATTATGTCTACAATTACTTGGAATGCCTATGCATTTGACCAGTCATAGTTCCTATCCTTCTTTTTATTCATTATTGTGAATCTAGAAGATGGTCAAATAGTGATTTACTGCATCAAGAAAAGGAGAAGGATGAATGTTAATAGATTATTCTCTCTAGCAGGATAGACCGATAGACCTATCTGGCATGCACTGAAGTTCATTTCTAAGCTAATTGGGTGTCATAAATTTGTTAGTATGTCGTCTTGCACTATTCTTTTATAGGTTGGCCATTTGATAGTGACAAAAAAGATCTCTCAATATTTTACTCATGTTTTCTTCCTCCAATCAGTGAATATTTCTTCCCTCCACAGGTTGGCGGGTTGATGGCAATGGTGGCGTCTTTCTACCTGTTGTCGCAAGGATGGGCTATGGCCTCATATTTTCCAATAAATATCCTGTAACTAATGGAATAGTATTTCATATTTTAACAGCAGGAAATTCATAAGTCTTAAAGTTTACAAGCATTAGTTCTGCTTTTATTCTGCCAAAAGTATCAGATCTTTATTTGTCATGTCTACTTTTTTGTTGTTAGTCCACCCATTCAATGTGATAAATACTTCTGGCATATGAATGTGGACTTAACTTTAACATACAGTTCGGAGAAAGCCCTGATACCAGCGATCAGACAGAACACAATCTGGGTATGAAAGAAATGATACTTCCAATCTTTGCGGGAATCCTGTCAGCATTGAGGAGAGTGATTGCACGACGTGTCTCACTCAAGGTTTCGGCATTTACTTGTCCGGAATTATTTCTGTAATTTGGGATTATTCTATATTAGAAAAGCATTTTCCCAAATAAGAAACTAGCAAGTAACTACTTAAAATCTAACTGCATTGTGCCTTTTGTTCTTGTACATGTCAGAATCAATATAAAAGAAGACTTCATGCAATAACAGTTGCTTCCGCGACATGCTTTCTGTTTCCTGTGGCAATGTGGGATATGATCATAGTAAGTTCTTTAGTGTGTTATATAGTGTTATGCTGGTGCTGCGTGAAGCATTCATTTATTTATACTTGTGCTTACGTTTTACAAATACTCATCTAGCTTCCCCTTTATTGATGGATCATTCAGGGATCGGAGTCTGCTGATAGCAAGGATTTACCATTTTCAACATGGGCTTTTATAAGCACCATTGCTTTTGGGATTATCTTGATATTTTACATTGACAATATTGCGGAGGAGAGGTACCTTAATAAGGATTTGGTCATCTGAGATTAATATCCTGTGGGTTCTCATGGCATGTCAATTAATGGTCGTCTTTCAAAAAAATATGATCGTATCTCTCTGGAAAGTTGTACTTGGTGGTAGACAAACTCTTGGAAAAAAACCTTTCATGTCCAGACTTCTACCCTTCAAACAAAAATGTGCTCATTATTTTAGGCCACATTCCCTCCTCAATCTGCCATTTCGGCATAAAGTAATCAAGCTCTTGAGTCTATTAGCATAGAGCTGGACCTGTATGAGTATCAACATTGGGCAATGCCATTTCAACTTTCAAGTGACGTAATTGTTCTCTTATCAATGTTCTTCTAACTAGACAGACCTATTCAGCCTTGTTTAACAGAATCACCATTCACATTGTAGGATCTGACAATTTTTAAAACAGGGAAAAACATGTAGGATTATATAGGATTCCTATTGAATCAGTTTATGTATTAATCTACTTTATTCAAAATTGAAATTTGCATAATTTGGTATTTTAGTTATGGAATATCTTCTGTTCTTTCTCTTTTGACTTTTTGGAGTTTTGATCTCACACAATATCATAGCTGGTAAATTTTGATGACAATTCTAGTTGATTTCTCATTAGAAACTTATTCAGTCTTACAATGCAATCCATCAAACATCCCCATTGATTCTAAGCAGAATGAGATTTTATCAACCTTGAGTTCAACTGGTTGCTCTAGATAGAGGAACCTGGTCTTGTTTGGTTTTCTTTCATATTCCATCTTGGTACGGAAAAAATCAAAGAACAATGGCGGGCCAAGGATCCAGGCTCCTGCCCTCTTGGAATGAGTGCCCCTTACTTAGCAGTCAGTGCAAAGAAATGTTTAGATCTGCGGTATCAAGTAATTTAAATTATAAAGCTTCACTTCTGGGGATATAACTGCTGGCTCTTGAAGCACAGCCTTAAACATTGGAGGGTGCACACTGACTACTTTGCTAGACTAAAATTTGTGTCCATGGTATAATTACTTTATATAGGTTACCCACCTTATGAAATCAATTTAACCAACCAGTGAGTTCGACTATTCCAACCATTTAAATTGTTGATCAGTAAAGTACAAGTTGACCGGCTCTTACACCAGTGCAACAGCCTTGCAAGATGATATTTTGTCATATTCTCACCATTTTGATGTTTTCACCTATCTGCCTTTGCACTTACTAAGGCGACTTTTTATGGTCTACTCAATGATTGTCTCTTCTGAGGTTCTTTAGGCTCCAAATGCCTAGAGTTCAAACCCTGATGATGTAGTTTGTCTGGCAAGGTCTTGAGTTATATGAAGATCTGATGTTTGTTAATGTGGATTACCTTGTTGACAACTCTTACAATTTGTCTCCTTGCAGATTGCACATGGTTTTTTCTTCTCCACGTCATCTGATGGTAGCTGGTGGATGTATCATAATCATGGAGATTATTTACCAAGTTGACTTTTCTCTTCTGGGGTTTCTAATTTGTGCCTTAATACTAGGCTTTGGTAAGCTTAAAAACTCTTGATTAACAATGAAGCAACACCAAAAAATATCATCTTAAAAGGAACCAATGTTTAGTTTGTACTGCCAAACCAATATTAAATACATGTGAAAAAGGTAAGTTTTTTGTGTAACTTAAATGGTCACTGCTCATTCATATGCTAGATAAGAAACTAATGGGCATCAAGGCCAGTATATGAGCAATAAAGTTGCAATTTACCATGGCTCAATTTTCTTAAGAAAAATAATATGTTAAATCTGGTGTATTAAGCAGAAAGTTTCAGTCAAAAGATTGTGCGAGCTATAAGGCTTTTAAAAATCTGGTTATTTTTTACCCAAAAAAAAAAATCTAATTAATTTTCTTCTTATACATTTTCCATCTTTGATTCATCTTAACTACGAGGGAAAGTTTAATCAAGTAATGGAATTGGAGAAGCATTTTTTGCTCCTTGGTTTTTAGTTGTCAAATACATTTGAGAGATATAATAGCTTGCTATGATCTCTAGGTTGGTTTCAAACATTGGTATTTTTACTAGATTATTTGATGTGGCGAACTAACATCTTGTCAATCTAAAGAAAGTTTAACATTCTGGGTTTCCATTTATGGGATTCCTGGAGATTTCAACTAGTCAAAGCTGCTCTTCTAAGAAGAAATGTCCAGTTATTTTCTGCTCTGTTTCTAAACTTCTTTATGCTTGTAATATAGTTTTAAGCCCATTAGAAGACGGTGGAATGAGAGACAAATATGAAGATCATGAGGAAATGGGAGTGCTCAATTGATTATATATACACAGATGTAAACGAGCTTATTTTTGTTAACAAACTAGCATTTGGCATCATTGTTACTTTGCAAACTACTTCCCACACTCTGCCTGGCGTATTCCATCTAAATGGGTTTAACATCATCATTATGCACCTTTTATGGCCACGGCTGATATGTGAATAATGAATTTTGTAGGGATACATGCAGCAACTTCTTTACAGCGTCCTAGAGGAGATTCTCTCCAAAAATCAAGCCTTTCTGATGACATTTTTGGGGATCAAGTACAGATGTCCCCACTTCCAACTTGAAAGTTCTTTATGAGGTTTGAATGAAATGTTGGATGAACCCATAGTTGCTCACATAGCTTTGTCTTATTGATTCCTGTGTTCTGATATAAGTTGGGACTCTATCGACAGTTGATGTGACATCCGCAATACCTCCTCTGCGAGCGTAATTGAGGTAATAGCTCTAGTAGCGTTTAATGTTGAATTATTTAGAAATTATTTTCATAGGCTATAGATTGGTTGCCCCTTTGGAATGAAGTTCAACCAAAGAGAAACAATCCTATTAAGGTCACATATCGACATTGTAAGCCCTTGAAGTAACATCCATTTGACTTCATATTTCCAAATAAGTATCCGTCCTAAATTCTAACAAATTCAGAAGCATCAAGCTGAGGGTCTGATCACATCTTATATCTTTCTATAACTAAAACTTTTCCCTTATCTTTGAACATATTCTTACCCAAGAATGTCATGCAGACATTCTCATTTAAGAAATTTTTGACGGTCACCGTAATTGTTTCTATTTCATTGAATAACTTGGCTGTTTTCTCTGCTGACAGTTCCATTCTTTATGCAGTGCCATTCTCGAGTTTTTTTTTCCATCTGGCCTGAAATTCTGTTGGAAGATATAAGCTGCTAACTTCTCACATCAGTTGTCATGGTTGGTTCGTGATATGACCTTGCAAGACAGAGATGAATAAGTTGTCTTCTTTAACCGGTAATGAGAAGAAACTTCCTGGCATATTACTCTGACCTAGACTTAATCTTAACAGGAAACAATTTTTGTTTTGCCGCTTTGCATCACATGGGGTAGCCTAACTTTTAGTATCTGAAACATGACGCCTGTATAGATTTATATCAAAAGGAGTTACTTTGTAGGTTGCACCTTGTCAATGATGACCTTATTCTTCGCCTTTGGCAATTTATACAACTGTGCACGTGCTGATCATTTGAATGAAAATGTATGAACCTTTATTAAGTAAAACTCCCGTCCATATTTTCCAAGGAAAAGAACAGCAACGTCTGTGTATTACAAGGTCTGCTTTTACTCTGGTGTAACAATGTCGTAGTACTTCTTTATTAATATATTTTTAAACATCAAATGATAAGTAGTTCTCTCGTCTTTATGTGTAATTTTTCTATAAGGACAATGAATATTGTCTACAAACTTCTATCAGATAGTAAATCTCAATTTTATAAGGTTCAATGTATGAAAATTATCCCAAACTTTCTGCAATCCTTTTGCATTGTCCTTCCTTTATTACCCGGCAATTGTTTCTTTTTCCTTTTTTTGTGTTTTGTTGTAGTTGGCTTGATTGAACTAATGAAGTGATCTGTACATGGTATGTAGCAACCAATGGAAGGAGCCCAATAAAAATTTGAGGTGGCACATGAGATTCACAATAGATTCACTTGAACCCAGTTCAATTTTTATCTCAAATCAATACCATTTGAAGAATGACCAGTAAAGGACTTCTCTCGTTGTCTTATAAGGGTTTGCACGGCCACATTTGGTATAGGAAATACTGTAAAACGAGTGGAAGATAAGAGCTAAGAAGCTTCGAAAGCAACGATGTGAAGGAGTCATCCAGAATTAGAACCAAAGGTCTAAATGTGTTGGATTTGCTGGGTATCCTGTTTCCGAAGTACAGGCTCGTTTGGGGCAAATTTTTGTGACAACTTAATTAAAATCCTTTATGGAAACCCTGCAGTAAATCTGTTCCGAAAGAATTCGAATGTAGACCTGCCGAATCTATGCTATGGCGAGCTAGCGCACAACAAATTTGCCATGCTCGAATTTGCCATGGTCGAATCCGACGGTCGATGTTTGACAAGCTAATTAGAAAGTGCTTGGAACTAATGGTTAACCTGACCGTTGGCAATTTCCCTATGCACCTGGTCACGAGAGGGTAGAGCTATGGCTTATCTAATCAGCACCGTTCGTTTGTCTTGGACAATCTTATGGCCCATGCAAGCTTAATGACATTGAAGCACATGGATATGTACGAACGACTTTTAGGTAAAAACTTAACCATGTCAAGGAACATTTTCGCATTACCAACCACATCTTACGTGCTTCAGGAGGATGCATCATTTTGTATCAATTAACAACGGAACACCGGATGTTCTTGTTATTTTCCACCTATAAATATTATTCATCTAATGTATCTTAATATATGACCGGCTCTTTTAAGCACCTCAAAACTCCAGTAAGCATAGTTCATCGTGTCAATTTTTCTTTTCAAATAAAGCTTCGCACTTTTTAGAGTAAAAAATAGATAGATTTTGTCGCGTCTCAAAATCTGTTTGGCCCACATTCCGTAGCAACATGTCAACCTTTTCTATTAAATAATTTGATATAAGGGCTTTCACAAGTCCGACTCAGCAAAAAACCACCGATGGCCCAAATCTTTCTTCTTTTAAAGACAAAAGTCAACAAAATGAAATGAATAGAATGTATTTTGATGCAGTAAAATAGCTTATCTTTTTTTTTTTGGAGAAAGGATACCATCGATAGAAGATCGATCTTTAGATTGAACAAGACTTATGGCCCGTGCTATACGGAGAACAACATATTTTTATATTGTAGTACATTAGTACATAACAAATTTGGAGATAGATAAATTAAATAAGGATCATAAAATAATTTAATATCAAATCATGCAAAAAAAAAATGTAACATGACATGACGTAAAGGAAGTGAAAGAAATTGTTTTGGAGTTAAATATATTAGAGGAGTTTTGGAGGACATTGGGTGGTTAAGGACATGGTAAACAGAAGCCAAACATATGATCAACAATCAGTTTACTTTTCCTATCTTATCATTTCATGTAGTTGGGCCATCCTGAAACTTATTTATTTATTTTTGTATATTTTTAAAAATGATCTTATAAATTTTCACATCTCACCTTATAAAATCTGTTCAAATAAAAGCGACACCAATGCAGAAAAAATATGTTTATACATCTGAAATCATAGGATAAGTGATTTTCGGTTAATACTGTATATATCAACATTTGATTAACTTATTGGTATTAATTTAATATTTCAATACAAAATGATAAAAAGAAACTAGATAGTACATTCATGCGTCATTTTGAAAATTTTCATGCAAAAGCAGCTTGCTTTAATGGTGTCTAGATATTTCTTACGTTTTTATTTTAGTCAATGTACTTTTTCGAATGGATAACTCTTTATAGATTGCGTGAGGTGGAGTGGCGTCAGATATTAGATAACAGTATTTTAAATTAATAAATAATTATTTCTTGGAAATGAGAAGGCCAAGAAAAAGTACAAAGGATAGAAGCAGAGGAAAGTGAGGTGGCGACCACTAGATGAGCCACGTTTCAGCCCCCCCTTTATGGAGCACCGAACTACCATAATAGTGTTAGATGAGATGAGTAACATGTGACCAAATAAAATAGTTAAGGAACCAGCACACCAAAAAAAGTATTTCTATGTTTCCAAATGCCTCCATTATAGCTTAACAACTACATTACCATTAATATTCTTATGACGTCATTCTTCATGTCGTGTATTATCATCATTTCAATCAAGTTTAATTTATCTCGATGCATAACTAAAGTTCTTGAAAAACGGATGACATATAATTACTATAGTGACTATTATATAAATCACTTTCTCCAACCTTTTTACATATGAAATAAACATCATATAAGCATAGTCAATGCACAATGGAGTAATCAAAAACATCATGATTATGATACATGAATTGCATAGAAATTCGATCTTTTAGCATGTGATTGATTCGTCGACCAAAGAACAAAAAAATAAACATGTGATTGGTTCGGTTCAATCTGATGAAAATCATGGTACCTCGGTAGCCGCCTCCTACCCCCGGTTTCCTATTCTAACCGCCACCTTCTTTTGTCGGCGTTGAAATGAAAACTGAGAGCACAGATTCCCGGAATAAAACGCGCCGCAATCGTTGACTTTTCTCCCGACATCCTCCGCCACCCACAAGCAATCGAGCCCTCCAGTAGAACCCCGCAACGTGTCGCTCCCGCGTTCCTCCGCGTCCCCCGGCGGCAGGCCCCCCACCACCGGGCAACCCGGGTTGACCTCGGGGTCGCCGGTGCACCCACCCGGGCCGCACGCAACTCTCGCGCCACGCACGCGTTCTTGTTTTCCTCGCCGCTCAGAAGAAGAAAGATTCCAACTTTTGCTCAGCTAAGGTATGTGCTCTCTCTTGGGTCTTCTTGGGTCGGAATCGTATTCACTCCTCTGTGGAGCGAAAGGCTTCTTTCGAAGGCAGCATCGTTGAAAAGATTTTGGCTAGGATTCAGGGCGTTCAGGTTGCCAGAAAGTAACAGCAAGCATATAATTCGCGGGTGCCCACCAATCATTTTCTTTCTCTTACTGGATTTTGCGCCTTTTCTTGTTTCCCTCGTTTTCCTTGTTTGCCCCGTCTCTCCCTGCATAACTTATCGTCTTTTCACAGTGGAGCATATGCGTGTTTCATGTGCTTTGAGTTGGGAGGGTATGTTTCCTAACGACTCTTTCAGGGTTGGTGGTTTGGTGATTCGTGCATATGAGTTTTAGCTACTCTTGTTTGTGGGTTTGGAGTTGTGTGGTCTTCTTGGCTTCCTTGGATTGGTGGGGATATGAGTTTTCAGGAACTTTCGGTTCAGTCTGATTTTCAGGTTCTCTTTTTGAATGGGGATTAACATTGGGGAAGAAGTTTGAATGGTTTTCTGGGGTTGGAAGTATTTGTGTCTGAATTCTTTACTCTTGCTCAGATCTGTCGGTCACATGTTCAAGGCTTCGTCGCTGTGAAGAGGCTGATATTGCAGATAGACCTGGTACAAGCCAGTTGGGCTGGCGATTTTGCTATTGCAATTGCACCGTTTGTTCGTCTGCCTAAGACAAAGAGACTTGTTTTAAAACCTTTCATCTGTGAGAGTGAGTTCTTGTTTTGAGGAGAATATGGCTCCAGAGAGCAATCACCCGTGTCCACCTTCGTCATTCGAAGCTAATTGTGGAAAGGGGAATTTGACGGCTACAGATGATGAAAAGGGGCAAGTTCTGATGAACCTGAATCAACTGAGGATAGGAAGACCTCCTAGACACCACATGAGCTCCTCTCAGTTGTCTTCCGCCATTGAATTGGTTAGAACGTCTTTTTTTGTTGCTGCTCATGATATGTTTTTGACAATGTGCCTATCCTTTATATTGTTGTTTTGCTTAGTCATCTGCAGAATTTGGTTGGCAACTGATATCATCTTGTTTGTTCTCCCTAATTAGGAATCAGAAATTGGAGTAGTTACTGTAAAGCCTTCATCAGATGAA